>CM035435.1:128862537-128940037 GCA_020310875.1 Ceratopteris richardii
AAACAGAAACGGAATCTTCCAAAAGAATCAGTGCACAGGTGTACAGTATGCGAAGTTAGTGCGCGGTGGCCGCATAACAGAACAATCAACCGCGGCGGGCGCGTAAGGCGCGCATAACGCGAATTGAAGAATGACAGAGCAAAGGAGCGCCAAAGAAATTGTATATATATACAGCAAGATTTGAAGAACAAAGAGAGGAGTGCGCGGGAGTACATGCGTGTATGTGAGAGACACTGATACACAGAGGAGAACGAGAGACTGAGAGAAGACGCCATAGATTGCGTATAAGTGAAGAGAGTTAGAAGTTCTCAGAAGACGCCATAGATCGCGTATGTACAGATGAATAACACAAGCCTGAAGTGTCGGGTCTTTTCATCTGAAGAGAGATGGTAATAAGGAACTACTCACTGTAGGAGAGTTCTGTAGCTTGAGCAAGAAGAGGCCAAGCTTACTTGTACACATCTTCTCTAATTGAAAACACATGTTCATGTGGACGAGTGCGTGTAATCTTTACTTGTGAAGAATCTGAAGTTATTTCGTGTTACGGTAGGAAGTTTAGTTTATCGTTTGCTGTCACGACTCGTTACTAAACGTACTTCAGTACCTTTTCTGTAAACGCATATTTCGGCGTATAACAGTTTACTCAGTAAACATGTTTCAGTAATTTTCTGGCCAGTTACAGTTTCTCAGAAAATAAGTTTTTTTCGGTAAAACAACGAAGTATAACTTATAGCAGAGTTCGAAGCTTTGTATGAGAGATAGCTCATCTTGTAGCTAGACGTCTCTACTTTAAGTTGATCCCAGTTTCCGGTGGAATGAAGATGTACACACAGTACAAAAGTTAACCGGAAAGTAGCAGTTCAGAACTGTGAAGTTTCCAGAAGGAAGTTAATTCGGTGAAGGAAGCACACACACTACTTCCTTACTTCATATAAGTTCATCAGAAGCGATTACGAGCAGAACTAAGTTTATTTCGGTGAAGTTCCGGTGCGACTACAGTGTCAGTCCAGTAACAGTCTGGTGAAGTTCCGGTGGAACCTGAGTCGCAGAATAACACAGTTAAAGCGACGTAAATTAGGCTGAGTTACTGTTGGTTACAGAGGTGTTCTGAATCACTCTAGCTTAGCATTCTATTTCGGTGGCGCGACATTTTCCGCAGGCCTGATAGAATTCAAGCCTTGTCGCGAAACCCACCTCCAGGGCGAAAGTATTTCCGCAACAGTAGGCGTTAGAGCCGAAGTTTTTTCGCCAACAAATCCCAACATTGTGGTATCAGAGCCAGTTAATCTCCCAACACTTGGTATAAGAGCCTAGAGTATTCTCTATCATGGCAGATCATGTCCAAATAGATAAACTAGACAGAGATAATTACCCGGCATGGGTAATGCGCATGGAAGCCTTACTTATGAGTAAGGACTTAATGATGTACGTAACCGGAGAAGAAAAGAAACCAACCTTCGAAGATGACAGTCAACCGGAAAAAGAAGAACTAGACGCCCTAAAGTTATGGCAGAAGAAAGATGCAACGGCAAGAGCCTACATCTACAACACTGTGTCAGATCATCTACTACCGCACATTAGAGGTCTGGAGAAAGCGGAGGACATATGGAGTGCATTGGAAGATCACTTCCAAAATACTACGAAAGCTAGGAAGGCCAGCCTATGGTCCGAGTTCACAACGTTCAAAAAGAAGCCGAGTCAAAGCATCAGTGACTACGTCACTAAAATGAAGGATCTAGCAGATAGTCTTGGATCCATAAATGAAGAAGTCGAAGATCACAGATTGATAGCGCAAGTGCTCACAGGGTTGAGAGGAGATGAAAGGTGGAAACCTTTCGTACTATCAACTGAACTCTCCCTAAATCATTTTGTACCGGAGTTAAATCAGCTGCTTGGTTTGATGCTCACATATGAGCAAGACCTGAAAGGAGACGCAGATAAAGGACAAAGCTCAGCAATGTACATGAAGAACAAGAAGAAAGACAAAGGCAAGTCAAAAGACGAAGAAGAGTCGAGCTCTCAGGCCTATTACGCAAGAGGTAAAGGCACTGGCAGAGGAAGAGCAAGAGGAAGAAGCCGCCAGAATACCACCAAGAAAGCTTGCTGGATTTGTGGACTAAGTAACCATCTGGCGCATAACTGCTGGCACAACCAACAGGGATCAAATCAAAATCAAAACAACAATAGCAGAGGCAGTAGCGGAAGAAATCAAAGTAACTTCCAAAGAGGAAGACAAAGCCAAAGAGGAGGCTACGGTAGAGGTGGAGCAAGAAGTTGGGGACAGAGCCAATCCTACAACACCACCTACAACAACTACGCAAATGACACACAGAATGAAAGTCATACATCATTGATGATGAACTCAATCAGCACATCAGAAAATGAAGACCTAAAGGTATTTTACATTGATTCTGGATGCTCTAATCATTTGTCAGGAAATATAGAACTAATGTCAGAACTAGAGAAAGGTAGTTCTAGTCACACTGTTCAAACAGGTGACAATACAAGACACAAAGTACAATCAATCGGGAAAGTAAAATGTAAGAGTGGAGCAGATTTGCTAACCAATGTTTTGTATGTTCCAACAATACCGAAAAATCTGATCAGTGTGGGACAGATAGTCGAAAAAGGTTTTCAGGTCAGATTTACAAACAAAGGAGTATTTGTAGAAGATCCCAAGAACGGATGTTATCAGATCGTTTCTGGTAAGAAAGAAGGCAGACTCTTTACCTTAAGAGTACAAGGGAACATTGGCCAAGCACTGCTCACACATGATGAAAAGGTAATTACAGAACTTGATCTCTGGCACAAGAGATTAGGTCACTTTCACGAAAAGGGAATAAAAGCTATGATAGCGAACCAGTCTGTACTGGGATTACCGAACGTACAGAACCAACATATGATTCACAAATGCGAAGCCTGTCAAATGGGAAAAGCCCACAGGTTACCCTTCCAGAAGAAAGGATTCAAACATGATGGTGCGCTAGAACTCATACATACAGATGTATGGGGACCAACGAAAGAAGGATCAATCAGCGGATCAAGGTACTATGTTTTATTCATTGATGATGCAACAAGGTGGATAACTCTTTATGTTTTGAAGGAAAAGTCAGAGGTGTTCGGAGCTTTCAGACATTTTCATGCATATGCCGAAAGACTCACCGGACGAAAACTTAAAAGATTGAGGTCTGATGGAGGGGGAGAATACTTCTCCCGAGAATTCAATGACTATCTTTGGAATGCAGGTATTAAGAGAGAAATAATCTGCAGGTATACACCACAACAGAATGGTGTAGCAGAAAGGAGAAACCGAACTCTAGTCGAGTTTGCACGGGCTATGCTAAAGGAAAAGAATTGCCCGGATTATCTTTGGGCTGAAGCCGTAAATACAGCTACATACTTGGTAAACAGATTACCATGTACAGCGTTAGAAGGGATGACCCCTTATGAAGCCTGGTGGGGAAAGAAGCCAACACTTGATCACTGCAAAGTGTTTGGATCAGTAGCGTATGCTTATGTACCGTCTCAACTGAGACATAAGCTTGAACCGAAAGCAGAGAAATATGTATTCGTCGGATATGATGAGAAACAGATGGGTTACAGGTTATGGAGTCCTCTAACCAAACATTTTACTGTTTCCAGGGATGTAACATTTGATGAACAGAAAAGCTGGTATGCAGATCAGAGTCATACAGCTGAGGAATTCGAAGAAGAGATAAAAAGAAGAGAGAAAGGAAAATCAATTGTTCAGGTAAACAAAGAAGACGAGGCAAGTACGTCCAGGACCGGAACAGGTATAAGGAACGAAGATGAAGACGGGTACTCAGACACACACGAAGAATATGAGCTAAGAAGGTCAAACAGAGTAAGAAGACAACCGGAAAGATACTTGTATGATACATCATATATAACTCAACAAGATTATGCATATATAGTTAAAGAAGAGGAGGAACCTCAAAGCTATGACGAAGCCAAAGGCAAGAAGCAATGGCAAGAAGCAATGAAAGAAGAATTCACCGCACTGGAAGAGAACAAGACATGGGAGCTTGTTCCTAAACCAAACGGTAAGAAAGTAATTGGAAATAAATGGGTGTTCAAAATAAAGAAACTTGCAGATGGAAGGATAGCCAGACATAAAGCGAGACTGGTTATCAAGGGCTATGCTCAGACGCATGGCATAGACTATGACGAGACATTCAGTCCGGTGGCAAAGATGTCAACCATAAGAACAGTGATTGCTATAGCAGCATCAAAAGGATGGAAGCTAAGTCAGCTAGATATAAAGAATGCATTCCTGAATGGATATATATCAGATGAAGTATATATGGAACAACCGGAAGGGTTTATAAGTTCCAGATACCCAAACTTTGTTTGCAGGTTAAGAAAAGCACTTTATGGACTGAAGCAAGCTCCAAGAGCTTGGAACTACAGACTCGTAAAGTATCTGAACGAACTTGGATACCAAAGTTCGAAGGCAGATGCAAGTCTACTCATCAAAAGAACAGAAGAAGGAATGATCTACATTTGTATCTATGTAGATGACATAATAATTACAGGAACCTCAGATACAGGAATCACAGAGGTAAAGAAACTGCTAGAAAAGGAATTCAAAATCAGTGACCTAGGAAAGTTATCATACTTTCTAGGAATGGAAATCACATATACAGATCATGGTGTATATGTCACACAAGAAAGGTATCTCCTGAACTTACTGAAGAAGTTCAACATGGAAAATTGCAGAGAAGCTTCAACACCGCTTGAAGTAAACCATAAACTCAGTAAATATAGTGGTACAGAGTTTAAAGATATGAAGAAGTATCAATCGTTAGTAGGAAGCCTAATATATGCTACGCTAACAAGACCGGATCTCAGTTTTCCGGTGGGAGTTCTCTCACAGTTTATGCATTGTCCGACAGATCAACACTGGGTTGCAGGACAAAGAGTTCTTAGATATATCAAAAGAACTACAAAGGAAGGATTATATTATCCTTTTACGTCAGATATAAAGCTCAGAGCATACAGTGACTCAGATTGGGCAGGAAGTCAAGATGACAGAAGATCAACGCACGGGTATATGATATACCTAGGAGATAAGCTGGTAAGCTGGTGTTCGAAGAAGCAACACACAGTCGCCTTATCATCAACAGAAGCAGAATACAAAGGACTGGTAGAAGCAGCAAAAGAAGTAATATGGATGCAGACGTTACTTAAAAGCATGGGTATAGATCAAGGTATACCGATCATACATGGAGATAATATGAGCTCGCTGTATCTTGCAGCGAATCCTGTGTTTCATGCAAGAACAAAACACATAGAGATTCAGTATCATTTCCTAAGGGAAAAAGTAATGGAGAAAGAAATAGAAATAGTCTACACTCCTACGAAAGATCAGATTGCAGATATTCTGACAAAGAGCTTGGATGGAACAAAGACGAACAAATTCAAAGAGATGGCAGGAATAAAAGAAAGGAAGATATATGAAAGACCGGAAGAAGTCAAATTAGTGATTGAGGGGGAGCTGTTAAGGAAACACTCACGAATTTGACGCAATAAACAAAACAGAAACGGAATCTTCCAAAAGAATCAGTGCACAGGTGTACAGTATGCGAAGTTAGTGCGCGGTGGCCGCATAACAGAACAATCAACCGCGGCGGGCGCGTAAGGCGCGCATAACGCGAATTGAAGAATGACAGAGCAAAGGAGCGCCAAAGAAATTGTATATATATACAGCAAGATTTGAAGAACAAAGAGAGGAGTGCGCGGGAGTACATGCGTGTATGTGAGAGACACTGATACACAGAGGAGAACGAGAGACTGAGAGAAGACGCCATAGATTGCGTATAAGTGAAGAGAGTTAGAAGTTCTCAGAAGACACCATAGATCGCGTATGTACAGATGAATAACACAAGCCTGAAGTGTCGGGTCTTTTCATCTGAAGAGAGATGGTAATAAGGAACTACTCACTGTAGGAGAGTTCTGTAGCTTGAGCAAGAAGAGGCCAAGCTTACTTGTACACATCTTCTCTAATTGAAAACACATGTTCATGTGGACGAGTGCGTGTAATCTTTACTTGTGAAGAATCTGAAGTTATTTCGTGTTACGGTAGGAAGTTTAGTTTATCGTTTGCTGTCACGACTCGTTACTAAACGTACTTCAGTACCTTTTCTGTAAACGCATATTTCGGCGTATAACAGTTTACTCAGTAAACATGTTTCAGTAATTTTCTGGCCAGTTACAGTTTCTCAGAAAATAAGTTTTTTTCGGTAAAACAACGAAGTATAACTTATAGCAGAGTTCGAAGCTTTGTATGAGAGATAGCTCATCTTGTAGCTAGACGTCTCTACTTTAAGTTGATCCCAGTTTCCGGTGGAATGAAGATGTACACACAGTACAAAAGTTAACCGGAAAGTAGCAGTTCAGAACTGTGAAGTTTCCAGAAGGAAGTTAATTCGGTGAAGGAAGCACACACACTACTTCCTTACTTCATATAAGTTCATCAGAAGCGATTACGAGCAGAACTAAGTTTATTTCGGTGAAGTTCCGGTGCGACTACAGTGTCAGTCCAGTAACAGTCTGGTGAAGTTCCGGTGGAACCTGAGTCGCAGAATAACACAGTTAAAGCGACGTAAATTAGGCTGAGTTACTGTTGGTTACAGAGGTGTTCTGAATCACTCTAGCTTAGCATTCTATTTCGGTGGCGCGACATTTTCCGCAGGCCTGATAGAATTCAAGCCTTGTCGCGAAACCCACCTCCAGGGCGAAAGTATTTCCGCAACAGTAGGCGTTAGAGCCGAAGTTTTTTCGCCAACAAATCCCAACAATCTTCACCCGCTGCCTTTGCTTGTGAAACCGCTGCCTCTAGCCATCTGCTTGTTGGAAAAGGTGGGAGAGGTCGAAGATTTTCTGGAAGAGGCAAAAATCGAGTGGAACGATTTCTTCGAAACTGAGCTCTTTCCTTTGCGTTAGTTTCCTTGGCAAGTTCACACCTTTCTAACCACTTTTGCATAGGCTCAGAGTTAACTATGCAAAACTTCATTGCCTTCTCTCTGAAAGTTGCATCCATTTTTCTTTGCAATCCTTTACCTTATGGTTCATCGCCTACGAGACGAACATCTTCATCATCGCTCCATAACCGAGGCATTTCGGGATGCGATATATGTAGAAACTCAGTTATGAATACAAGAGATTCTTGTACAAGCCATCCCTCTGCCATGCTACCCTCTGGACGTGCTCTCGGTCGAACAAACCCTTTTAATGTCTTCATAAAGCACTCTAAGAAGAACATCCATCGACTATGGACAGTTCCTGCTATTGCAACTTCATCTACTACATGAACCAATAAATGAAGTTGAATAGTGAGAATACTTGTGGGAAAGTATTTCTCTACCATACAAACAACCTCGATAGCATTGAGTTTCGCACTCTCTATGCTATCTCTATTTATCTCTTTAGAAGATTTCCACCGTACTAAAGAACTAATTTTATAAATGGTTTTTTGTACATCCTTTGAAAGACAATCTTTTAGGGCTACAGGGAGCACAAACTGTAAAAACTTGTGCCAATCATGAGACTTGAGTCCTGCAAGATCGTCATTTCGTGTTAAAGCAGTCTTTAGATATCTCATGCATCCAGTAGGTGTACGAAACTTTGAGGTGTACGAAACTTTGAAATTGTTTTCTTCACTTGTTGCTCTTCCATCTTGCAAAGCACCCAAGGAGCTCTTGGTAACAATACTGTTCCGTTGGGCTTAGTAATTGCCCACAACTCTCGCATACGACCTCGCTCTTCTAAGTGGTCCCTTTGTGCTTTGCTTTCTTTCTTTCCGATCAAAGTTTTCCAAAGCATCTCTCCCATATTCTTGAAAATATGCATCAGGTCTACCAAATGATTGATCACCAATTCACTCCAATAAGGGAGTTCATGAAAAATGGACAACCGTTTCATGCCAGCAACTAGATTTTCTGAATCCCATAGTTGTTTCCAATCGCTAACTTAAAACCCTAGTTTTAAAACCCTAATCTATATAGCTATCCTATTTTATCTATATATTCGGATTTTTTCTTGATTGATCCTATTTTATATATATATTTATTTATTTATTCAGATTTTTTTCCTCTTAATTAAATTATATGTATGCCTAAACCCTAAAACCCTAATTTTAAAGATCTAGACCTAAATTATGTATATTTCTATACACATGTGTATATACATGTATATATGTATTATATGTGTATGTGTATGTGTGTATATATGTTATGTAGGTGTTAAAACCCTAAAACCCTAATCCAAATGACCTAGAACTAAAACATGTATATATGTATGCATGTGTATATATATGTGTATATGTATATATATGTGAATACAGATAGGTATATAAGTATGTGTGTTTGTGTATTGTATATATATTCACTCTATTTAAAATGATTAAATTTAAACCTATTTTTATATATTTAATCATATATATTTCATTTATTTATTTAAAATACTAGTTCTTATCATATTTTATTATCTATATAATTACCCTACCTTATATATATATTTATTTATATATTCAGATTTTTTCCTTACTTAATTATATTTAATTATATATATTTAATTAAATAATTTAAAACGCTAGTTCTTTTTATATTTATTTATGTATATTATATAATTAAAATATTTTATCTTATTTTATATATATATTTATTTATATATTCAGATTTTTTCTTCTTACGTAATCCTTTTTTATATATTTAATTATAAATATTTAATTAAAATATTTAAAACAATAGTTCTTTTTATATTTATTTATGTATATAATTATCTTATTATATATATATATTTATTTATATATTCAGATTTATTTTCCTTACGTAATCCTATTTTTATATATTTAATTTATATATTTAATTATATATATTTAATTAAATTATTTAAAACACTAGTTCTCTTTATATTTATTTATGTATATAATTATCTTATTTATATATATATTTATTTATATATTCAGATTTTTTTCCTTACGTAATCCTATTTTTATATATTTAATTTTATACATTTAATTTTATATATTTAATTATAAATATTTAATTAAATTATTTAAAACACTAGTTCTTTTTATATTTATTTATGTATATAATTATCTTGTTTTATATATATATTCATTTATATATTCAGATTTTTTTTCCTTACGTAATCCTATTTTTATATATTTAATTTTACATATTTAATTATATATATTTAATTAAAACCCTAATCTTAAAATTCTGGATCTGAAATACTAAACCCTAAAACCCTAATCTTAAATATCTAGAGCTAAATTATGTATATTTCTGTATACATGTGTATATACATGTATATATGTATTATACGTGCATGTGTATGTGTGCATATATGTTATGTAGGTGTTAAAACCCTAAAACCCTAATCTTAAAGATTTAAATCTAAAATATGTATATTTTTGTATGCATGTGTATCTACATGTATGTATGTATTATATGTATATGTGTGTTTGTGTATATATGTTATCTACGTATTGAAACCCTAAAACCCTAATCAGAAAGACTTAGACTTAAATCTGAAATACTAAACCCTAAAACCCTAATCTTAAATATCTAGACCTAAAATATGTATATTTCTGTATACATGTGTATATACATGTATATATGTATTATATGTGCATGTGTATGTGTGCATATATGTTATGTAGGTGTTAAAACCCTAAAACCCTAATCTTAAAGATTTAAATCTAAAATATGTATATTTTTGTATGCATGTGTATCTACATGTATGTATGTATTATATATATATGTGTGTTTGTGTATATATGTTATCTACGTATTAAAACCCTAATCAGAAAGACTTAGACTTAAATCTGAAATACTAAACCCTAAAACCCTAATCTTAAGTATCTAGAGCTAAAATATGTATATATCTGTATACATGTGTATATACATGTATATATGTATTATATGTGCATGTGTATGTGTGCATATATGTTATGTAGGTGTTAAAACCATAAAACCCTAATCTTAAAGATTTAAATCTAAAATATGTATATTTTTGTATGCATGTGTATCTACATGTATGTATGTATTATATGTATATGTGTGTTTGTGTATATATGTTATCTACGTATTAAAACCCTAAAACCCTAATAAGAAAGACTTAGACTTAAATCTGAAATACTAAACCCTAAAACCCTAATCTTAAATATCTAGAGCTAAAATATGTATATTTCTGTATACATGTGTGTATATACATGTATATATGTATTATATGTGCATGTGTATGTGTGCATATATGTTATGTACGTGTTAAAACTCTAAAACCCTAATCTTAAAGATTTAAATCTAAAATAAGTATATTTTTGTATGCATGTGTATCTACATGTATGTATGTATTATATGTATATGCGTGTTTGTGTATATATGTTATCTACGTATTAAGACCCTAAAACCCTAATCAGAAAGACTTAGACTTAAATCTGAAATACTAAACCCTAAAACCCTAATCTTAAATATCTAGAGCTAAAATATGTATATTTATGTATACATGTGTATATACATGTATATCTGTATTATATGTGCATGTGTATGTGTGCATATATGTTATGTAGGTGTTAAAACCCTAAAACCCTAATCTTAAAGATTTAAATCTAAAATATGTATATTTTTGTATGCATGTGTATCTACATGTATGTATGTATTATATGTATATGTGTGTTTGTGTATATATGTTATCTACGTATTAAAACCCTAAAACCCTAATCAGAAAGACTTAGACTTAAATCTGAAACACTAAACCCTAAAACCCTAATCTTAAATATCTAGAGCTAAAATATGTATATTTCTGTATACATGTGTATATACATGTATATATGTATTATATGTGCATGTGTATGTGTGCATATATGTTATGTACGTGTTTAAACCCTAAAACCCTAATCTCAAAGATTTAAATCTAAAATATGTATATTTTTGTATGCATGTGTATCTACATGTATGTATGTATTATATGTATATGTGTGTTTGTGTATATATGTTATCTACGTATTAAAACCCTAAAACCCTAATCAGAAAGACTTAGACTTGAATCTGAAATACTAAACCCTAAAACCCTAATCTTAAATATCTAGAGCTAAAATATGTATATTTCTGTATACATGTGTATATACATGTATATATGTATTATATGTGCATGTGTATGTGTGCATATATGTTATATAGGTGTTAAAACCCTAAAACCCTAATCTTAAAGATTTAAATCTAAAATATGTATATTTTTGTATGCATGTGTATCTACATGTATGTATGTATTATATGTATATGTGTGTTTGTGTATATATGTTATCTACGTATTAAAACCCTAAAACCCTAATCTCAAATATCTAGAGCTAAAATATGTATATTTATGTATACATGTGTATATACATGTATATATGTATTATATGTGCATGTGTATGTGTGCATATATGTTATGTAGGTGTTAAAACCCTAAAACCCTAATCTTAAAGATTTAAATATAAAATATGTATATTTTTGTATGCATGTGTATCTACATGTATGTATGTATTATATGTATATGTGTGTTTGTGTATATATGTTATCTACGTATTAAAACCCTAAAACCCTAATCAGAAAGACTTAGACTTAAATCTGAAATACTAAACCCTAAAACCCTAATCTTAAATATCTAGAGCTAAAATATGTATATTTCTGTATACATGTGTATATACATGTATATATGTATTATATGTGCATGTGTATGTGTGCATATATGTTATGTAGGTGTTAAAACCCTAAAACCCTAATCTTAAAGATTTAAATCTAAAATATGTATATTTTTGTATGCATGTGTATCTACATGTATGTATGTATTATATGTATATGTGTGTTTGTGTATATATGTTATCTACGTATTAAAACCCTAAAACCCTAATCAGAAAGACTTAGACTTAAATCTGAAATACTAAACCCTAAAACCCTAATCTTAAATATCTAGAGCTAAAATATGTATATTTCTATATACATGTGTATATACATGTATATATGTATTATATGTGCATGTGTATGTGTGCATATATGTTATGTAGGTGTTAAAACCCTAAAACCCTAATCTTAAAGATTTAAATCTAAAATATGTATATTTTTGTATGCATGTGTATCTACATGTATGTATGTATTATATGTATTTGTGTGTTTGTGTATATATGTTATGTACGTATTAAAACCCTAAAACCCTAATCAGAAAGACTTAGACTTAAATCTGAAATACTAATTCCTAAAACCCTAATCTTAAATATCTAGACCTAAAATACGTATATTTCTGTATACATGTGTATATGCATGTATATATGTATTATATGTGCATGTGTATGTGTGCATATATGTTATGTAGGTGTTAAAACCCTAAGACCCTAATCTTAAAGATTTAAATCTAAAATATGTATATTTTTGTATGCATGTGTATCTACATGTATATATGTATTATATGTATATGTGTGTTTGTGTAGATATGTTATCTACGTATTAAAACCCTGAAACCCTAATCAGAAAGACTTAGACTTAAATCTGAAATACTAAACCCTAAAACCCTAATCTTAAATATCTAGACCTAAAATACATATATTTCTATATACATGTGTATATACATGTATATATGTATTATATGTGCATGTGTATGTGTGCATATATGTTATGTAGGTGTTAAAACCCTAAAACCCTAATCTTAAAGATTTAAATCTAAAATATGTATATTTTTGTATGCATGTGTATCTACATGTATGTATGTATTATATGTATATGTGTGTTTGTGTATATATGTTATCTATGTATTAAGACCCTAAAACCCTAATAAAAAAGACTTAGATTTAAATATGAAATACTAAACCCTAAAACCCTAATCTTATATCTAGACCTAAAATACGTATATTTCTGTATACATGTGTATATGCATGTATATATGTATTATATGTGCATGTGTATGTGTGCATATATGTTATGTAGGTGTTAAAACCCTAAAACCCTAATCTTAAAGATTTAAATCTAAAATATGTATATTTTTGTATGCATGTGTATCTACATGTATGTATGTATTATATGTATATGTGTGTTTGTGTATATATGTTATCTACGTATTAAAACCCTAAAAACCTAATCTTAAATATCTATACCTAAAATATGTATATTTGTGTAGACATGTGTATATACATGTATATATATATATTATGTGTATGTGTATGTATGTGTGAATAGCATAAAAACCCTAATCCTGTTTTTATATATTTGATGTAAAACAAAAACTTAAAAAAAACAATAGGATTATATGTGTGTATGTATGCATGTGTGTATATATGTGTGTGTATGTATGCATGTGTGTATATATGTGTGTGTATGTATGCATGTGTACATGTGTGTGTGTGTATGTATGCATGTGTGTGTATGTGTATGTAGGCGTGCATGTGTGTGCATGTGTGTGTACGTGTGTGTATGTATGCATGCATGTATGTGTATATGTGTGTATGTGTATGCATGTGTATACATGTGTGTGTATGTATACATGCATGTGTGTATATGTGTGTTTGTATGCATGTGTGTATATATGTGTGTATGCATGCATGTGTGTATATGTGTGTGTATGTATGCATGCATGTGTGTATATGTGTGTATATATGCGTGTGTGTATATGTGTGTGTGTGTGTATGTGTATGTATGCATATGTGTGTGTATGTATGTGTGTATGCATGTGTGTAAATTTATGTGTGTGTGTATGCATGCATGTGTGTATATGTGGGTGTGTATGTAAGCATGCATGTGTGTATAGGTGTGTGTATGTAAGCATGCATGTGTGTACATGTATGTGTGTATGTATGCATATGTGTACATGTATGTGTGTATGTATGCATGTGTAAATGTGTAAATGTGTGTGTGTATGTATGCTCTATTTTCCTATCTCTATCTTCCTTTCTCTTCTCTCTATCTTCCTTTCTCTTCTCTCTCTCTTTCTTTCTCTCTCTCTCTCTCTCTCTCTCTCTCTTTCTTTCTCTCTCTCTCTCTCACACACATAGAGAATAAAAGAATCACTTACAAGTATGTCCCTCTTTTGAATCGTTGTCGTCAAAGCGTAATGTAGGTCGTCTATCGTCCAATTCCAAACAATCGACGCCAAAGAACTTCTGCAAAATCAAAGAAAAGAGAAATTACAAACCCTAAAGCATAGAGAAACACAAATGCTAATAGTACGTGCAACAATTACCAAGATGTGAGATCTAAGCCCGAGAGAGAGTGTGTGTGTGTGTAGAGAGAGAGATCCGTGTGTGTGTGTGCACAAAACAATGCACGTCGCAATTCCGTTCGCGCATATGTGTGTGTATGTATGTGTGAATGCATGTGTGTGTATGTATGCATGTGTGTAAATTTATGTGTGTGTGTATGCATGCATGTGTGTGTGTATGCATGCATGTGTATGTATGCATATGTGTGTGTATGTATGTGTGTATGCATGTGTGTGTATGTATGCATGTGTGTAAATTTATGTGTGTGTGTATGCATGCATGTGTGTATATGTGGGTGTGTATGTAAGCATGCATGTGTGTATAGGTGTGTGTATGTAAGCATGCATGTGTGTACATGTATGTGTGTATGTATGCATATGTGCACATGTATGTGTGTATGTATGCATGTGTAAATGTGTAAATGTGTGTGTATGTGTGTGTGTATGTATGCTCTATTTTCCTATCTCTATCTTCCTTTCTCTTCTCTCTATCTTCCTTTCTCTTCTCTCTCTCTTTCTTTCTCTCTCTCTCTCTCTCTCTTTCTTTCTCTCTCTCTCTCTCACACACATAGAGAATAAAAGAATCACTTACAAGTATGTCCCTCTTTTGAATCGTTGTCGTCAAAGCGTAATGTAGGTCGTCTATCGTCCAATTCCAAACAATCGACGCCAAAGAACTTCTGCAAAATCAAAGAAAAGAGAAATTATAAACCCTAAAGCATAGAGAAACACAAATGCTAATAGTACGCGCAACACTTACCAAGATGTGAGATCTAAGCCCGAGAGAGAGTGTGTGTGTGTGTAGAGAGAGAGATCCGTGTGTGTGTGTGTGCACAAAACAATGCAGGTCGCAATTCGGTTCGCGCGTGCAAGTTTGACAGAAGACCAGCAGTACTCAAACACGCGCAAAAATGTGAATTTTTGCTCTCGGGTTCGCGGTATGTTTAAAACTCGCCGCCGGTATAGGCGCCGGTATGGGCGTCAGTATATGCGCCGGTAGTTCCTAGTAAATTACCGATGCTCATACCGACACTTATACCGACACCTATACTGAGGCATATACCGACGCTCATACCGGCGGCTGCGGGCCACACCGATAATCCGTTTAAAACGATCATACCGACGGTCCGTCGGTATCTCTTAGTGAGATTTTTTTTGAGGCCTATACCCACGCCGACTGTAACCGTCGGTATATGAAGCGTCGGTAAGCCCCTCATATGTTGTAGTGTGTATATGTATATGTATATGTATATGGATATGTATATGTATATGTATATGTATATGTATATGTATATGTATATGTATATGTATATGTATATGTATATGTATATGTATATGTATATGTATATGTATATGTATATGTATATGTATATGCATATGTATATGTATATTGTTGAAGCTCAAAGTCAAGGACAAAGCATGGAAGCACATCAAAAGGTGGACACACAAGGAAAGGGAGCAAGTAGGGAGCTCCAAGAAGTGTATGTCAAATTTTCAGAAGAATCCCCTACAAAATTTGTGATTTTCATCACTAAAAACTATTGTAAATACCATTATCTATTTTTATAACTCCATTTTGTTCAAGCCGAGGATTCCTTGAGCTTGAGGAGTATTAGAACTATCATCCTACCAATTTTCATAATTTTTAGACTCCGTTTGAGCCCTCAAATAAGCCCTGGAACCTAATTTTTAACTAGGCCACACACTAGGTCTGGACAGGGCCAAAACTAGTCAAAAAACTATAAAAAGAGCTAGAGAGCTCATTTTTGAGGTTAGCTGGTTAGAGAATAGAGCTTTTGTAAGAGAACTCTTTTGCAATCAAAGCTTTCCATTGTTCCTCTCTTTGATCTTACCTTGTGCGCGCGTGTGTGTATGTGTGTGCATGTTTGTGTGCTTTCACTCATGCACTTGTGCCTTCACTTGCTCGTGGTCTTCATACCGGTCCTCACATCTCCGCGGATTGACAAGTAAAGGAGGTGGTGCTTACGCTTGAGCTACACCAAATTTTGGCACCGTTGCCGGGGAGAGAGCTTCGAGGACGAGCGTTGTGATGGTAAGATCGTAGATTTGTGACATTGGAAGGTAAAAAAAAACTATCATTTTTGTTCATTCTCTGATTTTTCTTCTTCATCTTCTTCATCATCATCATCTCCACCTTCTTCCATCTTCTTCTTCATAGAAATTTCTTGTTTTTTAGTGCATTTTCACCATTTTCATACCATTTTTCATGCATTATTGTGTGGGAAGGAGTTAGGAAGTGCAACGGAGAACAAGTGCCTGTGTTTTTCATGATTTTCTGCTCATATGGAGCTCGCCATTGTTCGGCGCTCAAAATTCGAAGTTCCCGCCAAAAGACGCGATTTTGTGATGAAAATCTTGATTCTGTGAAAATTCATTTTTTTTTTTAAATCACGATTTTCTATTTCCAGCCTAAAAACTTGCTGAAAGAATCACGATTCTGTGGTCATTCTCAGAATCGCGATTCTGTGGTTGTGCTCAAAATCGTGATTCTCACAAATCACGATTTTCAGTCAAAAACACGATTCTGTGAGAACACAATTCTCTAAAACACAATTTTGTGAAAACATGATTCTCCGAGATAAAATCCCGATTTTCATGTCAAAAAACACGATTCTGAGAACCATGATTTTGTGAAAAACACGATTTTGTGAATCATGATTCTTTGAGACAAAATCGCGATTCTCTAGAACACGATTCTCTAAAACACGATTTTGTGAATCACGATTTTGTGAACCACGATTCTCTGAAACACGATTCTGTGCTTAAAATCACGATTTCCAAAAACATGATTTTGTGAAATCACGATTTTGTGAAAACACGATTCTGTGAACCACGATTTTGTGAAAACACGATTCTCTACTCAAAATCGCGACTCTCAAAAACACGATTCTCTGCTCAAAATCACGATTCTCAAAAACACGATTCTCTGCTCAAAATCGCGATTCTCACAAATCACGATTTTCAGCAAAAAAAAACACGATTTTGAGAAAACACGATTCTGTGTCTGTGCTCAAAATCGCGATTCTCTAAAAACACGATTCTCTAAAAAACACGATTTTCATCCAAGGTACAAAATCGCGATTTTCAAAACACCACAAGTTATCCCTTCGAGCAATCCTAGAGGTCTTTCAAAATGACCATCGTCCATTTGAAGCTTCATTCTAGTTGGTCTTAATGTGGGTTTGCCCCACAAGTGGTTAGAGTTATCCCTTTGAGAAATCCTAGAGGTCTTTCAAAATGACCGTCGTCCATTTGAAGCTTCATTCTAGTTGGTCTTAATGTGGGTTTGCCCCATTGCTTCCACAAGGAGGTGGTCGCAATGGCAACACCAGCACTTGAATCTATGATTGCTTTGGTTGTGTAACCTTGGTAGGTGATTGGAAGATAAGTATTACCTTCTTCACCCTCACACATGTCCCCTATTTTGTCTAGAGGTATCTCTGGTACCCTTTGCTTAGAGCCTACTTTTGGCATGTTGGAATCAAGTTCTGGAACCTGATCCTTCACATGATTCCATAGCTCAGGTTTTGCTTTGAGCAGCTCTTCTACAGTGAGATGACACTGAACCTTAGTGTTCTTCACGACATCCGTGTTCCTTGGAACCACTGAGTCTTCATTTCTTACTAGTATTGTGGGAGCTCTAATCTGGAGAGATTCAGATTCCCATGGGCTTGGAAATTGAGGCAATTCTTCTAGGGTATTAGATTCAAAATCTAATCTTTCGTCTTCTTGTTGTTCTGCTTCATCTCCGTAAATAGATGGAATGTCTTGGGGAAATTGATCATGAAGATCATCAATCTCAGGAATAGGAGGGGAGTTATCCTTCTCCTTGGCCCATTTCTCTTCTTGTATTTCCCACAAGAACTCTTGAGAGTACTGTTGAATTGAAGGAGGCATTCCAGCATCCGTGGAATTAGGAACATAAGCTCCCATTGGTGGTGAGCTTCCTCTCTCAATAACTAGTTGAGCCTGTGGAGGTAAAGAAACTTCTGGTTTGTTTACCAATTGCTCTAATCTTTCTAGTGACCCTTGGAAATGCAAATTTGGTTTGACAGAGTTTGTCTGATTGAACTTTTGACTAGTCTCAAGTATAGCTTGAGCTTGTTCTACCATTTTCATGCACATTTTCATTCGTTCAATCTCTAAATCCGCTCTAGGGTAACTCTTGTCTAGATTTGCAGTTGTTGGCCCTTCTTGAAGACGAGCCTGGTAGGCCTTGAACATCATGTCCAAGCCTTCTGGGGTTGGATCTGCAAGAACAGACCCTGGTTGCAGCCTATTTACAATGGGTGGTGGGGTGGGATGAGGTGGAGTGGATGGAGTTTCGGCATGTGAGGGGCTTTGAGATGCAATGTCTTCTATTTTTGTTTTCGCTTCTTTTAAGCTTTCTTCTAGTTCCGATAACTTTTTATTCCACTTGCGATTGGCCTTTTCTCTGGTATCTTTCCATGTTCTTGTTTTCCTCTTACTAGGCTCTCTTGATTCACTTGACTCCGATTGTTCTGCTGGTTTATCTTGTTTTAATGCTTGTGCCCTAGTAACTGCCTGTACAGGTGCCACATTACTGCTACTTGAACTTGAATCTGCCACTAAGCCTACCACATTAATGGGTGTAATCTTGGGTGCACTAGAGGGGTTTCTTGGACAATCTCTAAGGAGATGGTCTTTGCCACAATCAGGACAAAAAGCCTGTATTGTGATAGCTTGTCCTTGACTCAGAGATGGTGGGTGGGGACAATCACGAAGGAAATGGTCACCCTGACATCTGAAACATGGTCCTCTAGGGGCTTGTGGTCTTACTTGTCTTAACTGGGGCCTAGGGTTAGCATTTGTGTACATGAGATTTGAGTATTCAGGCTCCCAATTTTGTTCCATAAGTGGTGCCTCATATTGATATGGATAAATCTCACTATGTTCAAGTGACTCTGTGTAATAAGCATGTGGACTACCTTCATGGGAGTAGTCTGAACTATGAGCATGAGAGTCATTCTCTGAGATCAATGGGGTGAGTGGCACCAAAGCTCTATTTGGATTTTCCTTTCCCACAGCATACTTGACTGGAATCACGTTGGCAGGAGTTGGTGGTTGGTTTCCCAAGATAGGTTGTGGCCTATATGGTGCCTGATATTGCTGTTGTGGTCTATAATATGGCTGTTGGTATTGGTTCTGATACCTACCTTGTTGGTAAGGTTGCTGATAAGTTTGTCTAACAGCCTGCCTATTGTAGGGACAATCTTGAGCCGTGTGGTTCGTGTATTTTCTCTCAATAGTGCAATATGGAGCATTCCTTTCTCTAATGTTTTGGTTTTGCATTGGGCATACATTAGCCATGTGGTCCCCTCCACAAGTATAACATCGGTTCAATGGGGCGACTCTTTGTGTTTGTCTATTTTGGACTCCCAGCTTCTTGGCAACTTGCTCAGCTATCTCATCTACTTCTGTGGAGATTTTTGAAGTATGACTAGTAGAACTATCAGAATCCTTATAGAGTTTGGACAATCCTAACTCCTCACCCAAGTTATCTTCTATGTCAATGCACGTCCGCACACACTCTTCTATGGATCTGGGCTCTTTCAAGTACACATATGATCTCAACTTTGTGCTCAGTAAGCCATCTAAGAACAAAGCCACTTGTTTGGCTGGTGTGGGTAACTCGGGAGCAGGGCATCTCTCTAAATATTGTCTGAATCTTCTACCTGCTAGTCGCACTGTTTCTTGGGGTGTCTGCTTGAAGCTGTGGATCAGGGATGATGTGTTATGCCTGATACCACTCTTGGAAAATTCTACAATGAATTCGTCTAGCAGTTGACCTATATCATGATAGTTGCGAC
Organism: Ceratopteris richardii; assembly: GCA_020310875.1. NCBI lineage: Eukaryota > Viridiplantae > Streptophyta > Polypodiopsida > Polypodiales > Pteridaceae > Ceratopteris > Ceratopteris richardii. Next base: position 128,882,643 of record CM035435.1, read on the forward strand.
TATTCAGTGGCTGAAACCAAGCTAAGGCAGTGCCCTTAAGAGTCAAACCAAATGCCTCGTACTGGGTGAACAAATCCTCAACCTGTTCAGCTCTTAACACTTGTTTGAACTCGGCCACATGATCATAAGGATCTCCTGACTCGTCAAAATAATTCTTCATTGCCTTGATCACTTGAGTGGGTCTAAGGGTTCTTGTGTGCTCTCGGGGTCTAGGCAATGGAAAATCATGTTCATCTCTTTGTTGCCTATGTGCTTGATGTCTCTGTCTTTCAGGTCTTTCATTTTCAAATCCTGCTCATTTTTTTGCCCACAGGGTGTGCAAAACTTACCTCAGGTCGCTCTCTAGTTCTTTCTCTCTGGGCTTCATGAGCTTGGGATGATCCTACTCCTTGGGGACCATGGGAAACGATCTTGGTGGAGGGAAAATCAATTCACTCTTCCAAGTATATGCATGTCTATCATGTTCTGTTACCAAGAATATCTTCTCTGATATGTTATCCACGTACACAACTTTGCCTGGTATCTCAGGGTCTTTGAATTCATAGATGATGACTATGCCCAGTTGGCTAGGTTGATCTGGCTTGAATCTCCAAAAGGCTTCCTCTGTTTCTCTATTCAAGAATAGTTCTATGCTTTTGTTGTCTTGAGGGATCCAATCTGGTGTGATTACTCTGGTCAGAACTGACTTACCCCTAGGAGTCTGTCTCCTATCTCATTCTCATGAATGACATTTCCAAACTCATCGGTCCTATCTGGTAGGTTGATGACCACATACATGGTTCCTTCCTTATCAATGTATGAACCCTCTTCAAACTTGACCACCGGGTGTTCAAGTCCAAAGGGTTGATCTGGATTTTTGAGTTGGACCACTGATCGCCTCAGGCCATCCTCATAGATGTGAGCACCTGATCGATTGGTCCGAATATATTCCAATTGTGTCTTATAGGGACCTTCTGGTGTTTGTAGATGGGCTGTTCCTGAATTACCTGCAGGTTTTCCCATGCTAAAAGACATTTCTGAGTCACTTGTGTCTCAGTTTAGTACGTAAGGACAACCACTTAGTTGTTGTGCCCAAGACTTAGCTGTATGGTTGACACTAGACTGAGAAGATCTAATGCTTTGTCTATCCTTGCCTAAGTGTATACCAGATCTCAGGTTCATAAGCTTGGGCTAAGAGTCCAAAATTTCCCCTTGGTATGGTTCAAAAAATCCTTTGGAGTCCCCTTGGGTTCCAGGTCCCACTTGAAGCCCAACTTCAAATTATCCTATCTAAAAATCAATGCGTTATTCTTATAAAAAACAGTTGAGACCGTGTAGGATTCGAAACGAGCTTTCCAACGAGCTATAGAGCTCAAAAAATGGACTTTGGATGAAAAAGTTATGTCAAATCAGGCTCCTGGGGGTCAAAATAGGCAAACAGGACCTTCTGGAAAAAATCGCGATTTTGTGAAATCAAGAGAATCGCGATTGTGTGAAATCAGAAAATTGCGATTTTGAGCACAGAATCGTGTTTTCGAAAATCGCGATTTTGAGCACAGAATCGTGTTTCAGAGAATCGTGGTTCACAAAATCGTGTCATACATTTGCTATATGTGACTTTGAGAAAAATAACGTCTATGAGATGATCCTAGAAAGACCCTTCCTACGACAATTGCAAATAGTACAAGATTGGGGAACCAACTCCTTGTACTTGCAGCACTTAGGGGTCACCACCAAGGTCAATTTGAAGGATTACTCCTTCAGAGGTGTACCACCCCTACAGTGGAATTCTATCCACAAAGCGAAAGAAGATTCCATCTCTATGCATTCTGAAAGTTCACCTGATCCATCATGGCTGCATGAAGATACTCATTTGTGGATGTGCAAGGTTGCAGAGGAGGAGGAAAAACATTTAAAGGCAAGAGAAGAAGGAACTTCGCCAGGAGATAGACCAATTAAAGACCCATCCTATACACCGATGATCTTTCCAGATGAGGAATTTGAGCCTCATGGCTGGCCAGAAATCTTAGCCACCATGGACATTGCTGTCAATGAAGAACAATGGACACCTCATTGTGATGAGGAGGGTTATGATATTTCAGTGTTCATGTGTCAACCCTTGCTAGAAGAATGTGACCCTAGTGATGTCATAGAAGAAGAAGAGAATGACGATGATCTGGAGTCTATTGTGATGGATAGTTGTTTTAACTGAGAGCAGCACTATCTAGAAGATATAGGAGTGTTCACCCAGAAAGAAGAAGAACCTCTCCCAAGTATTAAAATGGTAAATTCAAAGGATGGAAGTGAGAGCAGTCAAAAGAAAAAGAAAAGAAAAGCAGTGAAAGAAGAAGAGGAGGAATCATTGTTTGAAGTACCAGAAAACTTCAAGAAATATGAAGTTGACGACCGCAGAATTTTGGTATGAATGCTTAAGAGAGAGGCCATCATAGGAGAATCATATGATAATAAAGAAAAGACCAAGAAGATTGTAGTGACCATTGAAGAGAACGAAGAGAGATGCACATATATAGGAGATGACCTAAGTGCAAGAGAAGAAATGGAGCTTGTAGCTCTCTTAAGGGAATATAGGGATGTGTTTGCGTGGCACTATAGAGACTTGAAAGGGGTAGATCCAAGAATTTGCTCTCATACTATCCCCATGTCTGCTGATGCCAAGCCCACCAAACATAAGCCCTACACATATAATGATACATATGCAGCCAAAATAAAAGAAGAAATTGATAGGCTGATTGAAGCTGGATTCATCTATGAGATTGAGCATACTGAATGGGTGTCCCCCATTGTAGTGGTGCCCAAGAAGAACGGGAAGTTGCAAGTGTGTATTAACCTTAAAAAAGTTAATGCCGCTATGATCAGAGATAACTATCCACTTCCAATCACGGAACACCTATTGGAGCGTGTTGCAAGAAAGGAAGTTTATAGCTTCCTTGATGGATTTTCAGGTTACAATCAAGTAGCCATTGCCCCAGAAGATCAACACAAAATGGCTTTTGCCACAGAGTGGGGAATCTTTGCATTTCGTGTGATGCAATTTGGGCTCACCAATGCACCTACAACATTCCAAAGGCTCATGTGTCATGTTTTCAAAGAGTTCTTGCGAAAGAGCTTAGAAGTGTATGTGGATGATTTATGTGCTCATTCCCAAGAAAGAAGATTCCATATCCCTGAGCTCAGACAAATCTTCAACAAGTGTAGAGAATATCGAGTGTGTCTGAACCCAGAAAAGTGTGTGTTCATGGTGCGGCAAGGTAAAATCTTAGGTCATATTGTTTCTAAGAATGGAATCTCAACAGATGAAGATAAGGTACGAGCCATAGCGGAGCTACCAAGGCCAAGGAATGTTAAAGAGGTACAAGCCTTTATGGGCCATTGTGGATATTACCGCAGGTTTATCCACATGTACGCAATCATAGCTAGACCCCTTTATGCCTTGTTGTCTAATTTTGAGTGGAACGACGAATGTGAGAATTCTTTCAATGAACTGAAGAAATGTTTGTGCACAGCACCAATACTGACCACTCCTGATTGGAATAAACCATTCCATGTCCATGTGGATGCATCCAATCACGCCATAGGATGTGTGCTAGCACAACCCACAAGTGAAGGAAACTTAGACTTGCCCATAGCATACGCTAGTAGACAGCTCACCGTAGCTGAACAAAACTATACCAGAACTGAGCGAGAGGGCTTAGGCATGGTATATGCTGTGAAGAAGTTTAGACACTATTTACTGGACAACAAGTTCAAGTTTTTCACTGATCATCAAGCTTTGTTATATTTGGTCAATAAACCTTGCAATACTGGACGCTTAGTAAGATGGTTCCTCTTATTAATGGAGTATGACTTTGAAGTTGTTGTCAGGAAAGGTAGAACCCACCTTCGGGCAGATCACCTTTCTCGCATCACTTCAGGAGAGTCACCGCAAGGAGTGTCTGACGAACTACCCGATGCTTATCTCTTCAATTTAGAAGTTGTTCCTAAATGGGCAAATAAGTTGGTACCAGTCCTAACCTTCGGCCCTGCAAACAAGAATGTGAAAACATCACAAGAAGAAATTGTAAAATCACAAAAATACCACATATTGGCAGGAAGCATGTACAAACAAGACACTGAGGGTGTATTAGCTTGTTGTGTTGAGGACGATGAACATAGTAGTTGGTTGCAACAAGGTCATGAAGGATTCCTAGGAAATCATTATTCTAAACAACGAACATTGCAGAATCTAAAACGTTTAGGAGTGTATTGGCCTAGCATGGACAAAGAAATTCATGAGTGGATTAAGATTTGTCGTATGTGCCAGGAAAAACCCCCAGTGGAGCATGCAACCCTTTATCAAGTGTCATTAATTCCAGATTGGAGTGCTCCATTGGTAGAGTTTATGAGGTTGGGAAGATTACCCAAAGAGGCGAGTCTAGCAAGAAGACGAAGCATGGAGCAAGAGGCTCAAGGCTATGCCTTAGTGGGGGACAACCTATACCGAAGGGGCAAAGATGGTTACTTACGACTGTGCGTTCATGAATCAGACTATTTAAAGGTCTTAGAGATTGCACACAGTGGTGTTGCAGGTGGACATTTTGGTCCTGACCGAGTGATCAAGACCATTCTATTCAGGACTTTGGTGGCCAAATCTCCATATGGATGCACATACCTATGTGAAGAAATGTGACACATGCCAACGTGCACAATATCCACTTAGAAAAGATGAGATGCCTTTGAGGCCAATGATGGGAGGACGTGCATTCTCGAAATGGGGTATAGACTTTGTAGGTCCTATTAACCCCCTAGCTAGAAACTCCCATGTAGAGTACATCATTGTAGCCACAGATTACCTTACAAAATGGGTAGAAGTCAAAGCCACAACAAAGAATGATGCTCAGATGATGGCTAAGTTCTTATTCGAGAATGTGTTCACGAGATATGGACTACCAATAGAGTTGGTGAGCGATAGAGGCACACACTTCTTGAATGAAGTCATTGAAAATCTTCTCCAAGAATTCTTGGTGATACATAAGAAGTCTGCCCCCTATCACCCACAAGCTAATGGACAAGCCAAGAGCACCAATAAGATCCTCTGTAACGTATTGACAAAACTGGTAAATAATAAATGCTCTGATTGGGACAAACAACTTCATCATGTTGTTTGGGCTTATCGAGTTGCCTACAAAAAGGTACTCAATGCCACCCCATTTCAGATGGTCCTCGGACAGAACGCTGTGCTACCATTAGATTTCTGAATCCCTGCCTTAAAAGTAGCACAAGAGTATGAGTGGAATGGGCATGAATTGTCCTCTAGGATCTTTGATCTCGAACGCTTAGGTGAGACGAGGCTACGAGCGGCAGCAGGCATCTACGCTGCAAAGAAGAGGCAAAAGGCATACTTTGATGCACACATCAAGGATAAGGGATTGAAAGAGGGAGATCTAGTGTTGGTTTACACACTAAAACAACATGCCTGTAAGTTGGAAAAAAGAGGATACAGACCCATGATCATTAATAGAATTTCCACTAGTGGTGCAGTTCAGTTGGCCACTCTAGAAGGAGATATCTTGCCAAACTATATTAGTGGCTGTAGAGTCAAGCTATATCAAGAACCTCTTACTGAGGATATGCTAATGAGACTCAACACTGCTAAGAAGAGAAAAGAAGAAGAGTTAAGAGTGAGAGAAGAAGCACAGGCAGAGGCCAAAGAGCGTATTAGGCGGAATAAGTTAAGGTGATTAGGCCTAGATGTCAACTCAAAAGCCCCAAAATATCACATGGATATGTGTCAAAAGTCAAGCATAGCGACTTCTCAAGTCATTGACCGAAGACCCTTTGTGACCATAGAGATAGGACAAGGGAAGGGTGCAAGGACGGTGAAAGCATTGATTGACTCAGGTGCAGCAAGTAGTGCAATTAGACTTTCCTACTGCCAAGACTTGCAGTTGAACATCAATCCCATAGAAGCTTATCTCATAGGATTGGGAGGTGTGGAAACCCCTTGTTTGGGCGAGGTGGAACTTCCCATCTACCTTCAAGATGTTCCAATGAAAGTCAAAGCGATAGTATGTCAAGATGAGAACCTTACAGAACCACTTGTCTTGGGTCAAGATTGGATCTATGACCATGCAGTTAACTTAAACCTAAGAAGTCAAATTCTTCAAGTTTGGGTACATGAACAATGCATTACATTAGAATTAGAGAACTGCATGCTCCTAGATCATGGCACCACACACTCTCTTAGTTCTTCCAAGACTAATCATATGAAAGAAGATGTTGTATGTGTCAAAAGCTCTATGATGCAGAAGGAGTCAATCGTGGAAGACCAGGTTCGAAGGAGGGTGGATCTTTCTTCTTCTCCAAAGAATCAAGTAGCCATAGTAGTGAGTCCACCACACAAGCAAACACAACCGCTCACGACAACTGCTACATCAAATAGAAAGACACCATTCGATAAGAAAGCACTTCCGAACATGAAGCAGATCTGGGTACGCAAAGGAGAGCAACCACCAGCCTTGCCCCCACAAATCCCATCCAGGCAAGCCAACCAGGCTAGAAGACGAAGGAAGCAGCTCGGACAAGCTCAATCACAAGGTATCCAACAGCTTTGGGTGCCTAAGAAGTTAGCTGCAGCTCAACAAGGGCAATTACAAATGTGGGTACCTAAGAAGCTCTTACATCCACAACAACCTATGTTCTCCCACATGCGAAGGTCTCAACAAAGAAGCCAAAAAGAGAAAAGGGTAAGAACCACGTACAGAGACTGAAAGAAGATCAAATCAGCTCTTCAACAATAGTAGGAAGACGTGCAAAAAGTCTATGGGTTTGGAAGCCAAAAGTACAAGTAGCCTCCACCAAACCAAAGCTCCAAGCACATTGGATACCACAGTTTAGAAAGCATCCAAAGAGGAAGACGCCTGAAGTAATCCCTACAGTGCCAAATGCTGTTCTAAAATGGATCCCTATAAGGAGGAATGATCAGGTGTGATCTCAAGATCCAATGGATACCTCCACGATAGATGGCATTAACATCCGCAAATAACATCGAAAAGCCTCGACGAGCGAAAACCATGTGCTCCTTGCACAACCCAGTCTTTTGCACCATTCAGGTTATGCATTTCCAAAGTATGTGTTAATATAGGGCCACATTACAGGGCCGTGCACAGACACATTGGAGAGTTTCATGCACAAGAGCACATTGACATATGTCAACTATTTTTTCTGATACTAACATCTATCTTCTTGTTTGGTGACATTGTTCCTCAAAAAAAAAAAAAGGGAGGAAGCACTTGTTCCCAGGTTTGGCTCATGAAACATGAATGAGTCATGCTTGGTTAAAGGTGGAGCTATTGATTATTGGGCATTTATCAGTTTGGATAGAAGTGTGTCTTCGCTAGCAGATGATATAATTGTTGCCTTATCTCATAGATGTCAAGAACTTGGCATGAGCATGGCATCCACAACTATAGTTTCCTCTTACTGTGGTAGGAGTGAAGAGCTTGAAGGTCTGCAACTTGAGTGATGCATAACTATTGCATGTACGAGAGCATCCAGGGAGATATCTGCACGGGGTAGCTCTGGTACCCTGCAAATCTTTGTATGTATACTGGATGACAAGACTCTTGCTTATGGTGAGCTAGAGAGAATATGTGAAACTAAGCTTGGTGTAGTTATCGAATCTTGTTGGTCAAGGAATATAAAGTAATTCAATTCTCTGTATTTGGCAAATGATGCTTTGAAAAGAGGAGACATGATCAATCATTCAAAAAGATCTCATCAGTGGACCATCAAGACGGACATTCATCAACAATGTTCCATCCCAAAGGCCGAGTATACAACACGAAGAGATGAACATCCATCGACCTTCTCCATGGTAAGTATCTTTACCTTGGAAACATCATAACCATGATAGCTTAGGAAACCTCTTCGTCGGCATACCCTTGAGCACTTAGCTCAAGACCCCCAATTTTTGCACCATACTTCTTCCAATGCATTTCCCAAGTAAGCATTCATAGGGCTACATTACAAGGCCGTGCACAAGGCACATATTTTCCTCAACCCATGCACGAACACACTTACCCATCACTCAATATGGGTTATGAGTACTTGGCATGACTACTATGAACATCAACTGTGGAAGATCTAGAAAACATCAACGGAGACTCACAACGACACAGTCATGCTGGAATCCAAGGAAGAAGCACATACCAAGAGACTACAACTTGCAAAGACTCGCAGTGATAGATGAAGAACCAGGCACATCTGGAAGTCAGACGACTTTTGTTCATACAGAAGGGACACTCCCTCTCAAGGCACTACTTGGAACAACCGCTACAACAAAGATCTGTCAGGGATGACACACTCGAGAGGGGGGGGGAGTGCTGAAGCTCAAAGTCAAGGACAAAGCATGGAAGCACATCAAAAGTTGGACACACAAGGAAAGGGAGCAAGTAGGGAGCTCCAAGAAGTGTATGTCAAATTTTTAGAAGAATCCCCTACAAAAATAGTGATTTTCATCACTAAAAACCATTGTAAATACCATTATCTATTTTTATAACTCCATTTTGTTCAAGCCGAGGAGTCCTTGAGCTTGAGAAGTATTAGAACTATCATCCTACCAATTTTCATAATTTTTAAACTCCGTTTGAGCCCTCAAATAAGCCCTGGAACCTAATTTTTAACTAGGCCGGACACTAGGTTTGGACAGGGCCAAAACTAGTCAAAAATCTATAAAAAGAGCTAGAGAGCTCATTTTTGAGGTTAGCTGGTTAGAGAATAGAGCTTTTGTAAGAGAACTCTTTTGCAATCAAAGCTTTCCATTGTTCCTCTCTTTGATCTTACCTTGTGCACGTGTGTGTGTATGTGTGTGCATGTTTGTGTGCTTTCACTCACGCACTTGTGCCTTCACTTGCTCGTGGTCTTCATATCGGTCCTCACATCTCCGCGGATTGACAAGTAAAGGAGGTGGTGCTTACGCTTGAGCTACACCATATATGTATATGTATATGTATATGTATATGTATATGTACATGTATATGTATATGTATATGTATATGTACATGTATATGTATATGTATATGTATATGTACATGTATATGTATATGTATATGTATATGTATATGTATATGTATATGTATATGTACATGTATATGTATATGTATATGTATATGTATATGTATATGTATATGTATATGTACATGTATATGTATATGTATATGTACATGTATATGTATATGTATATGTATATGTATTATATGTATATGTATATGTACATGTATATGTATATGTATATGTATATGTACATGTATATGTATATGTATATGTATATGTACATGTATATGTATATGTATATGTATATGTACATGTATATGTATATGTATATGTATATGTATATGTATATGTACATGTATATGTATATGTATATGTATATGTATATGTACATGTATATGTATATGTATATGTATATGTATATGTATATGTATATGTATATGTACATGTATATGTATATGTATATGTATACGTACATATAGATGTATATGTATATGTATATGTAGATGTGTATGTATATGTATGTGTATACTTATACATATATGTATATGTATATGTATGTGTATGTGTATGTGTATGTGTATGTGTATGTGTATGTGTATGTGTATGTGTATGTGTATGTGTATGTGTATGTGTATGTGTATGTGTATGCGTATTTGTATGCGTATGTGTATGTGTATGTGTATGTGTATGTGTCTGTGTATGTGTATGTGTATGTGTATGTGTATGTGTATGTGTATGTGTATGTGTATGTGTATGTGTATGTGTATGTGTATGTGTATGTGTATGTGTATGTGTATGTGTATGTGTATGTGTATGTGTATGTGTATGTGTATGTGTATGTGTATGTGTATGTGTATGTGTATGTGTATGTGTATGTGTATGTGTATGTGTATGTGTATGTGTATGTGTATGTGTATGTGTATGTGTATGTGTATGTGTATGTGTATGTGTATGTGTATGTGTATGTGTATGTGTATGTGTATGTGTATGTGTATGTGTATGTGTATGTGTATGTGTATGTGTATGTGTATGTGTATGTGTAGGTGTATGTGTAGGTGTATGTGTATGTGTATGTGTATGTGTATGTGTATGTGTATGTGTATGTGTATGTGTATGTGTATGTGTATGTGTAAATGTATGTGTATGTGTATGTGTATGTGTATGTGTATGTGTATGTGTATGTGTATGTGTATGTGTATGTGTATGTGTATGTGTATGTGTACATGTATGTGTATGTGTATGTGTATGTGTATGTGTATGTGTATGTGTATGTGTATGTGAATGTGTATGTGTATGTGTATGTGTATGTGTGTGTGTATGTGTATGTGTATGTGTATGTGTATGTGTATGTGTATGTGTATGTGTATGTGTATGTGTATGTGTATGTGTAGGTGTATGTGTATGTGTAGGTGTACATGTACATGTACGGGTAGGTGCAGGTGTACGTGTAGGTGCATGTGTACGTGTACGTGTAGGTGCATGTGTACATGTACGTGTACATGCACTTGCACGTGCATGTGTATGTGTACGTGCACGTGTACGTGTATGTGTATGTGTATGTGCATATTGTTGGTGCAACTACAAAGCCTAAGTACTTGGTTATTTATCTAGGACCACTCATATAATTTTTCACAAGAGAGAACCTCACATGAACACCTGCTTATAAATTTGGTTGTATTTACCTTGGATAAATGTAGAAACCAATAGAGTGAAGAATCTTGTGATTTTATGGAGTTGAACCCACTGCTCATGTGGTAGGAAGAATCAAATAAAATCTTCCCTAAAGTGTAGGAACACTTTTAGGTGAGGGAAAAATTCAAATTCAAACTCACATGATGAGTATAAATAGAGATGTTTTAGTCGTGGGATATAGAGAGACATTCTAAGATTTATTGAATTACATCATTGTGCACACATTGAGCACACCTCATTTATGAGTAGTCCACTACACTTCCCTCGTATCATATGTTCATTACCAATGTACATTTTGATACATTTCTTTAAGTACATCTCTGTCTACTATTTTATGTTGCATCTGTATCATTTGAATGATTTTGGAGAAACAATTTCTTTGTGTGTATGACATATTTTGATATACTTTAGCTTGGGTTAATTAGAGTGAACTTTCTACTACTTCCAAATCAATTTTCATTACACTTGGTTTAGCACGGACCTTGAGCTATGAATCATAGAAGATGACTATGTCTTCACATCTTCTAGATCCTGAAATGTTAGGATGACCCCCCTGAATTGCTAGATTTATTTCTTAGTGTGTGGTGCCTCTAAAATAATGAAATAACTTGATTTTGATAGCTATACTCTCTAATTAGATGTGTGCAAAATCTATTTGGTCAATTCATGCCAAGTTGTGAGCTCTCAACAAAACACTGAGCACCTGCATTCCCAAAATAGAAGGTTTTCTCACAATCCTTGCATATGCAAGGAATCTATTTTGGTGTAAACTTTTGGGAATGATATTTGAAAGCACTTGGTGGTTCTAAATGTAGTAATCTGAAGCCAAAGAAGTCTATTAAGCATTCCTAGAGCTAACTTGGTAGGTGTAAAGCAGGTCTTGTGCAATACCAGCTCATCTCTGGAATATACTCGTCCATCTGCTCATAGTGCTATCAGAGCAACAACAAATCAACATGGGAGATGGATTTCCTTCATCCATAGAAAAATTGGATCGAGGTAACGACTCAGCTTGGTCACCTAGAATGGAGGCTTATCTTCAAGGGAGAAACCTCTATGGTTAAATATCTGGAGATGAGATGATGCCAATCCTCAGAAGGAAAGGAAAACCAACTCAAGAAGAACAAGAGAGGTTACCCGCACGGTGCTCAAAGGATTCTCTAACCAATTCATATATTCTTAACTCAATCTCTAATTTCAAACATCAGGAGTTGCAAGACTTTACAAGAGACTTAGAATGCTCTTGAGGCATTCTTCTCATCAAGTACAAAGGCAAGGAAGAATCAACTATGGATGGAGTTCATCACACTCAAGAAGATGCCCAAGCAAAATGTGACTAATTTTGTCACCAAAATGAAGGACATAGCTGATCAACTTGGTAATATTGGACAAGTCATTGATGAAGAGTAGATAGTAAGGCAAGTGATCAATGGGATAGAGGCAGATGACAAATGGGAAGCTTTCACCATAGCCATTGACCTCTACCTGGACATGTAGGTTCTTGATTTCAACACTCTCATGCGACAATTGTTCACACATGAGGAAAAGCTTATGAAGAATGGAGAAAAATCAAAAGGTAATCAATCCTTTGCCGTATATACAAATAAGAACAGGAATAAAGATAGCAAAGGGAAAGCTAAAAAGTCTAATGACAAAGGTAGCGCCTCTCAAGAAAACTTTGTAGGAAGAGGTAGAGGCTCAAGAGGAAGAGGCAGAAGAGGAAGAGAAGGTAGGGGGAGAACTCAAAGATCTTCTCCATGTGCCATATGTGGTGGAACTAATCACATTACTGAGGATTGTTTCAAAAACCCTAGAAACCAAAGAGGAAGAGGTTACAATGGAAGCTCAAGAGGTAGGTTCAACAAGAACAATGGCTACAACAACAACTCATACAACAACAATAACTATAAAGGAGGATACAAAGGAAGGAGAGACTAGAACAATTATTCATCTATACAGATGATCAAACTCAAGTGGATTCATTACTTTTGATGAACATGACCATGAAACAAGGTAAAACAAATGAACATGTATTCTATATAGAGTCAGGTTGCTCAAATCATATAGCAAGGAATGTAGCTCTACTCTTAGACTTAGAGGATACAAGAAATAGACATGAAGTCCAAATAGGAGATGAAACAAGGCATCCAATGGAAAAGATAGGCAATGTGAACACTTCATATGGCAATATGAACCTATTGAGCAAGGCACTATATGTGCCAACCATAACCAAAAATCTCATAAGTGTAGATCAGATTGTTGAAAAAGGATTGCAGGTCAGATTCACAAAGAATGGAGCATTTGTTCAAGATTCACATCAGGGACTCAAAAGAATAGCAAGAGGAGAAAATTCAAGTATATTATTTACATTTGAGCTCCAAGATACTAAAACCATTGCATTATCTTATGGCAATCAAACACTATTACAATTGGAAATTTGGCACAAACATTTAGCTCATATAGGTGAAAGAGCTCTGAAGAAAATCAGTAGGGATCAAAGTGTGCTTGTTCTACCAAATATCTCCAAACAACACATGATTTACAAATGCATTGCTTTTCAATTTGGCAAGTCTCATAGACAACCATTCACAAAGAAGGGATATATTCATGGAGACCTATTGGAATTAATCCATAGTGATGTATGGGGGTCATGCAAGGATCCATCAATCTCTAGATCTAGGTATTATGTGTCATTTATTGATGATTGTAGCAGATAGACAATATTGTTGGAGAATTCCTCTCCTAATCGCAGCGGAAAGTGTAGAAGACCTTCTCAGGATCAAAACTTTTGCCAACAGCTGAACCTTCAAATGAAAACTGGTACCAATTGAAAAATTCAATGAACTTGAAACTTTGGTCACTCAAATTAGACTCCTAGAGCTTTCAAATGAGCTATCAAACACTGAATTTGGAGTAGATTTGGGTTGGCAACTCTTTGTTTCAAAACAGGCTAACTGTCCACTCAGTTATGCTGAAAATTGGACTTCACTAAAACGTGAATAACTCACAGAGCATAAAGAATTTCATAAAATTGTTCTAGAAAAAGGAATTTCTCAAGATAATCTTTCCAACAAATGTTTAAACACTAAAATTGAATACATATATTGAGAGATATGACTCTCACAAGTAGACTACCCAAAAATGGGTGTGCGACTGGACATACTCTATGAGAGTGAACTGAACGAAATGACTCAAACCAAATGAACTAGCTACAAGGGGAGTTCCACGCCTTCTTCCTATATTCTTGCGTGTCCTCCCTTACCTCTTTTATAGCCAAGTGACCAAAAACTCTCATGATGAGTTTGAGAGCTCTTCTCCATCATTTCTCCACTACTTTGGGCAGCCACTCCTCTTACAGTTCAGTTTTTGGATTTGATTCTCTTTTGAATGATTCTCCTTTGGCCTCCACTACTTGCTGAAGTAAATGCTTATATTTTTCATTTTTGTATTTTCCTTCTACTTGAAGAAAATCCTTTTTGCAAAAATATATACGAGCTTACTTCTTTATTTTTAACACTCCCCCTCAAGCTCACATGTGAGCTTGCACCTTCAGCCATGTCCTGCAAGTTGATGTCGTCCTTGAACCTCTTTAGCTTAGAAGCATCTAGGGACTTTGTAAGCATGTCTGCAACCTAGTCATTAGTTCCAATGAACTTTATATCCAGATCCTTGCTCAAAACTTTTTCTCGAACATAATGATAATGCACTTCTATGTGCTTGCTTCGTGCATGAAACATTGGATTGTTTGTCAAGTGAATGCTTGACATGTTGTCACCATAAATTGGAATGGTCTCCACCTGCACATCAAGATCAGCCAAGAGCTTCTTAATCCACATAGCTTCACAAGTTGCAAAGGCTAAACCTCTATATTCAGCTTCTGTAGATGATAGTGCAACAGTAGGTTTCTTCTTTGAGCTCCATGTGATAGGTTCGCTACCTATCATGAACACATAACCTGAAGTGGATCTTCTATCTTCCTTCGTACCAGCCCAATCAGCATCACTGAAGCCTTTTGCCTGCAATTCTTCATCATATCTATAAAACAAGTATGATTGATTGTGTGCTTCACATATCTTAGCACTCGTTTGGCTGAATTTAAATGTTCACTTGTTGGAGCTTGCATAAATTGAGAAAGAACTCCAACAATATAACACAAATTTGGTCTTGTGATCGTAGCATAGATCAATGAACCTATAATACTCCTGTATGTAGTTACATCATGTAACTTCTCTCCATCATTTGAGCATAGCTTCACATTTGTGCCCATAGGTTGAGTGAGTGGTTTGCATTCACTCATTCCAAATCTGAAAAGAACATCTAACAGGTACTTTCTTTGCATCAAGTAAATGCCACCTTTCCCGTAGACTATCTCAATTCCTAAAAAGTATTTCAGCTCACCAAGATCTAAAATTTTAAACTCCTTACCGAGTTTCCTTTTGATCTCTTGTATTCCTGTAACATTACTTCCTGTTATGATGAGATCATCAACGTATATGCAAATATATACTTGCTTGCCTTCTTCTTTCTTCATGTAGAGAGAGGGATCTGCATTACTTCGATTATACCCACACCTTGTGAGGTACTCGACCAATCTTTGATTCCAAGCACGTGGTGCTTGCTTCAGCCCATACAAAGCTTCCTTCAATCTACAAACAAAATTTGGATGCTTTTTGTCTTCAAATCCAATCAGTTGACTCATGTATACCTCTTCTTGAAGTTCACCATTGAGAAAAGCATTTTTTATTTCAAGTTGGTACAATGGCCATCTCCTTTCTGCACTCACTCTAATCAAGGTTCTAATTGTTCCCATCTTTGCAACCGGGCTGAAAGTCTCTTCATAGTTAATGCCGTGAGTTTGCTTGAATCCTTTTGCTACTAGTCTAGCTTTATGCCTAGCTAGAGAACCATCAACATTTCTCTTTATTTTAAACACCCATTTATTTGAAACAATCTTCATACCTTCAGCCTTTGAAACTAGCTCCCATGTGTGATTATCCTTGAGAGCTTTTATCTCTTCTTGCATAGCCTTGCCATTCTTTTTGTGTACATGCTTCTTCATATGCATCCGGTTCTTTGTCTTTGACCACCTGTGTCATATATGCAAAATGCTTTGCAATAAAACTATCATAGCTCAGCCTTTCAATCGGATACCTTGCTCTTGAAGACCTCCTTTCATTTCCTTTTGAACATTGCTTCTTCAACCGGTTCAACTTTACCTTTGGTGTGATCACCTCTTCATACTCTTCTTCACTTGCATTTGAATCACTATTTTGGGAAGCACTTTCAGCTTTAGATCTTTCATAAGCTGATGTTGGTGATGAGGAATGAATCCTTAGCCTCCCCTTCCATGTTGAGCTTTCTCCAAGTGATGTAGAAGCTTCTGGACCTGACATTTGAGTGCTTGTTTGCTGAAATTCCTCTTGGACAGCACCTCCATCATCTTCGCAATCTTCTTCAAGAATCTTCTCTTTCCCTTTGTCTCCAAACCATGGTCTTAGCTCATCAAATACCACATCTCGTGAGACTCATAGCTCCTTTGTCACCGGATTGTAGCACCTGTATCCCTTTTGCTCCGATGAATATCCAATGAAAATACATTTTTTTGACTTTGCCTCCATCTTTGTCCTTAGTTCTTGAGGGATGTGAACATAACACACACATCCAAAAACTTTGAGATGTGTAAGGTCAGGTTTCTTACCGGGATAAACCTCCTCAGGAGTTAGATTATGCACTCCACCCGTTGTGCACTTGTTCATCAAATAAACAGCCGTACTAGCTGCTTCAACCCAATAGTTTAGTGGCATCTTCATCTCGTTGAGCATGCATCTTGCAACTTCTGTGATATGTTGATTTTTCCTTTCAGCTATTCCATTTTGTTGAGGTGTGTACCTACATGTAAATTGCCTCTTGATGCCATTTTCATAAAGAAAATCTGAAAATTCTTTGGAGAAATATTCTCCTCCTCCATTGGACCTCAAGGTCTTAATGTAGCATCCTGTTTCCTTTTCTACCTGTGCTTTAAATCTCTTGAACATGGAGAACACATCTGTTTTTTGTTTTATGCAAAACATCCATCCTTTTCTTGAATGATCATCAATAAAAGTGACAAAATATCGATTACCAGCGACTGATGGTTGTTGTGATGGTCCCCACACATCCGTGTGTATCAAGTCGAGGACATTCCTTGCCACATAGTTGCTCTTCTTGAATGGTTGTCAACTTTACTTTCCTAGTTGGCATGCTTCACAAAACTCATGTAGTCCAACATCATTGAATCTTGGAAGACCTCTTACCACTTCATGGTTGCTCATGTCCTTGAGCTTGGGAATGTTGCTATGTCCAAACCTTTTGTGCCACAAATCGATTTCAGCAATCCTCTTTGTTGGAAGCAGTCAGAGGCACAGTCAGAGGCACAGACGACGTGGAAGCATGTAAAGACGGAGCACGGAGCTAGTCGGATCATTTTTTCAAACAACTATGTTTTTATTACCTCTTCAAACATCCAACAGTGATTTTCATCACTCCTGTAACATATGTAATATAGACAAAATCCCATTTTCTAATTCATAGCTCCATTTTGTGGAAGCCAAGGAGTCCTCGAGCTTGAGGAGCTTAGGTAGAATGCACGTACCAATTTTCGTTATTTTTAGATACCGTTTACCCTTCCAAATAGCCTCTAAGACCTATTTTTTAACTATGCCGGTCACTAGATGTGAAACCGGTCAAAACTAGTCTAGAAACTATAAAAAGAGCTAGAGAGCTCATTTCTGAGGTTGGTTCATGTTGGCTAGTGTGAGCTTAGAGTTAGTTTGAGCTTGTAATAGCGTTCTTGAGTAATAGAGCTAATTTCCCACCTTCCATTGTGTCTTGCTTGTCTCTTCATTGTGTGTGTGTATGTGTGTGTGCATCTTCGTGCTTCTCACCTTCACTCTCACATCATCTCTCATTCACGATGTTCATATCACTCCTACCTCTTCCGCGGATTGACATTAAGGAGGTGAAGCTTCTTAACGTGATTCTCACCATTGTGCTAGAGCAACACCAAATTTGGCACCGTTGCCGGGGATCGAGTCTAGGACGAATGTGTGATGGTAAGAGTATAGCAAGAAGTGGCGTTGGAAGGTAAAAATTTCAGTTTTTGTTGTTGTTTTTACTTAGTTTTTAGTGTTTTTCACCTCCCCCACACTCCATCCTCATCATCGCATCATCATCTTCATCTCCAAAAAAATCAGAAAATTCACCATATCCACCCATTCACCTCATTTCCCCTCATTTGTGCATGCGAGAGAGCGAGAGAGAACTTTTGTGCTTGTGTGTGCTTGTGTTTTCTTGAGTTTTCTTGCAGGTACAGAGCTCCAGTGCATCAGGAAAGCTTGGAAAAGGTAAAAATTTACTCTCTGTCAAAGATCTGCCGAGTGTGGCGGACCATCGCGATGGTCTGCAACTTTCGGAATTCTTGGTAGGCGACCACACCACGAGGTAGGCGACCCTTGCGCATCTACGAATCCACAGGCGCATCTCAAAAATCATCAGTTTGGTGGACCATCGCGATTGGCTCGGACCATCGCGATTGTGTCGCACCATCGCGATAGGCTCACGCCATCGCGACGGCTCGGCCGGACCATCGCGACGGTCTTGGACCATCGCGACGGTTCACTTGAGCCATCGCGACGGTCCACTTGGACCATCGCGATTGTTCAGCTGACCCCGGACCATCGCGATTGGCCCATGCCATCGCCACGACGGTGCCACGTGTCAAGATAGACCATCGCGACGGTTCGTTTTTCGGACCATCGCGATAGCCCAAAATCGGACCATCGCGATTGGCTCACGCCATCGCACTTGTGACCATCGCGACGGTTCACTCCGGACCATCGCGACGGTTCACCTTTGACCTTTGACCCGCGTCATCGCGATTGTCTGCCTGATCACGCCATCGCGACGGTTCACCTTTTCGCGCCATCGCGATTGTCCAAATTCCACGCCATCGCGATCGTTCACTTCGGGCCATCGCGACGGTTCAACCTCACGCCATCGCGATCGTTCACTTCGGGCCATCGCGACGGTTCGCTTGGACCATCGCGACGGTCCCAGACCATCGCGATTGTGCACCCCCATCGCAAATTTAGGGTTCCATTTTTTGACCAATTTTGGGGGTATTTTTGAGAAATTTTTGGACCATTAGACTCATAGGAGACCCCTTAGCTCATATTTGAAGGAAAACCTGATTGTCAGATTTTTACCCCCCAGGGCCTGAACGCTCATAACTTTTTCATCCGAAGTCCGTTTTTTGAGCTTAATAGCTCGTTAGGAAGCTCGTGAGGTTCACCTAGTTTGGGACTAGGAAGCCAGGGGGCAAGTATTGAAATTTTGGGCAAAAGGGAAGGGACTAAAAAGGTGTGTATGCTCAAGTGCTTGATCATTCAATTGTGAATTGGTCTAATATTGGAATTTTTCCAGGTCTAGCAAAGGCAATCAAAGGCAAGCAAGCAAGGCAGTGAAGACAGCAGAGCTTGGGAAGCACGGCTTCTTGGGCATCAGCGCAACCAGAAAAGCCGACTCGAGGTTGGAAGATTACTCAACCCCCTCAGTCAATTCTTAGCTTAGGCTAAACGTTAGCATTGTGGATTAACGACGATAGGAACGCCTCAAGTTCAAGATACCTAATTCTTTCAAGTTCAAGACTAAAGATAAAGGTGTGTGACGAAAACCTAAAGGAAAGAACATAAGTCTGACGGAACGAGAACTCAAAATCATAACGGAAAGTCGAATTCCTGACGCATATATTTAGACAAGAATCCAAAGAAAATCAAAAATAATCAAGAAAGTAATAACAAAGAACCATTGACGATCTAAGTGTGTAATTGAGTGAGCAAGGAAGGAAATTAATGAACCTTAGATCGGGCAAACATATAGGTAAGTCGGACCGACGAAGCCTTAGATCATCAGAGGCTAGTGTAAGAACTACTGCTCGATCGTGGGCTCAGCAATTGAATAGTAATTACCCCTACGAGAGCTCAGAGACTAGCAAATCAGAAATGGCATTTAGCGCAGACAGACCAGAAGGAGGGTCTCATGTAGCATACCTAGAAAAACTAGAAGGACCCTATAGAACGCAACTAGAGTTTCTCCGAACCAACCGATTAGGTGCTCGCATCTATGAGGATGGTTTGCAAAGGCAAGTGGTGCAACTGCACAACCCTGATCAACCCATTGGATTGGAAAGACCAGTGGTGAAATTTGAGAGAGACGCTTACATAGACAAAGAAGGAACCATGTACGTCCTAAGTACGCAACCAAACGATACTAATGAGTTTGGCACAATTCAATTAGAGACGGAAGCGAAATTTCAAGGAAAAGAACCGTTAGAAGAACCTAGAACACCTAGAGGGAAATCTGTATTAACAAGAATACTCATCCCAGAATGGATCCCTCAAGATAACAGGAGCACAGAGTTGTTCGTAAATAAAGAGACAGATGAAGCCTTTTGGAGGTACAGAAAGGAACACCCTGGTGAGATAGGCATCATTACAATTTATGAATTCAAGGACCCAGATACACCTGGAAAGGTTGTATACCTGGATGAGACTTCAGAAAGAGTCTTTGTGGTGCCTGAGCGCGCTAAAAACACATACACATGGAGAGGTGAATTGATATTCCCTCCATCTAGAACGAACATGAATACAAGTCAACAAGGCGCAGGAACCTCCTCAGCCCATGGACATCAAAGAGAAGGAAATAAAGAGAGACCGGAAGTAAGCTTTAATCACCCCATAGGGAGAGATAGAACAACCACAGACACTAATAGAGCGGATAGACAAAGAGATCATGGAATACTAGGTGGTAGAGATGATTTTCCTCTACCTAGGCCACGTGAACACGCAAGAGTATTGAGACCCACTCAATTAGTAAAATCAATGAAGAATTACTTTGATGGGACAGGAGATCCCTATGACCATGTCGCAGAATTCAAGCAAGTACTAAGAGCAGAACAAGTCGAGGACATGTTCACGCAATACAATGCATTTGGACTAACGTTAAAGAATACCGCTTTAACTTGGTTCCAACCACTGCAACAAAGGCAATTTAGAGACATCCATCACTTTTTAGAGTCATTCATCACTGAATTCTCTAAAAGTGGGATTAGACACGACACGTCTTCGTTGATTCATAGCTTTAAACAAACCCCTCAGGAAACAGTTAGACTGGCAGTACGTAGGTTCAGACAATATGTCGAACGATGTCCAATGCAAGAGCTACCCTCACAAGCCAAACAAGTATCATTGTTCCTAGATGGCTTGTTGAGCGCTAAACTACGCTCTTATGTGTACCTAAAGGAACCCAGAACGCTAGAGGAGTGTGTAAGAATATGTATAGACATTGAGGATAACCTAGGAGATGAATTAGAACTCTCAAAGGTTTATAAAGACTCAGATTGTTCTTCTCTAGCATCCACAAAATTGTCTAATTCGATAGAGGACCTAGCAGAAAAAGTGGCCCAAAAACTAGGAGTTTCTAGTAAACAGGTGCCCAAGCTACCAACTAATGTACGTTGTTACACTTGTGGTGGAAATCATTTGGCAAATGTGTGTCCCAATGCACCACAACCTCAAGCCAACCCTAGTGGCCAATATTGTACAATTGAGAGAAGATACACGAATCATACGGCTCAGGACTGCCCATACAACAAACAAACCGTGAGACAGAACTACCCGCAAACATACCAGCAGCCAGGTAGGTATCAAGGCCAATACAATGCTCAACCTTATTACTATAGGCCTCCTCAGAACTACCCATACCAGGCTCAAAAGAGACCTCAACCCGTCTTAGCTCAGCAGCCATCCCCACCAGCGAATGTCATCTCAGTCAAATACGCTGCTGCAGAAGAGAACCTAAGTAGGGCCTTAGTGCCTTCTTCACCTTTGATCACAGAAAGTGACCCGAACTCAAACAGTTTTGACTCTACTCATGTAACTAGTCCGCCCGCTTATTACACGGAGTCACCAGAACATGTGGAGACATATCATTATGATAGTCCACCAATGGAACCTAGTTGGGAGCCAGACTATGCTAATGTGATGTACGCAAACCCAAACCCACGGCCCCAATTGAGACAACAGAGACCACAGGGCCCTAGAGGACCATGCTTTAGGTGCCAAGGAGATCACTTCATAAAGGATTGTCCACATCCCCCAATAGCAAGGCAATCACAGTACTATAACATACAAGGCTTTTGTGCCGATTGTGGCAAAGAGCATATAATTAAAGATTGTCCTAAGAACCCTGTTAATGCTTCGAACGTAACACCGATCAATGTGATAGGTATTGTAAACAACGTAGATGGATCCAACCCTACATACGTGCCTATCCAAGCTATAACCAGAGCCCAGGCGCTCTTACAAAACCAACAGCTTAATCATGAGAAAGTAGCCGGAACTAGTGAAATTGCAGAATCTAGCAGTAAAAAGACAAAATCTTGGAAAGATTCTAGAGAAAGAATCAAGAGAAAATGGAGTAAAAAGATAAGTGAGTTGGAAGGAAGTTTAAAGGAATCTAGAGCCAAAATACAAGAATTGGCTTCACAAGAATTGAATCAAGAAAACATAGCTCAAAAATCAGGATCAGTTTTAGCGGAACCCATACCAGAAAATCTAGACATGATGTTTCGTGCATATCAGGCTAGAATAAAAGAGGGGCCTCAAGTAACGGAGATGAGTAAAAACTACCCTCGAGCTGATCTAGAAATTGAGAGAACTAAACTTTGCATGAAAATGGTAGAATTAGCACAAGCTTTGTTTGAAGCCTCTAGATATCTTAATTGGAATAACATGGCAAAACCGGAATTACACTTTCAAGGACTAATGGAGAGGCTAGAACACTTGATAGAAAGCAAAGAGAAAAAGGATCAGCCTAGGAACCCTATTGTCACAGAGACACAGGAAAGGGATGCACTACCCCTGTCTCAAGTACCCAACACAGAAAGTCAAGACAACTTGTCTTCC
Organism: Ceratopteris richardii; assembly: GCA_020310875.1. Taxonomy (NCBI): domain Eukaryota; kingdom Viridiplantae; phylum Streptophyta; class Polypodiopsida; order Polypodiales; family Pteridaceae; genus Ceratopteris; species Ceratopteris richardii. The sequence goes on from CM035435.1 coordinate 128,905,367, forward strand.
ATACATAGGTACTCACACGAATTTTTGAGGGAAATCCAAGAAGAGAAATGGAGAAAGGAACAAGGAATCCATCCTCCTATTCAAGAAATAGACGACTTGCAGGAACAATTTCCCCAAGACATCCCCTCTATATATGATGATGTAGAGGTGGAACAACTGAGTGAACCCACAGGATTTGAATCTAATTCTTTACAAGAATTACCTCAGTTCACAGGACCTTGGGAAGCAAAGTCTATTAGTATGAGAGCACCCACGATAATAGTGAGGAATGAAGAATCAGTGATCCCTAGGAACACGGAAGTGATCAAGAACACGAAAGTACAGTGTAATCTCACTCTGGAGGAATTGTTAAAGGTAAAACCAGAATTGTGGAAGCACGTAGCAAATCAATTCCCTGAGCTAGCTACCACACCCTCTCAGATAGGATCACATAAGAAGGTACCAGAGATACCCGTGGAAAAGATTGGAGATGTAAGCGAAGGAGAGGAAGGTAACACATATCTTCCAATAACCCATCAGGGCTACACCACGAAAGCCATCTTAGATTCAGGAGCCGGAGTAGCCATCGCTACCACCGCTTTGTGGAAACGTTGGGGTAAGCCAGCACTCAGACCCACCAGGATGAAACTACAAATGGCTGATGGACACATAGAAAAACCATTAGGCTTACTAGAAGGCATATCTCTCACCACTTGTGGTGTAGAATTTGAGCATACTTTCGCCATTTGTGACTTCGCGAAAAATCGTGCGTATGAGATGATATTGGGACGACCATTCATGCGTCAGTTGCAAATTGTACAAGATTGGGGAACTAATTCTTTGTACTTGCAACATTTAGGAGTGACTACTAAAGTCAATCTTAAAGACTATTCACACAGAGATGTACCCCCAATACAATGGAATACCATCCATAAGACACCAGTAGAGACGGAATCCGTGCACTCATTAGAATCAGATCCTTCTTGGTTGCATGAGGATATCCATTTATGGATGTGTAAAGTAGCCAAACAAGAGGAAGAACGACTAGAAGCAAGGACCTTAGGTGCAGAACAACATCCACGAACCCTTCAAGATCCAGCATATGCACTTGTAGTATTCCCAGACGAAGAGTTTGAACCCCATGGTTGGGCAGAAATACTAGCAACCATGGATATAGCCATCAATGAAGAACAATGGACACCCCACTGTGACGAGGATGGCTATGACATTTCAGTTTTCACGATAGAGCCAATCATGTGCGATGCAATTTTAGAAGAGTGTGAACCTAACACTGATGCATTTGAGGATGCAAGCGATTTTGATTTAGAATCAATTATCATGGACCCACCCTTTGCATCAGAGGAAGAATATTTCTACGAAGTAGAGACTCATACTCAGAGACACGAGGAAATAACGAATGAGGTGAGGTTAGCCACTGAAGTGACTACCAAGAGTGAAGGCAAGAAAAGAAAGAAGAAAGAAACCATGTCAGAAAAAGAAGAATCTTTATTTGAAGTACCCGAGAATTTCAATAAATATGAAATTGAAGATAGAAGAATCATGGTACGAATACCCAATAGAAAGGCGACTGACGGACACGTATATGATAACCGAGAGAAAACCAAGAAAGTAATAGTTGCCATAGAAGGAGAAGAAGAAAAATGCACATACATAGGGCATGATTTGACGACTGAAGAAGAAGAAGAGTTAGTTGCCCTATTGCGAATATAGAGATGTTTTTGCTTGGAGTTACAAAGATTTGAAAGGAGTAGATCCAGATATATGTTCTCATAGAATCCCTATGACTCCAGATGCAAAACCAACAAAACAGAAACCTTACACGTACAATGATAATTACGCTGCGAAGATTAAAGAGGAGATAGATCGCTTGATAGAAGCAGGATTTATTTACGAAATTGAACATACCGAATGGGTATCCCCCATTGTGGTTGTGCCCAAGAAGAATGGAAAATTGCGTGTGTGTATTAACCTTAAAAAAGTTGATGCTGCCACGATTAGAGACAGTTATCCTCTTCCTATCACGGAACATCTATTGGAAAGAGTTGCGGGCAAGGAAGTTTACAGCTTTCTGGATGGATTCTCAGGCTATAATCAAGTAGCCATTGCTCCAAAAGATCAACACAAGACGGCATTTGCCACTGAATGGGGCATATTTGCATTTTGTGTAATGCCATTTGGCTTGACAAATGCACCCGCCACTTTCTAGCGACTCATGTGTCATGTTTTTAAGGAATTCTTACGCAAGAGCTTGGAAGTTTACGTCGATGACTTATGTGCTCATTCAAATGTAAGACAGACACATACCCTAGAGTTAAGACAAATATTTGACAAATGTCGAGAATATCAGGTTTGTTTGAACCCAGAAAAATGCGTTTTCATGGTCAGACAAGGCAAAATTCTAGGACACATTGTGTCAAAAAATGGAATCTCTACGGACGAGGAAAAGGTGAAGGTAATTGCAGAATTACCTAGACCAACTAATGTGAAAGAGGTACAGGCATTTATGGGCCATTGCGGTTATTATAGGAGATTCATACACATGTATGCAATCATAGCCAAGCCTTTGTACTCTCTTTTGACCAATTTTGAGTGGACAGATGAATGTGAAAATTCATTCAATGAACTTAAACGACGCTTGTGCTCAGCACCTATATTGACAACCCCAGATTGGAGTAAGCCATTTCATGTACATGTGGATGCATCCAATTACGCCATAGGATGTGTGTTAGCACAACCCACGAATGAAGGTAACATAGATCTCCCCATAGCTTACGCGAGCAGACAATTGAACACGGCAAGAAATTACACCACTACGGAACAAGAGGGATTAGGGATGATTTACGCGGTAAAGAAGTTTAGGCACTACTTGTTGGCCAACAAATTCAAGTTCTTTACAGATCATCAAGCCCTATTGTACTTAGTCAACAAACCATGTAACACAGGACGACTGATACGTTGGTTTCTATTACTCATGGAGTATGATTTTGAAGTAGTAGTCAGGAAAGGAAAGACACATCTTAGAGCTGACCACCTTTCGAGATTAACCTCAGGAGAAGCTCCTCAAGGAGTAGCGGATGATCTACCAGATGCATACTTGTTTAACCTTGAGATAGCACCAGAATGGGCTAAGCCTATAGTCCCTATTCTGACATATGGACCCAAGAATCCTAGGATAAAGATCAAAGAAGGAGAGATTACCAAGTCTTAGAGATACCAAGTCATGGCAGGAAGCATATATAAACAGGATAATCAAAAGATTCTTGCTTGTTGTGTAGATGAATCAGAACATGCGAATTGGTTGCAATTAGCACACATAGGTGCACTAAGGAAACATCATTCAAAACATCGAACACTACAGACTCTGCAAAGACTAGGAGTATATTGGCCTTCTATGGAAGCAGATGTCTACAAGTTGTGCAAAGAATGCCATGTTTGTTGTGAAAGACCACCAGTAGAACATGCTACACTCTATCACGTGTCTCTCACACTAGACTGGAGTGAACCTTTAGTGACATACTTGAGGATGAACACATTCCCTCAAGGAATGACCTTAGCTCGACAACGTAGTCTAGAGCAGGAAGCTCACGACTATTCACTTATTGGTGATAATCTATACAAAAGAGGACGAGATGGATATCTAAGACAATGTGTTCATGAGAGCGATTATCTGAGCATACTAGAGACTGCACACCAAGGTGTTGCAGGAGGTCATTTTGGACCCGATAGGATAGTCAAAGCTATCCTCTTTTCAGGATTGTGGTGGCCCACTCTTCACATGGATGCACATACCTATGTAAAGAGATGTGACGTGTGCCAAAGAACTCAGTTTCCTACTTGCAGAGATGAAATGCCATTGAAACCCATGATGGGCGGACGTGCATTTTCTAAGTGGGGTATAGACTTTGTAGGACCCATCAACCCCCCTGCAAAAGGTACACATGCGGAATACATTATTGTTGCCACAGATTATCTAACCAAATGGGTAGAGGCAAAAGCCACAAAAAAGAATGATGCTCACACGACTGCAAAATTCTTATTTGAAAATGTCTTTACAAGATATGGATTGCCTATAGAGTTAGTGAGCGATCGAGGCACTCACTTTCTAAACCAAGTCATTGAATATCTGTTGCAGGATTTTATGGTGATTCACAAGAAATCTGCACCATATCATCCTCAGGCCAATGGTCAGGCTGAAAGCACTAACAAGATACTTTGTACCGTACTGACGAAACTCGTGAACAATAAACGTTCAGATTGGGACAAACAGTTACACCACGCTGTTTGGGCATATCGAGTGGCCTACAAGACCGTACTCAATGCAACTCCCTTTCAGATGGTTTTTGGTCAGAATGCTGTGCTTCCTTTGGACTTCTTGATACCGACACTTAAGGTTGCACAAGAACATCAGTGGACCAGCCATGAATTATCAGCAAGAATAATGGACTTGGAACGATTAGGAGAAACCAGGCTGAAAGCAGCAGCAGGAATATATGCAGCGAAGAAGCGACAGAAAGCATATTTTGATGCACATGTGAAAGATAAAGGTTTAAAAGAAGGAGATTTAGTTCTAGTGTATACGCTGAAACAGCACACACGGAAGTTAGAAAAGCGAGGTTATGGACCTATGATCATTAACAGACTTTCGACTAGTGGAGCAGTACAGTTAGCCACCTTAGAAGGAGATATAATGCCTAATTACATTAGTGGCTGTAGAGTCAGGGTATATCAAGAACCTCTTACTGAGGATATGCTTAGACGACTCACATTGGCAAAGAAGCGTAAGGAGGAAGAAAATAGAATACGAGCTGAAGCTCAGGCAGAAGCCATAGAACGCATTAAGCGCATGAAGCTAAGAAGACAAGGACTAGGGAGAGAACATTATAACCATCTGGAAACATCACCCAGATATCCCATGGCCATGTGTCAAGTAAAGTCAACCACTCATCCTAGCATAGTGGACAGGAGACCATTCATTACGGTTAGGCTAGAGCACGGCAACCCTTGCCAAGAACTCAGGGCTTTAATTGACTCAGGCGCTGCGACTAGTGCGATTAGATGGTCCCACTATAAGGATTCAGGAATAGAAATGCGGCCAATTGAGGCATACCTCATAGGCCTAGGAGGCATGGAAACCCCTTGCATGGGTGAGGTGGACCTTCCTATCCTCATTAAGGATGTGACCATGACAGCGAAGCTACTAGTGTGCCATGATAACGACCTAATAGAACCCCTAATCCTTGGCCAAGATTGGCTATACGATCACTCAGTGGACCTAAATCTTAGACAAGGCTCCTTACAGATTGGAACCTTAGAACAGAAGCGAGTGATACCGCTTGACTTCCCTAACAACATTCCGACTGAGGTTTGTAACCCTAGACCCTATGAAACGCATGCGACGGAAGACCGGAAGATCTTTAATCAGACCAGTCACGTTATGTCTACACCAACCCACTCGGGCTTGGCTATGGACAGTTGTCAATCAGAAGGACGACAGGAGATCTTCCCTGGGACTTCCTGCAAACTAGAAGCGGCAGCTACCTAACCGCTAGGGCAGATGGACACAATCAGCGGTCAGGTGGGTTGCATCAGCGGCCAAATGAGCACGACACCCTACGGTGCTCATCCTTCCAAACTTGTTGCGGACTGGCCTAGATTAAAGTTAAAGAATGCATCACTTCCTAATGGGCAGGTCACGCAAGTGTTGGATCTCCCTTCTTTTCCAAAGCAGAGTGTCCATCCGACCTCTCAACCTCAACCACAACAGAGTCAACCACGACGAAGGAACCCAGACCGACGGCAGTATCAGAAGACACAACAAGGAAAGCAGTTTGGGCCACCCAAAGGAAGCGGCACCAGACAAATATGGGTGCCAAAAGGACAAAAAGCACCGAAGAACTCCAACCAAGCAGAGATCAACAAGAAAAAGGCAGAACAGAAACAGAATCAGTATCCACCATCCCCTCGACCTTCTTCTACAGGTCCGAGCATTCGACAAATTTGGATCGCCAAGAAATATCTTACCCATAGACCCACGCCCACGCAGATTTGGGTACCCAAACCATGTATCATAGCTCAACCCTTAAGCCATGTAATATATACCCCTCACAAATCTTTCCATCCCTCAATACCACCACACCCGATACTACCTTTTGCCCCTCAGCAGAAACCCACCACCCACTCAAAGACTCTTAGGAAATGGATACCGAAGCGTGTCCAACCGTCTTCCCCTAACCCATTGTCTAACTACCCCCCGACTAACATACAACCTTGTAATAAATCACTAACCTTTAAACCTTGTATAAATTCACCCACCATCATCACACATCACTCATAATCTCATCTCATCAAGAAACGTATGCATAATCTGAAACGTGTAGGAGTCTAGAGACCTGCACTAGTGCTGCAAGAAGCATTGCATCCATCACATCACAGCACTTGGCTACACGGGTTACGCATCAGTTATGGAAAGGGATTGCGGTCTCACTTTAATGGGATCATAATTAATTTCCATGCTAATGTGTTAATCTTTTGTAGCAGATCTTTCTCGTTAGCGCATCAGTCATCATGCAAACAGACGAAGGACCATCAGAAGCAGGCCCCAGTGTAGCGGCAGTGCCCCTCAATGTTTTACGAGCAGAATCCCACCCGACGGCTCCACCACCAGAATTCCAAGGATTTCCAGGGCCCATGCCGATCGATAACCCACCTATGGGCTACACAGAAAAGATACACCGTAACTCTCATTGGTTTCAGGGACTTGCAGGACCCTTAGCGGACGCGGATTTTATATTTGAATCTAATTTGACGTTTGATGACCGCACTTGGGGAAAATACCAATTTTTCTCCAGAGAGTTCGAAGGCCTACAGAACACTCAGGACTTAACTCATGTTTGGGCCAGAGCCGGCTTCACGGAGTATTTCAGTGATCCTCTGCCCAAACCTGACTTTTACAGGTGTTATTATTTAATCACTACTTTGCTGGCCTCGGAGAATAAGGATATCCCAGGAACTTTTATTTTGCCCTCTTTAGTGGATGATCCACCTTACAAGAGATTTTATCTTTCGAAGGATTTAATCAGAGCTGCCATCAAGATTCATGGAACCCACACGCCCACAGATCGAGAAAGATTAATTCCAGACCCTATGAAACGTGGGGATGTCACTAAGTGGGAGGAGATCTCAGCAATTACACCTGAGCTGTCAAAGCCGCTACGGATATGCATGCAACATTTTGCATTCCCCGCTCAGGACAGATTTACCATGCCCCATAAAAGAATATGGTTTGGATTGTACTTAGCGTGCACCGGACCTCAGACTGTTGATCTGGCGAGCTGGATCATTGATCAAATGTATTTGGCACAACACAGATGGGAACAAAAGAAAGTGCTTAATGGATGTTGTGCGCTCACAAGAATTGTTTATATGTGCTTGGCTTATGACTTGCCAATTGAACGTGCATTAATAGGAGAAGAGCTGAAGGCATTCAAAGGAACGACGAAGAAAGCCAGGAAGCCCAGCAGAGCAAGGGCAGGTAAGCGCATGAGAGGCACTATTCCTTGCCTTCATGTGCCAGAGTCACCATCACCACAACCCTCTCCAGAGCGATCACCGACAGAAGCCGCTCCCACAGTACAACCTATTCGCATAAGGTTATCTAGACCAGTGGTAACGGAGGGCACTACTAGTACCGTTGCACCTCAGGCAGCTACAACCACAGAACCCACCACCACGACAGTAGAAGCTCCCACCACTATTGGTGCGGAAGCCTTTTCTTTCCCAATACCACACATGGAAGCAGAACCAATAAACACAACATTCGATTTTGAAATGCCTGATGCATTCTCCAATGAATTCCAGTTTTCAGAGGCACAGATGTTCTCTCAAGAATATGAACGCCCCAGTTACCCTACCACACCGCGGGATCTGCCACAGGGACAAGTTGTGTCGAGCTCTGATGACGAAAGAACAGCCACCGACGACGACGACGAAGGTGATGACGAAGCCAGCCAGGGCACGCATGATTCCCAAGAACAAGGACAGACAGACGGCCAAGGCCAACAAACCGATGCACACGGTGACACCAGCACGCACGAAGAGGAGACTTTCGAAGCCGCAGCTTACACTCTGGCAATCAAGAAATTATATCGTACAATGGAGAAAGTCTGGGCACGTAAAAAATTGACTGAAGAAGAGAGCCAGACCATAATCGAACAAGAACTCATCTCCGGAGGGTTTGAAGAAGTCTACATCAGAGGGTTTAGAGAACTGGTCCAATCCATCGGCCCGGTCGAAGCACTGAGATATTTACAAAGGAAGCCACTCCCCCAATATGACCCTTGCAGAGTTCGCCTGTTATCAAAGCCCGGTGAATATATTCGAGTTCCGGTAGGTGCTCAATCATCCCACCAGGCGCAAGATGCACGCCTACGTCCGGAAAGATCCTTCACCGAAGAAGCTATCCTAGTCGACTCCCCGCCACGTACTACCGTTGTACATACTACCACTATCCTTGAAATAACATCCACACCTTCTACTCCTCTCTCACCTCATGTTTCACCAACCCATCCTGTATCCCCCGCACACCCACCTGCTCCTCCCACATCCACACCAGTCCATGGCAACATAGCCACAGCCTTTACCCCGCCCATTCATGCCACCATGCCCGCACCCAACCCTCCACGTCTACATGTTAACCCCTTCACCCCTTCATCCTTCCCATCCTTTCCCCCACCTTTAAGACCCCCTTTCACCTTTCTAACCCCACTAACCTTCTCACCAGTTTCACCTCCCCAACCCACCATAACCCCTATTTCCCCTTTTCACCAAGCTGCTCCAGCCATCCCCCCTGTAAATTACTCTACATTTGTAAATCCCGTCTTCACACCTACACAACCACCCACATACACACCGCTTTTCACAGTCACCGCACTTGACACGTCCAATGACATGGACATCTCACCACCCACCGCACCAACACCCACTCCACTCACAGCACCATCATATTTAGGTACGTCACAATTTTCCACGATCACCACTGCATCCACCTTCCCAACCCCATTTCCCATTCCCGCTGCATCTACTTCCACTGCATCCTCAGTTAGCACTCCATTACTATTATCGCCCACCATAGACACTGCACTTCAACAAATGTTCACATGCATGACACAAGTACGAGATGAGTTTGCATCTCTTGGAAACAACTATCAACAGCTGCAGAGGACGACAGATGAATTACAGTCGCAGCTTAATTCATTATCCATCGAGAATGCCTCATTAAATACGCGATACCAAGAACTAAGAGAGGCATATCATAAGTTAGAGCTAGAAAGTGAAGAGAAAACAAAAGAAGCCACTGCTGATCTGGACAACCTGCTTCGAGCCCAAACAATTAGGAACGCGACACTGACCAGGAATATGGGCTTACTCAGGAGGCACCTAGCCGCAACAAAAGAGGAGAACCAGAGACTCCAAGAGCAGAATAGAGAAAATTTGGAAGCGGCATTGGACCATCCAGAACAACCCGTAAGTCCTAGCAGATTCAAGGCAATCCCATCTGAATCGATGCGGATGTTGCTAGATGACCATGTTCGATTGCTAGAGGACTATGATCGAATGAACGAAGAACATCAGAAATTAAAAGAAGATCACAAGTTACTACAACTCAGAGAACCGGCACCACAACAAGTACAAGTAACAGCAGAAGTACAAGAAGCTGTGGACCCTCCTCTTGAAATCTTAGAAGAACTCAACGCATTACGGGCCCAGGTAGCCACTCTCCAATCACGTATAGATGTATACGAAGCACCACCACGACCTGATTCCCCACCGGAGATTCCAGTTGACGACGAGAACATAACCATTCCGGTGGAGGAAACGTTTGAAGAAGCATACGAGCCAATACCCATCCCAGGCGGACAAGTCATGGCCGAAGGCCAGATGACCTATGAACTTCCTACCCTCGCGTGGATGAAAACGATCGAAGAACTTGGAACGACACATTCAGCCAGAGTAGAGGCACAGTTACATGCCATGGCCATGATTGAAGAGAGAATCTTACAATCCCCCTTCTTTGCTCATTTGGCCCCCCGATGCTATATATCTGGGCATGAGCTGCAGTATAAACCGTACTTCATGTTAATGGCTGAATATCAGCTAGCTATAGAGAAAGAAACCGGCAGGAAACCCACGCATGCTACACAATTCGAGCCGGCGGACTTGCCACCAAATGCGCAAAGAGGAGAGATCCATCAACCTGATTGGCGCAAAGACCTACTCCAGAAGTACCCAGAAATGATGAGCACATGGGTGAAAGCGCCTTTACATTTAAAGTATAATCCTTGCTGGGGACCAGTACCACGACGCCGCTCCTGGACTGCATTCGCTATCAAAGTACAAAACAATAGGCAGTGTCAGGATTGGCTGAATTACCCCTACTTCAAGCCGCCCACCGAGTTGCCCACTGTTGGCTATATGATGGCTACAATCCGTCACTGGCTCCCTCGCCTGAAGCATATGGATGATATCGCAGCGCATATGATTGTCAAAATTTTTGACATGATGCACATGATATTTAAAGTCTTCCGACGCGTCAAGGCACCGCATGTAAACACCCCGGGATTTGAGCATGGTAACTTTGATCTAGTATATGATATGAGCACAACGCCATCGCTCTGGGTGTGTTATGCCTGGCACTGTAGAATAAAATACCTACCGGCGTGCTACAAGCAAACATTCGAAGAGATGTTCACCACCGGATTTTGGGAATACCATTCCGAGGTATTCATCAGCAGGCCCACACATTTATTGCAACTTTTTGCCTGCGAGCGAATGGTTTATTCCGCGCACTATCAACTCCCGCCACCCGACGAACCTCAACCGATCGACTGGGAGAAACTCGAGGCTGATCTGGCCCGAGGCATTCGAGTATCTGAGCACACCCTCGCTCACGACCTCCTACAAAACTACATCCGGCAGACCGCACAACAAGGTTCTGTCGAGGACGACAGAAGCGAGAGGGAGGGGGGTGTTGGAAGCAGTCAGAGGCACAGTCAGAGGCACAGACGACGTGGAAGCATGTAAAGACGGAGCAGGGAGCCAGTCGGATCATTTTTTCAAACAACTATGTTTTTATTACCTCTTCAACCATCCAACAATGATTTTCATCACTCCTGTAACATATGTAATATAGACAAAATCCCATTTTCTAATTCATAGCTCCATTTTGTGCAAGCCGAGGAGTCCTCGAGCTTGAGGAGCTTAGGTAGAATGCACGTACCAATTTTCGTTATTTTTAGATACCGTTTACCCTTCCAAATAGCCTCTAAGACCTATTTTTTAACTATGCCAGTCACTAGATGTGAAACCGGTCAAAACTAGTCTAGAAACTATAAAAAGAGCTAGAGAGCTCATTTTTGAGGTTGGTTCATGTTGGCTAGTGTGAGCTTAGAGCTAGTTTGAGCTTGTAATAGCGTTCTTGAGTAATAGAGCTAATTTCCCACCTTCCATTGTGTTGGAAGGAGTAATTTTGAAGGAGCATTTTTGATGAAAAAATTAGTAAAAAGTCAAAAAAATTGTAAAATATTTATGCAATGATTGTAAAAATAAGGAAGAGTCTTCCTTATGTGGTTGAGGATCTTATGTAATTTTTGTAGAATTTTTAGAAACTCTTAGATAGCATTTTTTTAGAAAATTAGAGAAAAAGACCTAATTTCAAGTGTGAAAAGGGACACTTGAAAATGTATTTAAGTCAATTTTCTCTATTTTGGAGAGGTTGGTTAGCCATTTGCTCAAGCTATCAATAGAGAAGAAAGAGTTTCTGCAAAATCGTGTTTTCTCCTGTTGAGTGTATTTCTTTTGATGTGTGAGCTTGTCTCTTGCTTAATCATGGAGATTTGTGAGACTTAATTGTGTATTACTGAGTAAATTGTATGAAGGGAGAGACCTATTGCTGTAAATGAGTGGAAAGGACTGCAGGAAGTTTCAAAATTGTGAAAATCGTCTGTTGGTACAGAATCGCGATTGTCTCGTCTTGGTGATACAGGTGATATTTTTCAGTTTTGAGTTCATATTTGTATTCTGCTAATGAAATGGCATGGTTTTGACACAAAGAACATGGAAAATGATGGAGATTTGCCTTAGTTATGGTAAACTCAAGATTTTCTCTTCATTTTCAATTTCTCTCAGCAATCCAGCCATCAATCTCTTATTTCCTTGAATCTATTATCTTGAAGGGGCTGTGGTCTTGTGGATATTCCTAGGATTGACAAAATAAAGATGATTTGTTGATTCTTTGTTACTTCATGATTGGAGAGGACAACTTGGAGTCCAAAACAAAACATTTTTTGGCGCCGTTGCCGGGGAACATTCCAAGAACTTCTTTGAAGTTGGACCTTTGCTGGATCTTCAGTTGATGATGGTAAACAAGGTAAAGCTCATCAATAAGGAAAAGTGCACATAAATAGGTAGATATCATTGTTTGTCTTTAGGGAAGAAGAAAGCAATGGATGTCTTGTAGAAGTGGAAGTGCTGAAATTTTTGTAGATTGATAGTTGCTCATCATTTTGGTGAAGTAAAAGTGCAGGTGTGTGGAGGATTTGAGCCAAGAAGCTGAAGATGGAGGTAACTTGAATCTATTCTTGCATTTCTAGATTTCTTTTTGCCCAAGTACTAGACACCATGGGTGATCTTGGGAAGATAACATGGTGATACTAAGGAAAGGACAGTTAAAGTAGCTAGATGTGGGAATGAGGGATTCAGTTGTTGACCAAGTCTGAGCATTAAATCTTGAGTTGTGCTGCATTTTGAAAAAATCATATGATTGAGTTTATCTTTACAAAAATTGATTGCCTTTCATAACACTTTTTCATTGGAGAATCTTTCTTTGGTACTTTAGTGATAGCTAAGGACATAGAAACTCATAACCAATCAAGAACCATAGGATCAGTTGATTTCCAAAACCAGAAACCCTAAGTAAAGTGTTCACCTTTATTTTTAGGGCAAAAATACCAAACAAATTCACAAAACTCATCAAAAACAATCAAACAAATTTCTTTTCTTGACAAGCAGTTGAAGTGAGGTGTTGTGGATAGGAGTGATTGTGAAAAACTGGAAAAGAAAGCAAAAAATGATCAAAAAACCAGAAAACTGAAAAACACGATTCTCTGCACAGAATCGCGACTTTCTGAAAAAAGTAATTGATTTGGAAATAACATTGTAAGTGAAGGTTGAATTGAAGTTGTTGAAAGGTTTTGAAGGTAATCAAGAAGAAAAGGCTACTCAAAGTGGCATAAAATCAAAAATAGAGAAAAACACGATTTTCTACACAAAATCGCGATTTTCTGAGGGAGATTGTGATTTTGGTGCAAAAAAATTCAGGAGTAAAGTCAATTACAAAGAAAAGAAGAAATTGAAGCAAAAACAAAGAGAAAGAAAGCTTAAAAAATAAAAAAATTATCAAAAAACCCAGAAAATTAGAAAACACGATTCTCTGAACAGAATCGCGATTTTCTGTAAAAAGTGTTGTTTTGAAATAACTTTTCAGGTGACTCATGAATTGAAGTGTGAAGAATATTGAGAGAAGGCAAGGACATAGAATACTCAAAATTTGCACAAGAAAAGATCTACAGAAAAAACACGATTCTTTACACAAAATCGCGATTTTCTGTAAAGAAAGTTTTTTTTTGGGAAATGTGGCATATTTGGGTATTTGACACAAGAAAGTGTAGAGGGAGTCATTAAGATTGAGTAAGTGAAATTGGACAAGTGAAAGAGAGAGGAAAAGTAAAAATCACACAAAATCGCGATTTTCTGAACACTATAAAAACCTGAAATTCAAAGAAAAATTCATTTGAGTGAGAGTGAGGGAGAGAGAGAGTGTGCAGAATCGAGCAAAATCGCGACTTTCAGCTACAAGCAAGCTTTGGAGATTTTTTTCAACTTGGCAAGCAAGGTAAAAAGTCTGGTAGCATTTTGAGTACATAGTTTTTGCATAAAAGTGAGTAAATAACACAAAAAAGTAGGAAAATAGTAAAATCACGAAATCGCGATTTCCTGTTTTTTATTGGTTTTCAGTAAGAAAAAATGTTTTTCAAAAAATTTCTTCATTGCATGTTAAAATTTTGATAAAGCGATTCTATAAGTGAAAAAAATATTGAAAAAAATCACAAGTTGAAAATCTGTCAAAATTTTGGTCAAAATCGCGATTCTGGGTTTTACTCAAAATCGCGATTCTGTGAAAAAGTGGTAACAAAATCGCGATTCCCAGGACGCGATTTTCATAAGAAAATCGTGTTTTTACAATCTGTGAGCAATCACGATTGTCTGGGAACAAAATCGCAAAAAACACGATTCTGTGGACAAAATCGCGATTTTCACGATTTTGACACAAAATCGTGGAAAAACACGATTTTGACACAAAATCGCAAAAAAACACGATTCTGTGGACAAAATCGCAAAAAACACGATTTTGACACAAAATCGTGGAAAATCACGATTTTGACACAAAATCGTAAAAAACACGATTTTCAACAGAAAATCGTCAAAAACTCGATTTTGACACAAAATCGCAAAAAACACGATTCTGTGGACAAAATCGCAAAAAACACGATTTTGACACAAAATCGTGGAAAATCACGATTTTGACACAAAATCGTAAAAAACACGATTTTCAACAGAAAATCGTCAAAAACTCGATTTTGACACAAAATCGCAAAAAACACGATTCTGTGGACAAAATCGCAAAAAACACGATTTTGACACAAAATCGTGGAAAAACACGATTTTGACACAAAATCGTAAAAAACACGATTTTCAACAGAAAATCGTCAAAAACTCGATTTTAAAGACAAAATCGCAAACAACACGATTTTCAACAGAAAATCGTGAAAAACACGATTTTCAACAGAAAATCGTGAAAAACACGATTTTCAACAGAAAATCGTGAAAAACACGATTTTCAACAGAAAATCGTGAAAAACTCACAAGTAGGCAGAAAATCGTGAAAAACACGATTTTCTGCAGAAAATCGTGAAAAAACCCAAATTCAACAGAAAATCGTGAAAAACACGATTTTCAACAGAAAATCGTGAAAAACTCACAAGTAGGCAGAAAATCGTGAAAAACACGATTTTCTGCAGAAAATCGTGAAAAAACCCAAATTCAACAGAAAATCGTGAAAAACACGATTTTCAACAGAAAATCGTGAAAAACTCACAAGTAGGCAGAAAATCGTGAAAAACACGATTTTCTGCAGAAAATCGTGAAAAAACCCAAATTCAACAGAAAATCGTGAAAAACACGATTTTCAACAGAAAATCGTGAAAAACACGATTTTCAACAGAAAATCGTGAAAAACTCACAAGTAGGCAGAAAATCGTGAAAAACACGATTTTCTGCAGAAAATCGTGAAAAAACCCAAATTCATCAGAAAATCGTGAAAAACCCCAAATGCATGATAAAATCGTGAAAAACACGATTTTCATCTGAAAATCGTGGAAAAACACTACTGGCAGTAGAAAATCGTGAAAAACCCTAATTTCATTTAGAAAGTCGTGAAAAACACAAAACATAGGAAGAAAATTAAAACACACACAATTTTGGACAGAAAATTGTGGAAAACCAATACATTGGTTAGGAAACTGTGACAAACACTCCTTTGAGTATTGGAAATTTGTCAAGAATAGTTGAATGATACTAAGATCTGGAAATAAAATAAATTCAATTCCTAAACAAGACCTAACAAGGAAGGAAAAAGAGCCAGGAAGTAATAAAAGATCAGAAAGAAGTTCAAGCCAAGAAAATAACATGGAAAACCTAAATGAAACAAATGAGTCAATAGAAACTGGGGATTTTAGAAACATCCTTAAATACATGTATACAAATAGGTTTGGAACCTATGTATACCAAGATGGAATGCATAAATTCCTAATTAGACTGAGAAATTCAGAAATCCCCCTGAATATAACCCCAGTAGCCCAATTCAAAGATGGAAGATATGAAGACAGGCAAGGATGTGTATACATCTTCTCTCAAGACCCAGAAAATTCAAATGATCTAGGGCAATGTGCTGACAAAGGACCTTGGGAACATAACATGGGACAACCAGACATACCTAGACCAAATGAAAACTACACTAATAATGAGCAAAATTATGGGAGAAGGACACATGCTTCACCAAATCCCTTTGACAGAGAACCAGAAGGAAACAATGACTTCCCACTCAGAAGAAGACCTCATTGGCAACCTCAGGGTAGGATGCTTAGACCATATCAAGTAGCCAAATGCGTGAAAAACCAATATGAAGGGTATTCAGATCCTCATGCTCATGCTGCAGAATTTAGACAACTGATTAGAGCAGAGGAAGTAGAAGATTACAAGGTACAATTTGAAGCATTTGGTCTAACCCTAACAGGGCCAGCCTTATCATGGTTCATTCCTTTGAGAAAAGAAATGTACCTAGATATTGAATCTTTCTTAGAAGCTTTCATTGGTGAATTCTCTAAGACTGGAATCAAACATAGTACAACCACATTGATACACAGCTTCAAACAACAAAAGGAGGAAAATGTTAGAGAAGCAGCCAGAAGGTTTAAGCAGTACATTGATAGATGCCCAAGAGAAGAAGTACCTTCCATGGCAAAACAAGTATCCTTATTCATTGAGGGATTGAGAAGTGCCCAATTAAGGACCCTAGTGTACTATAGGAGATGTCCTGATTTAGCAGCCTGTGTTAAGGAAGCAATAGATTTGGAGGACAACAGAGGTCAAGATTTGTTAGCATTTGATCAACCCAGATCTTATGAAGACAAAATTCCTCCAGCAGAAGAGTTAGCTCAGGCTATTGCTAAAGCCCTAGAGGTAAGCACTAAAACTAATCTGATAAACTCTAGGACGAACACAAACAAGAAATGTTATATTTGTGGAGAAAATCATCTGGCACAACAATGCCCTTATCAGAAACCACAACACTTACAAGATAGGAAGACACTCAAGTATTGTACACTAGAGAGAAAATGGACAAACCATACCAGGGAGGATTGCTTCTATAACAAACAACCTGTTAAGGAAAGAGACTATATGGCTCAGAGGGAATCAGGTTATACCGAGCAACCAAGACCAGTATTGGGACAACAACCTCCCATTCCAACCAATGTGGTACCAGTCAAATATACGCCCATTGATGAAGGAAATTCAAGATTCAGATCACCTTATAAGGAAGAGTATCAATGGAGTGAGGGACATCAGGAAGAATGGGAAGATTATGAAATAAGGGAACCTGAGCTTAAAGCCCTAGATCTGGGAAATGGAAAAATTGAAATGGACACAGCAACATTCATGTACATTACTAACAACTACATGTCCAATCAAAAACCTCAAATCAAAGGGGGACCAAAGATAACATGTTATAGGTGTGGGGGAGAGCATTTCATTAGAGATTGTCCACAACCTCCAACATTCAGGATAGAGGGAGCATATTGTAAGGATTGTGGTAGAGAACATCTGATCAAGGACTGTCCAAAAAATCCCCAAAAACAACAGAACACACCTAATAACATACCTTTAAAAACAGTCAAAATTATGGAAAAAGAGGAATTGAGTGACAATGATCAAATTGAACTTAATGTTATAACAAGGGCACAAGCCAAACAACAAGGAACAATTAAAGAACAAAATGAGGGTTCCACATCAAAAGGGAAGAAAAATAGACAAAGAGGGAAATGGGAAAAGAAAAGGAAAGTGGGCAAAAGTCTGGAAGAAGACAGTCAGGAACAAACAAATTCAAAACATACTTCTCATCAAAAGACCCAGAATCTGTCTGAAGTAGGAAATTCTCAGAGCCTAGACACCCTAATCAAAGCCTATAAAGGAAGGATTCAAGAGGGACCAAGCCCTGCAGATCATGCAATGGCTTATCCCATACCAGATTTAGAGCATGAAAGGATGCTAAAATGCAAACAAATTATCCAGGAAACACAACTCAGGTTAGGGGAAGAAGACAGCTCTCGGAGAACATGTGATCAGCATGAGAAAACAAAAACCAAGGAAGATGATAAAGAAGGCAATCCACACATAACATTCCAAATGAGTTTAGGTGAACATTGTAGTATTACATGTCATACAACATGGGAAAATTTGTTGAAACAAAATCCTCACCTACAAAACAAGATGAACCAGGAAGAAACAATATCTGGAAACCTTCATTCACCAACACAAGAATTAGAGGAATTATGGTATATTCCTATTGACAAAATAGGAGGGTATTGTGAAGGAGAAGAAGGGAATTCAACCTTAAAATTACAATATGAAAAACATTCAGCGAAAGCCATTTTGGATAGTGGATCAGGAGTGGCTATAATGACTAAACAAACCTGGGAGAAATGGGGAAGAAAGGAATTATTACCCACTAAAATGAGATTACAACTTGCAGATGGACATATAGAAAAGCCCCTAGGAATTTGGGAAAAAGTGATTGTGGACATATGTGGCATAGAAATAGAGCATACCTTTGCTATAGTAGAATTTCCACAATCCACATCTTATGAAATTATCCTAGGAAGACCTTTCATGAGACAAATGCAAATTGTACAAGATTGGGGTAATGATTGTTTATATCTTCAGAACCAGGGGAGAATAACAAGAGTAAACTTAAGAAATGGCCACTATTGTGACATATCTCCTAGAGAATGGTATAAAATACATCAAAATCAACCAGAAAGTGAAGAATCGGAGAGGGAGGATCAGGAAGAAGGTGAATCAGCAGTTTGGAAGTGTAACATATTAAGAAATATCACAAATAGGAAAAGGAAGTTAAGGAGAGAAGATTGTGTGGAGGAAAGAGAAATACAAGATGAAAATTATGTGCCTCAACAATTCAAAGATGAAGAGTTTGAGCCTTATGGATGGAATCAAATCTTAGCTACCATGGATTTGGCCAGTGAGGAATATGTGGGAATGGAATTTCAAAATGAGGAAGGATTTGACATCTTCCACATTGGCATACACATGATAGGAGTATCACAAAGAGAAGAGGATCAAAATCAAGAAATGATATTAACAGAAGGAAAATCACAATATTTGGAAACAGTAAAAGCTGAGGATGCAATCAAAGATAAAATCTCAGGCAAATACAAGGAACATAAACACAAAGAAATAGAAAGAGACCAGGAAAAGGAAAAGAAAGAGAAAGAGATAAACAGAGATCAATACTTTGATGTACCAGCAAACTTTAAAACTTATGAAGTAGAAGACAGACTACTTCTGAGAATGAAACCAAAAAGAGAGAAGAAAAAAGGGGAAGCATATGATAATGAAGAACAAACAAAGAAAACTGTAATTACACAAGAAGAAGGAGAAGAGAGACAAATAGTAATAGCTGATGACATGACATCACAAGAAGAAGAAGCATTAAGGAACCTAGCAAAGAAATATAGGGATGTATTTGCTTACAGTTATAAAGATTTGAAAGGAATTGATCCAAAAATTTGTGAGCACAAGATCCCTATGACACCTGATGCAAAACCAAGCAAACAGAGACATTATACATTTAATGACAAATACTCTGCCAAAATAAAGGAAGAAATTGACAAGTTGTTGGCTGCTAATTTCATTTATGAAATAGAGTACACTGAATGGATATCACCTATAGTTGTGGTGCCAAAAAAGAATGGGAAACTTAGGGTATGTATTAACTTGAAGAAGGTAAATGCAGCAACTATAAGGGATAGTTATCCACTGCCAATAACAGATCATCTTCTTGAAAGAGTTGCAGGAAAGGAAGTCTATAGTTTTCTAGATGGCTTCTCAGGATACAATCAAGTACCTATAGCTTTAGAGGACCAACATAAGACTGCCTTTTCTACAGAATGGGGGGTTTATGCTTTTAGGGTTATGCCCTTTGGATTGACCAATGCCCCAGCAACTTTTCAAAGGTTGATGTGTCATATTTTCAAAGAATTCCTGAGAAATGTGATGGAAATCTATGTAGATGACTTATGCACTTTTTCTTTAAAAAGACAAGATCATTTACAAGATTTGGAAAGAATATTCAGGAAGTGCAGGACATATAGAGTATGCCTAAATCCAGAAAAGTGTGTATTCTATGTCAGACAAGGAAGAATGTTGGGTCACATAGTGTCAAAAAATGGAATTTCTACTGATGAGAAGAAAATAAAAGCCATAATAGAGCTTCCTAGACCAACAAATGTGAAGGAACTCCAAACTTTGATGGGACATTGTGGGTACTACAGAAAATTTGTATACAAATTTGCTGATATAGCCAAGCCCTTATATGCCCTCATCACAAAGTTTGAGTGGACTGAAGAATGTGACCAAGCATTTGAAACATTAAAAACTTGTTTGGTGACAGCACCAATCTTGAAAACACCTCAGTGGGATAAAATCTTTCATGTACATGTTGATGCTTCAAATTATGCTCTGGGATGTGTGTTAGCACAACCTATAGAAGGAAGCAAATTAGATTTTCCAGTAGCATATGCAAGTAGACAATTAAACATTGCAGAAAAAAATTACACAACTACTGAGAGAGAAGGGTTGGGAATGATTTTTGCTGTCAAAAAATACAGACATTATCTATTGGCCAACAAGTTTAAATTCTTTGTGGATCACCAAGCTCTACTCTATTTAGTAAATAAACCATGTCATACAGGAAGAATAGTAAGATGGTTTCTTTTACTAATGGAATTTGAGTTTGAGGTGGTGGTTAGACAAGGAAAAACACACTTGAGAGCAGATCATTTATCAAGAATTCAGTCAAAAGAACCCAGTTCACCTATAGATGATGATTTGCCAGAAACATACTTATTCAAGGTGGAAAGTGTTCCTGAATGGTCAATGTCATTAATTCCCTTGCTAACCATGGGACCTTGTAGGTCATTAGCAAATAATACACATCTGGTGTTACAAAGCAGGAATTTCATATTGTTAGCTGGACATTTGTATCACCTCAATCAGTCCGGTATACTGGAATATTGTACTCCAGAAGAAGAGCAACATGAATATGTAAGAAAAGCTCATTGCTGGAATCCATGTACTCATGCTTCTACAATTGTTACTCTTAGTAACCTTAATAGGATGGGAGTACATTGGCCAAATAAGATTCAGGATGTGGAGAGATATATTGATAATTGTCAAAAATGTCAAACATGGCAGAAAGCAGAATTAATAACTCTATATTGGTTTCAGAAAAACCCTGAATGGAGTGAAAATATTGTTGAGAAGTTGAAGAGAAAGGAGAAAGGGGAACAAGTAATAGCTGGTGCTGATTCAAGAAATCTACAAGTGATCTCAGAAGAATATCAACTCATAGGAGAGCAATTATACAAGAGAGGAATGGATGGATATCTGAGAATCTGTGTTCCAGAAGAAAGGTATTTAGAGATGTTGGAAATGGCACACTCAGGAGTAGCTGGAGGACATTTCTCAAGTGATAGAACAGCCAAACTCATCTTATATTCTGGCTTTTGGTGGCCAACCCTATTTCCTGATGCTAGAACTTATGTGAAAAAATGTGATGTCTGTCAAAGGGTAAGCCAACCAAACAAAAGAGATAACATGCCATTAATTCCTTTAATTTCAGCCAGAGCTTTTAGTAAATGGGGATTGGACTTTATTGGACCAATACATCCTCCAGCCAGACAATCTCATGCAGAATACATACTAGTAGCTACAGATTATTTGACAAAATGGGCTGAGGCCAAAGCTACTAAAAGAAATGATGCTCACACCACTGCTAGATTTTTGTATGAAAATATTATCACTAGGTTTGGACTACCAATTGAATTGGTAAGTGATAGGGGGACTCATTTTCTGAATCAGATCATAGAAAACATGACTAATTATTTCATGATTAGTCACAATAAGTCAGCCCCATATCACCCACAAGCCAATGGGTTAGCAGAAAGTACTAATAAAGTACTTTGCAATGTATTGACCAAATTAGTCAACACAAATAGAAATGACTGGGATTATCAACTGAATCATGTTCTTTGGGCTTATAGAGTGGCATACAAAACAGCTTTAGGGACCACACCATTTAATTTGGTGTATGGCCAGAATGCAGTTTTACCCATGGAATTTCTTATTCAAACACTGAAGGTGGGTAGCCAATACAATTGGACAGGACATGAATTATCTGAGAGAGTCATAGACTTAGAAAAACTGGGAGCATCGAGACTCCAAGCAGTGATGAGTATATACACAAACAAGAAAAGACAAAAAGCTTATCATGATGTTCACATAAAAGACAAAGATCTACAAGAAGGAGACCTGGTCTTAGCTTACACAATCAAGGAACATCAGAAAAAGTTTCAGAAAAAAGGTCATGGGCCATATATCATACATCAGATAAGCAAAAGTGGAGCTATTCAGTTAGCCAATATTGATGGGGAAATCATGCCAAATTTCATAAGTGGATGTAGAGTGAAGAGGTATGAGTGCCCATTAACTACTGAGGAATGGAGAAGATTGCAAAAGGCTAAAAATAGGAAAAAAGAGGAAGAAAGTGTTAGAAAGGAGGCTCAACTGGAAGCCAAAGAGAGAATTAGAAAATTGAAACAAGTGTGCTTATGTGAAAACACTCTCAAACAAAAAGAACATTTGCCTTTGATTATGATGAATTACCAGAATGAAAACATAAGGGTTTTGATAGACTCGGGAGCTCAAGTGAATCTAATTAGCTCAGCCTTGATCAATAAGTTTAATCTTAAGAGAGCTGAAAGCAGAATTCTGATCAAAACTCTGGGAGGGAAAAGAATTCAAAGCATATCTTCACTTTCTATTAAAGTTAAATTTAATGATGAATATATGGATATAGATTGTGAAGAGTGGCCAGACCAATTCATGACTGAAAAGTTGATTCTGGGACAACCTTGGCTCAAACAAGGTAAAGTTGTTTTGAATTTTGAGAAAATGAAGCTTAATTTGACCATAAATGACAAAAAGTTTTTAATGTTTTTTCTGAGTAATGAAGGACAGGAGGTTTCTCTAGATGTTCTTGACCCAGATATGGAAGGATTTATTTTCTCAATAAAGGACAGGAACATATTACCAATACCAAGCACTCAAGCTTCATACAATCAAACCACACAAGAGATCTCGGGAGTAAAAACAACTGGTGAGACAAAAATAAGAAGACAGTTATGGACACATCAACAAAACAGATCTACAAACATATGGAAAAAGGGCACGTACAGATGTTATCCACCAAAACAGGAAGAGGGAATAAAATGGGTATGGAAACCAAAAGAGGCTACAAGAAGTTTGTCTATGAAACATGGATACTTGTATGATACAAAGACATTGAGAGTGAAACATTGTTGGATAAAAAAATCAGAATTGAGTCAATGGAAGAGAGATCATCCACACTTAACCTATTTTTAGAGTTGTGGAACAAAATACTATTAAAAAAAAAAAAAAAAAAAAAAAAAAAAAAAAAAAAACCAGAAAAATATATTTTATTTTCTTGATTTTCTTTCGAAAAATAAAAGAACACAAAGCAAGATATAGGGAGGGAAAGAGTAACTTATTAGGAAAAAAAAAAGTTGTTTTATCTTATTGATTTTTAATTTTTTGTGATCATTTTTCTTTTTTACCATTACTTTTTCAAGTTTCTTCATTAATCATCTTTTCTAGCATCATCCTTTTAATTCAGGAATTGTTTTTTTTGAGTAAAGAAGTGACAATTGGAGAGAGCACAATAGATGTCTTGCTACACCTGTATTGCTCACTTAAAAATTGAGTCTTTTGGAAAAAGAAAAAATTGTTTGGAACTTGTCTCTTTCATTTGTTTATATCAGTGACATACCAAGCTGAGACAGTATTTTTTTGTGAATACTTGTGACTCATGTGGGTGGAGTGTTTTTCTTTTCTTTGATATATAAACACAGGATGGTGAATACAAAAGAATTGGCCATTCATGACTTCAAAGCTGACTCAGTAACCTTGTCAAGAGGACATTGGTTCTTGGACAGTGAGAGCACAGTGGAGCAGGTGGACCTGGAATCAGATGAAGATACAGAAATTCCAGAAGCAGGAAAAGTAGTAAAAGAACTGAAGGAAATGCTGGGAGTAATAAGTCAGCACATCTTCACAGTAGCACTGGGAGGTTATAAATACACCATGTTGAGCCAGGAGTTTTATAGGTTCCAAAGAACTACTGTCATCTTGAAAAGATGGAAAGCTGTGGGATTGCATAAACTATTGGAGGAACCAATCTTCTTCATTGACTTTGAAAGGGTAGCACAGGTAATGAACAGTTTGGAAGAAGTTGGAACAAAGAATGATGCTTATTTCAGGTGCAAAGTGAAGAACAAAGATGATCAGGAGGTGCGTATTACCATTAAGGCAGAACATATTAGAGCTGCTTTACAATTTTTTCCAATGGGCACCAAACTGGATCAAAGCTTTGTAAAAAAGAATAAGGATACTTATACAGGATATGGGAAGTTCACGGATTTTAAAGGAAAAGAGAATGAAGAATATGCAATCAGAATGTTCTTGCAATATTTTTGTTTTCCCAAACTGCCTAGATACACCATGCCTCACAAATCAGTAACTCTATTAATGTTCAATAACAAAGATAAAACCAAGCCATTTGGGGTGATGGATGTCTCACCTTACATCCATGAGCAGCTGAAGGAAGCAGCAAAACATTGGGAGCAGAAGAAATTTATGAATGGAGCACAGTTTTTGACAAGAATTATTTATCATATCTTGGGTATGGAAGAACAATTGAAATTAGCTCCAGAAGCCCAGTACTTCAGAAATTTGATGTCAGGAATCAAAAGTCCCCCAAAGAAGGCACTTGGAAGAGAATCAGAAGGACAAACTCGCATGAGGGGAACAGGAATGAAGAGAAAAGTAATATCTGAGGAAGTGATTCCAGTAAAGAAAAGAAAGTTGGACCCCAGAAAAGTAGAGTTAGAACAGGCGGAAGAAACAAGAGAGGAACAGGTGGCAGCACAGAAAAAGGTGCAATCCTCCAGAGAACCTCATCCCCCGCAGACAAGCAAAGAACAACTTTACACTTATCTCACTCAAGGAAACAGTAAAAGAGCCATATATGAGGCACAATATCAAAAAATGCTGGAAGATTTTTCATGTAAAGCTACTGATTGGATCCAAGAAGAGGTGGAGCACTATGAAGCATTGCATGAAGAAATGATGGCAGCAGAAACTGAAGAGATATTTGTAAAGAAGGAGGTAGAATTGCTGGCATACTTCAAGGAGTTGCAAGGACCTCCAGAGGCCAGAACTACAGTGATAGTGAAAAAGAAGATGCCAAGGAAACCTGTTCAAAAGAAGAAGATGATAAAGAAAGGGAAAGGAAAGATGGCAGATGAACCTGTGATAAAAGAAATGAGACAGGTAATTACCAAAGAAACACCAAAGCTAACCTCAGAGATGGAAGTGTCAAAGCCTATAGAACAAGAAGTGGGAGGATCTTCACGATTCTCATCTGATTCAGATAGCGACATTGAGAGTTTTTTGCTAAAAAGTTTAAATCTGTCAATACCCAACACTCCCAATATAGCTGTACAGGCTGTGGAGAAAGTGAAAACACCTGAGGATTCAAGTAAGAAACCTCAAGAGAAGCAGACACAGGAGGAAATAGTTCCACAGGTGAGTGCTGAAGAAAAAAGGAGGCAGTTAAAAGGAAAGGCAAAGATGACAGAAGAGGAAGACCAGAAGAGAAATGAAGATAGTGCTGGAATAATGAATGTTGACAAAAATTCAATATGGACCAACCCATCACAGACACAGTTCGAATTAAATGCAAGATTGACTGCAAGTTTGGAAGAACTAGCAAAGAAAGTATTCGGCAGTGTACTTAGCTCAAATAATCAGCAGAAGGATGCATCCAAAGAACAGGAAAGCAAGGAGTTAGAATCAGAAAAGAATACTCAAGAGGTCTTGGGACAAGTAGTAGAAGAAGGCATTGTTCAAAGTATAAAGGATGTGCTGCAGGACATAAAAAGCAGTGAGGAATTTACATCTAAGAATGATCAAAAACAGGAGGTGGAAGTAGATATTATGGACATTGAGGAGCAAGATCAGGAATGCATAAAAGAGAAAAGTAATGACCAGGTTGCTGGTATAAAAGAAATTGAATCAATTGAAGTTCAGGAAAAGCAGGAACAGGAAGACCAACTCAAGAAAGTTCAACAAATTTTTGTTGAAAAGGACTCAAACAAAAGTCAGGAAACCCTAACACAAGAGAAGGAGATACTAATTAAGGGAGACCAGCTCTTCACAGAGAAGCAACAAGTAGTGGAAGAAAAGAAGCCATTAGAAGAGAAGAAAGTTTCAGATTTCTCAGAGCAAAAGAGTGCAAATGACAGAGCACTAGTTTATGAAGAGGATGATAACAATCAGGATACAGAGAACTATGATCACAGTAATGAAGAACAAGACATGCAGGACATAGAAGATGAAACAGCAGCAGAAGAAGATGATGAGAATAAAGAAGATAAGCAAATTGAAGTTAGACAGACAGAAATAGAAGTAGGGTTGGAAAGAATACCCAAAAATATAAGATCAGCTTGTCAAATGATTATGAGCAACATTGAACAATTCAGACCATCTAGCAGGAATATGATCATATCAGGAATGGTGGCTGAATCAGAATTTGAAAAAGGCAGTTTAATTATCAAAGAACACAAGAAGGAAAAAGAGCAGATGACAGAGCAATTAAGGTTGATAAAGGAAAGAAATGAAGAATATCTCAATAGAATCATTGCTTTGGAAGAAGCTGAGGTTCAGAAGCAGAACAGGATCCAATATTTGGAAGAAAAGAGTGTAAAATTATCAGAACAGAATGCCAAAATGGATATGGAATTAAAAACCATTGGAGGAAGATACAGAACTTTACAAACATCTTATCAAATTTTGACTAGAGCACATGAAGAGATTAATAAAGTGTTGTTAGAAGAAGGTCAACTACAAGGTGGAAGCAAATCTGTTCAATTGACAGAGGAAGAAAAGGAAGAGCTGCATAAAGAGATTCAAAG
Organism: Ceratopteris richardii; assembly: GCA_020310875.1. NCBI lineage: Eukaryota > Viridiplantae > Streptophyta > Polypodiopsida > Polypodiales > Pteridaceae > Ceratopteris > Ceratopteris richardii. Next base: position 128,932,390 of record CM035435.1, read on the forward strand.
ACTTCAAACAGAATTAAAAGAGGCCAAAGAAATGGAGAAACAGGCAAACACTCATGCTGCCACATCAATGAGAGGATATCATCAATTACATTTGGAGGTAGAGAAGGAAAGAAGTGAATGGCAAGCAAAGATGGAGGAAGAAAGAAATGAGTGGAGGAAGGAAAAGGAGTCATGGGCAGCTCAGAACAAAAGTTCAATGATGACTATAGAAGAACTACAGAAACAGTTGGAGAAATCAAAAGTTCCAGAAGAAATTCAAGATCAAGTACAGGCAGAAGATACAGACAACAGGGAATATGAAACAGGGGATTTTGACAGGGAACAAGAGAACAAGGAATCAGCAGCCAAAGAAACAGAGGAAGAATATTCTGAAGATTTTGTACAGAAGTTATTGACCAATAGAGAGGCAAGAATGGGTTTTATCAGACAAATGCATGATGAGTATGAAAATCAAATAGTTACCTTTGCTCTGAATAAAGGCATTAATCCAGATCAGCATCATTGGGCTGCAGATGGATTGGGAATACCTTTCTGTATGGTTTTGGAGAGTATAAAGAATTATCAATTGGCCAGAGTAGGGCTATCTCCGAACAAATACCTTGAGTATGAAGAAGATATTAATGTCACGAAGGAGTTATTTGAAAGAGCAAATCCTAAATGGAGGAATAAGTGGTTGGATGCCAATAAGGAATGCAGGAAAATTTGGAAAGAGGCGCCTTTGAATTTAAAGATTAACCCAGCCTATTGTCCAGTTGCCAGAAGAAGAGAATGGACTGTTTTTTGGGAAAGGAGGAAAACAGGACAGATTCCAGCAAAATGGCTGAATTTTCCAAAAATAGCAGGTCCAAAGGCAGGCACTTGGCCTACAAAAAATTACATGGTGAATACTGCTGAGTCAGTTTTAACAACATATAAAGATGTTAATGATCCAGCCTGTATATTACTTGTCAGAATAATGAGATTGATTCTAGCCTGTATCGAGACCTACACTGATACAGATATCAGAATTTTGAACTACATAGGCTTTAATTCACCAACAGATGCTCTTTTGTTTGATTTGAGTGAGACACCAGACAGGATCTGCTTAATGGCCTACTACAGCAGAATTATATTTTTGGGTAGTCATTACTTACAGATTTTTGAGGATGCTTTCGATTATGGGTTTTTTGAGAGGGAGTCAGAAATTTTTGGAAACCTATCAGTTGTTACTAAAGCAAGACTTATTGCCTATGAAGTTGCTTACACAGAATATTTGAAGAAGGATGTCATAGATAAGCCTGAAGCTGCAGTGCAATGGAGGAAAGCTTTATTCGAAATGGTCAATAATTTGAATGTCACAGAAAGGAAGAGCCATGATTTGGTGTCACAAGTGTATCAAAGGAAGAAGAAATAAAGCTGAGCTCACACAAGAAAATCTTTCGTCAGGAGCCGAAAGGCTTAGGAGGGGAAGGATGTTGGAAGGAGTAATTTTGAAGGAGCATTTTTGATGAAAAAATTAGTAAAAAGTCAAAAAAATTGTAAAATATTTATGCAATGATTGTAAAAATAAGGAAGAGTCTTCCTTATGTGGTTGAGGATCTTATGTAATTTTTGTAGAATTTTTAGAAACTCTTAGATAGCATTTTTTTAGAAAATTAGAGAAAAAGACCTAATTTCAAGTGTGAAAAGGGACACTTGAAAATGTATTTAAGTCAATTTTCTCTATTTTGGAGAGGTTGGTTAGCCATTTGCTCAAGCTATCAATAGAGAAGAAAGAGTTTCTGCAAAATCGTGTTTTCTCCTGTTGAGTGTATTTCTTTTGATGTGTGAGCTTGTCTCTTGCTTAATCATGGAGATTTGTGAGACTTAATTGTGTATTACTGAGTAAATTGTATGAAGGGAGAGACCTATTGCTGTAAATGAGTGGAAAGGACTGCAGGAAGTTTCAAAATTGTGAAAATCGTCTGTTGGTACAGAATCGCGATTGTCTCGTCTTGGTGATACAGGTGATATTTTTCAGTTTTGAGTTCATATTTGTATTCTGCTAATGAAATGGCATGGTTTTGACACAAAGAACATGGAAAATGATGGAGATTTGCCTTAGTTATGGTAAACTCAAGATTTTCTCTTCATTTTCAATTTCTCTCAGCAATCCAGCCATCAATCTCTTATTTCCTTGAATCTATTATCTTGAAGGGGCTGTGGTCTTGTGGATATTCCTAGGATTGACAAAATAAAGATGATTTGTTGATTCTTTGTTACTTCATGATTGGAGAGGACAACTTGGAGTCCAAAACAAAACACATTGTGTCTTGCTTGTCTCTTCATTGTGTGTGTGTATGTGTGTGTGCATCTTCGTGCTTCTCTCCTTCACTCTCACATCATCTCTCATTCACGATCTTCATAGCACTCCTACCTCTTCTGCGGATTGACATTAAAGAGGTGAAGCTTCTTAACGTGGTTTTCACCATTGTGCTAGAGCAACACTCTTGTTTCCAAACTGAATATACATCACCTTTCCATGTGGTTGTTGAATGTCCAAGGTTAACATCCTACCTTCTTTCCTTCCTTGAGCAATGACCTTGAATCCTTCTTTTGGATTCTTTATAAAGCAGCCTTTTTCATTGAAGATAACATGATATCCTTTCTCTACCATTTGTCCTACTGAAATCAAATTCTTTGCAATAGTAGGAACATGAAGAACATCAGCCAATACCTTTTTATCTCCAAGCTTGATATCTCCAACATGCTCAATTGCGTGTTGAGTTTCATTGCCGGTCTCCACACATCCTTTTCCACTTGGAGCTTGTAGCTTTGTGAATAAATCTCCTTGGCATGTCATATGGTTGCTGCAACCTGAATCTATGAACCATTTTTGGTCATCACTTCTTGAGTTGTTGTAGTCATGCTTCATGGCAAGCATGGTTTGCTTGTCTCCTTCACTTGATGTACTCGCATAGTTATTTTGGCTCCTTTGGTTGCCTCCATTCCACCTTCCATTCTTTTGCCAACAATCCTTTGCATAATGTCCTAGTTTACCACAATGATAACATGTTATACCTTTATGAGGATTGTATGAACCTCGGCCTCTTCCTCTATTTCTTCCTCGACCTCTTCCATGTGTGTTGTCATTTGAGTTGTCCTTGTTGTCCTCCGAGTTGTGTTGGCTGAAATTTGTGTTGTTGTAGCTTCTTCCTCTTCCTCTCGAGCCTCCTCTTGAGTTCCTTCCTCTACCTCTTCTTGCATATAACATTTGACTATGGCTGTCCTTACCTTTGTTGCCTTCTCCTTGTTGAGCTACCTCTTCAGCCATAAGATTTGGTATAATCTCGTGGAATGTTGGTAGAGGATCTCTATAAAGAATGTTTGTGATGAGGGGCTTCCACTTTTCTTCACTCCTCAAGCCATTGAGGGCTATTTGGATGATGTCTTCCTCTTCTATCTTGCATCCAACTGATGCTAGTTGATCTCGAAGCTCCTTGATCCTTAGTGTATACTCACGAATGCTTTGGTTTGAGCTTTTCTTCATGTTGTTGAGCTCGTTCTTGAGTTGCATCCTCCGAGACCTTGTTGAGGTAGCATACACCTTCTCCAATGCTTCCCAAACTTCCTTGGCTGTTTCTAAGCTTTGCACATGACCAATCATAGTGTTAGAAATAACTTGTGAGATGAGGAACATCACCCTTCGATTCCTCTCTTCCCAATCAGCAAATTGTCTCCTTTGTGCCGGAGTAATGTTGGGATCTTCAAGGTCCACCGGTTGTGGATCGTATCCACTAACTAGACTCCATAAACCTTTACCTTTAAGGTAATTTATTATTCTATACCTCCAAGACTGAAAATTATCTTTTTCTAACTTCTCAACTTGTTGTCCTAAATTAGCCATTGAAAACTTCCAAGATTGAAGTTTACCTCAAGTATTGTGTGGCGCTCTTCCTTGGCTTTACAAAGCTCCCCCTTGATTTGTAGCTTTTCCTTTGCTTCACTTCAGTTCCAATGCTTTGTCTCTTCAAAATCCAATTCTCTGATACCAATTGTTGGAGAATTCCTCTCCTAATCGTAGCGGAAAGTGTAGAAGACCTTCTTAGGATCAAGACTTTTGCCAACAGCTGAACCTTCAAATGAAAACTAGCACCAATTGAAAAATGCAATGAACTTGAAACTTTGGTCACTCAAATTAAACTCCTAGAGCTTTCAAATGAGCTATCAAACACTGAATTTGGAGTAGATTTAGATTGCAAACTCTTTGATTCAAAATAGGCTACATGTCCACTCAGTTAGGCTGAAAACTGGACTTCACTAAAACGTGAATAACTCACAAAGCATAAATAATTTCATAAAAATATTATATATAGAGGAAGTAATCAAGATAGCTTTCCAACGAATGTTTAAACACTAAAATTGGATACATATATTGAGAGATATGAGTCTCACAAGTAGACTACCCAGAAATGGGTGTGCGGCTAGACATACTCTATGAGAGTGAACTGAACGAAATGACTCAAACCAAATGAACTAGCTACAAGGGGAGTTCCACACCTTCTTCCTATATTCTTGAGTGTCCTCCCTTGCCTCTTTTATAGCCAAGTGACCAAAAACTCTCATGATGAGTTTGAGAGCTCTTCTCCATCATTTCTCCACTACTTTGGACAACCACTCCTCTTACAGTTCAGTTTTCGGATTTGATTCTCTTTTGAATGATTCTCTTTTGGCCTCCACTACTTGCTGAAGTAAATGCTTCTATTTTTCATTTTTTTTATTTTCCTTCTACTTGAAGAAAATCCTTTTTGTAAAAATATATACGAGCTTACTTCTTTATTTTTAACAAATATTATATTTTATGAAGCATAAATATGAAGTGTTCTCTTGTTTCAAGAAATATCTAGCACTTGTAGAAAATCAAACAAGTAAGACTTTGAAGAGGCTAAGGTCAGATGGAGGGGGATAATAATTCTCCCATAACTTTGATTCTTATCTCCAAGAGAGATGGATTAAAAGAGAGATTACAACCAGGTATACACTAGAGCAAAATGGAGTGGCAAAAAGGAGGAATAGAACCATAGTTGAGACTGCAAGGTTAATGCTAAATGAGAAGAAGTTGCCCAACTATTTGTGGGTAGAGGCTATGTCCACAACCACCTATCTAATCAATAAACTCCCATCAAAAGCATTGAATGGGATGACACCATATGACACATGGAATGGAAGAGGACCTAGCCTTGATCATCACAGAATCTTTGGGTGCATAGCATATGCACACATACCTGCACAAATCAATGGCAAATTAGATCCAAAGGCAGAGAAATGTATATTGATTGGATATGACCTTAATCAAAAAGGTTATAGGCTCTACCCACCAAGCAATAAAGGTTTCATTATAAGTAGAGATGTTTTTGATGAAAACAAATCTTGGTTTGAAGATGATTGTAGGAAAATAAAACTTCCCTATGACCTAGAGGAAGACTTTCCAACATTGTCAAAGAGGAATTAACACACATATGAAGAATCCAGTGATTATAAAGAAGAACAAAAGACTTCAAGATGGGAAATTAAGTCTTGGAACTCCAAAGGCAAAGCCAAAGTGCAAGAGATGAGAGATGTGGTAGAATCATCTCAACAAACTATAAAGAGGTCTATGAGAGAGAAAAGGAAGCCAAAAAGGCATGGTTATGACACTTCTTTGGTCACTAAGCATTCTATTTACATAGCTCAAGATACAAAGTCAGAAGAACCATCTACATATGAAGAGGCAAAGAAGAAGCCATAATGGAGAGATGCCATGGAAGAAGAGATAGAAGCTCTACAAGAGAATTAGACTTGGGAATTGGTTCCCAAGAAACCATCTATGAAGGTTATTGGCTTAAGATGTATTTACAAAGTAAAGAAAATTTATGGCTCAATTAATAGGTACAAACCAAGGCTTGTAGCCAAAGGGTTTTCTCAAACCCAAGGTATTGACTATGAAGAGACATTTTTACCTTTGGCAAAAATGCCCACAATTAGAGTACTCATGAGTGTAGCATCTTCTAAGAATTGGAATATCTATCAAACGGATGAAAAAATGGTTTTCTAAATGGCTGAGTTTTAGAGGAGGTGTAAATGGATCAACCTCCTAGATTTGAAGATCAATCATATCCAAAATATTTATGCAGGACAAGGAAAGCCATGTATGGATTGAAGCAAGCTCTTAGAGCTTGGAATCATAGATGAGTCACTTATTTACAAGATAAAGGATTTATGGTGAGCAAGGCAGATCCTTCCCTCTTTATAAAGAGGAACCACTTAGAGGTCGTATACATTTTTGTATATATGGATGATATAATTATCATAGGAAGTGATGCAGATGGAATCAAAAGGATTAAGGCTCAAATGAAGGAAGGGTTCAAGATTAGTGATCTTGGATTACTCACATACTTCCAAGATTTGGAAGTGGTAGACACAGAAAAAGGTATGTTTCTAACTCAGAGAAATTACATTGGAGATATGCTCACCAAGTTCAAGATGGAAAATACAAAGGTTTCAGGTACACCCATGGAGGTAAATCAAAAGCTAAGTGCTCATAAAGGTGAGCTAATTGAAGATGTGATTAGTTACCGAAGCTTAACTAGAAGCTTGAACTATGCTACTCTAACTAGAGTAGATATATGCTATGAAATTATTGTGCTAAGTCAGTTCATGCACACTCCAAGGAATCCTCAAATGGAAGCATAGAAGAGAATATTGAAGTATTTGAAGGGTATAATCAATTAAGGATTGTACTACCCATATATATCTAATATAGATGGCAAGCTCTTTCTTGATGTAGATTCAACGGGCTCTAAATATGATAGAAGAAGCACATCAAGTTTTCTTACTTTTGCAAGTACAAAGTTAATTTCATGGTCTTCAAAGAAGCAACCTACAATTGCTCTCTCATCAACTAAAGTTGAATACAGAGTACTTGCAAATGCTACTCAAGAAGCTATTGGGATCAGGACCCTATATTCAGATTTAGGATTGAATACTTCAACTCCACACATATTTGGAGACAAAATTAGTTCATTGCATCTTCTTGCTAATAATATCTATCATGCTAGGACCAAATGTATTGAAGTCCACTACCATTATGTCTGGGAAAAGATCATGAGTAAGGAGATACAACTTTCATATGTATCTACAAATCAACAATGTTCAGATATGATGACAAAAGCATGGGATGGAAGACAATTAAGCAAGTTCAAATCAATGATTGGATTACAAGAAATCATGAAGGACTGAAGATTTAAGCATCTTCGTCTTGAGGGGGAGCTATTGGTGCTATTAGCAAGCCTAACTACTTGGTTGATTATCCAGGACTACTCACTCATTTAGTTTTTCACAAGAGATAACCTCACATGATCACTTGCTAATAAATTTGGTTGTATTCACCTTGCATAAATGTAAAAACTAATAAAGTGAAGAATCTTGTGAGTTTAGGTACATCTCTGTCTACTCTTCATTGTTGCATCTTCATCATTTCAGTGATTTTGCATAAATGATTTCTCTATGTGTATGCAATCATTTGTTGTACTTTAACTTGAGTTAGCTAGATTTAAATTTCTACTACTTTTATATCAATGTTCATCACATTTGGGTCACGGGATCTTGTGATATGACTCATAGAACGTGAGTGTGTCTAGAAGCCTTCTAG
>CM035435.1:128970037-128995037 GCA_020310875.1 Ceratopteris richardii
AAGTAAATAGGTCGTAAGTGCGAAAACCCTAAGGGACAAAAGGTAAACGGGAATCGATCACTTATCAAGTGCGGAAATTCACTTAAGTACTCCTGACGACGCGATTTCAGACAAGACCATAAACATAATATTCAACTCAAAAGAACAAAGTGATTGGTGCAAATTAACTTGCAACGAGAGTGTGCTTGAGTCCAAGGGGGTAGATAAATCAGGCATATGAACCTTAGATCAGGCAGACACTTAGGCCGGGACAGACAAAGCCTCAGATCTTCTGAAGCTAGTGTCAATCACACTGCCAGGTCTTGGGCCCAGCAGTTGAGTGATTACCCATACACTCCCAGATTAGAAACCAGTGATTCTGAGATGTCCTATCACATGGAGAGACCAGTAGGTAGTTCAGGGTTGGCTTATCTAGAAAAGCCAGAGGGACCTTACAAGACTCAATTGGAATACATCAGGACTAATCGTCTAGGTGCTCGCATCTACGAAGACGGACTGAGAAGATCGGTGGTCCAGATTAAGAACCCCGATCAACCCCATGGATTAGACCACCCGGTAGTCAAGTTTGAGAATGGAGCATACCTAGATAAAGAGGGAACTATATATGTAGTCACCACTCTTCCTGATAGAACTGATGAGTTTGGAAATGTGATTGCGGAGACCGACATGGGTGATATAGAGCAAGGGAACTTAGAGAGAGAGCCAAGAACTCCCCGTGGTAAATCTGTCTTGACCAGAATCATGACTCCAGAGTGGATTCCACAAGATAATAAAAGCATAGATCTGCTTTTAAACCGAGAAACCGATGAGGCTTTTTGGAGATATAAATCTTCTCAACCTCAGGAAGTGAGTGCCCTCACAATCTATGAGTTTAAAGACCCTGATAGCCCAGGCCAAGTAACCTACCTAGACAATGCATCAGAGAGAATCTTCGTGGTCATTGAGCATGGCAGACATGCCTACACATGGAAGGGTGAATTTGTTTTTCCCCAACCAAGGTCTAATGTGTCCTTTGGTCACCAAGGAGCTGGGACCTCCCAAACTCATGGGGCTCAAAGAGATAGAAGTAGAGACAAACCGGAGGTAAGTTTTGCCAACTCCCTGGGAAGAGAAAGAACGGGAACAGAAAGGAATAGAGTGGAACCTGAGAGACATAGAACCCCATGGAATCAAAGGAATACTGACGATTTTCCTTTGCCAAGGCCGAGAGAACACACTAGGACCCTGCGACCAACTCAACTGGTGAAGTCCATGAAGAATTACTTCGATGGCACGGGAGACCCTTATGACCACGTGGCAGAATTTCGGCAAGTATTGAAAGCTGAACAGGTAGAGGACCTATTCACACAATATAATGCTTTCGGTCTAACTCTTATGAACACCGCCCTTACGTGGTTTCAACCACTAAATGAGAGGCATTTCAGAAACATAGACCAGCTCTTAGAGACATTTATTGTTGAGTTTTCTAAGAGTGGAATCAGGCATAACACCTCCTCACTAATTCACAGCTTCAAACAAACACCTCAAGAGACGGTCAGACTAGCTGGAAGAAGATTTAGACAGTACCTGGAGAGATGCCCGATGCCGGAGTTACCCACACCAGCCAAACAAGTGGCCTTGTTCCTAGATGGATTGTTGAGCACTAAGCTCAGGTCATATGTGTACCTGAAGGACCCCAGAACGATAGAAGAGTGCGTGCGCATGTGCATAGACATTGAGGACAATCTAGGTGAGGAATTAGAACTATCAAAAATCTATAAGGATTCTGATAGCTCTAGTAACCTGACATCTGGTCAATCCACATCCATCGAGGAACTTGCAGAGAAGGTAGCCCAAAAACTAGGTGTCTCTAACAAGCAAATTCCGAGATTTGCCCCAGTTAAGCGGCGTTACAATTGTGGCGGTGAACACATGGCAAGTGTATGTCCCATTATGACCCAACCCCAGGCGAATCCTAGTAGCCAGTACTGCACCATAGAGCGCAGGTACACCAACCACACTGCACAAGACTGCCCATATAACAAACAAACTGTTAGGCAAAATTACCCTCAGCCATACCCACAACATGGTAGATACCAGAATCAGTACCCATCACAACAATACAACAGACCACAGCAAACTTATCAGCCACCTTATCAAGGGCAGCAGAGACCTCAACCAGTCCTAGTGCAGCAACCCCCTGCTCCAACCAATGTGATCCCAGTGAAATATGCATCTACTAAAGAAAATCCGAATAGAGCCATAGTCCCAGTCACCCCATTGCTATCAGACAGTGATCCAAGTGACCATAGTTTTGACTCCACACATATGGATAGCCCACAGGCTTACTACATGCAGTCACCCGAGCATAACGAGTCATACTATTATGAGGACCCAAGTGAAAATAGTGGGGAACCTGAGTATGCTAATGTCATGTACACAAACCCCAACTCTAGACCTCAACCTAGGCAGGTACGACCCCCATTTCCTAGAGGACCATGCTTCAGATGTCAGGGAGATCACCTTGTACGTGATTATCCACTGCCTGTCCCTACACAACCTCAACCAGTAACCATTCAGGGTTTCTGTCAAGACTGCGGGAAAGAACATCTCCTACGAGATTGCCCAAAGAACCCTAATCACATGCCTAAAATCACTCCTATCAATGTTGTTGGGTTAGTTGTAGACTCCACAGGGAGTGTGACTTCCACTGCACCTGTGCAGGTGATCACAAGAGCCCAGGCACTTCAACAACACCAAGGTGTTGGTCAGGAAAAGAGCCCCGAGGTGAGTGAAACAGAGAGCATAACTAAAAAGAGGACTAGAGCCTGGAAGGATAGTCGTGAAAGAATGAAAAGGCAATGGGCAAAAAAGATAAACGAACTTGAAGAAAGCTTGAGAGAAACCAAGGCAAAAATTACAGAGATCACATCTCAACCGCACTCCCACACACTTCCACCACTACCATCCCCATCACCCTCCATTTCTCCACCCTCTAATACACCCCACGTAACCCACCCACCACCCCGAGTAGGATCAGTATTAGCTGACCCCACTCTGGAAGGCTTGGACATGATGTTCAAGGCCTACCAGGCTCGACTTCAAGAAGGGCCAATAGCTGCAAACCTAGACAAGAGTTACCCTAGAGCAGATTTAGAGATTGAACGGATGAAAATGTGCATGAAAATGGTAGAACAAGCTCAAGCTATACTTGAGACTAGTCAAAAGTTCAATCAGACAAACTCTGTCAAGCCGGATTTGCATTTCCAAGGCTTACTAGAAAGATTAGAGCAGTTGGTAAACAAATCACAAGTTTCTTTACCTCCACAGGCTCAACCAGTTGTTGAAAGAGGAAGCTCACCACCAATGGGAGCTTATGTTCCTAATTCCACGGATGCTGGAATACCTCCTTCAATTCAACAGTACTCTCAAGAGTTCTTGCGGGAAATACAAGAAGAGAAATGGGCCAAGGAGAAGGGTGATTCCCCTCCTATTCCTGAGATTGATGATCTTCATGATCAATTTCCCCAAGACATTCCGTCTATCTAGGGAGATCAAACAGAGCAACAAGAGGATGAGAGATTAGATTTTGAATCTAATTCTTTACAAGAGTTGCCTCATTTCACAGGCCCATGGGAATCTAAATCTCTCCAGATCAGAGCTTCCACAATATTGGTGAGAAATGAAGACTTAGTGATTCCCAGGAACACTGATGTTGTGAAGAACACTAAGGTTCAATGTCATCTCACTGTAGAGGAGCTGCTCAAGGCAAAACCGGAGCTCTGGAATCATGTGAAGGATCAGGTTCCAGAACTTGAATCCAATACACCAAAAGTAGGCTCTAAGCAAAAAGTACCAGAGATACCTCTCGACAAGATAGGAGATATGAGCGAAGGTGAAGAAGGTAACACTTATCTTCCGATCACCTATCAAGGTTACACAACCAAAGCAATTGTGGATTCGGGTGCTGGTGTTGCTATTGCGACCACCTCCTTGTGGAAGCGATGGGGCAAACCCACCTTAAGACCAACGAGAATGAAACTTCAAATGGCAGATGGTCATTTTGAAAGACCTCTCGGATTGCTTGAAGGGATAACTCTAACCACTTGTGGTGTAGAGTTTGAACATACATTTGCTATATGTGACTTTGAGAAGAATAATGTTTACGAGATGATCCTAGGAAGACCTTTCCTACGACAATTGCAAATAGTACAGGATTGGGGAACCAACTCCTTGTACTTACAGCACTTAGGGGTCACCACCAAGGTCAATCTCAAGGATTACACCTTCAGAGATGTACCACCCCTACAGTGGAATCCTATCCACAAAGCGAAAGAAGATTCTATCTCCGTGCATTCAGGAAGTTCACCTGAACCATCCTGGCTGCATGAAGATACTCACTTGTGGATGTGCAAGGTCGCGGAGGAAGAGGAAAAGCGCCTAAAAGCGAGAGAAGAAGGAACTCCCCCAGGAGATAGACCAATAAAAGACCCAGCCTATTGATGGGGGAAGTATCTCAACCCCTAAGCAACGATGAAGCGCGAATGACCTCCACAGGTATCCTTCTTTGACCTCTGCACACCAAAAATGCTCTTACTCAGAGCTTATGCAGAGAACTCCAGTGAGCTTTTGTAGACCTGTAGTAGACACCAAGGGCTTTCCAACAAAACAAATTTCACTTGAAATGGATGCTTACACAAAGAGAAACAATGTCTACAACATGAGCTAGTTGAATGCTCACAACTGCTAGTCAAGCAGAGACCTCACTTCACTCCAGCAAACTTTTCTCAGAGATTATACAGAGAATGAATCTCAAACTTGAGTCAGCTTTAGAGAACTCTAATAGCTACCCAATGACACCAAAATCATAGCAAATGGATACATAGAGAAGGAGAACCAGCCGTTAGAACAGAGAGCAAAATATTTCCAATAGAGCCTACACAAAGAGAGAGATATCAATCACACCACTTCACTAAAATGAATGTTTCTCCCAGCTTACTCAGAGAATGCCCCAAAGAATTGGTAAGCATAAATTAGACTCTTATAGCTATCCAATGAGACACGAATTATATCAAATGGATACCATATGAGGGAGAACCAATGCTAACAACTCAGGGGTAGAGAGTTGCAACACTGCCTGCGCACACACATAGATATGCCTACTAAAAGAAAACAAACAAGCAAGCAAGGGGGTTACTTAAGCAAGGGGCTTGCTTATCACAACTCCAGCACTTAGTGCTCACTTTACATGAGCTAAAACTCCAAGAAGATGGCCCAAAAGAAGTCGGGATACATGCTCCTTTTATAGTGAGAGGTGTGCCCCTAAAATCTAGGAACTACCTTTCCAAATCAGCCTCCTAACTTGGAGGAATTAGTTGAGATGACTTGGGGAGTGGTTGAGTGACTTTTCTTGATGGAATCTCATGGCTTTTGGCTTCCTTTGATTGCTCCACATGTCCATAAAAGATTCCCCACGAATTTTTAGCTTGAACCTTGACTTTTAACACTCCCCCTCAAGCTTCAATTCTTCATCCTCATCCAAGCTCCTTCATGTTGATGCATTGCTTGAATTTTGAAATCTTCATCCCATCCAAAGCCTTTGTAAACATGTCCGCAACTTGGTCCTTGGTACCAATATGATGTACTGAAACTTCCTTGGATATCACCTTTTCCCTTATGAAGTGATAGTGCACTTCAATATGCTTGGTTCTAGCATGATAGACAGGGTTCGATGCTAGATGAATGTTACTCATGTTGTCACAAAAAATTGGATATGTGTCAACCTGCAAATTAAGCTCCATAAATAACTTCTTAATCCACATTAGCTCACATGTGACTTGAGCCAAAGCTCTATACTCAGCCTCGGTGGAAGATAATGCCACCGTGGGTTGCTTCTTTGAAATCCATGAGATGATCTTGCTACCTAGCATGACTAGGTAACCACTTGTACTCCTTCTATCTTCCTTCGAACCGGCCCAATCGGCATCGGAATAAGCTTTGACCTGCATATCATCATCAAATGAGTAGAACAATCCTTCATTTATAGTGGCTTTGAGATATCGCAACATTCTTCTTGCAGCTTGCAAGTGTGTAGTCCTTGGACTATGCATAAATTGTGATAATACTCCAACTCCATATGCTATGTCGGGCCTGGTTATTGTGGCATAATTGAAAGAGCCTACAATAGATCGATACAAAGTTACATCCTCTAATGGCTCTCCATCAATGGAGCTTAGCTTTACATTAACTTCCATGGGATTTGAAATAGGCTTGCAATGTAGCATCCCAAACCTCTCAAGTAGGTCTAGAATATACTTCCTTTGTATGAGCATAATACCTTCTTCTTTGTATACAACTTCAATGCCAAGAAAATACCTAAGATCTCCAAGATCAGAGATCCTAAACTCCTTTCCAAGCTTTGCCTTGATCTCCTCAATGCCCTTTGTATCATTACCTGTAATGATAAGATCATCTACATACACACACATGTAGACCACAAGTTCTCCTCTTTGTTTGATGAAGAGAGATGGATCCGCCTTGCATTGATTGTAACCACATTTGATCAAATAGTCCACCAATCTTTGGTTCCAAGCCCTTGGAGCTTGCTTTAGGCCATAAAGTGCCTTCTTCAACCTACAAACATGATGTGGAAACTCTTCATGAACAAAACCTAGTGGTTGCTCCATGTATACCTCTTCTTCCAAGTCTCCATTGAGAAAGGCATTCTTGATATCCAATTGGAAGAGTTTCCATCCTTTGCTAGCAGCCATTGCAATGAGTGTCCTAATGGTGCTCATCTTTGCCACGGGGCTGAATGTCTCTTCAAAGTCCACTCCATAGGTTTGTGCAAAACCCTTGGCCACCAATCTTGCTTTGAACCTAGAAATAGATCCATCTGAATTCCTCTTTACTTTATACACCCACTTATTACCTATTACCTTCATGTTCTCCTTCTTGGGCACTAGAGTCCATGTTTGATTTTCCTCAAGTGCGTCGATCTCTTCTTGCATTGCCTCTTTCCATTCGGTGTACCTGCTTGCATCTTCATAGCAATCGGGCTCATGATCTTCTACTACTTTGTTCATATATGCATAATGTGTTGCCATGTATGAATCATAAGTAAACCTTTGAGTTGGATACTTAACTCTAGAAGACTTCCTTTCTTCACCTTTTGGAGGAATAAACCTCCTTTGCCTTGGGAACTTGATCTCTTTCTTTGACGTGGCTTCTTTCTCCATCATGTGTCCTTCATCATCTTCAACTTCATTACCTTCTTCATCCAACTCCACCAATGTTGCTTTGCCTTTGTTGATTGATTGTGCTTCATAGCTTGATGAAGATCTCCCTCTCCATGGTGAGTTCATGCTTGAACTATCTTCATTGATGGAACACCTTGGGCCGCTTAGCTCTAGGTTGATTTGTTCTTCATCATGTCCATGCTTTTCTTCTTCATAGTCCTGCATACAATCATACTTCTTATACCAAGGGAGTAGCTCATCAAATGCTACATCCCTTGATATCCTCAAGTCCTTTGTGTTTGGGTTGAAGCACCTGTAACCTTTATGATCATTTGAATATCCTAGAAACACACACTTTTCTGCCTTTGGTTGTAGCTTGTGCCTCAATTCACTTGGCACATGTACATAACAAGTACATCCAAATATCTTCAAGTGGGAAAGATCAGGTTTCTTACCATAATAGGCTTGATATGGTGTCAAGCCATGGATCCCTGAGGTAGGAGCCCTATTCATTAGATACACGGCGGTATTTGCTGCATCACTCCAAAACATGTTAGGTACATTCATCTCATTAAGCATTGCTCTAGCGATCTCGGCAATGTATCTATTCTTTCTCTTTGCTACTCCATTTTGTTGGGGTGTATACCTGCATGTTACTTGCCTCTTGATGCCTTGATCCATTAAAAAATCAGAAAACTCATTTGAGAAATATTCTCCCCCTCCATCGGACCTTAGCTTCTTGATATATGTACCTTTTTCCTTCTCTACCATTGCCTTGAATGCTTTGAAACATGTAAACACATCTGATTTGTTTTTGATGAAATAAACCCAAACCATCCTTGTGCAATCATCTATAAAAGTGACAAAGTACTTGTTACCTCCAATGGATTGCTCTTTCGTTGGCCCCCACACATCTGTATGTATCAACTCCAATGGATGTTGGCTTATGTAGCCACTCTTCTTGAATGGAAGTCTCGCTTGCTTCCCTAGTTGACAAGATTCACATAAATGCTTCATACCTTGTCCTTGGAAGTTGGGAAGACCTTCAACCAGCCTCTTGAATTGCATTTCCTTCATTCTTTGTATGTTGATGTGACCTATCCTCTTGTGCCACAAGTCCAACTCCGAAATCCTCTTGTTTCCATATGTGAAGTAGACATGTTGAGTAGAATGAGAATTTACCTCCAAAGTGAAGAGTCTCCCTTGCTTCTTTCCTCTTGCTATGACCTTGTAACCTTGCTTAGGGTTCTCCACAAAGCATCCACCTTTGTTGAACCTTACTTGATAGCCTCTTTCAACCATTTGCCCAACGGACACCAAGTTCTTTGTGATGGTAGGTACATGCAAGACATCCTTGAGACATCTTCCTTCCTCCTTGTCATCCAAAGCTACATCTCCAACATGGGAGATCTCATGGGCTGTATCATCACCTGTTTCTACATGTCCTTTACCTTTGGGAACATGTAGATTAGTAAACCAAGAAGCATTGCAACTCATATGGTTGCTACATCCACTATCAATATACCAAGTGTTATCTACTTTGCTTGAATTCCCATTCATGTGCATCATCAAGAGATTGTCATTTTCTGAACTTGTAGAAGCATAATTACCTTGGCCTTTGTATGAAGAACCTTGATTATAGTTCCTTTGGTTTCCTCCTTGGTAGCAATCTCTAGCATAGTGGCCAAACTTGCCACATATGTAACATCCTTCGCCATCTTGATTCCTGTTTTGTTGATGTCGTCCTCCTCTTCCTCTTGATCTTCCTCTCCCTCTTTGTGATGAGGTGTCTTGGTCATGTCCTTGATTTCTTGAGTGGCCTTGCCTTCCTCCAAACCTTCCTTTGCCCCTTTCTTGTCCTTGTCTTCCTTTGCCCCTTTGATTACCTGCATAGAAAACTTGTGCATCTTTGCTTTTAGTTGAACTTCCACCTATGTTCATTTCTTCGGTGACCATGAGAGCAACCAATTGCTCAAAATCGGGAAGATTATCCCTTACATAAACTGAAGTGGTAAAGGGTTTCCACTTCTCATCATCTCTCAAACCATTGAGAGTATAAGCCACAAGATCGTCATCGTCTACGTGGCTTCCAATGGATCCCAATGCATCTGATAACTCCTTGACCTTAAGTATGTAGTCATTTATGCTACTCCCTGAGCTCTTCCTAAGGTTGTTGAGCTCATTCTTGAGTTGGATCTTCCTTGCTTTGGTGCTTGTTGAATAAAGCCTTTCAAGTGTCTCCCATACCTTCATGCTTGAATCCAGGTCTTGGATATGGCCGATCATGCTATTGCTAATGTGTTGGGAAAGAATAAAGATAACCCTCTTGTCTCTTTCATTCCATTCCCTAAAGGCCCTTCTCTGGTCATTGGTTGGATTCTCATCCAACCTAAGTCTTGGTTCACTTCCACTAATCAACCCCCAAAGGCCCTTGCCCATAAGATAGTTGGAGACCCTAAATCTCCATGGTTGATAGTTACCTTTGTCTAGCTTTTCAATTTGAGTGTTGAAGTCTCCCATATCTAGTCTTTGATACTTGACCTAGCCCTTGGCTAATGCTCCAATGTGTGTAAAATGAAAATGAGGCTCTGAGGTTACCTCAATCCAAAGCTTTCCTTAGATGGACACCTTGTGCTCTTGCAAATTTGAGTAGAATAGCTCCCCCTTGATGTGAGCTACCTCCAAGAAGCTTTTGTTGATGCAACTCTTCAACCACCAACTCCAAGAGGTCTTCTTGCTTGTATGTGATACCTCCAAGATGCCCAAATGCTCTGATACCACTGATGGGGGAAGTATCTCAACCCCTAAGCAACGATGAAGCGCGAATGACCTCCACAGGTATCCTTCTTTGACCTCTGCACACCAAAAATGCTCTTACTCAGAGCTTATACAGAGAACTCCAGTGAGCTTTTGTAGACCTGTAGTAGACACCAAGGGCTTTCCAACAAAACAAATTTCACTTGAAATGGATGCTTACACAAAGAGAAACAATGTCTACAACATGAGCTAGTTGAATGCTCACAACTGCTAGTCAAGCAGAGACCTCACTTCACTCCAGCAAACTTTTCTCAGAGATTATACAAAGAATGAATCTCAAACTTGAGTCAGCTTTAGAGAACTCTAATAGCTACCCAATGACACCAAAATCATAGCAAATGGATACATAGAGAAGGAGAACCAGCCGTTACAACAGAGAGCAAAATATTTCCAATAGAGCCTACACAAAGAGAGAGATATCAATCACACCACTTCACTAAAATGAATGTTGCTCCCAGCTTACTCAGAGAATGCTCTAGAGAATTGGTAAGCATAAATTAGACTCTCATAGCTATCCAATGAGACAAGAATTACATCAAATGGATACCATATGAGGGAGAACCAATGCTAACAACTCAGGGGTAGAGAGTTGCAACACTGCCTGCGCACACACATAGATATGCCTACTAAAAGAAAACAAACAAGCAAGCAAGGGGGTTGCTTAAGCAAGGGGCTTGCTTATCACAACTCCAGCACTTAGTGCTCACTTTACATGAGCTAAAACTCCAAGAAGATGGCCCAAAAGAAGTCGGGATACATGCTCCTTTTATAGTGAGAGGTGTGCCCCTAAAATCTAGGAACTACCTTTTCAAATCAGCCTCCTAACTTGGAGGAATTAGTTGAGATGAATTGGGGAGTGGTTGAGTGACTTTTCTTGATGGAATCTCGTGGCTTTTGGCTTCCTTTGATTGCTCCACATGTCCATAAAAGATTCCCCACGAATTTTTAGCTTGAACCTTGACTTTTAACACCTATACACCGATGATATTTCCAGATGAGGAATTTGAGCCTCATGGTTGGGCAGAAATCTTAGCTACCATGGACATTGCAGTCAATGAAGAACAATGGACACCCCATTGTGATGAGGAGGGTTATGATATTTCAGTGTTCATGTGTCAGCCCTTGTTGGAAGAGTGTGATCCTAGTGAGTTCATAGAAGAAGAAGAGAATGACGATGATCTAGAATCCATTGTGATGGATACTTACTTTGACTCAGAGGAACACTACTTAGAGGACATAGGAATGTTAACCCAAAAAGAAGAACACCAACAAGAACCCAAAGAGATGGCCAACGCTGCAACCTCACCAGAGCCGGAATTATCAGTAGCCAGTGCCGAGTTAAAAATTAAGTTGCTACAATATGAACGACCTCCTTCCCCACCTGAGCAACCCATAGAAGAAGAGGCAGTTATTATTCCAGTGGAGGAATCATTTGAAGAGAACTATGAGCCTCAACCTTTTCTAGGAGGCACAATCACTGAGGAGGGACAGGACACTTATGAGGAACCCCCATCGGCATGGATGAAACAGGTAGAAGAAATGGGGCAGACTCATGAAGAACGTATATCCTACCAGATGTTGGCCATGAAGACCATTGAAGAAACCATACTTCAATCAGACTACTTCAGACATCTGGCCCCTAGAAGACTAATAACCAGCTCAGAATTACAATATAAGCCATACTTTGTACTGTTGGCAGACTACAACGCCGAGATCAAACGTAAGACCAACAAGTACCCAACTTTCGCAACACAATTTGAACCTGAGGACATTCCAGAGGAGGCGCGCAAAGGGAAAATACACCAACCCATCTGGAGGCAAAAGCTATTGGAAACCTATCCCGAGATGCTACGGACATGGGACCACGCACCCATGCATTTGAAGTATAACAATTGCTATGGACCAGTGCAACGGAGAAGAACATGGAAGTCATTCGCCATCAAAGTCAAGAACAACGCCAATTGCAAAGAATGGCTCAATTACCCTGCCATTGCACCCCCAAACGGCACGCCTACTGTAGCCTACATGATGGCTACCATCAGACATTGGCTTCCACGCCTCCACCCTATGCCAGATGTGGCTGCCCAGATGATGCTCAAGATCTTTGATATGATGCAGGTTGTGCTCAAAACCTTCCGAAATGTCTGTCATATTCAACCTCCGATTCCCGGGTTTGTGAATGGTAATTATGACCTGCTATATGATATGAGCACCACCCCGAGCATACGAGTTGCTTATGCATGGCACGCACGCGTCAGATATCTCCCTGCCTGCTACAAGCAAACTTTCGATGAAATGTTCACCACAGGGTTCTGGGAAGCGCACTCAGAGGTGTTCGCGCCACGGCCCACCCATTTGTTACACCTCTTTGCATGTGAACAAACGATGCACTCAGAACTCTACACAACACCACAGCCGGACATACCGGGCCCAGTCAATTGGGATACCCTGCAGAGAGACCTGATCCGAGGGCTGCGAATCAAAGAACATGATGTGGGAGCTGACATTCTCCAGAACTATATTGATCAACCCGCAGATCAAAGGTCTGTCAGAGGCGACATACCCTAAGGGGGGGAGAGTGTTGACAGTATACCGGAAGAAGCAAGTACGGACACACATGCAGATCTAGCACTAAGGCAACCCTTCATTTTTTTCAAAACCCTCACATCATTTTAAAGTGATTCTCATCACTACAAACCCTTGTAAATATCATTTCACCTTTTTGTAGCTCCATTTTGTACAAGCCGAGGAGTCCTCGAGCTTGGGGAGCCTTAGAAGTAGTTGCCTGCCAATTTTTATAATTTTTAGATCTCGTTTGGACCCTCAAATAAGCCCTGGAACCTAATTTTTAACTAGGCCGGACACTAGGTCTGGACAGGGCCAAAGCTAGTCAAAAACTATAAATAGAGCTAGAGAGCTCATTTTTGGGCTAGCTTCTTGTAGTTTGAGCTTGTATGAGAACTTTCTTGCAATAGAAGTGATTCCATTGTCTTACTCTCTTTGTTCTTGCTGTGTATGCGCGTGTGCGTGTATGTGTGTGCATGCTTGTGTGCTTCTCACTCACGCACTTGTGCTTCCACTTGCTCGTGGTCTTCATACCATCCTCACGTCTTCCCGGATTGACATTAAAGGAGGTGCTACTCATCACTGAGCTACAATATACATATACATATACATATACATATACATATACATATACATATACATATACATATGCATATATGTTGCTCTAGCACAATGGTGAGAACCACGTTAAGAAGCTTCACCTCCTTAATGTCAATCCGCGGAAGAGGTAGGAGTGATATGAAGATCGTGAATGAGAGATGATGTGAGAGTGAAGGTGAGAAGCACGAAGATGCACACACACATACACACACAATGAAGAGACAAGCAAGACACAATGGAAGGTGGGAAATTAGCTCTATTTCTCAAGAACGCTATTACAAGCTCAAACTAGCTCTAAGCTCACACTAGCCAACATGAACCAACCTCAAAAATGAGCTCTCTAGCTCTTTTTATAGTTTCTAGACTAGTTTTGACCAGTTTCACATCTAGTGACCGGCATAGTTAAAAAATAGGTCTTAGAGGCTATTTGGAAGGGTAAACGGTATCTAAAAATAACGAAAATTGGTACGTGCATTCTACCTAAGCTCCTCAAGCTCGAGGACTCCTCGGCTTGCACAAAATGGAGCTATGAATTAGAAAATGGGATTTCGTCTATATTACATATGTTACAGGAGTGATGAAAATCACTGTTGGATGTTTGAAGAGGTAATAAAAACATAGTTGTTTGAAAAAATGATCCGACTGGCTCCCTGCTCCGTCTTTACATGCTTCCACGTCGTCTGTGCCTCTGACTGTGCCTCTGACTGCTTCCAACACCCCCCTCCCTCTCGCTTCTGTCGTCCTCGACAGAACCTTGTTGTGCGGTCTGCCGGATGTAGTTTTGTAGGAGGTCGTGAGCGAGGGTGTGCTCAGATACTCAAATGCCTCAGGCCAGATCAGCCTCGAGTTTCTCCCAGTCGATCGGTTGAGGTTCGTCGGGTGGCGGGAGTTGATAGTGCGCGGAATAAACCATTCGCTCGCAGGCAAAAAGTTGCAATAAATGTGTGGGCCTGCTGATGAATACCTCGGAATGGTATTCCCAAAATCCGGTGGTGAACATCTCTTCGAATGTTTGCTTGTAGCACGCCGGTAGGTATTTTATTCTACAGTGCCAGGCATAACACACCCGGAGCGATGGCGTTGTGCTCATGTCATATACTAGATCAAAGTTACCATGCTCAAATCCCGGGGTGTTTACATGCGGTGCCTTGACGCGTCGGAAGACTTTAAATATCATTTGCATCATGTCAAAAATTTTGACAGTCATATGCGCTGCGATATCATCCATATGCTTCAGGCGAGGGAGCCAGTGACGGATTGTAGCCATCATATAGCCAACAGTGGGCAACTCGGTGGGCGGCTTGAAGTAGGGGTAATTCAGCCAATCCTGACACTGCCTATTGTTTTGTACTTTGATAGCGAATGCAGTCCAGGAGCGGCGTCGTGGTACTGGTCCCCAGCAAGGATTATACTTTAAATGTAAAGGCGCTTTCACCCATGTGCTCATCATTTCTGGGTACTTCTGGAGTAGGTCTTTGCGCCAATCAGGTTGAGGGATCTCTCCTCTTTGCGCATTTGGTGGCAAGTCCGCCGGCTCGAATTGTGTAGCATGCGTGGGTTTCCTGCCGGTTTCTTTCTCTATAGCTAGCTGATATTCAGCCATTAACATGAAGTACGGTTTATACTGCAGCTCATGCCCAGATATATAGCGTCGGGGGGCCAAATGAGCAAAGAAGGGGGATTGTAAGATTCTCTCTTCAATCATGGCCATGGCATGTAACTGTGCCTCTACTCTGGCTGAATGTGTCGTTCCAAGTTCTTCGATCGTTTTCATCCACGCGGGGGTAGGAAGTTCATAGGTCATCTGGCCTTCGGCCGTGACTTGTCCGCCTGGGATGGGTATTGGCTCGTATGCTTCTTCAAACGTTTCCTCCACCGGAATGGTTATGTTCTCGTCGTCAGCTGGAATCTCCGGTGGGGAATCAGGCCGTGGTGGTGCTTCGTATACATCTATACGTGATTGGAGAGTGGCTACCTGGGCCCGTAATGCGTTGATTTCTTCTAAGATTTCAAGAGCAGGGTCCACAGCTTCTTGTACTTTTGCTGTTACTTGTACTTGTTGTGGTGCCGGTTCTCTGAGCTGTAGTAACTTGTGATCTTCTTTTAATTTCTGATGTTCTTCGTTCATTCGATCATAGTCCTCTAGCAATCGAACATGGTCATCTAGCAACATCCGCATCGATTCAGATGGGATTGCCTTGAATCTGCTAGGACTTATGGGTTGTTCTGGATGGTCCAATGCCGCTTCCAAATTTTCTCTATTCTGCTCTTGGAGTCTCTGGTTCTCCTCTTTTGCTGCGGCTAGGTGCCTCCTGAGTAAGCCCATATTCCTGGTCAGTGTCGCGTTCCTAATTGTTTGGGCTCGAAGCAGGTTGTCCAGATCAGCAGTGGCTTCTTTTGTTTTCTCTTCACTTTCTAGCTCTAACTTACGATATGCCTCTCTTAGTTCTTGGTATTTCGTATTTAACGAGGCATTCTCGATCGATAATGAATTAAGCTGCGACTGTAATTCATCTGTCGTCCTCTGCAGCTGTTGATAGTTGTTTCCAAGAGATGCAAACTCATCTCGTACTTGTGTCATGCATGTGAACATTTGTTGAAGTGCAGTGTCTATGGTGGGCGATAATAGTAATGGAGTGCTAAGTGAGGATGCAGTGGAAGTAGATGCAGCGGGAATGGGAAATGGGGTTGGGAAGGTGGATGCAGTGGTGATCGTGGAAAATTGTGACGTACCTAAATATGATGGTGTTGTGAGTGGAGTGGGTGTTGGTGCGGTGGGTGGTGAGATGTCCATGTCATTGGACGTGTCAAGTGCGGTGACTGTGAAAAGCGGTGTGTATGTGGGTGGTTGTGTAGGTGTGAAGACGGGATTTACAAATGTAGAGTAATTTACAGGGGGGATGGCTGGAGCAGCTTGGTGAAAAGGGGAAATAGGGGTTATGGTGGGTTGGGGAGGTGAAACTGGTGAGAAGGTTAGTGGGGTTAGAAAGGTGAAAGGGGGTCTTAAAGGTGGGGGAAAGGATGGGAAGGATGAAGGGGTGAAGGGGTTAACATGTAGACGCGGAGGGTTGGGTGCGGGCATGGTGGCATGAATGGGCGGGGTAAAGGCTGTGGCTATGTTGCCATGGACTGGTGTGGATGTGGGAGGAGCAGGTGGGTGTGCGGGGGATACAGGATGGGTTGGTGAAACATGAGGTGAGAGAGGAGTAGAAGGTGTGGATGTTATTTCAAGGATAGTGGTAGTATGTACAACGGTAGTACGTGGCGGGGAGTCGACTAGGATAGCTTCTTCGGTGAAGGATCTTTCCGGATGTAGGCGTGCATCTTGCGCCTGGTGGGATGATTGAGCACCTACCGGAACTCGAATATATTCACCGGGCTTCGATAACAGGCGAACTCTGCGAGGGTCATATTGGGGGAGTGGCTTCCTTTGTAAATATCTCAGTGCTTCGACCGGGCCGATGGATTGGACCAGTTCTCTAAACCCTCTGATGTAGACTTCTTCAAACCCTCCGGAGATGAGTTCTTGTTTGATTATGGTCTGGCTCTCTTCTTCAGTCAATTTTTTACGTGCCCAGACTTTCTCCATTGTGGGAGCGGCTTCTGTCGGTGATCGCTCTGGAGAGGGTTGTGGTGATGGTGACTCTGGCACTTGAAGGCAAGGAATAGTGCCTCTCATGCGCTTACCTGCCCTTGCTCTGCTGGGCTTCCTGGCTTTCTTCGTCGTTCCTTTGAATGCCTTCAGCTCTTCTCCTGTTAATGCACGTTCAATTGGCAAGTCATAAGCCAAGCACATATAAACAATTCTTGTGAGCGCACAACATCCATTAAGCACTTTCTTTCGTTCCCATCTGTGTTGTGCCAAATACATTTGATCAATGATCCAGCTCGCCAGATCAACAGTCTGAGGCCCAGTACAGGCTAAGTACAATCCAAACCATATTCTTTTATGTGGCATGGTGAATCTGTCCTGAGCGGGGAATGCAAAATGTTGCATGCATATCCGTAGCGGCTTTGACAGCTCAGGTGTAATTGCTGAGATCTCCTCCCACTTAGTGACATCCCCACGTTTCATAGGGTCTGGAATTAATCTTTCTCGATCTGTGGGCGTGTGGGTTCCATGAATCTTGATGGCAGCTCTGATTAAATCCTTCGAAAGATAAAATCTCTTGTAAGGTGGATCATCCACTAAAGAGGGCAAAATAAAAGTTCCTGGGATATCCTTATTCTCCGAGGCCAGCAAAGTAGTGATTAAATAATAACACCTGTAAAAGTCAGGTTTGGGCAGAGGATCACTGAAATACTCCGTGAAGCCGGCTCTGGCCCAAACATGAGTTAAGTCCTGAGTGTTCTGTAGGCCTTCGAACTCTCTGGAGAAAAATTGGTATTTTCCCCAAGTGCGGTCATCAAACGTCAAATTAGATTCAAATATAAAATCCGCGTCCGCTAAGGGTCCTGCAAGTCCCTGAAACCAATGAGAGTTACGGTGTATCTTTTCTGTGTAGCCCATAGGTGGGTTATCGATCGGCATGGGCCCTGGAAATCCTTGGAATTCTGGTGGTGGAGCCGTCGGGTGGGATTCTGCTCGTAAAACATTGAGGGGCACTGTCGCTACACTGGGGCCTGCTTCTGATGGTCCTTCGTCGGTCTGCATGATGACTGATGCGCTAACGAGAAAGATCTGCTACAAAAGATTAACACATTAGCATGGAAATTAATTATGATCCCATTAAAGTGAGACCGCAATCCCTTTCCATAACTGATGCGTAACCCGTGTAGCCAAGTGCTGTGATGTGATGGATGCAATGCTTCTTGCAACACTAGTGCAGGTCTCTAGACTCCTACACGTTTCAGATTATGCATACGTTTCTTGATGAGATAAGATTATGAGTGATGTGTGATGATGGTGGGTGAATTTATACAAGGTTTAAAGGTTAGTGATTTATTACAAGGTTGTATGTTAGTCGGGGGGTAGTTAGACAATGGGTTAGGGGAAGACGGTTGGAGAGCTTCGGTATCCATTTCCTAAGAGTCTTTGAGTGGGTGGTGGGTTTCTGCTGAGGGGCAAAAGGTAGTATCGGGTGTGGTGGTATTGAGGGATGGAAAGATTTGTGAGGGGTATATATTACATGGCTTAAGGGTTGAGCTATGATACATGGTTTGGGTACCCAAATCTGCGTGGGCGTGGGTCTATGGGTAAGATATTTCTTGGCGATCCAAATTTGTCGAATGCTCGGACCTGTAGAAGAAGGTCGAGGGGATGGTGGATACTGATTCTGTTTCTGTTCTGCCTTTTTCTTGTCGATCTCTGCTTGGTTGGAGTTCTTCGGTGCTTTTTGTCCTTTTGGCACCCATATTTGTCTGGTGCCGCTCCCTTTGGGTGGCCCAAACTACTTTCCTTGTTGTGTCTTCTGATAGTGCCGTCGGTCTGGGTTCTTTCGTCGTGGTTGACTCTGTTGTGGTTGAGGTTGAGAGGTCGGATGGACACTCTGCTTTGGAAAAGAAGGGAGATCCAACACTTGCGTGACCTACCCATTAGGAAGTGATGCGTTCTTTAACTTTAATCTAGGCCAATCCGCAACAAGTTTGGAAGGATGAGCACCGCAGGGTGTCGTGCTCATTTGGCCGCTGATGCAACCCACCTGACCGCTGATTGTGTCCATCTGCCCTAGCGGTTGGGTAGCTGCCGCTTCTAGTTTGCAGGAAGTCCCAGGGAAGATCTCCTGTCGTCCTTCTGATTGACAACTGTCCATAGCCAAGCCCGAGTGGGTTGGTGTAGACATAACGTGACTGGTCTGATTAAAGATCTTCCGGTCTTCCGTCGCATGCGTTTCATAGGGTCTAGGGTTACAAACCTCAGTCGAAATGTCGTTAGGGAAGTCAAGCGGTATCACTCGCTTCTGTTCTAAGGTTCCAATCTGTAAGGAGCCTTGTCTAAGATTTAGGTCGACTGAGTGATCGTATAGCCAATCTTGGCCAAGGATTAGGGGTTCTATTAGGTCGTCATCATGGCACACTAGTAGCTTCGCTGTCATGGTCACATCCTTAATGAGGATAGGAAGGTCCACCTCACCCATGCAAGGGGTTTCCATGCCTCCTAGGCCTATGAGGTATGCCTCAATTGGCCGCATTTCTATTCCTGAATCCTTATAGTGGGACCATCTAATCGCACTAGTCGCAGCGCCTGAGTCAATTAAAGCCCTGAGTTCTTGGCAAGGGTTGTCGTGCTCTAGCCTAACCGTAATGAATGGTCTCCTGTCCACTATGCTAGGATGAGTGGTTGACTTTACTTGACACATGGCCATGGGATATCTGGGTGATGTTTCCAGATGGTTATAATGTTCTCTCCCTAGTCCTTGTCTTCTTAGCTTCATGCGCTTAATGCGTTCTATGGCTTCTGCCTGAGCTTCAGCTCGTATTCTATTTTCTTCCTCCTTACGCTTCTTTGCCAATGTGAGTCGTCTAAGCATATCCTCAGTAAGAGGTTCTTGATATAACCTGACTCTACAGCCACTAATGTAATTAGGCATTATCTCCTTCTAAGGTGGCTAACTGTACTGCTCCACTAGCCGAAAGTCTGTTAATGATCATAGGTCCATAACCTCGCTTTTCTAACTTTCGTGCGTGCTGTTTCAGCGTATACACTAGAACTAAATCTCCTTCTTTTAAACCTTTATCTTTCACATGTGCATCAAAATATGCTTTCTGTCGCTTCTTCGCTGCATATATTCCTGCTGCTGCTTTCAGCCTGGTTTCTCCTAATCGTTCCAAGTCCATTATTCTTGCTGATAATTCATGGCCGGTCCACTGATGTTCTTGTGCAACCTTAAGTGTCGGTATCAAGAAGTCCAAAGGAAGCACAGCATTCTGACCAAAAACCATCTGAAAGGGAGTTGCATTGAGTACGGTCTTGTAGGCCACTCGATATGCCCAAACAGCGTGGTGTAACTGTTTGTCCCAATCTGAACGTTTATTGTTCACGAGTTTCGTCAGTACGGTACAAAGTATCTTGTTAGTGCTTTCAGCCTGACCATTGGCCTGAGGATGATATGGTGCAGATTTCTTGTGAATCACCATAAAATCTTGCAACAGATATTCAATGACTTGGTTTAGAAAGTGAGTGCCTCGATCGCTCACTAACTCTATAGGCAATCCATATATTGTAAAGACATTTTCAAATAAGAATTTTGCAGTCGTGTGAGCATCATTCTTTTTTGTGGCTTTTGCCTCTACCCATTTGGTTAGATAATCTGTGGCAACAATAATGTATTCCGCATGTGTACCTTTTGCAGGGGGGTTGATGGGTCCTACAAAGTCTATACCCCACTTAGAAAATGCACGTCCGCCCATCATGGGTTTCAATGGCATTTCATCTCTGCGAGTAGGAAACTGAGTTCTTTGGCACACGTCACATCTCTTTACATAGGTATGTGCATCCATGTGAAGAGTGGGCCACCACAATCCTGAAAAGAGGATAGCTTTGACTATCCTATCGGGTCCAAAATGACCTCCTGCAACACCTTGGTGTGCAGTCTCTAGTATGCTCAGATAATCGCTCTCATGAACACATTGTCTTAGATATCCATCTCGTCCTCTTTTGTATAGATTATCGCCAATAAGTGAATAGTCGTGAGCTTCCTGCTCTAGACTACGTTGTCGAGCTAAGGTCATGCTTTGAGGGAATGTGTTCGTCCTCAAGTATGTCACTAAAGGTTCACTCCAGTCTGGTGTGAGAGACACGTGATATAATGTAGCATGCTCTACTGGTGGTCTTTCACAACAAACATGGCATTCTTTGCACAACTTGTAGACATCTGCTTCCATAGAAGGCCAATATACTCCTAGTCTTTGCAGAGTCTGTAGTGTTCGATGTTTTGAATGATGTTGCTTTAGTGCACCTACGTGTGCTATTTGCAACCAATTCGCATGTTCTGATTCATCCACACAACAAGCAAGAATCTTTTGATTATCCTGTTTATATATGCTTCCTGCCATGATTTGGTACCTCTGAGACTTGGTAATCTCTCCTTCTTTGATCTTTATCCTAGGATTCTTGGGTCCGTATGTCAGAATAGGGACTATAGGCTTAGCCCATTCTGGTGCTATCTCAAGGTTAAACAAGTATGCATCTGGTAGATCATCCGCTACTCCTTGAGGAGCTTCTCCTGAGGTTAATCTCGAAAGGTGGTCAGCTCTAAGATGTGTCTTTCCTTTCCTGACTACTACTTCAAAATCATACTCCATGAGTAATAGAAACCAACGTATCAGTCGTCCTGTGTTACATGGTTTGTTGACTAAGTACAATAGGGCTTGATGATCTGTAAAGAACTTGAATTTGTTGGCCAACAAGTAGTGCCTAAACTTCTTTACCGCGTAAATCATCCCTAATCCCTCTCGTTCCGTAGTGGTGTAATTTCTTTCTGCTGTGTTCAATAGTCTGCTCGCGTAAGCTATGGGGAGCTCTATGTTACCTTCATTCGTGGGTTGTGCTAACACACATCCTATGGCGTAATTGGATGCATCCACATGTACATGAAATGGCTTACTCCAATCTGGGGTTGTCAATATAGGTGCTGAGCACAAGCGTCGTTTAAGTTCATTGAATGAATTTTCACATTCATCTGTCCACTCAAAATTGGTCAAAAGAGAGTAAAAAGGCTTGGCTATGATTGCATACATGTGTATGAATCTCCTATAATAACCGCAATGGCCCATAAATGCCTGTACCTCTTTCACATTAGTTGGTCTAGGTAATTCTGCAATTACCTTCACCTTTTCCTCGTCCGTAGAGATTCCATTTTTTGACACAATGTGTCCTAGAATTTTGCCTTGTCTGACCATGAAAACGCATTTTTCTGGGTTCAAACAAACCTGATATTCTCGACATTTGTCAAATATTTGTCTTAACTCTGGGATATGTGTCTGTCTTACATTTGAATGAGCACATAAGTCATCGACGTAAACTTCCAAGCTCTTGCGTAAGAATTCCTTAAAAACATGACACATGAGTCGCTGGAAAGTGGCGAGTGCATTTGTCAAGCCAAATGGCATTACACGAAATGCAAATATGCCCCATTCAGTGGCAAATGCCGTCTTGTGTTGATCTTCTGGAGCAATGGCTACTTGATTATAGCCTGAGAATCCATCCAGAAAGCTGTAAACTTCCTTGCCCGCAACTCTTTCCAATAGATGTTCCGTGATAGGAAGAGGATAACTGTCTCTAATCGTGGCAGCATTAACTTTTTTAAGGTTAATACACACACGCAATTTTCCATTCTTCTTGGACACAACCACAATGGGGGATACCCATTCGGTATGTTCAATTTCGTAAATAAATCCTGCTTCTATCAAGCGATCTATCTCCTCTTTAATCTTCGCAGCGTAATTATCATTGTACGTGTAAGGTTTCTGTTTTGTTGGTTTTGCATCTGGAGTCATAGGGATTCTATGAGAACATATATCTGGATCTACTCCTTTCAAATCTTTGTAACTCCAAGCAAAAACATCTCTATATTCGCGCAATAGGGCAACTAACTCTTCTTCTTCTTCAGTCGTCAAATCATGCCCTATGTATGTGCATTTTTCTTCTTCTCCTTCTATGGCAACTATTACTTTCTTGGTTTTCTCTCGGTTATCATATACGTGTCCGTCAGTCGCCTTTCTATTGGGCATTCGTACCATGATTCTTCTATCTTCAATTTCATATTTCTTGAAATTCTCGGGTACTTCAAATAAAGATTCTTCTTTTTCTGACATGGTTTCTTTCTTCTTTCTTTTCTTGCCTTCACTCTTGGTAGTCACTTCAGTGGCTAACCTCACCTCATTCGTTATTTCCTCATGTCTCTGAGTGTGAGTCTCTACTTCATAGAAATATTCTTCCTCTGATGCAAAGGGTGGGTCCATGATAATTGATTCTAAATCAAAATCGCTTGCATCCTCAAATGCATCAGTGTTAGGTTCACACTCTTCTAAAATTGCATCGCACATGATTGGCTCTATCGTGAAAACTGAAATGTCATAGCCATCCTCGTCTCAGTGGGGTGTCCATTGTTCTTCATTGATGGCTATATCCATGGTTGCTAGTATTTCTGCCCAACCATGGGGTTCAAACTCTTCGTCTGGGAATACTACAGGTGCATATGCTGGATCTTGAAGGGTTCGTGGATGTTGTTCTGCACCTAAGGTCCTTGCTTCTAATCGTTCTTCCTCTTGTTTGGCTACTTTACACATCCATAAATGGGTATCCTCATGCAACCAAGAAGGATCTGATTCTAATGAGTGCACGGATTCCGTCTCTACTGGTGTCTTATGGATGGTATTCCATTGTATTGGGGGTACATCTCTGTGTGAATAGTCTTTAAGATTGACTTTAGTAGTCACTCCTAAATGTTGCAAGTACAAAGAATTAGTTCCCCAATCTTGTACAATTTGCAACTGACGCATGAATGGTCGTCCCAATATCATCTCATACGCACGATTTTTCGCGAAGTCACAAATGGCGAAAGTATGCTCAAATTCTACACCACAAGTGGTGAGAGATATGCCTTCTAGTAAGCCTAATGGTTTTTCTATGTGTCCATCAGCCATTTGCAGTTTCATCCTGGTGGGTCTGAGTGCTGGCTTACCCCAACGTTTCCACAAAGCGGTGGTAGCGATGGCTACTCCGGCTCCTGAATCTAAGATGGCTTTCGTGGTGTAGCCCTGATGGGTTATTGGAAGATATGTGTTACCTTCCTCTCCTTCACTTACATCTCCAATCTTTTCCACGAGTATCTCTGGTACCTTCTTATGTGATCCTATCTGAGAGGGTGTGGTAGCTAGCTCAGGGAATTGATTTGCTACGTGCTTCCACAATTCTGGTTTTACCTTTAACAATTCCTCCAGAGTGAGATTACACTGTACTTTCGTGTTCTTGATCACTTCCGTGTTCCTAGGGATCACTGATTCTTCATTCCTCACTATTATCGTGGGTGCTCTCATACTAATAGACTTTGCTTCCCAAGGTCCTGTGAACTAAGGTAATTCTTGTAAAGAATTAGATTCAAATCCTGTGGGTTCACTCAGTTGTTCCACCTCTACATTATAATATATAGAGGGGATGTCTTGGGGAAATTGTTCCTGCAAGTCGTCTATTTCTTGAATAGGAGGATGGATTCCTTGTTCCTTTCTCCATTTCTCTTCTTGGATTTCCCTCAAAAATTCGTGTGAGTACCTATGTATGGAAGACAAGTTGTCTTGACTTTCTGTGTTGGGTACTTGAGACAGGGGTAGTGCATTCCTTTCCTGTGTCTCTGTGACAATAGGGTTCCTAGGCTGATCCTTTTTCTCTTTGCTTTCTATCAAGTGTTCTAGCCTCTCCATTAGTCCTTGAAAGTGTAATTCCGGTTTTGCCATGTTATTCCAATTAAGATATCTAGAGGCTTCAAACAAAGCTTGTGCTAATTCTACCATTTTCATGCAAAGTTTAGTTCTCTCAATTTCTAGATCAGCTCGAGGGTAGTTTTTACTCATCTCCGTTACTCATATACAGATACATATACAGATATTGATACAGGTACAAATACATATACATATACATATACATATACATATACATATACATATACATATACATATACATATACATATACATATACATATACATATACATATACATATACATATACATATAATATACATATACATATACATATACATATACATATATACATATACATATACATATACATATACATATACATATACATATACATATACATATACATATACATATACATATACATATACATATACATATGCAT
>CM035435.1:129015037-129025037 GCA_020310875.1 Ceratopteris richardii
GTAAACCTCCTAATGGGGACCCATTTCCGGATAGTATTTGGCCCTGTAGAGATCACCTCAGGCCAGTTCTTCTTTGGATGCTGTCCAAACTTTGGTATCCAGTGTGGTTGGCCTTTTGGTTCTGTGGATGTTGCTTGTGCTTTTGGCTTCCAAACCCATATCCTTGATGATTGCCTGCTTACTTTTGCAGAAGGGTTGAGTGTATCTTTGTTTGTTCTTTGTGTTTTGTTCTTACCCTTTGCTTTCCTTGGCTTCTTTGTTGAGACCTTTTGCATGGTGGGGAGCATAGGCTGTTGTGTATGTAGGAGCTTCTGGGGTACCCACATCTGTAATCGCCCGTGTTGAGCTGTAGCTAATTTTTTAGGCACCCAAATTTGTACATGATTGTGGTCGGTCGTCTTTGATAGCTTCGGTACCCAAATTTGTTGGATTCGTCGTGCTTGAGCCTGTCGTAGGTGCTTGGTTCTTCTTTTTTCATGGTCGATCTGGTTGGGTGGGAATCTTTGAGGCAACATCGATGGTTGCACTTCTTTCTTTACCCAGATCTGCTTCATGCCCCTAACTTCTTTCTGCTTGAAGGCTCTTTGTCTATTTGATAGACTGGCTATCTTGCACTGTTTTGCTTGCTTCTGAGGTTGAGCTCCTGTGGATGCTTTGCTCTTTAAAAAACAAGAAGAAGGTTCATCTTGCCTTTGCGACTGTCCTTCCGTGATTGCGTCCGTCTGGATCATAGAGCTTTTGACATCTACAACATCTTGTTCGAGAAGATTAGCCTTAGAGGAACAAAGAGAGTGTGTGGTGTCAGTTTCAGTGGACATGCGATTCTCCAATTCTAATGTAATGCATTGATCATGTACCCAAACTTGAAGAAGTTGACTTCTTAGGTTCAAGTTGACAGCATGGTCGTAAATCCAATCTTGACCCAAGACAAGTGGTTCTGTGAGGTCCTCATCATGACACACTAGCATTTTGACTTTTATTGGAACATCTTGAAGGTAGATGGGAAGTTCCACCTTGCCCAAACAGGGTGTTTCCACGCCTCCTAATCCTATGAGATAGGCTTCTATGGGCTTGATGTCCAATTGCAGGTCTTGGCAGTATGAAAATCGAACTGCACTAGTTGCTGCCCCTGAGTCAACCAATGCTCTCACAGTCCTTACGCTCTTTCCTTGTCCTACCTCTATAGTCACAAAGGGCCGTCGATCAATTATTTGAGAAGTAGTTATGCCCGATTTTTGGCACATGTCCATGTGATATTTTGGAGCTTTTGTGTTGACATCTAGGCCTAGCCGCCGTAGCTTATTTCTTCTGATGCGCTCTCTCGCCTCTGCTTGTGCTTCTTCTCTAACCCTTAACTCCTCTTCTTTTCGCTTCTTAGCAGTGTTGAGTCTTATGAGCATTTCCTCTGTAAGAGGTTCTTGATATAACTTGACTCGACAACCACTTATATAGTTCGGTAAGATATCACCTTCTAAAGTGGCCAATTGAACTGCACCACTAGTGGAGAGTCTATTAATGATCATGGGTCCATATCCTCGTTTCTCCAATTTGCGGGCATGTTGCTTTAGCGTATAAACCAGCACTAGATCTCCTTCCTTCAATCCTTTATCCTTTACATGGGTATCAAAGTATGCCTTTTGCCTTTTCTTTGCAGCATAAATGCCTGCTGCTGCCCGTAGCCTCGTCTCACCTAAGCGTTCTAGATCAAAGATCCTGGAAGACAACTCATGTCCATTCCACTCATGCTCTTGTGCTACTTTCAAGGCTGGGATTAGGAAGTCCAATGGTAGCACGGCATTCTGTCCAAAGACCATCTGAAATGGGGTAGCATTAAGTACCATTTTGTAGGCCACTCGGTATGCCCAAACAGCATGATGAAGTTGTTTGTCCCAATCAGAGCGTTTATTATTTACAAGTTTCGTCAATACGTTACATAGGATCTTATTCGTGCTCTCGGCTTGTCCGTTGGCTTGTGGGTGATAAGGGGCAGACTTCTTGTGTATCACCATGAATTCTTGAAGGAGACGTTCAATGACCTCATTCAAGAAGTGCGTACCTCTATCACTAACCAACTCTATTGGTAACCCATATCTGGTGAACACATTTTCGAACAAGAACTTAGCCGTCGTTTGAGCATCATTCTTTGTCGTGGCTTTTACTTCCACCCACTTTGTAAGGTAATCTGTGGCTACAATAATGTATTCTGCATGGGAGTTTCTTGCTGGGGGGTTAATAGGACCAACAAAGTCTATACCCCACTTTGAAAATGCACGTCCTCCCATCATTGGCCTTAAAGGCATCTCGTCTTTTCTTATCGGATATTGGGCACGTTGGCATGTGTCACATTTCTTCACATAAGTATGTGCATCCATATGAAGAGTGGGCCACCAAAGTCCTGAGAATAGAATGGTCTTAATTACTCTGTCAGGCCCAAAGTGTCCACCTACAGCACCGCTGTGTGCAGTTTCTAAGACTTTCAAATAGTCTGATTCATGAACGCACAGTCTTAGGTAACCATCCTTGCCTCTTCGATATAGGTTGTCTCCTACTAAGGCATAGTCTTGAGCCTCTTGCTCCATGCTCCGTTTTCTTGCAAGACTAGCCTGATTGGGAAATGTTCCCGATCTCATGAACGCAACCAATGGAGCACTCCAATCTGGGATTAATGACACGTGATAAAGAGTGGCATGCTCCACTGGGGGTCTCTTCTGGCACACTGGACAATTCTGGATCGTTGTTTAGATTCTGCAATGTTCGTTGTTTTAGATTCTGCAATGTTCGTTGTTTAGAGTAATGATTTCCTAGCAATCCTTCATGGGCTTGTTGCAACCAACTAATATGTTCATCGTCCTCGACACAACAAGCTAATACGCCCTCTGGATCTTGTTTGTACATGCTTCCGGCCAATATTTGATACTTTTGTGATTTTACAATTTCTTCTTTGCTTGTTTTCACATTCTTATTTGCAGGACCGAAGGTTAGGACTGGTACCAACTTGTTTGCCCATTTAGGAACAACTTCCAAATTGAACAGATAAGCATCGGGCAATTCATCAGACACTCCTTGCGGTGGCTCTCCTGAAGTGATGCGAGAAAGATGGTCTGCCCTAAGATGGGTTCTACCTTTCCTGACAACCACTTCAAAGTCGTATTCCATTAGTAAGAGGAACCATCTCACCAAGCGGCCTGTATTGCAAGGTTTATTGACCAAATATAGTAAAGCTTGATGATCAGTGAAAAACTTGAACTTATTGGCCAATAAATAGTGTCTAAACTTTTTCACAGCATATACCATGCCTAAGCCTTCTCTCTCCGTTGTGGTATAATTTCGTTCAGCTGCATTTAATTGCCTACTAGCATATGCTATCGGCAAATCTAGGTTTCCTTCACCCATGGGTTGTGCTAGCACACATCCTATTGCATGATTGGAGGCATCTACATGGACATGAAAGGGTTTGCTCCAATCCGGAGTAGTCAATATTGGTGCTGTGCACAAACGTCTTTTCGGCTCGTTGAAGGAATTCTCGCATTCCTCGTTCCACTCAAAATTTGTTAACAACCCATAAAGAGGTTTAGCTATGATGGCATACATGTGGATAAACCTACGGTAATATCCACAATGGCCCATAAAGGCCTGTACCTCTTTAACATTTCTTGGTCTTGGCAACTCTGCTATCGCTCTTACCTTGTCTTCATCTGTTGAAATTCCATTCTTAGAAACAATGTGACCTAAGATCTTACCTTGTCGCACCATGAACACACACTTCTCTGGGTTCAGACACACTCGATAATCTCTACACTTGTTGAAGATTTGTCGGAGCTCAGGGATGTGGTATCTTCTTTGTTGGGAATGAGCACATAAGTCATCCACATATACTTCTAAGCTCTTCCGCAAGAACTCTTTGAAGACATGACACATGAGCCTTTGGAATGTTGCAGGTGCATTGGTGAGCCCAAATGGCATCACACGAAATGCAAAGATTCCCCATTCTGTGGCAAAGGCCGTTTTGTGTTGATCTTTGGGGGCAATGGCTACTTGGTTGTAACCTGAAAATCCATCAAGGAAGCTATAAACTTCCTTGCCTGCAACACGCTCCAATAGATGTTCGGTGATTGGAAGTGGATAACTATCTCTGATCGTAGCGGCATTAACTTTTTTAAGTTTAATGCACACTCGCAATTTCCCATTCTTCTTGGGCACCACCACAATGGGGGACACCCATTCAGTGTGCTCAATCTCATAGATGAATCCAGCTTCAATCAGCCTGTCAATTTCCTCCTTTATTTTGGCTGCATAATTGTCATTATATGTGTAGGGCTTTTGTTTGGTGGGCTTGGCATCAGCGGTCATCGGAATCGTATGAGAGCAAATCTTTGGATCTACTCCTTTCAAGTCTCTATAGTGCCATGCGAACACATCCCTATATTCCCTTAATAGAGCTACAAGCTCTGCTTCTTCTTTTGCACTTAAGTCATCTCCTATGTACGTACATCGTTCTTCGTTCCCTTCAATGGTCACTACAATTTTTTTGGTCTTTTCTTTATTGTCATAAGCTTCTCCTATAATGGCCTCTCTCTTAGGCATCCGTACCAAAATTTTTCGGTCTTCCACTTCATATTTCTTGAAATTTTCTGGTACTTCAAATAATGATTCTTCCTCTTCTTGTTTCATTGCCTTTCGTTTCTTTTTCTTTTGACCTCCCTCGCTTCCTTCCTTTGAATTTATCGTTTTAATACTCGTGAGGGGTTCTTCTTCTTTTTGGGTTAACACTCCTATGTCTTCTAAATAGTGTTCCTCTGAGTCAAAGTAAGTATCCATCACAATGGATTCTAGCTCATCGTCATTCTCTTCTTCTTCTATGAACTCACTAGGATCACACTCTTCCAACAGGGGCTGACACATGAACACTGAAATATCATAACCCTCCTCATCACAGTGAGGTGTCCATTGTTCTTCATTGACTGCTATGTCCATGGTAGCTAAGATTTCTGCCCAACCATGAGGCTCAAATTCCTCATCTGGAAATATCATCGGTGTATAGGCTCGGTCTTTTATTGGTCTATCTCCTGGGGGAGTTCCTTCTTCTCTCGCTTTTAGGCGCTTTTCCTCTTCCTCTGCGACCTTGCACATCCACAAGTGAGTATCTTCATGCAGCCATGATGGATCAGGTGAACTTCCAGAATGCACGGAGATAGAATCTTCTTTCGCTTTGTGGATAGGATTCCATTGTAGGGGTGGTACATCTCTGAAGGTGTAATCCTTCAAATTGACCTTGGTGGTGACCCCTAAGTGCTGTAAGTACAAGGAGTTGGTTCCCCAATCCTGTACTATTTGCAATTGTCGTAGGAAGGGTCTTCCTAGGATCATCTCGTAGACATTATTTTTCTCAAAGTCACATATAGCAAATGTATGTTCAAACTCTACACCACAAGTGGTTAGAGTTATCCCTTCAAGCAATCCTAGAGGTCTTTCAAAATGACCATCTGCCATTTGAAGCTTCATTCTTGTTGGTCTTAATGTGGGTTTGCCCCAACGCTTCCACAAGGAGGTGGTCGCAATAGCAACACCAGCACCCGAATCTACAATTGCTTTGGTTGTGTAACCTTGATAGGTGATTGGAAGATAAGTGTTACCTTCTTCACCTTCGCTCATGTCTCCTATCTTGTCGAGAGGTATCTCTGGAACTTTTTGCTTAGAGCCTACTTTTGGCATATTGGATTCAAGTTCTGGAACCTGATCCTTCACATGATTCCAGAGCTCACGTTTTGCTTTGAGCAGCTCTTCCACAGTGAGATGACATTGAACCTTAGTGTTCTTCACAACATCAGTGTTTCTTGGAATCACTGAGTCTTCATTTCTTACCAATATTGTGGGAGCTCTGATCTGGATAGATTCAGATTCCCATGGGCCTGTGTAATGAGGAAATTCTTGTAAAGAATTAGATTCAAAATCTAATCTTTCATCTTCTTGTTGCTCTGCTTGGTCTCCATAGATAGACGGAATGTCTTGGGGAAATTGATCATGAAGATCATCAATCTCAGGAATAGGAGGGGAATTACCCTTCTCCTTGGCCCATTTCTCTTCTTGTATTTCCCGCAAGAACTCTTGAGAGTACTGTTGAATTGAAGGAGGCATTCCAGCATCCGTGGAATTAGGAACATAAGCTCCCTGGTGAGCTTCCTCTTTCAATAACTGGTTGAGCCTGTGGAGGTAAAGAAATTTGTGGTTTATTTACCAACTGCTCTATTCTTTCTAGTAAACCTTGGAAATGCAAATCCGGTTTGACAGAGTTTGTCTGATTGAACTTTTGACTAGTCTCAAGTATGGCTTGAGCTTGTTCTACCATTTTCATGCACATTTTCATCCGTTCAATCTCTAAATCTGCTCTAGGGTAACTCTTGTCTAGGTTTGCAGCTGTTGGCCCTTCTTGAAGACGAGCCTGGTAGGCCTTGAACATCATGTCCAAACCTTCTGGGGTTGGATCTGCAAGAACAGACCCTGGTTGTGGATTATTTACAATGGGTGGTGGGGTGGAATGAGGTGGAGTGGATGGAGCTTCGGTATGTGAGGGGCTTTGAGATGCAATGTCTTCTATTTTTGTTTTGGTATCCCTTAGGCTTTCTTCTAGCTCGGATAGCTTTTTGTTCCACTTGCGATTAGCCTTCTCTCTGGTATCCTTCCATGTTCTTGGTTTCCTCTTACTAGGTTCTCCTGCCTCACTTGACTCTGATTGCTCAGATGGTTTTGCTTGTTGTGCAGCCTGTGCCCTAGTAACTGCCTGTACAGGCGCCACATTATTGCTACTTGAACTTGAATCTGCCACTAAGCCTACCACGTTGATGGGTGTGACCTTGGGTGCACTAGAGGGATTCCTGGGACACTCTCTAGGAAGATGTTCCTTGCCGCACTCAGGACAAAAGCCTTGTATTGTGATGTTCTGTCCTAGTCCCAGAGCTGGTTGGTGGGGACATTCACGAATGAAATGGTCGCCCTGACATCTAAAGCATGGTCCTCTAGGGGCTTGTGGTCTTACTTGTCTCAATTGGGGCCTAGGATTTGGATTCGTATACATGACATTGGAGTATTCTGGCTCCCAATTTTGTTCCATAGGTGGTGCCTCATATTGACACTGAGAAGTCTCACTTTGCTCAGGTGACTCTATATAATAAGCATGTGGACTATCTTCATGGAAGTAGTTTGAACCATGAGCATGAGAATCATTTTCTGAGACCAATGGGGTTAGTGGCACCAATGCTCTATTAGGGTTCTCCTCTGCCATCGTATATTTAACTGGGATCACATTGGCAGGGTTTGGCGGTTGGTTTCCTAAGACTGGTTGTGGCCTATATGGTGCCTGATATTGCTGCTGGTATTGAGGTTGATATTGTTGTGGCCTATAATATGGCTGTTGGTACTGATTCTGATACCTACCCTGCTGGTAAGGTTGCTGATAATTTTGTCTAACAGCCTGCCTGTTATAGGGACAATCTTGGGTCGTATGATTTGCATATTTCCTCTCAATGGTGCAATATAGAGCATTAGGGTTTCCTTGGGGTTGAGTCATCATTGGGCAGACATTAGCCATGTGATCTCCTCCACATGTATAGCATCGCTTCACTGAAGTGACCCTTGGTATTTGTCTATTTTGAACTCCTAGCTTTTTGGCCACTTGCTCAGCTATCTCATCTATCTCAGTGGAGGCTCTAGAGGTATGACTTGTAGAACTATCAGAGTCCTTATAGAGTTTGGATAGTCCTAACTCCTCACCCAAGTTGTCTTCTATGTCAATGCATATCCGTATACACTCTTCTATCGATCTAGGCTCTTTCAGGTATACATATGACCTTAATTTTGTGCTCAATAGGCCATCTAAAAACAGTGCCACCTGTTTGGCTGATGTGGGTAATTCTGGTACAGGGCATCTTTCCAAGTACTGTCTAAACCTTCTTCCTGCAAGTCGCACTGTTTCTTGGGGTATCTGCTTGAAGCTATGGATCAAGGATGATGTGTTATGCCTGATACTGCTTTTGGAAAATTCCACAATGAACTCTTCTAGCAGCTGACCTATCTCTCTATAGTTGCGACTGTTTAGAGGTTGAAACCAAGCTAAGGCAGTACCCTTAAGAGTCAAACCAAATGCCTCGAACTGGGTGAATAAGTCTTCAACCTGTTCAGCTCTTAGCACTTGTTTGAACTCTGCCACATGATCATAAGGATCTCCAAGTCCATCAAAGTAGTTCTTCATTGTCTTAACCACTTGAGAGGGTCTAAGGGTTCTTGAGTGCTCTCGTGGTCTAGGCAATGGGAAATCATGATCATCTCTTTGATGTCTATGAACTCTATGTCTCTCCCTTTCAAGTCTTTCCGTTCCATATCCTGATCTGTCTCTGCCTATAGTGTCTGCAAAGCTTACCTCCGGTCTCTCTCTAGTTCTTTCTCTCTGGGTTTCATGAGCCTTGGATGATCCGGCTCCTTGGAGGCCCTGAGAAACATTAGATCTTGGTGGAGGGAAAATTGATTCGCCTTGCCAAGTGTAAGCATGTCTATCATGATCTGATACCAAGAATAATTTTTGAGATGTGTGATCTAGGTAGACAGCTTTCCCTCGTGTCTCTGGGTCCTTGAATTCGTAGATGGTGACTACTGGGCTCGGTTGATCTGGCCTAAATCTCCAAAAGGCTTCCTCCGTTTCTCTATTCACGAATAGTTCTATGCTTTTATTATCTTGAGGAATCCATTCTGGAGTGAGCACTCTGGTTAAGACTGACTTACCTCTAGGGGTCTTGGGTTCTCCTCCTAGGTCTCCTTGCTCTAGGTCTCCTATCTCATTCTCAGGGATGATATTTCCAAACTCATCTGTCCTATCTGGTAAGTTGGTAACCACATACATGGTTCCTTCCTTATCAATGTAAGCACCCTCTTCAAACTTGACTACTGGGTGTTCAAGTCCAAAGGGTTGGTCAGGATTTTTGAGTTGAACCACTGATCGCCTTAGACCATCCTCATAGATGCGAGCACCTAATTGGTTGGTCCTGATATACTCCAATTGGGTCTTATAGGGACCGTCTGGTGTCTGTAAATAGGCAGTGCCTGAGCTATGTGTGGGTCTCTCCATGTTAAAAGACATTTCCGAGTCACTGGTTTCTGAACTTCGTGTGTAAGGATAACCACTAAGCTGTTGAGCCCAAGACTTGGATGTATGGTTGACACTAGCCTCAGATGACCTAATGCTTTGTCTATCCTTGCCTAAGTGTCTGCCAGATCTCAGGTTCATAAGCCTTGGCTTCTAGTCCCAAAGTTCTCTTATATTGCTCAAAATCCTTTGGAACACCTTGGTTTTCCAATTTTCCTGAGGGTCAACTTCAAAATACCCTATCTAATAATCCTGGTATTAATTTAACCATAACCAGTCGATGTTTTGGTTGTATTCCCCACGAGCTTTCCAACAAAACCAAAATCACAGCACACGGATTTCGTATGAGAAAGTTATGCCAGTTCAGGGTTTTGGGGGTTAAAACAGGGAAACAGGATCTCTCTGGGAACTCAGAACAGGCGATACGATACCAGATTTTCCACGATACGATACCTTTGTCTTACACGATACCCCTTCAGACGATACCACCTAGACGATACGATACCACTAGGATAACTGCGATCGTGATACCAACCTCACGATACGATACTGCTCTCTTAGGCGATACGATACTGAAAGTGGTCACGATACGATATCTCTAATTTGCACGATACGATACCAGAATAAGAGACGACACGATACTCGGTTGACCCACGATACGACACCACTAGGTGGGCGATACGATACCAGAAATTTGACGCGATACGATACTAGTATAGTCCATGATACGATACCTCAAGGTGCACGATACGATACCAGAATCTCAAGCGATACGATACCACTTGGTCAACGATACGATACTGTGATCGTCGCGATACGATACCACTGAGGCAACTACGATCGCGATACCAACACTTGACGATACGA
>CM035435.1:129027537-129030037 GCA_020310875.1 Ceratopteris richardii
CTCCCTACTTTTAGTAGAGATATTCTAGGGAGCCTACATTTGAATTTCAAATTCAAATGAACATTCAACTCATATAAAAGTGGAGAGAAAAAACTCGCGGGTGTGTCACTCACTTTAGCTCACTTCCCGAGGCATTCTACTGTTGCAACTGTGTGTGTGTTAGTGCTACTTCATAGCATACACCACCACACCTCAATTAGCTATGCTTGTCATGCTAATGAGCTTGTATAATCATATCAATCAATAGATATATACACATTCATTATATCTGGTTCTCTGTGTTTTCTACTTCAAGTCTGTCAACTTCCAAGGAGCATTTCTCAGTGCTCACTGAACCAAATCAAGAGTTTAACAGCTCGTTGGAACCAGCTCAAGGTCTTCTACAAGCATACAAAATTTCAGAAGATTTCATTCAGCCATTTTTGAGAAATCAGCTTCGAAGTCATCTCTGGTCTATCTCTGCAACTCTCCTAAAAAGTCGGGGGTAATCATAATTTTGCTAAATCAATTTCTCTAGATGTGGTTTATCATTTCTTCTCATTCCACTTGCAAATGGTAGCCTATTAAGGTACTTTAATACTCCCAAAAGGAATTGTTTCAATTGCAAGTGTGCTGGTCACACTGAGCATAACACTAAGCAGGTATCATTACAGAAATAGCAAGTTTTCTAGAATTTGTGAGGTGCAAAGTTGTCTGTTTTGATTTGGTCATTACACAAATCATTTGCAAAGCACATATATGCTTTCTTGGTATCATTTGAAATCTCAAGGTGTGTACTAAGCATTTCTGGAATCAAAGAAGGGCTGGTGTGAAGCAGGTATAGCAGCACCAACTCATTTCTTGAGTGCATCCAACCATCACTCCCAACAGTGGTATCAGAGCAAATAAGGTAATCATGGGAGATGGATTTCCTTCATTCATTGACAAATTGGACAGAAACAACTACCAAGCTTGATCTCTGAGGATGAAGACCTATCTACAAGGAAGGAGCTTATTTGGATACATATCAGGAGATGAGGAATTACCCTCATTCAAAACTAGAGGACTACCTACAAAGGATGAACATGAGAGGCTCAACCAATGGTGTGCAAAAGATGCTTTGGCAAGGTCTTATCTCTTAAACTCTATATCTGATTTTCTTTTACCACATGTAAGGAACTGTAAGACTTCCCAAGAGACTTGGGAAACCTTGTCAAACTACTTTTCTTCCAACACAAGGGCTAGGAAGAATCAACTGTGAATTGAATTCACAACCCTTAGGAAGCAGCCCAAGCAACCAGTCTCAGAGTATGTGACTAAGATTAAAGATGTGGGAGACCAATTAGCAAGCATTGGAGAGGAGATTGAAGAGGAGCAAATAGTCAGGCAAGTAACAAATGGACTCAAGGCAGATGATAAGTGGGAAAGTTTCACCACTGCAATGGACCTCTATATGGACATGCATACCCCAGATCTCACAACACTCATGGGCCAACTATTTACACATGAAGCAAAGTTTACAAAGGAAGGAGATCAATCAAAAGGTAATAACCCCTCTGCTCTCTATACTGATAAGAAAGTTAAAGATAAAGGTAAAGGGAAGAAACAGGATGAAGAAGGCTCTACCTCCCAAGCTAATTATGCAGGGAGAGGTAGATCATCTAGAGGAAGAGGCAGAGGAGGTAAGTCAGGTAGGGGGAGACCCTACAACTCATCACCATGCAACATTTGTGGATTGTCCAATCATACCACAGATGAATGCTACAAGAACTACAAGAATCAGAGAGGAAGAGGCTACTCAAGTATATGTATTTGTATCTGTATCAGTATCTGTATATGTATATGTATATGTATATGTATATGTATACGTATATGTATATGTATATGTATACGTATATGTATATGTATATGTATATGTATATGTATATGTATATGTATATGTATATGTATATGTATATGTATATGTATATGTATATGTAT
This sequence comes from Ceratopteris richardii, assembly GCA_020310875.1. Lineage (NCBI taxonomy): Eukaryota > Viridiplantae > Streptophyta > Polypodiopsida > Polypodiales > Pteridaceae > Ceratopteris > Ceratopteris richardii. The sequence continues at coordinate 129,029,497 of CM035435.1, forward strand.
ATGTATATGTATATGTATATGTATAGGTATATGTAGGTATATGTATAGGTATATGTATAGGTATATGTATAGGTATATGTATAGGTATATGTATATGTATATGTATATGTATATGTATATGTATATGTATATGTATATGTATATGTATATGTATATGTATATGTATTTGTATCTGTATCAGTATCTGTATATGTATATGTATATGTATATGTATACGTATATGTATATGTATATGTATACGTATATGTATATGTATATGTATATGTATATGTATATGTATATGTATATGTATATGTATATGTATAGGTATATGTATAGGTATATGTATAGGTATATGTATAGGTATATGTATATGTATATGTATATGTATATGTATATGTATATGTATATGTATATGTATATGTATATGTATATGTATATGTATATGTATATGTATATGTATATGTATATGCATATGTATATGTATATGTATATGTATATGTATATGTATATGTATATGTTTATGTATATGTTTATGTATATGTATATGTATATGTATATG
>CM035435.1:129032537-129042537 GCA_020310875.1 Ceratopteris richardii
ATGACCATAGCTTTGATTCAACGCATATTGACAGCCCCCAGGCCTACTACATGCAGTCTCCAGAACATGGTGAGTCCTATTACAGTGAAGAGCCAAAGGAACCTAGTTGGGAGTCAAATTAAACAAACATCATGTATGCAAACCCCAACCCTAGACCTCAACCTAGGCAAGTAAGACCCCCATTCCCTAGAGGACCATGCTACAGATGTCAGGGAGATCACCTCATTCGTGACTGCCCCATGCCCCCACCTACCCAAACCCAATCAGTAACGATCCAGGGCTTTTGCCAAGAGTGTGGAAAGGAGCATCTCTTACGAGACTGCCCTAAGAATCCTAATAATATGCCAAAAATCACTCCTATTAACGTTATTGGGTTAGTGGTAGATTCCACAGGAAGTGTCACTTCCACTGCACCCGTACAGGTAGTCACTAGAGCTCAAGCAGTGCAGCAAAACCAAGGGGTAGGCTAGTAAAAGAGCCCAGATGTTAGTGAAATAGAGAGCATGACAAAGAAAAGGAATAGATCTTGGAGAGATAGTCGTGAAAGAATGAAAAGACAATGGGCAAAAAAGATGAGTGAACTCGAGGAAAGCCTCAGAGAAACAAAGGCCAGGATAACTGAACTCACAGCTCAAACTCCCTCTCACATTGCCCCACCTCCATCACCTCCACCATTCCCAACTCCATCCGAACCGCCACCTTCCAACCCGCCTCACCTAAACCCACCACCCCCAAGAGTAGGATCAGTCCTAGCAGATCCCACTCCCGAGGACCTAAACATGATGCTTAAAGCATATCAGGCCAGAATCCAAGAAGGGCCAAACGTAATTGATCATGAAAAGTGTTACCCTAGAGCAGAACTAGAGCTAGAACGAACCAAAATCTATGCTAAGATGGTGGAATTGGCTCAGACCATGTTTGAAGCCAATCGCCTATTTAACATCTCTAGTTCAGCGAAGACACAATTGCACTTTGATGGACTGTTAGAAAGAATAGAGAAGCTAATTGCACAATCAGAAAAGGAACCAGCCTCTCAACATAAGGACAAGGCAAGTGAAGGAGCAGGTCTTCTTGCCCAGGGAGCCTATGTGCCTGAAGCCTATGTGCCTAACTCTACGGAGCCAGATACATCATCTTCTCTGAATCGATTCACACCAGAATTCTTACGAGAGATTCAAGAAGACAAATGGGCTAAAGAAAGTGAAGTCCCTCCTCCTATTGAACTTGTGGATGATGCACATGACCAATTCCCACAAGACATCCCCTCCATTTATGAGGAGCAGGAGAGCACCCACTCTCAGGAAAGACTAGACTTTGAGTCTAATTCTTTACAAGAATTACCCCACTTTATAGGCCCATGGGAAGCTAAGTCTACTTGTATGAGAGCACCCACGGTCATGGTAAGAAACGAAGACTCGATCATACCTAGGAACACAGAGGTAGTGAAAAACACTAAAGTATAGTGCAACCTCACCTTAGAAGAGCTACTCAAAGTAAGGCCAGAGCTATGGAAACATGTAGCCAAACAAGTACCAGAGATAGCAAAACCTTGTTCCCAGGTAGGATCCCAGAGAACAGTGCCAGAAATACCCTTGGACAAGATAGGAGACATGAGTGAGGGCGAAGAGGGAAACACATATCTTCCTATCACTCATCAAGGATACACCACCAAGGCCATTCTAGACTCAGGAGCAGGTGTTGCAATTGCTACCACCTCCCTATGGAAGCGTTGGGGCAAGCCAGCACTCAGGCCCACAAGGATGAAATTGCAAATGGCCGATGGTCACATAGAGAGACCCCTAGGGTTGTTAGAAGGAATAACTCTCACCACCTATGGTGTTGAGTTCGAGCACACATTTGCTATATGTGACTTCAGCAAAAATCATGCCTATGAGATGATCTTGGAAAGACCGTTTATGCGATAGTTGCAAGTGGTACAGGACTGGGGAACCAATTCTTTGTACCTACAACACTTAGGTGTTACGACCAAAGTGAATCTCAAAGATTACTCTCATAGCGATGTCCCTCCTATCCAATGGAATCCCATCCATAGAGCCAAAGATGATACAGAATCGATGCATTCCATAGGGTCAGGATCCTCATGGATGCATGAAGACACCCACTTATGGATGTGCAAAGTAGCAGTAGAAGAAGAGAAGAGAGAAGAAGCCAGAGAGATAGGTGCAAAAGAAACACATAGATCAATTCAAGACCCAGCCTATGCGCCTGTAGTTTTTCCTGACGAAGAATTTGAACCCCACGGCTGGGCAGAAATCCTAGCAACAATGGATGTAGCCATCAATGAAGAACAATGGACACCTCACTGTGATGAAGATGGCTATGACATTTCAGTCTTCTCCATAGAGCCAATCATGGGAGAGGCAGTTATAGAAGAATGCGAACCTAGCCCTGATGCATTTGAAGATGCGAGCGACTCCGATCTAGAGTGAATCATTATGGATCCACCTTTTGCATCAGATGAAGAATATTTCTATGAAGTAGAATTTCAACCCCAAAGGCACGGAGAGCTTACAAATGATGTAAGGCTAGCCACACATGTGACCCCGAAGGAAGAAGGGAAGAAACAAAAGAAGAGAGCAGTCACACCAGAAGAGGAAGAATCTTTGTTTGAGGTCCCGAAAAACTTTAAAAAGTATGAGATAGATGACAGAAGAGTCATGATCAGAATGCCTAAACGAGAGGCACAATCAGGAGAGGCCTATGATAACAAAGAAACCACCAAAAAAATAGTAGTGGCCCTAGAAGAAGGAGAGGAGAGATGCACGTACATAGGCCATGACCTAACAGAGGAAGAAGAGCATGCGTTAATAGCCTTGCTAAGAGAATACAGAGATGTGTTCGCTTGGAGTTACAAGGATTTGAAGGGTGTTGATCCAGACATATGCTCACACACTATCCCCATGACCTCAGATGCTAGGCCCTCTAAGCAAAAGCCATACACATACAATGACAACTATGCAGCCAAGATCAAGGAAGAGATAGATAGACTGGTTGAAGCTGGATTCATCTATGAAATTGAGCACACTGAGTGGGTATCCCCCATCGTAGTGGTGCCCAAGAAGAATGGAAAGCTGCGTGTATGCATTAACTTGAAGAAGGTTAATGCAGCCACAATTCGAGATAACTATCCGCTTCCTATCATAGAGCATCTCTTAGAAAGAGTAGCAGACAAGGAAGGGTACAGCTTCCTCGATGGATTTTCGGGCTACAATCAAGTAGCCATAGCTCCAGAAGATCAGCATAAGATAGCTTTTGCCACAGAGTGGGGTATATTTGCCTTTCGCGTAATGCCATTTGGGCTTACCAATGCTCCTGCAACCTTCCAGAGACTAATGTGCCATGTATTTAAGGAGTTCCTGAGGAAGAATTTAGAACTCTATGTTGATGATCTTTGTGCCCATTCCAACATTAGACAAACCCATATTCCTGAACTCAGACAAATCTTTGACAAATGTAGAGAATATCAAGTCTGCCTAAACCCATAAAAGTGCGTTTTTATGGTCAGGCAAGGCAAGATTCTAGGACACATAGTGTCAAAGAATGGCATATCCACTGATGAAGAGAAAGTGAGGGCCATAGCCGAGTTACCTAGGCCAAAGAATGTCAAGGAAGTACAAGCTTTCATGGGGCATTGCGGTTATTACCGACGGTTTATACACATGTATGCCATCATAGCAAAGCCTCTGTACGGACTTTTGACTAACTTTGAGTGGACTGATGAGTGTGAAAATTCCTTCAATGAGCTTAAACGATGATTATGTTCAGCACCAATCTTAACCACACCAGATTGGAATAAGCCTTTCCATGTTCATGTGGATGCATCCAATTATGCTATTGGGTGTGTACTCGCGCAACCTACCGGTGAAGGTAATATGGATCTTCCAATTGCCTATACTAGTAGACAATTGAATGCAGCTGAACAAAATTATACAACCACCGAACGAGAAGGATTAGGCATGGTATATGCAATTAAAAAGTTTAGACATTATTTGCTTGCAAGTAAGTTTAAATTTTTTACTGATCATCAGGCATTGCTATATCTCGTAAACAAGCCATGCAATACAGGAAGATTAGTAAGATGGTTTCTCTTGCTAATGGAATATGATTTTGAGGTTGTGGTAAGGAAAGGGAAGACTCATTTGAGAGCAGATCACCTTTCTAGGCTCACATCGGGAGAAGCCCCACAAGGAGTGTCAGATGACCTTCCTGATGCTTACTTGTTTAATTTGGAAGTGGTGCCGCAGTGGGCTAAGCCATTAGTGCCAGTATTGACGTACGGGCCTAACCACCCAGTAATAGCCACACAGGATAGAGAGGTAGTAAAAGCCCAAAAGTACCACATCATGGCAGGAAGTATGTACAAGCACACAGATCAAGGGATCTTGGCCTGTTGTGTGGAAGAGGATGAGTACGCTAAGTGGTTGCAATTAGCACATGTAGGTGCATTAGAGCAACACCACTCAAAGCAACGAACCCTACAAACACTAAGGAGACTCGGAGTGCATTGGCCGACTATGGAAGCTGATGTCCAAAAGTTGTGCAAGGAATGCCCAATCTGTTGCACTAAACCACCTGTGGAACATGCCACTCTTTATCAAGTGTCCATAGTGCCAGATTGGAGTGAACCACTAGTATCCTTCCTGAGGACAAAAACATTCCCTCCAGACATGACTCTAGCTCGGAAAAGAAGTCTAGAACAAGAAGCCCTAGATTACTCACTCATAGTGATAATCTATACAAACGTGGTAAAGATGGTTACCTAAGACTTTGTGTTCATGAGAGTGAATATCTAAAGATTTTGGAAACTGCTCACCAAGGTGTAGCAGGAGGACACTTTGGACCAGATCGGGTGATCAAGGCAATATTATTTGCAGGCTTCTAGTGGCCGACCCTTCACATGGATGCACTTACCTATGTGAAACGGTGTGATGTTTGCCAGAGAACTCAGTATCCTATACGCAAAGATGAGATGCCACTGAAACCTATGATGGGTGGATGTGCATTCTCTAAGTGGGGAATAGACTTTGTAGGCCCTATTAATCCCCCAGCCAAGGGTTCACATGCTGAATATATCATTGTGGCCACGGATTATCTCACCAAGTGGGTGGAGGTAAAAGCTACGACAAAGAACGATGCTCAGACTACTGCTAAGTTCTTATTTGAGAATGTATTCACTAGATACAGGCTACCCATAGAGCTAGTTAGCGATAGAGGCACTCACTTCTTGAATGAAGTTATTGAAAATCTGCTCCAAGAATTTTTGGTAGTACTTAAGAAGTCTGCCCCCTATCACCCTCAAGCTAATGGCCAAGCTGAGAGCACCAATAAGATCTTATGCAATGTACTGACGAAATTAGTGAACAATAAACGCTCTGATTGGGACAAACAGCTACACCATGTTGTTTGGGCATACCGAGTCGCCTACAAAACGGTACTCCAAGACACTCCCTTTCAGATGGTATTTGGCCAAAATGCAGTGCTACCATTAGACTTCTTAATACCAACACTGAAAGTAGCACAAGAGCATGAATGGACGGGTCATGAACTCTCCTCTAGACTATTTGACCTCTAACAATTAGGAGAAACAAGGCTGAGGGCGGCTGCAGGGATACATGCAGCTAAGAAACGACAGAAGGCATACTTTGATGCCCATGTTAAGGATAAAGGTTTGAAGGCAGGGGACTTAGTTTTAGTCTACACATTGAAGCAACATGCGAGAAAACTGGAGAAGAGAGGCTATGGACCCATGATTATTAATAGAATCTCAACAAGTGGAGCAGTGCAACTAGCCACATTAGAAGGGGACGTTCTCCCGAGCTACATTAGCGGATGCAGGGTCAAGTTGTATCACGAACCTCTCACAGAGGAAATGCTAAGTCGACTCAATACTGCTAAGAAATGCAAAGAAGAAGAAAAGCGAATTCGAGAAGAAGCCCAAGCAAAAGCATTGGAACGCATCCGAAGAATGAAGTTGAGAAGACAGAATAGGGAACAACCTAGGCCGGATGCCTATGCAGATCAAGGATATCATGTGGCTATGTGTAAAGTTTCAGGTATCAGCGCTCAAAGGATAATTGATCGACGTCCTTTTATAACCTTAGAGATAGGACAAAGAAAGGGTGCAAGGACTGTAAGAGCCTTGATTGACTCAGGTGCAGCCACTAGTGCTGTTAAATTGTCTTAGTGTCAAGAATTGAGATTAGCTGTCAATCCTATAGAAGAATATCTCATAGGATTGGGAGGTGTGGAAACCCCTTGCATGGGCGAGGTGGAACTTCCCCTCTATATTCAAGACGAAGTAATGATGGTCAAAGTACTAGTGTGTCAAGATGAGGACCTCACTGAGCCTCTTGTCTTGGGTCAGGACTGGATCTATGATCATGCGGTCAACATAAACCTAAGAAGTGGACTTCTTCAGGTATGGGTAAATCATAGTCGAATTACAGTTGAATTGGAAAATGAGGCACTCAAGGAACTAGGTAAGGCACAAACTCCTGGTCCTTCCAAGGGTGCACATGAAGTTGACAATGCTATTCTTGTCCAAAAATGTATGATGCAGAAAGAGGATTGTCTCAACAACGGAGTCAAGGAGAAGACGGCACTCCCTTCTTTTCCAAAGGCCAGAAGGATGCAGCAGCCAACGGCAGATCAAATACAGAAGAAGCAGAACACTACCTGTACTGGAGGCCAAAAAAAGGAGCAAAGCAGATTGTTTCAGCCGATGAAACAATTATGGAGGCGAAAAGGCGAACACCCTGTTCCGACCAGGTCAACACCATGGCCAAAACCTCTTATTAGTAATCAGCAACATGACACTAATAAGAATTCCTTCATAAATTCTTCTGTGAAAGTGAAGTCTATTTGGGTACCCAAGAAGTCAATGAAGGCCAGCCCACAATCACGACAAATCTGGGTGCCTAAGGCTTGCTTGCGGGCTCAAATAGCTACACCAAAGCCACACCCGGTACAACATGTTTCACGCACTCGAACATCTGAGGCCCAGTCTTACACATCACGCACGAACACATATTATTCCATGCGCAAAAGTAGAATCACTCGTAAATGGGTCCCTAAAAAGCCTCATTCTCAAGTAGATACCCCTATCAAACTCTTCAGAGTCTCCACAAAATCAAGATCAAAGCCCATCCGTTGCATTTGGCAACCTAGAACTTGTAATAAACTCACGGATCCCATTTGTAAATCCATGTCCACCTACTAACTACGTCACTCTCACACTACATCATTCCACTTAGTTCTTAGGTCTACCCAATTCCTAACTACACACACAAGCACCGAGCACTTACTAACCCCCTAATCTCTCCTGAACCTCCTATTAATGTTGTAATGGGGACAAAAGTGGTTCTATCTTGTCCTTTACAATGTTAACACATGTTTCTATATTCTCACAGAATCAGGAGGTAAGAAGTAACATGGCAGATACGGCAGGAACTAGCTCCCAGGCAGGCACCAGCCCCCAAGTCGTGGATATTGAAAGTCTTCCCGTTGAGGAGGAATTGAAGGAACGCCCTGTAGCATTGAGAGCATTACACGCCATACCGGTTCAGAACCCTCCACAAGGGCACACTATGCCAGTCAGTAAAAACTCTCATTGGTTCAGTGATGTGGCAGAACCCCTAGGTGAAGGCACTTATATGTGGGAGGCCGAATAGAATTCAATGGGCGCTGGGGCAGGTATCACTTTTTCACTAGGGAATTTGAGAGACTGCAGAATAACGAAGGACTGAAACCTATATGGAAGAAGGCAGGACTCTACGAGTACTTCAAATTCCAGTTGCCAAAGCCGGATTTTCTAAGATGCTCTTATTTGATTAGCACCCTCACTCCGAGCAAAGACAAAAAGGGATACAGCTCCTTTGTCCTCCCATCTCTCACAAGGGGCAATGAGCTCAAGCGTTTCAGATTAACTATCAACTTGGTAAGGGAAGCTCTAGACATGAAAGGTATGCATATTCCTATGGAGAAAGAGACTATGGTCCCCGACAATATGAAGAACAGGAATCTGACAAAGTTAAAAGACATGGTGGCAATGACGCCTACAATCACTATTCATTTGCGAATGGTCATGCAACACTTTGCATTTCCCGCCCAGGAGAGGTTCACAATGCCACCTAAAAAGATATGGTTTAGTTTATACTTGGCTGATGCCTTTGATTTGACAATCAACATGCCCCACTGGATTATCGACCAAATCCACTTGGCTCATCAAAGGTGGTATAAAAAACAAAAGTCTGTACTGTACGGATGCTGTGCTCTGACCAGGATTGTGTACAGATGTCTCATGTATGATGTACCAGTGCACAGGGCACTCATTTGGACCCGGGTACAAGAGTTTCAGCGCCGATTATCCTCCGCAGGACCACCATCCAAGAAAATGAGAGGCGTCGTTCAGATGCCCTACGCACAACCCCGCGGTGCGACATTGACACCAGAGACAACTCCACGATTTCCAAGGCGGGTACAACCCTTCACTATTAGATTACCAAGACACAGCACTGATGGACCAAATCTAGTGTTTCCACCTATACCAACTGACCTAGAGTTCCCTCACAGATTCACTTTAGAAGACCTAACTGATGAGGAGGTAGCCAGAATCATAGAGGCTGTTAACACGGAAGTCGAGGCAGAGCAAGCTAGTGGACAACAAACTGCTACAGACCAACCCCATCCCAGACAACCAGATGTCGTCGATGTGGAGGGTGAAGAAGAAGAAGGACAAGAGGAGGAACAAGATGGACAATCCGAGGAAGAAGAGCAGGAATATGATCAGGAAGCTATGCAAGTACTTGAAGGTGCCCCAGCTTATACAAAGGCATTGAAGAAGCTCTATGATACCATGAACAGAGTTCAAGAGCAACATAGACTGTCCGTAGCAGCAAGCAAGGCCCTTATGAATCAGATCCTTGAGGAGGAAGGAGTCGACGAGCAATATCGTGCCACCCTTGACATGATATCTGAGGCATTAGGCATCCCTGAAACGGTGCATACCGCCCTTGCACAAGCACGAAGAATGGAACGAAGATATGGCAGAAGCCCCCCTCGAGCAGGAAAGCAGATATGTACTAGTATCAGAACCACAAGGCACATCCACAACCATAACCATGGGCACCGCACACACTGTCCACGATACTGAGGAAACCCATGTATCAAGTGCACCTCCGTCACCCCCGTTGCCACCCCTGCCTCCATCTCCACCACATTCACCTCTCACAACCAGTGTAACCACTACTGTCACCGCCTCCGAGTCCACTACTCATACCGAAGCACAGACCGTCACTCAACCCACACAACCCACACACCCTATCTCCACTTCTTTTGTCCATACGACCACTGAAACACTAGTTCTAACTGCTGCCACAGAAAATCTCAACCCCCCGATCACACTTCCGGGCAGTTCGTATTCACAAGTGCACACACCACTGTACACTTTCACCACTATCACCGCACCCACAATTCCACTATTCACAATCACTCCCACTACTGCATCCACCGTTGATCTTATGGACATCTCACCCACCTCTGCACCTCTCCCTCCCCCCATGCATCCACCATCTCCCATTCCCCCACCTCCCACTTCACCATTTTCTAGCACCACATCCACACTTCCATTCCCCTTCCCCTTTCCCTTCCCTTCTGCATTCAACCCCCTTCCCGCATCCACCCCTATTAATAATGTATTTAATAATATGTGTCAGTGTATGTCACAACTACAACAACACTACCAACATCTTGATAACCAACACACACAACTCTTTCGAAGCCATGAGGAACTTCAACTCCGATTCATTGATCTTGAAAGGGAAAAGCGGTTACTACAACAACAACATGCCACTTTACAGGAACAACATGAACAGTTAGTAGCCAATCCACCCCAGTCAGATGCAGAGGAAAGACAACATATGGATGAATTGCTACACTCCCAGATAACGGAGAATCTCAAACTTAGATGCAACTTGGCCCT
>CM035435.1:129047537-129080037 GCA_020310875.1 Ceratopteris richardii
TAGTGAGGAATCAAAAGCAAAGGTGGCAATTCTGCATCTGCGAGGAGTCGCAAAACTGTGGTGGAAATCTTACATATAGACAAGAACACGTGAAGGTCCGATCCTCTGGAAAGAATTTCGAGAGCAAGCAAAGAATCGTTATTGTTCTCCACATTATCGGATGGAAAAGAAAATGGAATTCTACTCTTTCAAGTAGCATGAGGATGATAGATATAACTTGTCTGTTGAAGAATATAAGGAGAAATTTTTGCGTTTACATAAGTATGCACTAGAAGTTTCTGGAGATGCGCTGAAAAGCAAGTTTATTGAGGGTTTGCGGGAAGAGCTTCGCTATCAAGTAAAGGGGTCCGGATGTGTAGATTTTCTTGATGCGGTTGCAAAAGTAGAAAACTTTGAGAAGGTGGAGAAGTTTACCACGAAAAAGGCATTCAAATCAAGGTTTATCTCAACAGGACATCGACCCCCAAGACCTATTTCAATAAATCAAAATGGACAGAGATCGACTAACTCTATTAACGGTCAAGGAGGAAAACCAAAGCCGAAGCAAATGGATACACCTAAGAAGCAAGAAGTTGTGCACTGGCAACGTGATTCTGATTTCTTGGAGCGGGCTAAGAGGCTAGGACTTTGTTTTCGATGTGGAGAACAAGGACATCGCACTTTTGAATGTCCAAACAAGGCTATCAACCATTCTATGCAAGCGAAGATAGCTCATCTACAAGAAGAAAACATGACAATTGAGGAAGCGGATGATCAAGGTAAGTGTTCTGGCCCTAGACTTCAATGCATGAAAACTTCTTCTCATTCAAGGGCATCAGTGATTAGGATTATGGGGGACATATCCTCACGTAAGGTTAGTTTCTTGATTGATTCGGGTAGTACAAATTGTTTCCTTTCACTTAAGATGGCAGAAGCTTTAGGGTTGCATATTGAGATGCAGACTAAAAGACCTGTACAGATGGCTAATGGTAGGATACACTATACTCGAGGCTGTATTGAGAATCTTGATTTTATGTTAGGAGAACATAAGTTTTTGGGTACCTTCCATGTAATTGAAATGAGAGAATGTGATGTAATCATCGGAATGGACTGGCTAGTTCATAACAGTGTCGTGATTGATTGTGAAAGCAGGATCCTTACTTTGAAAATAGAAGGGAAGGAACATCGTCTTGCAGGCAAGTGTAATTCAAGTTTTTCCCCTATTTCTACAATAAAGTTGATTAGGGGTATTCGATAGGGTTGTGAGACATATTTGGTTTATGTGCATGACCTCAGTTGTGGGGTGCTCCTTCACCATCTGTCTATGAGCCTCTGCAAAGTGTGGTCCATTAATCACATAGTATGTGTAATCCTCAAACAAACACTGATTGAAATCTTCCATAGAGCTGCATTCATTTGGGTCCACCATCACTAGAAAAGGAACTATAGTTGCATGAGTGTTGATCTTCATTTTTTCTTTAGGTTTTGCACATGTAGATTATGTGGCTCCCATATCTCAAGGGGCCTCCTTTCGATGACTGGATCAATTGGTAGTCTATGGATAATATTTATGGGAAGGTGGAATAGTTTCCCTTTTCTAATAGGTTTTCTCTTAGAAATTCTTCCCTCATTCTATTCTGTTCAATACCCAAGATCCTAGATGCAAGTTCTCCACCAGGTGTAGCAATAACATCCTCTGAGTTAGAACTTGACTCAATGGATACTTCATCTACGGTTATCTTCAACTTCTTAAGTGGTTTCTTTTGTACACACTGCTTACCCTTTGCCTTTATTGGGTTCGTCTTCTTTTGCTGTGTTGGCATTATGTTCCCAACTTGGATCCAAGGTGTTGCTCTAGCACAATGGTAAGTACCACGTTAAGAAGCTCCACCTCCTTAATGTCAATCCGTGGGAGAGGTAGGAGTGATATGAAGATCGTGAATGTGAGATGATGTGAGAGTGAAGGTGAGAAGCACAAAGATGCACACACACATACACACACACAATGAAGAGACAAGCAAGACACAATGGAAGGTGGGGACTTAGCTCTATTACTCAAGAATACTCTTACAAGCTCAAACTAGCTCTAAGCTCACACTAACCAAAATGAACCAACCTCAAAAATGAGCTCTCTAGCTCTTTTTATAGTTTCTAGACTAGTTTTGACCGGTTTCACATCTAGTGACCGGCATAGTTAAAAAATAGGTCCTAGAGGCTATTTGGAAGGGTAAACGATGTCTAAAAATAACGAAAATTGGTACGCGCATTCTACCTAAGCTCCTCAAGCTCGAGGACTCCTCGGCTTGCACAAAATGGAGCTATGGATTACAAAATGGGGTTTTGTCTATATTACATATGTTACAAGAGTGATGAAAATCACTGTTGGATGTTTGAAGAAATAATAAGAAACATATTTGTTTGAAAAAAATGATCCGACTGGCTCCCTGCTCCGTCTTTACATGCTTCCATGTCGTCTGTGCCTTTGACTGTGCCTCTGACTGCTTCCAACACCCCCCTCCCTCTCGCTTCTGTCGTCCTCGACAGAACCTTGTTGTGCGGTCTGCCGGATGTAGTTTTGTAGGAGGTCGTGAGCGAGGGTGTGCTCAGATACTCGAATGCCTCGGGCCAGATCAGCCTCGAGCTTCTCCCAGTCGATCGGTTGCGGTTCGTCGGGTGGCGGGAGTTGATAATGCGTGGAATAAACCATTCGCTCACAGGCAAAAAGTTGCAATAAATGTGTGGGCCTGCTGATGAATACCTCGGAATGGTATTCCCAAAACCCGGTGGTGAACATCTCTTCAAAGGTTTGTTTGTAGCATGCCGGGAGGTATTTTATCCTACAGTGCCAGGCATAACACACCCGGAGCGATGGCGTTGTGCTCATGTCATATACTAGATCAAAGTTACCATGCTCAAATCCCGGGGTGTTTACATGCGGTGCCTTAACGCGTCGGAAGACTTCAAATATCATTTGCATCATGTCAAAAATTTTGACAGTCATATGCGCTGCAATATCATCCATATGCTTCAGGCGAGGGAGCCAGTGACGGATTGTAGCCATCATATAGCCAACAGTGGGTAACTCGGTAGGTGGCTTGAAATAGGGGTAATTCAGCCAATCCTGACACTGCCTATTGTTTTGTACTTTGATAGCGAATGCAGTCTAGGAGCGGCGTCGTGGTACTGGTCCCCAGCAAGGATTATACTTTAAATGTAAGGGCGCTTTTACCCATGTGCTCATCATTTCTGGGTACTCCTGTAAAAGACGTGTACGCCAATCTGGTTGATAAATAGTGCCTTGTTGCGCATCCAGTGGCAAGTCTTCAGGCTCGAACTGGGTTGCATGTGATGGCTTCTTGCCAGTTCGCTTTTCTATGGCCAGCTGGTATTCGGCCATTAGCATGAAGTAAGGTTTGTATTGAAGCTCATGCCCGGATATGTACCTGCGTGGGGCCAACTGAGCAAAGTAGGGAGATTGCAAAATTCGTTCTTCTATCATGGCCATAGCATGTAGCTGGGCCCCGACTCTAGCTGAGTGCGTTGTTCCAATCTCCTCCACAGTCTTCATCCATGCGGGGGTCGGAAGTTCATAGGTCATCTGGCCTTCGGCCATGACTTGTCCGCTTGGGATGGGTATTGGCTCGTATGCTTCTTCAAACGTTTCCTCCACCGGAATGGTTATTGTTGGAGCAGAACAATCATCAATAGTGATTTTATGAAGATCAAAGTGAGAAGACATATGGAAGAATGAAGATTATTTTCAGAGGAAGAAAATGGAATCAGAAATGTTTCTTTTATATATTACTCTTGTAAATAGTTCAATATATTTTGGAAAGGATGACGAGTTAGACTCGTATATATATCTACAGATACGTATTCATAAGTAGAGAGAGTGATATAGATCAAAAAGAGAAGAATAGGTGAAGAGGTGATGAACATTGTATGTATCATCAACCATATGTGTGAAAAGTAATGAAGAAGAAAATTTTGTAGAATTCTGCGCGTCGATCTTCTCTCCCATTCTCCTTCTGTGCTTAATCTTTTGAAGAATCCTTTTGCACGTATCTAAGTCCATAGCTAATCTATCTATGGCTAGAATTTGAGAGATTAATTTCAATCAGGTCGTGAGAATTATGTTTAGGAACATTCATATGTGAAGATGTTCTGAGAGTCGAGAAATCTGGCGCACATTTCATCTTCAAAGAAATGGCCAGTGCTCAGTCCACAGTGTAAAGTTTTACACAAGTCAGGGCTCAAAATCTAAGTTGGAAGATAAGCTATCTATGGCTAGAAGATCTTGATCAAACGGGTTCAGAGTTGGGAGAACCAGTGCTAAGAAGTTGCAGGTGTCAAAGTCGCCATTGCAGAGAAGCACTTTCAGACATAGGTAAAGTGTTTCACACATTTCTCAGTGTGTACTTAATCTTTTTGAGAGATTTAACTTGGTAAAGTTGCGCAACCTCAAGGCGAAGTGTTGTGCAAAGTTTTATCAAAAACTTTACAGAATTAATTAGTCAATGAGTGACTAATCTGCAGCAGACTTTTCTGAGAAGTTGATTTTTCAGAACTTTCAATATTTCTGATAATTTGGTGGATGATCTCTAAGTTTGGTGGAGTCTAAGGTTAACCTTGATATAGAGGTGATCTAATTTCAAGGTTAACTTGTTCTTTTGGAGATTAACACTCTCCATCAGTGGTATCAGAGCAGGTTGTGTCAAAATTGAAGTGAAGGAGACTCCGACTATTGCAGAAGTACAAAACTTTACATCTTGAAGGTGCAGAAGGGTAAAGGTTGAAGAAAACTTGAAGGAAGACATACAAAGAGCATCAAAAGGATCAGAAGGAGCAACATTCGAAGTAAAGGTACATTTATTATCTGTAAAGGTTAAAGATTTGAAGCTACAGGTGAAGTAAAGATGGGAGATAGTCTCCAAATTGAAAAGTTGGATAGAGAGAACTATCCTGCATGGTCTATGAGGATGGAAGCTCACCTTATGAGCAAAGATTTGATAGGATATATCACAGGAGATGAAGAAAAGCCAGAATTCAGAGATCCTAGTGTTCCAACTAGGGAGGAGCTTGCAGACTTGAAGAATTGGATGAAGAAGGATGCTCAAACAAGAAGCATCATCTACATGGCAGTCAATGACTATTTGCTTCCTCACATTAGAGGACTTGAAAGTGCTTGTGACATTTGGAATGCTTTGGAAGAGCATTTCCAAAATACAACCAAATCAAGGAAGGCTTCACTATGGGCAGAGTTTACTACCTTCAAGAAGAAGGCCTCACAATCAATTTCTGATTATGTGACAAAGATGAAGGACATTGCAGATTCTTTAGGTGCAGTTGATGAAGATATTGAAGAAGACAAATTGGTAAGACAAATACTCACAGGACTAAGAGGAGATGAGAAATGGAAGCCTTTCATTTTATCTACAGAACTTTCATTAGATCACTTTACTCCTGATTTGAATCAATTGTTAGGTCATATGCTAACTTTTGAGAATGATATCAAAGGAGATGTTGATAAGAGTGCAGGTCATGCAATGTATTCTAAAGACAAGAAGAAAGCCAACAAAGGGAAGCAACAATCAGGTGAAGAAGAAGGTACTTCAAACCAAGCAAACTTCATAAGAGGAAGAGGAAATGGCAGAAGTAGAGGAAGAGGCAGAAACAACAAAGAGAATGTAAGAGCTTGTTGGATATGTGGTAAGACCAATCATCTATCTCATGATTGTTGGCATAATAATCAAAACAATGGTAATTATCAGAACTTTAATCAAAGAGGAAGAGGAGGTAGATTTCAGAGAGGAAACTTCAGAGGTAGAGGTGGTAGGAATTCTTTTGGAAGAGGTGGAGGAAGAAGCTTCCAAAATCAATCCTATAATAGCACCTACTACAACTATGCATCAGATCAAAAGGAGGATTCGACTCTCATTATGAATACATGTGAAACTTCACATGAGGACATGAGAGTGTTTTATATTGATTCAGGATGTAGTAATCATTTGAGTGGAAATATTGCTTTGATGACTGACCTAGATCATAATGCAATCAATCATACAGTACAGACAGGTGATAATACAAAGCATAAGGTAAAGTCAATTGGTTCAGTCAAGGCTAAGGATGGGAGCACTCTTCTGAGTAAGGTACTTTATGTTCCCACAATTCCAAAGAATTTGATCAGTGTAGGTCAAATTGTGGAAAAAGGTTATGAGGTAAGGTTCACAAATGATGGAGTTTATGTGGAAGACCCTAGTCAAGGGTATAAACAAGTTATTGCAGGAAAGAAAGAAGGAAGGCTTTTCACATTGAAGGTACAAGGAAATGTTGGACATGCTATGTTCACATATGGAGAGCAGAAGGTGTCAGAATTGGATCTTTGGCACAAAAGACTTGGACACTTTAATGAAAGAGGTATCAAAGAAATGATTAACAATGATTCAGTGCTTGGAATGCCTAACATTGCAGGTCAACACATGACATACAGATGTGAGGCATGTCAATTAGGTAAGGCTCATAAGTAATCCTATTCCAAGCATGGATTTATGTATTCAGAAAGACTTGAATTGGTGCATACAGATGTGTGGGGTCCTTCAAAGGACTTTAGTATAAATGGTTCAAGATATTATGTCATATATGTTGATGATGCTACCAGGTGGATCACAATTTATGTGATTAAGGAAAAGTCAGAAGTGTTTAATACATTTAAACACTATCATGCATATGCAGAAAGGATTACAGGTCAAAAATTGAAGAGACTAAGGTCAGATGGAGGGGGAGAGTATTTTTCAAATGAGTTCAATGATTATTTGTGGAATGCAGGTATAAAGAGAGAAGTTACTTGCAGGTACTCTCCTCAACAAAATGGGGTAGCAGAAAGAAGAAATAGGACTCTTGTTGAGTTTGCAAGGTCCATGATGAAAGAGAAGAATTGCCCAAATTATTTGTGGGCTGAGGCTGTTAATACAGCTACATATTTGGTTAATAGATTGCCTTGTAAAGCTTTGCAGGGTATGACACCATATGAAGCTTGGTGGGGTAAGAAACCTACCTTGGATCATTGCAGAATATTTGGATGCTTAGCATATGCATATGTGCCATCTCAATTGAGGCATAAGTTGGAGCCTAAGGCAGAGAAGTATGTATTCATTGGTTATGATGATAAGCAAATGGGATACAGGTTGTGGAGTCCATCCACAAAGCAATTTATTGTATCCAAGGATGTTACATTTGATGAGCAAGGTACTTGGTATGCAGGTAAATATAATGTACATGCAGATGATGAAGAAGTAGTGGAACAAAGGAAAGGTAAAGCAAAGGTTCAATTACTTGATGAAAGTGAGAGTAATGAAGTGCAGATTGAAGTTGAAGAGAGGCCAAGGTTTGATCCAGAATGTGATGAACCAGAGACCTCAAGAAGTGCAGAAGTTAGGAGATCATCTAGGCACAAATGGCAACCTACAAGGTATAGCTATGACACTTCATTCTTGACTACTAAAGATTATGCTTATTTGGTAAAAGCAGATGAAGACCCTTCTACATATGAAGAGGCCAAAGGGAAGAAGAATTGGGAAGATGCTATGCAAGAGGAGTATGATGCATTGATAGAGAATCAAACATGGGATTTGGTTCCTAAACCTAATAGTCAAAAGATTATTGGATGTAAGTGGGTTTACAAAACAAAGAGATTTGCAGATGGAAGTGTGTCTAGGTACAAAGCTAGACTTGTTGTGAAAGGGTATGCACAGACATATGGAGTGGACTATAATGAGACTTATAGTCCTGTGGCAAAGATGACAACCATCAGGACACTTATTGCAATTGCTGCTTGTAAAGGTTGGAAGTTGTCTCAATTAGATGTTAAAAATGCTTTCTTAAATGGTTACATTTCAGATGAAGTCTACATGGAGCAACCAGATGGGTTCAAAGATCAAGTGAGTCCAAATTATGTGTGTAAGCTCAAAAGAGCTTTGTATGGGTTGAAGCAAGCCCCAAGGGCTTGGAATTATAGGCTTGTGAAATTCTTGAATGATCTTGGTTTTCAAGCATCAAAGGCAGATAGTAGCTTGCTAGTCAAAGCAAGTGAAGATGGGTTCATTTATGTGTGTATTTATGTTGATGACATAATACTTACAGGAACAGATGATAAGGGAATACAAATGATCAAAAAGCAGATGGAGAAAGAGTTCAAAATCAGTGATTTGGGGAATCTATCATTCTTCTTGGGAATGGAGATCACTTATACTCAACATGGAGTATATGTGACCCAAGAAAGGTATCTTAAAAATTTGCTAACCAAATTTAAAATGGAAGATTGCAGGGTTGCACCTACACCTTTGGAAGTGAACCATAAATTGTCTAGGTTTGGAGGAGAAGAGTTCAGAGATATGAAACTCTATCAAAGTTTGGTTGGTAGCTTGATTTATGCTACATTGACAAGGCCTGACTTGTCATATGCAGTTGGTGTGCTTTCACAATTCATGCATTGTCCTAGAAAGGAACATTGGATTGCAGGACAAAGAGTACTTAGGTACATCAAGGGTACACTCAGAGAAGGGTTGTACTATGGGTTTACTTCAGATACAAGAATCAAGATATATAGTGATGCAGATTGGGCAGGTAATGTGGATGATAGAAGATCAACACATGGATACTTGTGCTATGTAGGAGACAAATTGATTTCATGGTGTTCCAAGAAGCAACATACAGTTGCTTTGTCATCCACAGAGGCAGAATATAAAGGTATGGTGGAAGCTGCAAAAGAGGTAATATGGCTAAAGACACTTTTGAAAGTTTTTGATGTGATTCAGAGTACTCCTATTATTTGTGGAGACAATATGAGTTCATTATACTTGGCAACTAATCCTGTATTTCATGCTAGAACTAAGCATATTGAAATACAATATCATTTTCTGAGAGAGAAGGTCATTGAGAAGGAAATTGAAGTCATACACACCCCTACAAAAGATCAACTTGCAGATATGATGACTAAAAGTTTGGATGGACCTAAATTGCAGAGGTTTAAAGATATGGCAGGAATAAAGAAGATGCAGGTAATCACAATTGAAGATTGAGGGGGAGCTGTTGGAGCAGAACAATCATCAATAGTGATTTTATGAAGATCAAAGTGAGAAGACATATGGAAGAATGAAGATTATTTTCAGAGGAAGAAAATGGAATCAGAAATGTTTCTTTTGTATATTACTCTTGTAAATAGTTCAATATATTTTGGAAAGGATGACGAGTTAGACTCGTATATATATCTACAGATACGTATTCATAAGTAGAGAGAGTGATATAGATCAAAAAGAGAAGAATAGGTGAAGAGGTGATGAACATTGTATGTATCATCAACCATATGTGTGAAAAGTAATGAAGAAGAAAATTTTGTAGAATTCTGCGCGTCGATCTTCTCTCCCATTCTCCTTCTGTGCTTAATCTTTTGAAGAATCCTTTTGCACGTATCTAAGTCCATAGCTAATCTATCTATGGCTAGAATTTGAGAGATTAATTTCAATCAGGTCGTGAGAATTATGTTTAGGAACATTCATATGTGAAGATGTTCTGAGAGTCGAGAAATCTGGCGCACATTTCATCTTCAAAGAAATGGCCAGTGCTCAGTCCACAGTGTAAAGTTTTACACAAGTCAGGGCTCAAAATCTAAGTTGGAAGATAAGCTATCTATGGCTAGAAGATCTTGATCAAACGGGTTCAGAGTTGGGAGAACCAGTGCTAAGAAGTTGCAGGTGTCAAAGTCGCCATTGCAGAGAAGCACTTTCAGACATAGGTAAAGTGTTTCACACATTTCTCAGTGTGTACTTAATCTTTTTGAGAGATTTAACTTGGTAAAGTTGCGCAACCTCAAGGCGAAGTGTTGTGCAAAGTTTTATCAAAAACTTTACAGAATTAATTAGTCAATGAGTGACTAATCTGCAGCAGACTTTTCTGAGAAGTTGATTTTTCAGAACTTTCAATATTTCTGATAATTTGGTGGATGATCTCTAAGTTTGGTGGAGTCTAAGGTTAACCTTGATATAGAGGTGATCTAATTTCAAGGTTAACTTGTTCTTTTGGAGATTAACACTCTCCATCAGTTATGTGCTCGTCGTCAGCTGGGATCTCCGGTGGGGAATCAGGCTGTGGTGGTGCTTCGTATACATCTATGCGTGATTGGAGAGTGGTTACCTGGGCCCGTAATGCGTTTAGTTCCTCTATGAGTTAAGGAGAGGGGTCCACAGGTTCTGGTACTTCTGCTGCCACTGGTAGTTGTTGTGGTGCCGGTTCTCTGAGCTGTAGTAACTTGTGATCTTCTTTTAGCTTCTGATGCTCTTCGTTCATTCGATCGTAGTCCTGTAGCAGTCGAACGTGGTCATCTAGCAACATCCGCATCGATTCAGATGGGATTGCCTTGAATCTGCTTGGACTTAATGGTTGTTCAGGGTGGTCCAGTGCCGCTTCCAAATTTTCTCTATTCTGCGCTTGGAGTCTCACGTTCTCCTCCTGGGCTGCGGCTAGGTGCCTCCTGAGTAGGCCCATATTTCTGGTCAGCGTCGCGTTCCTAATTGTTTGGGCTCGAAGCAGGTTGTCCAGATCAGCAGTGGCTTCTTTTGTCTTCTCTTCACATTCTAGCTCTAGCTTATGATATGCCTCTCTTAGTTCTTGGTGTCGCGTATTTAACGAGGCATTCTCGATTGATAATGAATTGAGCTCCGACTGCAATTCATTGGTCGTCCTCTACAGCTGTTGATAATTGTTGCCCAGAGATGCAAACTCATCTCGTACTTGTGTCATGCATGTGAACATTTATTGAAGTGCAGTGTCTATGGTGGGCGATGATAGTAATGAAGTGCTAAATGAGGATGCAGTGGAAGTAGATGCAGCGGGAATGGGAAATGGGGTTGGGAAGGTGGATGCAGTGGTGATTGTGGAAAATTGTGACGTACCTAAATATGAGGGTGCTGTGAGTGGAGTGGGTGCTGGTGAGGTGGATGGTGATATGTCCATGTCATTGGACGTGTCAAGTGCGGTGACTGTGAAAAGCGGTGTGTATGCGGGTGGTTGTGTAGGTGTGAAGACGGGATTTACAAATGTAGAGTAATTTACAGGGGGGATGGCTGGAGTAGCTTGGTGAAAAGGGGATAGAGGGGTTATGGTGGGATGGGGAGGTGAAACTGGTGAGAAGGTTAGTGGGGTTAGAAAGGTGAAAGGGGGTCTTAAAGGTGGGGGAAAGGATGGGAAGGATGAAGGGGTGAAGGGGTTAACATGTAGACGAGGTGGGGTGGGTACGGGCATGGTGGCATGAATGGGCGGAGTAAAGGCTGTGGCTATGTTGCCATGGACTGGTGTGGATGTGGGAGGAGCAGGTGGGTGTGCGGGGGATACAGAATGGGTTGGTGAAACATGAGGTGAGAGAGGAGTAGATGGTGTGGATGTTATTTCAAGGATAGTGGTAGTATGTACAACGGTAGTACGTGGCGGGGAGTCAACTAGGATGGCTTCTTCGGTGAAGGATCTTTCCGGCCGTAGGCGTGCATCTTGTGCCTGGTGGGATGATTGAGCACCTACCGGAACTCGAATATATTCACCGGGCTTCGATAACAGGCGAATTCTGCGAGGGTCATATTGAGGAAGTGGCTTCCTTTGTAAATATCTCAATGCTTCAACCGGGCCGATGGATTGGACCAGTTCTCTAAACCCTCTGATGTAGACTTCTTCAAATCCTCCGGAGACTAGTTCTTGTTCGATTAGGGCCTGGCTCTCTTCTTCAGTCAATTTCTTCCGTGCCCATACTTTCTCCATCGTACGATATAATTTCTTGATTGCCAGCGTGTAAGCTGCTGCTTCGAAAGTCTCCTCTTCGTGCGTGCTGGTGTCACCGTGTGCATCGGTTTGTTGGCCTTGGCCGTCTGTCTGTCCTTGTTCTTGGGAATCATGCGTGCCCTGGCTGGCTTCATCGTCACCTTCTTCGTCATCTGTGGCTGTTCGTTCATCATCGGAGCTAGACACAACTTGTCCCTGTGGCAGATCCCGCGGTGTGGTAGGGTAACTGGGGCGTTCATATTCTTGGGAGAACATCTGTGCCTCTGAAAACTGGAATTCATTTGAGAATGCATCCGGCATCTCAAAATCGAATGTTGTGTTTATTGGTTCTGCCTCCATGTGTGGTATTGGGAAAGAAAAGGCTTCCGCACCAATAGTGGTGGGAGCTTCTGCTGAAGTGGTGGTGGGTTCTGTGGTTGCAGCTGCCTGAGGTGCAGCGACACTAGTAGTGCCCTCCGTGACCACTGGTCTAGACAACCTTATGCGAATAGGTTGTACTGTGGGAGCAGCTTCTGTTGGTGATCGCTCTGGAGAGGGTTGTGGTGATGGTGACTCTGGCACTTGAAGGCAAGGAATGGTGCCTCTCATGCGCTTACCTGCCCGTGTTCTACTGGGCTTCCTGGCTTTCTTCGTCGTTCCTTTGAATGCTTTCAGCTCTTCTCCTGTTAATGCACGTTCAATTGGCAAGTCATAAGCCAAGCACATATAAACAATTCTTGTCAGCGCACAACATCCATTAAGCACTTTCTTGCGTTCCCATCTGTGTTGTGCCAAATACATTTGATCAATGATCCAGCTCGCCAGATCAACAGTCTGAGGTCCGGTACACGCTAAGTACAATCCAAACCATATTCTTTTGTGTGGCATGGTAAATCTGTCCTGAGCGGGGAATGCGAAGTGTTGCATGCATATCCTTAGTGGCTTTGACAGCTCAGGTGTAATTGCTGAGATCTCCTCCCACTTAGTGACATCCCCACGTTTCATAGGGTCCGGAACTAATCTTTCTCGATCTGTGGGCGTGTGGGTTCCATGAATCTTGATGGCAGCCCTGATTAAATCCTTTGAGAGGTAAAACCTTTTGTAAGGTGGATCATCCACTAAAGAGGGCAAAATAAAAGTTCCTGGGATGTGCTTATTCTCTGAGGCCAGCAAAGTAGTAATTAAATAATAACACCTGTAAAAGTCAGGTTTGGGTAGCGGATCACTGAAATACTCCGTGAAGCCGGCTCTAGCCCAAACGTGAGTTAAGTCCTGGGTGTTCTGTAGGGCTTCGAACTCTCTGGAGAAGAATTGGTATTTTCCCCAAGTGCGGTCATCAAATGTCAAAGTAGATTCAAATATGAAATCCGCGTCCGCTAAGGGTCCTGCAAGTCCCTGAAACCAATGAGAGTTACGGTGTATCTTTTCTGTGTAGCCCATAGGTGGGTTGTCGATAGGCATGGGCCCTGGAAATCCTTGGAATTCTGGCGGTGGAGCAGTCGGGTGGGATTCTGCTCGTAAAACATTGAGGGGCACTGCCGCTACACTGGGGCCTGCTCCTGATGTTCCTTCGTCGGTTTGCATGGTGACTGATGCGCTAATGAGAAAGATCTGCTACAAAAGATTAACACATTAGCATGGAAATTAATTATGATCCCATTAAAGTGAGACCGCAATCCCTTTCCATAACTGATGCGTAACCCGTGTAGCCAAGTGCTGTGATGTGATGGATGCAACGCTTCTTGCAGCACTAGTGCAGGTCTCTAGACACCTACACGTTTCAGATCATGCATACATTTCTTGATGAGATGAGAATATGAGTGATGTGTGATGATGGTGTGTGAATTTATACAAGGTTTAAAGGTTAGTGATTTAGTACAAGGTTGTATGTTAGTCGAGGGGTAGTTAAACAAAGGGTTAGGGGAAGACGGTTGGACATTCTTCGGTATCCATTTCCTAAGAGTCTTTGAGTGGGTGGTGGGTTTCTGCTGAGGGGTCAAAGGTAGTATCGGGTGTGGTGGTGTTGAGGGATGGAAAGATTTGTGAGGGGTATGTATTACATGGCTTGAGGGTTGAGCTATGATACATGGTTTGGGTACCCAAATCTGCGTGGGTGTGGGTCTATGGGTAAGGTATTTTTTGGCGATCCAAATTTGTCGAATGCTCGGACCTGTAGAAGAAGGTCGAGGGGATGGTGGATACTGATTCTGTTTCTGCCTTGCCTTTTTCTTGTCGATCTCTGCTTGGTTGGAGTTCTTCGGTGCTTTTTGTCCTTTTGGCACCCATATTTTTCTGGTGCCGCTTCCTTTGGGTGGCCTAAACTGCCTTCCTTGTTGTGTCTTCTGATACTGCCGTCGGTCCGGGTTCCTTCGTCGTGGTTGACTCTGTCGTGGTGGAGGTAGAGAGGTCGGATGGACGCTCTGCTTTGGAAAAGAAGGGAGATCCAATACTTGCGTGACCTGCCCATTAGGAAGTGATGCATTTTTTAACTTTAATCTAGGCCAGTCCGCAACAAGTTTGGAAGGATGAGCACCGCAGGGTGTCGTGCTCATTTGGCCGCTGATGCAACCCACCTGACCGCTGATTGTGTCCATCTGCCCTTGCGGTTGGGTAACTGCCTCTTCTAGTTTGCAGGAAGTCCCAGGGAAGATCTTCTGTCGTCCTTCTGATTGACAACTGTCTATAGCCAAGCCCGAGTGGGTTGGTGTAGACGTAACGCGACTGGTCTGATTAAAGATCTTCCGGTCTCCCGTCGCATGTGTTTCATAGGGTCTAGGGTTACAACCGTCAGGCGGCATGCCGTTAGGGAAGTCAAGCGGTATCACTCGCTTCTGCTCTAATGTTCCGATCTGTAAGGAGCCTTGTCTAAGATTTAGGTCCACTGAGTGATCGTATAGCCAATCTTGGCCAAGGATTAGGGGTTCTATCAGGTCGTCATCATGGCACACTAGTAGCTTCGCTGTCATGGTCATATCCTTAATGAGGATAGGAAGGTCCACCTCACCCATGCAAGGGGTTTCCATGCCTCCTAGGCCTATGAGGTATGCCTCAAGTGGCCGCATTTCTATTCGTGAATCCCTATAGTGGGACCATCTAATCGCACTAGTCACAGCACCTGAGTCAATTAAAGCCCTGAGTTCTTGGCAAGGATTGCCGTGCTCTAGCCTAACTGTAATGAATGGTCTTCTGTCCACTATGCTAGGATGAGTGGTTGACTTTACTTGACACATGGCCATGGGATATCTGGGGGATGTTTCCAGATGGTTATAATATTCTCTCCCTAGTCCTTGTCTTCTTAGCTTCATGCGCTTAATGCGTTCTATGGCTTCTGCCTGAGCTTCCGCTCGTATTCTATTTTCTTCCTCCTTACGCTTCTTTGCCAATGTGAGTCGTCTAAGCATATCCTCAGTAAGAGGTTCTTGATATAACCTGACTCTACAGCCACTAATGTAATTAGGCATTATATCTCCTTCTAAGGTGGCTAACTGTACTGCTCCGCTAGTCGAAAGTCTGTTAATGATCATAGGTCCATAACCTCGCTTTTCTAACTTCCGTGCGTGCTGTTTCAGTGTATACACTAGAACTAAGTCTCCTTCTTTTAGGCCTTTATCTTTCACATGTGCATCAAAATATGCTTTCTGTCGCTTCTTCGCTGCGTATATTCCTGCTGCAGCTTTCAGCCTGGTTTCTCCTAATCGTTCCAAGTCCATTATTCTTGCTGATAATTCATGGCCGGTCCACTGATGTTCTTGTGCAACCTTAAGGGTCGGTATCAAGAAGTCCAAAGGAAGCACTGCATTCTGACCAAAAACCATCTGAAAGGGAGTTGCATTGAGTACGGTCTTGTAGGCCACTCGATATGCCCAAACAGCGTGGTGTAACTGTTTGTCCCAATCTGAACGTTTGTTGTTCACGAGTTTCGTCAGTACGTTACAAAGTATCTTGTTAGTGCTTTCACCCTGACCATTGGCCTGGGGATGATATGGTGCAGATTTCTTGTGAATCACCATAAAATCCTGTAACAAATATTCAATGACTTGGTTTAGAAAGTGAGTGCCTCGATCGCTCACTAACTCTATAGGCAATCCATATCTCGTAAAGACATTTTCAAATAAGAATTTTGCAGTTGTGTGTGCATCATTCTTTTTTGTGGCTTTTGCCTCTACCCATTTGGTTAGATAATCTGTGGCAACAATAATGTATTCAGCATGTGTACCTTTTGCAGGGGGGTTAATGGGTCCTACAAAGTCTATACCCCACTTAGAAAATGCACGTCTGCCCATCATGGGTTTCAATGGCATTTCATCTCTGCGAGTAGGAAACTGAGTTCTTTGGCACACATCACATCTCTTTACATAGGTATGAGCATCCAGGTGAAGAGTGGGCCACCATAATCCTGCAAAGAGAATGGCTTTGACTATCCTATCGGGTCCAAAATGACCTCCTGCAACACCTTGGTGTGCAGTCTCTAGTATGCTCAGATAATCGCTCTCATGAACACATTGTCTTAAATATCCATCTCATCCTCTTTTGTATAGATTATCACAAATAAGTGAATAGTCGTGAGCTTCCTGCTCTAGACTGCATTGTCGAGCTAAGGTCATGCCTTGAGGGAATGTGTTCGTCCTCAAGTATGTCACTAAAGGTTCACTCCAGTCTGGTGTGAGAGACACATGATATAGTGTAGCATGTTCTAATGGTGGTCTTTCACAGCAAACATGGCATGCCTTACACCACTTGTAGACATCTGCTTCCATCGTAGGCCAATATACTCCCAGTCTTTGCAGAGTCTGTAGTGTTCGATGTTTTGAATGATGTTGCTTTAATGCACCTACATGTGCTAATTGCAACCAATTCGCATGTTCTGATTCATCTACACAACAAGCAAGAATCTTTTGATTATCCTGTTTATATATGCTTCCTGCCATTATTTGGTATCTCTGAGACTTGGTAATCTCTCCCTCTTTGATCTTTAACTTAGGATTCTTGGGTCCGTATGTGAGAATAGGGACTATAGGCTTAGCCCATTCTGGTGCTATCTCAAGGTTAAACAAGTATGCATCTGGTAATTCATCGGCTATTCCTTGAGGAGCTTCTCCTGAGGTTAATCTTGAGAGGTGGTCAGCTCTAAGATGTGTCTTTCCTTTCCTGACTACTACTTCAAAATCATACTCCATGAGTAATAGAAACCAACGTATCAATCGTCCTGTGTTACATGGTTTGTTGACTAAGTATAATAGGGCTTGATGATCTGTAAAGAACTTGAATTTGTTGGCCAACAAGTAGTGCCTAAACTTCTTTACTGCGTAGATCATCCCTAATCCTTCTCGTTCCGTTGTGGTGTAATTTCTTTCTGCTGCGTTCAATTGTCTGCTAGCGTAAGCTATGGGGAGATCTATGTTACCTTCATTCGTGGGTTGTGCTAACACACATCCTATGGCGTAATTGGATGCATCCACATGTACATGAAATGGCTTACTCCAATCAGGGGTAGTCAATATAGGTGCTGAGCACAAGCGTCGTTTAAGTTCATTGAATGAATTTTCACATTCATCTGTCCACTCAAAATTGGTTAAAAGAGAGTACAGAGGCTTGGCTATGATTGCATACATGTGTATGAATCTCCTATAATAACCGCAATGGCCCATAAATGCCTGTACCTCTTTCACATTAGTTGGTCTGGGTAGATCCGCAATTACCTTCACCTTTTCCTCATCCGTGGAGATTCCATTTTTTGACACAATGTGTCCTAGAATTTTGCCTTGTCTGACCATGAAAACGCATTTTTCTGGGTTCAAACAAACCTGATATTCTCGACATTTGTCAAATACTTGTCTTAGCTCTGGGATATGTGTCTGTCTTACATTTGAATGAGCACATAAGTCATCGACATAAACTTCCAAGCTCTTGCGTAAGAATTCCTTAAGAACATGACACATGAGTCGCTGGAAAGTAGCGGGTGCATTTGTTAAGCCAAATGGCATCACACGAAATGCAAATATGCCCCATTCTGTGGCAAAAGCCGTCTTGTGTTGATCTTCTGGAGCAATGGCTACTTGATTATAGCCTGAGAATCCATCAAGAAAGCTGTAAACTTCCTTGCCCGCAACTCTTTCCAATAGGTGTTCTGTGATAGGAAGAGGATAACTGTCTCTAATCGTTGCGGCATTAACTTTTTTAAGGTTAATACACACACGCAATTTTCCATTCTTCTTGGGCACAACCACAATGGGGGATACCCATTCGGTATGTTCAATTTCGTAAATGAATCCTGCTTCTATCAAGCGATCTATCTCCTCTTTAATCTTGTACGTGTAAGGTTTTTGTTTTGTCGGTTTTGCATCTGGAGTCATAGGGATTCTATGAGAACATATATCTGGATCTACTCCCTTCAAATCTTTGTAACTCCAAGCAAAAACATCTCTATATTCGCGCAATAGGGCGACTAACTCTTCTTCTTCTTCAGTCGTTAAATCATGCCCTATGTATGTGCATTTTTCTTCTTCTCCTTCTATGGCAACGATTATTTTCTAGAAAAGTATATGATGGACAAGTATATGATGGCAACCATCCTCGTCACAGTGGGGTGTCCATTGTTCTTCATTGATGGCTACATCCATGGTTGCTAGTATTTCTGCCCAACCATGGGGTTCAAATTCTTCGTCTGGGAATACTACAGGTGCATAGGCTGGATCTTGAAGGGTTCGTGGATGTTGTTCCGCACCTAAGGTCCTGGCTTCTAACCGCTCTTCCTCTTGTTTGGCTACTTTACACATCCATAAATGGGTATCCTCATGCAACCAAGAAGGATCTGATTCTAATGAGTGCACGGATTCCGTCTCTGCTGGTGTCTTATGGATGGTATTCCATTGTATTGGGGGTACATCTCTGTGTGAATAGTCTTTAAGGTTGACTTTGGTAGTCACTCCTAAATGTTGCAAGTACAAAGAATTAGTTCCCCAATCTTGTACAATTTGCAACTGACGCATGAATGGTCGTCCCAATATCATCTCATAAGCACGGTTTTTCGCAAAGTCACAAATGGCAAAGGTATGCTCAAATTCTACACCACAAGTGGTGAGAGATATGCCTTCTAGTAAGCCTAATGGTTTTTCTATGTGTCCATCAGCCATTTGCAGCTTCATCCTGGTGGGTCTGAGTGCTGGCTTACCCCAACGTTTCCACAAAGCGGTGGTAGCGATGGCTACTCCGGCTCCCGAATCTAAGATGGCTTTCGTGGTGTAGCCCTGATGGGTTATTGGAAGATATGTGTTACCTTCCTCTCCTTCGCTTACGTCTCCAATCTTTTCCACGGGTATCTCTGGTACCTTCTTATGTGATCCTATCTGAGAGGGTGTGGTAGCTAGCTCAGGGAATTGATTTGCTACGTGCTTCCACAATTCTGGTTTTACCTTTAACAATTCCTCCAGAGTGAGATTACACTGTACTTTGGTATTCTTGATCACTTCCGTGTTCCTAGGGATCACTGATTCTTCATTCCTCACTATTATCGTGGGTGCTCTCATACTAATAGACTTTGCTTCCCAAGGTCCTGTGAACTGAGGTAATTCTTGTAGAGAATTAGATCCAAATCCTGTGGGTTCACTCAGTTGCTCCACCTCTACATCATCATATATAGAGGGGATGTCTTGGGGAAATTGTTCCTGCAAGTCATCTATTTCTTGAATAGGAGGATGAGTTCCTTGTTCTTTTCTCCATTTCTCTTCTTGGATCTCCCTCAAAAATTCATGTGAGTACCTATGTATGGAAGACAAATTGTCTTGACTTTCTGTATTGGGTACTTGAGACAGGGATGGTGCATTCCTTTCCTGTGTCTCTGTGACAATAGGGTTCCTATGCTGATCCTTTTTCTCTTTGCTTTCTATCAAGTATTCTAGCCTCTCCATTAGTCCTTGAAAGTGTAATTCCGGTTTTGCCATGTTATTCCAATTAAGATATCTAGAGGCTTCAAACAAAGCTTGTGCTAATTCTACCATTTTCATGCAAAGTTTAGTTCTCTCAATTTCTAGATCAGCTCGAGGGTAGTTTTTACTCATTTCCGTTACTTGCGGTCCCTCTTTTAATCTAGCCTGATATGCACAAAACATCATGTCTAGATCTTCTGGTATGGGTTCCGCTAAAACTGATCCTGATTTTTGAGCTGGGTCTTCTTGATTCACTTCTCGTGAAGCCAATTCTTGTATTTTGGCTCTAGATTCCCTTAAACTTCCTTCCAACTCACTTATCTTTTTACTCCACTTTCTCTTGATTCTTTCTCTAGAATCTTTCCAAGATTTTGTCTTTTTACTGCTAGATTCTGCAGCTTCACTAGTTCCGGCTACTTTCTCATGATTAAGCTGTTGGTTTTGTAAGAGCGCCTGGGCTCTGGTTATAGCTTGGATAGGCACGTATGTAGGGTTGGATCCATCTGCGTTATTTAGAATACCTATCACGTTGATCGGTGTCACATTTGAAGTGTTAACTGGGTTCTTAGGACAATCTTTGATTATGTGCTCTTTGCCACAATCGGCACAAAAGCCTTGTATGTTATAGTACTGTGATTGCCTTGCTATTGGGGGATGTGGACAATCCTTTATGAAGTGATCTCCTTGGCACCTAAAACATGGTCCTCTAGGGCCCGGTAGTCTTTGTTGTCTCAGTTGGGGTCGTGGGTTTGGGTTTGCGTACATCACATTAGTATAATCTGGCTCCCAACTAGGTTCCATTGGTGGACTATCATAATGATATGTCTCCACATGCTCTGGTGACTCCGTGTAATAAGCTGGTGGACTAGTTACATGAGTAGAGTCAAAACTGTTTGAGTTCGGGTCACTTTCTGTGATCAAAGGTGAAGAAGGCACTAAGGCCCTATTTAGGTTCTCTTCTGCAGCAGCGTATTTGACTGAGATGACATTCGCTGGTGGGGGTGGCTGCTGAGCTAAGACGGGTTGAGGTCTCTGTTGAGCCTGGTATGGGTAGTTCTGAGGAGGCCTATAGTAATAAGGTTGAGCATTGTATTGGCCTTGATACCTACCTGGCTGCGGGTATGCTTGCGGATAGTTCTGTCTCACGGTTTGTTTGTTGTATGGGCAGTCCTGAGCCGTATGATTTGTGTATCTTCTCTCAATTGTACAGTATTGGCCACTAGGGTTGGCTTGAGGTTGAGGTGCATTGGGGCACATGTTTGCCAAATGAGTTCCACCAAAGTGTAACAACGTACATTAGTTGGTAGCTTGGGCACCTGTTTACTAGAAACTCCTAGTTTTTGGGCCACTTTTTCTGCTAGGTCCTCTATCGAATTAGACAATTTTGTGGATGCTAGCGAAGAACAATCCGAGTCCTTATAGACCTTTGAGAGTTCTAATTCATCTCCTAGGTTGTCTTCAATGTCTATACATATTCTTATACACTCCTCTAGCGTTCTGGGTTCTTTTAGGTACACATAGGAGCGTAGTTTAGCGCTCAACAAGCCATCTAGGAACAGTGATACTTGTTTGGCCTGTGAGGGTAGCTCTTGCATTGGACATCGTTCGACATATTGTCTGAATCTACGACCTGCCAGTCTTACTGTTTCCTGAGGGGTTTGTTTAAAGCTATGAATCAACGAAGACGTGTCATGTCTAATCCCACTTTTAGAGAATTCAGTGATGAATGACTCTAAAAAGTGATGGATGTCTCTAAATTGCCTTTGTTGCAATGGTTGAACCAAGTTAAAGCGGTATTCTTTAACGTTAGCCCAAATGCATTGTATTGCGTGAACATGTCCTCGACTTGTTCTGCTCTTAGTACTTGCTTGAATTCTGCGACATGGTCATAGGGATCTCCTGTCCCATCAAAGTAATTCTTCATGGATTTCACTAATTGCGTGGGTCTCAATACTCTTGCGTGTTCACGTGGTCTAGGTAGAGGAAAATCATCTCTACCACCTGGTATTCCATGATCTCTTTGTCTATCCATTCTATTAGTGTTCGAGGTTGTTCTATCTCTCCCTATGGGGTGATTAAAGCTTACTTCCGGTCTCTCTTTAGTTCCTTCTCTTTGATTTCCATGGGCTGAGGAGGTTCCTGCCCCTTGTTGACTTGCATTTATGTTCGTTCTAGATGGAGGGAATACCAATTCACCTCTCCATGTGTATGTGTTTTTAGCGCGCTCAGGCACCACGAAGACTCTTTCTGAAGTCTCATCCAGGTATACAACCTTTCCAGGTGTATCTGGGTCCTTGAATTCATAGATTGTAATGATGCCTATCTCACCAGGGTGTTCCTTTCTGTACCTCCAAAAGGCTTCATCTGTCTCTTTATTTACATACAACTCGGTGCTCCTGTTATCTTGAGGGATCCACTCTGGGATGAGTACTCTTGTTAATACGGATTTCCCTCTCGGTGTTCTAGGTTCTTCTAACGGTTCTTTTCCTTGAAATTTCGTTTCCGTCTCTAATTGGATTGTGCCAAACTCATTAGTATCGTTTGGCTGCGTACTTAGAACGTACATGGTTCCTTCTTTGTCTATGTAAGCGTCTCTCTCAAATTTCACCACTGGTCTTTCCAATCCAATGGGTTGATCAGGGTTGTGCAGTTGCACCACTTGCCTTCGCAAACCATCCTCATAGATGCGAGCACCTAATCGGTTGGTTCGGAGAAACTCTAATTGCGTTCTATAGGGTCCTTCAGGTTTTTCTAAATATGCTACATTAGACCCTCCTTCTGGTCTGTCTGCGCTAAATGCCATTTCTGAATCACTTGATTCTGAGCTCAACTCGTAGGGATAACTACTATTCAATTGCTGAACCCACGATCGAGCAGTAGTTCTTACACTAGCCTCTGATGATCTAAGGCTTCGTCGGTCCGACTTACCTATATGTTTGCCCGATCTAAGGTTCATTAATTTCCTTCCTTGCTCACTCAATTACACACTTAGATCGTCAATGGTTCTTTGTTATCACTTTCTTAATTCTTTTTTAATTTTCTTTGGATTCTTTTCTTAATATATGCGTCAGGAATTCGACTTTCCGTGATGATTTTGAGTTCTCGTTCCGTCAGACTTATGTTCTTTCCTTTAGGTTTTCGTCACACACCTTTACTTGTAGTCTTAAACTTGAAAGAATTAAGTATCTTGAACTTGAGGCGTTCCTATCGTCTTTAATCCACAACTACCGTTTAGCCTAAGCTAAGAATTGACTGAGGGGGTTGAGTAATCTTCCAACCTCGAGTCGGCTTTTCTGGTTGCTCTGATGCCCTGTTGCCCAAGAAGCCGCGCTTCCCAAGCTCTGCTGTCTTCACTGCCTTACTTGCTTGCCTTTGATTGCCCTTGCTAGACCTGGAAAAATTCCACTATTAGACCAATTCACAATTGGATGATCAAACACTTGAGTATATACACCTTTTAGTCCCTTCCCTTTTTGCCCAAATTTTCAATGTGTGCCCCCTGGCTTCCTAGTCCCAAACTAGGTGAACCTCAAAATAGCTTATCCAAAAATAGATGTATTCTTTATGAAAAAAAAAAACAGTTGAGGTCACGTAGTACTCGTCACGAGCTTTCTAACGAGCTATTAAGCTCAAAAAACGGACTTCGGATGAAAAAGTTATGAGCGTTCAGGCCCTGGGGGGTAAAAACTGACAATCAGGTTTTCCTTCAAATATGAGCTAAGGGGTCTCCTATGAGTCTAATGGTCCAAAAATTTCTCAAAAATACCCTCAAAATTGGTCAAAAATTGGAGCCCAAAATTTGCGATGGGGGTGCACAATCGCGATGGTCTGGGACCGTCGCGATGGTCCAAGCGAACCGTCGCGATGGCGTGGGATTTGGACAATCGCGATGGCCCAAAAAAGTGAACCGTCGCGATGGCCCGAAGTGAACGATCGCGATGGCGTGGGGTCGAACCGTCGCGATGGTCCGAAATGAACGATCGCGATGGCGTGGGAATGGACCGTCGCGATGGTCCGAAAAATGAACCGTCGCGATGGCGTGATCAGGCGGACAATCGCGATGGCGCGGGTCAACGGTCAAAGGTGGACAATCGCGATGGTCCGGAGTGAACCGCCGCGATGGTCACAAGTGCGATGGCGTGAGCCTATCGCGATGGTCCGATTTTGGGCTGTCGCGATGGTCCAAAAAATGAACCGTCGCGATGGTCTGTCTTGACATGTGGCACCGTCGTGGCGATGGCGTGAGCCAATCGCGATGGTCCGGGGTCAGCTGAACAATCGCGATGGTCCAAGTGGACCGTCGCGATGGCTCAAGTGAACCGTCGCGATGGTCCGAAAAAGTGAACCGTCGCGATGGTCCGGCCGAGCCGTCGCGATGGCGTGAGCCTATCGCGATGGTGCGACACAATCGCGATGGTTCGAGCCAATCGCGATGGTTCGAGCCAATCGCGATGGTCCACCAAAATGCAAATTTTCGAGATGCGCCTGTGGATTCGTAGATGCGCAAGGGTCGCCTACCTCGTGGTGTGGTCGCCTACCAAAAATTCCGAAAGTTGCAGACCATCGCGATGGTCCGCCACACTCGGCAGATCTTTGACAGAGAGTAAATTTTTACCTTTTCCAAGCTTTCCTGATGCACTGGAGCTCTGTACCTGCAAGAAAACTCAAGAAAACACAAGCACACACAAG
Organism: Ceratopteris richardii; assembly: GCA_020310875.1. NCBI lineage: Eukaryota > Viridiplantae > Streptophyta > Polypodiopsida > Polypodiales > Pteridaceae > Ceratopteris > Ceratopteris richardii. The sequence goes on from CM035435.1 coordinate 129,071,933, forward strand.
CACAAAAGTTCTCTCTCGCTCTCTTGCATGCACAAATGAGGGGAAATGAGGTGAATGGGTGGATATGGTGAATTTTCTGATTTTTTTGGAGATGAAAATGATGATGCGATGATGAAGATGGAGTGTGGGGGAGGTGAAAAACACTAACAACTAAGTAAAAACAACAACAAAAACTGAATTTTTTACCTTCCAACGCCACTTCTTGCTATACTCTTACCATCACACATTCGTCCTAGACTCGATCCCCGGCAACGGCGCCAAATTTGGTGTTGCTCTAGCACAATGGTAAGTACCACGTTAAGAAGCTCCACCTCCTTAATGTCAATCCGTGGGAGAGGTAGGAGTGATATGAAGATCGTGAATGTGAGATGATGTGAGAGTGAAGGTGAGAAGCACAAAGATGCACACACACACATACACACACACAATGAAGAGACAAGCAAGACACAATGGAAGGTGGGGACTTATCTCTATTACTCAAGAATACTCTTACAAGCTCAAACTAGCTCTAAGCTCACACTAACCAAAATGAACCAACCTCAAAAATGAGCTCTCTAGCTCTTTTTATAGTTTCTAGACTAGTTTTGACCGGTTTCACATCTAGTGACCGGCATAGTTAAAAAATAGGTTCTAGAGGCTATTTGGAAGGGTAAACGATGTCTAAAAATAACGAAAATTGGTACGCGCATTCTACCTAAGCTCCTCAAGCTCGAGGACTCCTCGGCTTGCACAAAATGGAGCTATGGATTACAAAATGGGGTTTTGTCTATATTACATATGTTACAAGAGTGATGAAAATCACTGTTGGATGTTTGAAGAAATAATAAGAAACATATTTGTTTGAAAAAAATGATCCGACTGGCTCCCTGCTCCGTCTTTACATGCTTCCATGTCGTCTGTGCCTCTGACTGTGCCTCTGACTGCTTCCAACACAAGGCATTAAATCCTTGATTAGATTCTCAGAGTCTCTGCAAATATTTGCAAGCTTTTTTGGCACACAACACTCTAGGCACAAGAGATCCATTTTGCAGATTGCATTTTGTAAGCCTTTAGATGTCTCCATTAGGAACAGAAGGTTGTTTGAATCTTCATCCTCATAATCTACTTTCAACACCAAGCCATAGTGAAAAGCTTGTGTTTTTGTGAGCTTTGCCCTCCCATATGCTCGTGCAAACACCAAAAGGGTTGCGTTTTTCTCTTCAATGTATTGAAGACACCATTCCAGATCTATCATGTCGTGAAGTGGTCAATCTTTCCTAACAACCTCAATTTACTTTGACCTCTCCTTCCTCATTGAATCATCATCAATAGGTTTTATATTGCTATGTCCACCAGCTTAAATCACAATTGGGTTGCTTGCCCTCTTAGAGGATAATGAAGCCATGCTTTTCTTTCCTTTCATGAGGTGACCCATGCTCCTATCACGAGGTTGTTCGTCTGTGCTCAAAGTCACCTTAAGCTTCTTTACAATCTTTTCCACTCTTCTCTCATTGTCCCTAAAATGTACAGAAATGTTGGTTCTCTCTTTGTGAATGTCCTTCATCAGGTGCAGGTCAATGCTAGGCATTGAATTTAAGGTGCAAGTTGATGCTTGGCATTGATTTTGTGCTGCAAGTCTATGCCTGGCATCGACTTTGTGGTGCAAGTCGATGTGAGGCATCAACTTTGAGTGAAAGTTGATGCCACACATCAACTTTTACGTTCATCTCAAAGTCGATGCCTGGCATGAACTTGCACTCAAAGTCGATGCCTGGCATCGGCTTGCACTCAAAGTTGATGCCTCGCATCCACTTGCACCACAAACTCAAATCCAAGAATTGACTTGCACCACAAAGTCGATGCCAAGCATCCACTTGCAGCACAAAGTCGATGCCAAGCATCAACTTGCACCTTAAAGTCGATGTCTGGCATCGATCTTCACCTCAAAGTCAATGTCGGGCATCCAGCTGCACTATAAAGTCGATGTTTGGCATCAACTTGAAGCTCAAAGTTGATGCTTGGCATTGACTTCCAGCTAGCTAGATATCTCATGCATATCAATATTGACTTGCACCTGCAAGTCCATGCCTGGCATCGACTTGCACCTCTAGGTTGATGCTTGGCATCCACTTGTCTCTCAAAGTGGATGCCTAGCATCAATTTTGAGAGACAAGTCGATGCTAGGCATCGACTTGCACCTGCAAGTTGATGCCAGGCATTGACTTACACCTCTAGGTTTATGCCTCTCATCGACTTACATGTAGAAAAATAGCGAATTTTCATGTATATAAAAATTAAGAGCGTGAAAATACAAGAAGTCTCTACGATAGTAAAAGGGATCTTTTTGGAATCTTTTTTCGAAGCAAGATTTTTGGGTACTTCTGAGTATTCTTGGCAGCACTCTTCTTCTCCATTTGCTTGTCTTTGCTTTTTTGGTAGGCTCTGTGCTCTTTTGCTCTCAGCGCTCTATTGCTCTCTCTTGGCTCATGGATTTTAGAAATGAGATTGATCTCCTCCTCCACTATTTATGGGCACTTGCATGGCTTGAGCTAGCAGCTAACTAGATCAAATTGAATCAGACTAGGCATTAACCAAATTAATGTTGGACCAAGGACCACTAGGTATGCCAATTTAGGGTCTGATAAGAGAGGTTATTCCAATTTAGGAAGTAATATGTATGCCAATTTAGGGTCTGATAAGAGAGGTTAGTCCAACTTATGTCTTTTAGTCTCTTTTTCCTTTGAAATTTTGCACATGTTCCCACTATCTTTCGAGGATGTTGAAGCTATGCTTAGCTATGAATAAGGTTAACAGATCAGGAAGAGAATCCAGATACTATTGGGAATATTGTAATTGTAACTGTTGTAAGGAATAAAAGTACCAAAGCTTATGACTTTTGACAAGAAAAAGTGAAAGAGTGATGTAGAGCTGCAATATATGTCACAGGTTGTTGAAATTGATCAGAAATATAACTAAGAAAGAGTTTTAAATCCACAATTTGCTATGATAAATAATCAATAATCCACAATTGGCTATGATAAATAATCAATAATCCACAAATTGACTAAGAAAGAGTTTCAAATTCACCATTGGACAATCAATGAACCAATAGCTAAATGAATATTAATAATCCCACAGTTAAATGAATATGAACCTAGACGAAAAACATCAAAAAATATTTTTTTGTGCATAGTAAAAAACTTCAAATGTTATTTTGTTAACAAGTCAAACGTCTTGAGTAAATAGTAGGCCATTTCGAAGGATTTCTTTCTAATTCATCATTGTTGGCAAGAAAGCATGGTGTAAAAAAATTATGAGGAAATACATTTAATAGTATATGCAAAAACATTTGAGGCCCGCAAGAAATAAGGCCCAAAAGAAATAAAAAAGTTAGTTTTGTCTCTCAAGGAATTTAATTTATCACTTTGTCATCAAATATTTTATTTGTGCTTACCAATTTTAAGACAGTCAACAGAGTTGGATAGAGGAGGATTGGGCTCTCTTTATAGTATCTTCATAATTAAACATACCATACTTTATTATGTATCTCAAAACTTTATTATGTATCTGAAAACTTTATTATGTATCTCAAAACTTTGTCAGGTCAAACTTGGTCAAAATAAATCACATATTAATGATGTCTAATCAGATTGTACTTTTTCTTTATCTTCACATCTACCCATAATAATTTGTGCAATCTATCTTCATATCTACTTGATGTAACACTTTCACTTGATGTTACACTTCCACTGTTTAAAAAGGTATCCCATCTTCATTTCTCTTTGAAGTAAGTGAAGATGAGCTCTATCTTTTCTATAGATGTCTGGGCACTAGCTTCCTCTAGTCACCTTGATAGAATTTCAAATTCATTGATTTCAGTTGATCCTTTCCTCATGAGTGATGTCCATGGCTTAGAATGTGCTGATTGTATGTTTTTGGTTGAGTAATTTAAGTTAGATTCTCAATGTAATGTTTCTCAACTAAATGCACCTCTGATCCCCCTTTTGATCCACTCGTTGATCTTCCTTCTGATTCAAGTGCATGTGGAGCAAAGGATGCTAGCAAAGAGAAAGAAATATAAAGCATACTCAATCTACATTTTAAGAGAAGGCCTCGTGAAGTAAGTCAAAAAAGATTTCAATTTGTTACTTTAGATAGACAAATTGCATTGGACATTTTGAAGCATTGTTGTGGTTTGAAATGTTTGTATAACTTAGGAATGAAGAAACTAAAGCACCTAAGAGAGAAATTCCTCCGTTTAGATAGTGAAAGGCAAGATATATACCTTGTTTCTCATATGCAAATGATTGAGGATAACATGTGAGTAACACGTGTTGCTTTTGAATATTACTTTAATCAAGGGATGTAGTGTTATAGGGTTGCTTTAAAATTGCAATTGGTGTGGGAAATTTTAGAATACATAAGGTTCAATAGGGGCTTACGAATGGAGACCTCATTTTGGATACACATCATGCTAGGACCAAAGGATCTATTGGACTTAATGCAATGAATTGGATGATGAACTATTTTAGCTTGCATTGTGAGGTTATGCCTACAACTGGAAGGTTACAATTGTCAGATAACTTTACTCCTCAAGAAGTATTTCAAGTATATAAAGAAGGTATGGAAAGTAGAAATGAGAAGTATGTGTTGTATCATCACTTTACTTGATTATGGAAGGAGTTTAATAATGTGACTAGTCCTTGTAAAGTTAGAATGGGTGAGTGTTCAGTTTGCCCCACTTTGAAGAACATGGCAAAGGGGGCTACAACACCACAAGAAAAAGATAATTTTAAAAGCCTTCTTAGGAACGAATGTGAGAGTCAAACTTTAGAAAGAAAGAAAGCAGTTCATCATTGAAGTAAAGCACTCGGAAATCCAGAGCATTATATGTGTTTGTTGATTGATGGTATGGATTAAAGAAAACATGTTTGCCCCATTTTTATTGTGTCCCTATGGACATTGGAGATGAAGTTCTTATGCAAATGCATTTGGTTGGTGCTTTGGTATACAATGAAAGTTTGAAGTCCAAGGTTTTCTTCACATATCCGAATGTGCATAATGATCCAAACCTTATGGTTACTATCATTCATTGGGTTTTTCAATCATGGAAGGATCTTTTGCCACCAACTCTGTATTTGCATCTTGATAATATCGTAAGAGAGAATAAAAATTCTACAGTTTTTGGATATTTATGCATGCTTGTTGATAGACATGTATTTCAGAACGTTAAGGTAAATTTCCTTTTGGTTGGGCATACTCATGATCACATTGATCAAATGTTCCGTACATTCTCTAAGAGGTTGGCACGTAATTATGCTTTTACTCTTCAAATATTATCTTAGTTGATTTTAGAAGCATATACTCTAAAACCTAAAGTTCAACACCTTACAGAGATTTATAACTTTAAGCATTTTTGCTCAGTAGGCCTTGCTAACAGTGCTAAGGTTTTGGCTCCATTGCAAAATATTAGTTTCAACCATGTATTCTTGATGAGGAGGGTTGATGACATAACCTTTTTATTTGCAAAGCAGTATTCATGTTATCCTAGGTGGGAGCCTAAAGATGGATGCAGATTCTTGTTGCAAGTGCCTAATTTGTCTGTGTATGGTGCAGAACAAACACCGATGCATGCACTTATTGAAAAGAAGAGACATATTGAGCATGCAAAAAAATATGTTGGAGATCAAGATGTATCTTGATGGGATGACTTTTTCAATCATCAAGAAGAGATGATAAAGAATATGATTGTAGGTCATTGGCCAATTGATGTTCCATTCACATGGGATTTTTGTACACAAAGGTCACTGAATGTGGTCCAAGCATGTAATGCAGATGCACTTTAAAGTTTTATACATCCACCACAAATGAATATTTATGTAGGCCCAAGGATGACAAAATAGGCTGAAGCAAGATGGCAAGGAAATTTAAAAGAAATAAATGTTGGAACACTTATTACAGTCCTTGCTGATGGTGATGAAGTTACCATACCATTTTGGATTGCAAAAGTTTTAGAGGTCAGTAAAGATATTGATCAAAGAAGAATAGAGGCTTTGATAGTGCATTGGTATTACACTAAAAGTAGTAATGCATTCATAGATAAATATAACTTAGAAATGGTATGTGACACCAAACGAACAGGCTCAAAAAAGAAAAAGAATATTCGACGCACATCCACTCTTAAAATGGATGATGTAAATATTCTTGTTTATGATTTTTCCTTGACCAAAACAGGGCACTTGAGGAAAGCAACCATCAATATGATAAAGCAAAAGATTTCAGATGTATGTTGTACAACTAATCATAGGCAAACAAGAAGATTTGTGCATGATTCTGTAGAATTTGGTATGTACTTGGATGAAGATAGAGCTCTTGTGGATATAGAAGAAGAAGAAAAGAGCTCTCAATAGTCTCAGACTGAATCAAGTGCATCAAATGATGGGGGTGTAGACATAGATCAAGAAAGTTGTGAGTTGAGTTGAAAATCCATAACATTTTTAGTGCTTATATAAATGCTCCGAAGTAGTTTGCTTAACGAAACCATGTTCTATAGCAATTTTGAATAACTATCCCATTTCCACCATTGAAAACATGTTCAATGTTTAATTTTTGCGTAAGCTTTTTTATCACTTTTATATTTTTTATGTAGATTTTGGACATGTCAATGTTAAATCGAGTGAAATTTCGGCCACATTTTGCACTGTTTTTTTTTTAAGAAATGATAAAAAATGTCAAAAAATCAGATGTTTTCACTTGATTTTTGAAATATGTGTATACTGGTATAAAGGATTTTCAAACATAAGATGCAATTTGCTTGATTTTCGACGATGGTGCTCTCTTTCTACGATATAGTTCTCATTTTTTACGACTCGCTCTTAACCTACACATGAAACCTTTCATTACATGACTTCAACCATTATTTGGCTAATAGTTATGCAATACCTAGTAGGCTATAGAGTTCAATGATCCTTTCCAAATTAAATCTCTAAGGTTATTGTATAAGCTAATAAGTGCTAAAAATTTATACTAGGTGCTATAGAGGTACTACCTCATAAGTGCTATTTGCATACTATATTAGGTTATACTTTAGTAGCTTCTACAAGTAGCTAATGAATGGTACCTTGACTTGTTAGGTAATTCTCGTGACTTGTATTAACTTTTTAGCTTAATATTTGTAATAGCTAGCAAAATATTTGTAATACAATACGTTTTCATATGAAAATAATGAGCTAGTATGTTGTAATTGAGATTAACAAACCTCTACATGCCTCTAATAAGAATTTTCTATTAAATCTTATAAAAATTATCAAATGCATCATAGCTAATGATAGTTACTAGTATTAACTGAGATACATCAAGAAGATGTATAGGATTCTCCTCATATTGACTTCGGACAAATCTTTGTCTACACATGTCCTTTTTATTTGGTGATGCCAAGCTCTCATTTTTCCATGACTATGATTATTTCTTTGAACTTGTTCATAATGGGTGTGGCTGGTCTAATTCTTCTAGTCAACTTCAGAAAACTATTTCCACCATCTAGTTGAGTAATCCATGTTATCGTATCATATACACTTTTCTTAGATACTCCAATTACCTTTGACAACATACTAACATTATCATCATTAGTTGATGAGAGCATGTCATTATTTAATGTCATCATCAAACTTGATCCCTTTAAAACAATGCCATCAGAGTTGTAAATCATGCTTTGCATTATTTTTCCTCACGTTGTTCAATAATGTACATGTTACCTGTTTTGTTTCATCCTTTCCTTATTTATCAATCTCCTTAATAGCAGATGGAGTTGATAATATTTGATTGAGTATTAAACTCTTATCATCAATCCGTGCACGTCCAATTTGGAAGTTGAAATATTCCACAATTAAATTAATAACTTGCTATGTGTTGTCCTCACCATGATTGCCTTCTTCAGAATGTACTATCAATAGCAAGTTGTCTTCAATCTACATTTCGACGACCTTGGAACTTAGCATCTCCCTACACTTTATCTTCCTACTCAATATTTCCTATTGAACTTTTGAGAACTTCTTAATGGAATCATCTCCTCATGTCTTTCTTGCATTTGCATGAGGGCCCATGATGGTCCTTTGTTGTTAAAAGTC
>CM035435.1:129092537-129232537 GCA_020310875.1 Ceratopteris richardii
CCCTCGTTTTTGTGTACTTTGTTGTTGACTAGGGTTTGAGTAACTGTCAATTTCCTCTTTTAAGGCTAGGCTTTTACCAGCTCTTATCTTTCTCTCCCATCTACCTTTTTGTCTATTTTTTTGTCTTTTGAGGATATATTTTTCTTGTTATCCATAGTGTGTGTTTCTACTATGATGCCTTGTTCCTTGGCTTGATCTCTAGTTATGGCATTTAATGCCACTAGTTCATTTTCGTTCACTTCTTCCTGTTCTACTATGTTTACTACTTTTAATGATATGTTACTAGATGTGTTTTGTTTTTGAGGGTTTCTTGGGCAATCTCTAATTAGTGTTCCCTGCCACAATCCTTACAAAAGGCTCCTTCTACTCTTAGTGTTGGAGGTTGTGGACAATGCCTTATGAAATGCTCTCCCCCACATCTATAACATGTTACCTTCTGACTTCCTTTGAATTGGGATCTTTGATTGGACATATAATTATCTTTTATGTACATGAATATAGTTGTATCAATTTCTATTCTTCCATTTCCCAAATCTAAGGCTTGTAAGTCTGGTTCTATCATTTCATTTTCCTCCCAGTCTTCTTGGTATCCCTCAACAAAATGATAATCCTCCCTAAAAGATGGACTAGATCTTGGACTTTCCTCTTCTACAGGAGTGTACTTTACTGGTACCACATTTGTAGGCAATGGTGGTTGTTGTCCCAATAGAGGTCTAGGTTGTTCAGCAAAGCCAATTTCTCTTTGTGGATTGTGTTGGTTCATATATTCTCTTTCTTTGATAGGTTGCTTATTGTAAAAACACTCCTCTCTAGTATGGTTTGTCCATTTATTTTCTAAAGTGCAATACTTGTAAGTCAAAATTGTGTTTTTGTCGAAATCACAATTTTGATGATTTTCTCTATCCTTAAGGTGTTTTCTAACCTTAAAACCTATTATTTTTGAGAGATTAATCCTCTTATATCAAAAATTTCCTCTAATTACCACAAAAATGATCAAAATCATGTTTGGTCCAAGAACCACTATTCTTATGCTTTTTAAATTTTTCCTTAAGAAAAAATCCTATATTCTTATAAGAATAAGATTTTTAGAACAAAGCCTATATAGCGGGTCCAAAATTCATACTAATAGTATGAAGTTTCCTCTTAATTTTACCAGAATCGTGTTCTGTCAAAAAATCATGATTTTGATGATTTTTTGAAGTAATAAAACTCTTGGTTTTATGTTCTAAGTGTTTATGGTGTTTTCTACACCTCTACTAGTTTCTTTGATAATTTGTTTAGGCAAAAATATTATTATTAAAGAATTTTATGATTTTCAGCTAAAATTCATGATTTTGAGCCAAAAAATATATTTCTAAGTTAAACCTTAGAAATCACAATTTTATAGGACTCTAAATCGTGTTTTTCTCACAATCTTTTGGACACAATCATGATTTTCATGATTTTGATGTCAGAATCGTGCTTTTCATGATTTGTGACCAAAATCATGTTTTTCACGATTTTTGATTAAAATCGTGTTTTTCACGATTTTTGACCAAAATCGTGTTTTTCACGATTTTGGTTGACAATCGTGTTTTTTCATGATTTTGGTGTCAGAATCATGTTTTTCACAATGTTTGACCAAAATCATGTTTTTCACGATTTTGGTTGACAATTGTGTTTTTTCACGATTTTGATGTCAGAATCGTGTTTTTCACAATTTTTGACCAAAATCGTGTTTTTCAGGATTTTGGTTGACAATCGTGTTTTTTCACGATTTTGGTGTCAGAATCTTGTTTTTCATGATTTTTGACCAAAATCATGTTTTTCACGATTTTGGTTGAGAATCGTGTTTTTACACGACTTTGATTCAAAGTCGTATTTTTCATGACCATGACTCAAAATTGTGTTTTCTCAAGACTTTGAGCACAAAACTGTATTTTTCATGATTTTGAGCCCAAAATCGTGATTCTCATAATCATATGATTTTGAGACAATCATGATTTCTCATAATCATAAAAAACACGATTTTTTGATGAAAATCACGTTCTGGAAATCATGATTTTGGTTCTGCATAGAATCACGATTTTGTGCACAATGTGTTGAATTTTTTTAGTTTTGATTGTTTTGATTTTGATTGCAAGATCTAAAGCGCCTAGCCATTTTATTAGCATGCAATGAAAAAAATAATGCAAAACTTCAAAAATTGCTATGCAAAACACAAAAACAAAAAATCGTGATTTTTATGTTTTACTATTTATAGTGATTTAAAAAAAAACACACACAACTTTGATGATTTATCTCATACAAAATAAGGTGTAGAATCAATACCTTGCTTGCTAGATTGCCCAATGTACAAAAATTTGCTAGCTTTTGAAAATTGTGATTGTTTGCTCACTTTCTCTCTCTAGCTCTCACTCACTCTCTCTCTCTCAATGACTTTTGAAATGAAATTTGTGCTTTTATAGGCCCCAAAAAATCGTGATTGTGAGTGACTTTAAGAATCTAAGTTCAAATTTTTTAAGTCTTGCTCCCATGCAAAATCATTACTTCACTTATGATATCCCATCCTCAAAAGCAAAATTTATATGCTTCTTCACACTAATGAACATTGCGATTTTGTGCCCAAAACCCACATTTGATGATTTTGTACTCAAAACTCACTCAAATTTGATTTCCTTCACATGTGCAACTTATAAGACCTTTAATGACTTAGTTGGATGCCCAAAAGTACAAATGAAGCAAATTCACCATCTTACTGAAAATCGCGATTTTGAGATGAGAATCGTGTTTTTCTAGAACTCCCTGAAAATTGAATTTTTTGACTCTTCTTCCCACTTGATCTTTTCAAATGTTCTTCAACAACTCCAAATCAATTGTCACCTGCACTTTATCAAAACTCAACAGAGATTTTATAAAAAAAAAACAAACAATTTTGACTTTTATTGAATTATTTTGATTTTCTTAATTTTTCTTCAACTTATCCTCATCCACCACTCAACACACACCTCATACATCACTTCATTACAAAAAAGAAATTTGTTTGTAGTTTTATCAAATTTTTATAATTTTTTTGGTAAATTTTACCCTAAATCAAGGAAAACACCACCTAGGGTTTTCTTTTTGAAGATCCACTGATCTTTTGAAATATGATTGGCTGCACTCACTATACTTGCAATCTCACGATGGGAATAGGGCTTCTAAAGAAAATATGTGTTGGCAAGTGCAACTATCAATCTATGCAAAGATAAACTCAACACCTTTCCTTCAAGTGACCAAAATAACCTTTCTAAAAGACAAGCAATTCACCTAGGACAAGCAAATGGAACAATCAATTTGCATATCGCTACTTTACATGAATTTCCTCATTGCAACTATGTTGTCTTTCCCAAAGACCAACAAAAATATTGCTTCGTACTTTGTCAAAAAGAAATCTAAATATGCAAAGATAAACACATTTTACTTTCCTTTCAGCAAATCAAGCCATCTTTTTGCAAAAGACCTGCACTTTACTCTTGGAAAGCATGAGCAAATATAAATTTGCATAAAGACACACACTCACATGTCTCAAAAGGTTAATTCAATCTTTCTTTTCTCAAAAGACAAGCCCAAAACCTACCTTTCCCAGTTTTCTTACATGATTATAGAGTAGTACCTTTCCAATGTGTTCAAATACCATCAACAATGGAAGATCCAGCAAGGTCCAAGACTTCAATGAAGCTTTTGCTTTCTTCCCTGGCAACGACACCAAAAATGTTTGTTGTTAACCTTTGGAGTTGTCCTCTCTATCATTATAGCACAAAGAATTAACTATCACTTCATCAAATTGTCAATCCGAGAAGTATGCAAAGACCACAACCCCTTCTAAGAATAAGAGGAAACATGGCTGATTTCTGAGAAATTAGTGAAGATCAAGATGGAAAACTAGGGTTTTGAATATATTGAGTTATACAAAAGCATTTTTAATGATCTTTGTGCCTAAAGTATGCCATTTTCTCTCTAGATTAAAAATATAAAGTTAGATTTCAAAAAAAGTACTTGTATCACACAAAGGAGACAATTGTGATTTTCTTAAAACTGAAAATTTCCATTTCCAACATTGATCTCTTGCAATACTTCACTCAAAATACTAATAATCACATCTCTTCATACACTTCACTCAGAAATACACAAGAAAAGCTCACAAATTCCATAGATTTCACAAGAGAAAGACTCAACAAATCAAGAAGACACTCAAGAGAAGTAGAAGCATGATTTTCAACAAGAAACTCTTCACACTACTTAAGTAGCATGAGTAATAGAAGCAACAACCTTTACAAAGTAGAAGAATTTATCCTTTATACTTTTTCAAGTGTCCCTTTTCACACTTGAAATTTGGTCCTTCTACTTTCCAATCTAAAGATATGCTACTCCAGAGCTTCTAAAAATTCTAAGAAAAATATATATGCTTCTACTATACATGAGGAAGGCTCTTTCTCATTTTTATATCATTTGGATCATTATTACTACATGAAAATGTCAAACTACAAGAAATTTCCTTCAAAAATGCTTCTTCCAACACTTTGCCCTTCTAATTAGTTAAGAAAGCTTAATCTCCTACATGCATGATGGACCTATTCTATCTAGACTAGTCCTCCAACAACAAAATAAACACTAACTCCTAAAATGTTAAGGCATTTGGATTGCCTTTCATCATCAACGGAGGAGTAGAATCAAAACTTTGATACGAATCTAGAAGACCATTTAGAAGAGTCAGCTCAAGTGAACTATCTAGCAAGACTTCATGCTGCTCCTTCAAATTTTTGATCTTTTTCAAAGAACTATCCATAGAATCTCCTTGATTCATATGCTCAATCTCCAATTGTTTTCAGAGGTAAGCAACACGAGCCTCATTTATTGCCTAGTACAAAGTGGTAAGTGTATCCCAAGCATCCTTTGTTGTTTTGCAAGAGCAAATATGAGGGATAATGGCACGTTTGACACAAAAGGCTATCAATGCATGTGCCTGAGTATTTCTGCAATCCCAATGAAGTTACTCTACAATAGGTGCAACAAGAACCGCAACATGAACATGAAATTGAAGATCATCGTCTTCAATGACATTTGCATCACCTTCAATAATTGTATTTGTAGGTGTAGTAGAACGTCTTTCAACAAACTACACAATATTCAACAACCCTTTTTTGACCAATACATGACACATCATATATGCCCATAATGGGTAATTGGTACCATCCAACTTATCCCGAATAGTCAACATACAGAATACATCATTGCTTTTAGCCATGGCCACTAATTAAAATACCCTGATGCAAAAACAATAATTGTATCTCAAAAAGTTGAGCGGAACTACGCTATTGAGTTTTGCTAAAATTATAGTAGACTTCAAGGCACTTGTATTGGTGAATCAAAACCTGTATATATGTTTGGCACTAAAAGACAAAATTGCCTATAGAGGTGCTACAATAACGCATTTGGAGGCCAAAACGAGCTCATATCAAAATTTCATCACAACATAGCGAAGCAGTTTTGAACTCCTAATCATCACCACGAGTATGCTCACCAAATTTCATGCGATTTTGAGACTCTGACCGAAGGGGTGTTGACAACACCCTAGATGAAGCAGCGACCTACTCTGATACCAATTGTTGGAGTTTGACGTCTATGGGAGCACACAAACATCAGAAGGAGGAAGACGAAGCTTGGAGCACAATACATAATACTAAATGTATTACCAAGTGAATATACCAAGATAAGTGACTCGTTTGGGTTATAAGCATATATATAAGCTGGGGAAAAAACCTGCTAAAGAGGGAAAAAAGTGCCACAGAAGTCCTGGTGTGCCCACACACATCACTACCAAAATATATCAGCAATGCAAATGAAAATTCATGTTTTGAACATGAAATGACAATATATGGATTGGGAAATGCGTAGTGGTGATCAAATTGATAAATCAGTGAATTGCAAGCAAAATTTGTAAACAAATCCCTTTTATAAGATAATATGTGCTTCGATTGAGAAAAAGTTCTAAATCTTGCCATGCTTATAGTTAAGAAAATCGGCATATTGCTCTAGCTGCATATTGGTGGAGATGGAAAGTGAATAATTGGAAGTGTCATGGAGTAACACCATAAGTAGGAACACTTCTAGTTGTACTATTGCTAGTAGTATTATAAGAGATAAAAATCCCATGGACGATGGAATGGATCCTCGGTCTTTGGTCAAAGAGTAACACACATGAGTAGTTGACAAACAAGTAAGAGCTGGAGTCCCCCTTTCGCAGGGATGAGAAGCCCTATTATGGATATGGGTGCTTCTAGCATTAAAGAGAGAAATATACATACACACACATATATATATATATATGTGTGTGTGTGTGTGTAACATGGGAAATATGAACTAAGGATAGTGTCATTTCATATAAAGTAAATGTTATATAAAAGGGATTAAGGAAATATATTTAGTCCCAAAAAGTGGGGAAGAAAAAAGTCAAAATTATATTCAAGATTACTAGTGAAACGTGGCAAAGTTTAATTGGATTGCCCAGCCAGAATTAGATACCTCGTCAGTAAAAGAGATGCATCATGCTTCTAGCTGATGGGAGAGACTCATGCGTTATGACTTGTTCCATCTCGTGATGAATGAGGAGAGAGAGAGAGAGATTTTTATTTAGTTGGGGAGAAGTCCAATATAGATGTCTTGAGAGACACAATTATGCCACGTGTTGTTGACGTAATGCCGGCCGGCAAGGATGGGCATGTGACATGAATATTTTCTGATCAGGCATTTGCTTTTCTGTTTTTGCTTTTGTTTTTGTATCTCTTTATCGAGTAACGCCCAAAGTGTTGGGGAAAGACCAAATTTAAAACATGACAGAAGGCGTGCTTAGTCCCCCGCCCCAAGAAAAAACTCCTCCAAGGCCTGTATTTGATGCTTGAAAATAGACAAAAAAAACCCCAAAATGGTTGAATTTACCTCTTTCTTTGAAGGAATTGGGTGAATTTCATCTTCTATCTTGTGTGGAGCCTTCTCCAGCATATAAAGCGCTTGGTGATTGTGTTCCTTGCATCTTGAGGAAGAGGGAGAAAGAAGATTTCTTGGACTTCTAGGTGAAGCTTCTTCTAATCGTGGGTGTTCTTCATCTACACCTGTAGTCCATGCTTGTACATGTTCGCATGGGCATCTCCTAGGTTGAAGATTAAATGCTTGTCCACTAAAAACTCAAAGCAGACACACATGGAGATCCATACATTAGAAATTCCTCCCAACCACGCATCCATACTATAATTCCTCTCCCTCACTATATCACTTAAAACACCACTTGACTCGACACATCGGTGCCAAATGGCACTCATGTGTTAATCCACATAGACTCTAAACTAAGGGGTGTTAGATAACCATGGGTGATTTTTAAGTCACTTGAGTGTGGAGTATTGAGTATATCTAACAACCCCCCTCACTATCCACCTCTTGGTGAACTACGTCCTTGGTCTAATAGCAAGCTTCAAAAAGTTTCGATGAATGTGCTCCCTCTCAAGCACCTTGGTGAAGATTTCCTTTCCATTTTCTTGAGTTGGAAATATTTTATCTCCACAACCATTTGTTGGATCAACTCATAGACATAGTGATAATGAATTTCTATGTGCTTGGTACATGCAAGGAAAACATGACTTTTGTAGATGGCCATACAACTTTGGCTCACACTTTAGCTCTATAGTCTCTTGTCCTTCTTTTCCTATGTGCCAAAGGACCTCCTCAACCATACTGCTTCATATGTGGCAACACATGCCACTTTGTACTCAACTTTAGTTGAAGATAATGCTATCGTAGGTTGCATCTTATTGATCCAAGAGAAAATCCTAGATCCTAAAGAAAAGAAATATCCAAAAGCTGATTTTTTGGTATCAATATTCCTTGGATAATCTGAATCCAAATATCCAACCAAGTATGATCCTTCTTCATAAAGAACATCAATGGTTTCTTTAACATACCTAAGTATCTGCATGCTTTCCTTCAATTGAGTTTGAGAAGGCTTATTACAGAACCTACTTACTACTCCAAGAATATAGGGGATATTTGTTCTGTTATTGCAAAAGTAGATAAGAATTACCATCACTCTTCTATATCTTCCAATATCCAATAGAAGTGAAGTATCTTCAATAGATAATTTTGTATTGACCTCCATAAGTGTAGAAATCTCTTCGCAATCCTCCTTGTTGAATGCCTTCAAAATTTTTCCTGCAAACTTATGTTGAGAGTTGGAGATCTTCCCTCGTTACTACCATGCTTAAAAGCCTAATCAATAATGCATTAAGATTAAGTCTATCATTTCAAATTCTGAACTCAGTGCATCTTTTATTTGTTGAAACAACATCATTAGAATTCTATCCACATATAGTACAATCACAATTGTATTCCCTCATTTTCTTTAGAACATACAATCTAGTATTAGAAGCACATCTTTCAAACCTAGATCCAAAAGATACTTATCCATATATTGGTACCATGCTCTAGGGCTTTTCCTAGTCCATATAATGCAATCTTCAACTTACATACCTTGTTTTCTGAATAGGGAGCCTTAACCTTTGGTGGCTGAGACACATATAACCGTCATTGAGGTCTCCATTCAAGACTGCTGATTTGACATCCATGTGATAGAATGGCCATCATTTATATGCCACCATGGCTAGTACTACTTGGATAACAGTGCAAGGATCCTTCGTTTGATGTCGATGCATTGATGTTCTTAATCCCCTTAGTATGACAAGAAATCATGCACATTGAGAGAATCTTTTCATAATAACTCCTCCCCAAATAAGAGTTCAATCAATGTTATGATACATGCCCAAACTATTGTACGTATAACTCAAAAGGAAATCCATAGGATTTGAAAAGAAAGAAGGGAGAAACTTATACAAGGCTCATTTGACTAGAGTACTCGAGCTAACCATGGTAAATTCCACTTATAGAAGGGCCTTCTCAAGATTAGGAACATTCTTAGATATGAACAAGAAGTCAGGAGAAAGCATCCTTGATTGTTATTTAAAGATTGGTGGGATGGCAAGACAAACGAACCTTCCAAGGAACTTTATGGACTCTTGAAATAGAGACAACTCAAAGAAATTCTCCCTAGAATGATTTCCAGTAATGGATTTGAGTGCACTTCAAAGAAGAATAACTATCATTCCTTATTAATGAGTTATTGTAAACTTTTAAAGATGATATGTTGGGCGTTCTTTGCTTGTTTTTGATGGAGTATTTTAACTTTGGTGTTCTATAGAGATTCTTGAATGAAACATCTTGGGAGAAAGATAACACAAATAGAATGCAAAATTGGTGGCTTGTAACCATTTTCCATACATGATATAAGGTCTTTCCAAAAGCTCTAGACAATCACATTGCAAACCATCATTGATCTTGGATCTATGAGGAACAACAGGATTCATTTAAGGAAGTGCAATCCTCATCAACATTTGGGATGGTCGAGATTATGCAAAAGAGTTGTCTTAAAACCTTCTCTTCCTCAAGATAGATTTTGATAAAGTGTATGATAGATGCAAATGGGAGTTCGTTCTTCAATCCCTCAAGGAATCGGTATGTGGACTAAATTTCATCCAAATGGTCTCTATACTAATGGGAAACGCTTCTTCTTGGATCATCATCAATGGAAAGATCCATTTGGCTATAGCTCTCAAACATTTTCTTAGGCACAACTTTCCATTGGCCTTGGTGTTGTTTTACATTTCTATAGATGGATTTAGCTAAGTTAGAAACCAAATTTGGTTGGTTCATTGATTAACAGGTTATCTTCAAAGTCACTTGATGGCATGACACCATATGAGGCTTGGAATGGAAGAAGACCAAGCTTGGATCATTGTAAGATTTTTGGAGGTAATGATTGGAAATGACAACGAACAAAAGGGCTACAGATTATACAACCCAACCAACAAAGGGTTCTTGAATAGTAGAGATGTAGTGTTTGATGAGAATAGTTCTTGGTTTGAAGACTCATGTAGGAAGATCAACTTACCTTATGACCTTGAAGAAGATTTTCCAAAACTTGTCAAGGACAACCCTCTTAAAGTTGAAGAGCAGATACCTCAAAAGATGATGAAGCAACTCAGATTGAAAAACTCAAAATATGGAAGTCTAAAGGTAAAGCTAAATTGCAAGAACTTGGACAAGAGGTAGAATCATCACATCATGGCCTAAGGAGGTCCATGAGGGAGAAAAGAAAACCAGAGAGGTATGGGTTTGATACTTCTCTAGTTACTAAACATTCAATCTATCTAGCACAAGACATAAATCAAGAGGAACCCTCAACATTTGAGGAAGAAAATAAGAAATCAGAATGGAGGCATGCAATGGAAGAAGAAATTGAAGCTCTTGAGGAAAATAACACTTGGGAATTAGTTCCCAAGTCTTCATCAATGAAAGTGATAGGTTCAGGATGGATTTAAAAATTGAAGAAGAACCCAGATGGCTCCATTAAGAGGTATAAGGCAAGGCTTGTGGAAAAAGGCTTTGCACAAACTCACGGAATTGACTGTGAGGAGACTTTCTCTGTTGTGGCAAAGATGCCTACAATTAGAGTCCTGCTTAGTATTGCTTCTTCCAAGAATTTGAAGATACTTCAATTGGATGTAAAAAATGCATTTCTTAATGGATGGATAACATAAGAAGTGTATATGGCACAACCACCGAGTTTTCAGAATCAAGTACATCCTCATTTATGTGTATAAACTTAATAAAGCTCTATATTGGACTCAAACAGGACCCAAGGGCTTGGAATCACAGGCCTGTTCAACCTAGCAAGGCAGATCCATCACTCTTCATAAAAAAAAGTAATTTTGAAGTTATCTATTTGTGTGTGTATGTGGATGATATTATACTAACACGAAATGATGTAGATGGGATAAAGAAGGGCAAGGAGCAGATGAAAGAAGAGTTCAAGATAAGTGACATAGGGTCACTTACATACTTCCTAGGATTGGAAGTGGTATACAAAGATCATGGTCTATTCCTTACTCAAAGGAAGTACATTAAAGACTTATTGACAAAGTTCAAAATGCAAGATTGCAGGATTGCAGGTACTCCAATGGAGGTTAATCATAAATTGAGCTCACATGAAGGTGAACTCATAGAAGATGTCATAGGTTATCAAAGCCTTGTGGGTAGTTTGAACTATGCCACATTGACAAGAGTAGATATATGTTATAGTGTGAGTGTGCTAAGTCAATTTATGCACACACCCAAGAAACCTCACATGGAAGCTGCCAAGAGGATACTCAGATATCTCAAAGGGACCATGAATGAAGGGGTTATACTACCCTTATGTATCTCTAATGTAGATTGGGCTGGCTCCAAGGAAGACAAAAGGAGCACCTCAAGATATCTTACCTTTGTAGGGCCAAAACTTGTCTCCAGGTCATCCAAGAAGCAACCCATAGTTGCTCTCTCTTCTACGGAAGCTGAATACAAAGGTCTTGCCATAGCCACTCAAGAATCAATGTGGATGAAGACACTATTTACAGATCTTAGATTGGAGATTTTAACTCCCAAGTATTTTTGGTGACAACATGAGTTTCATTCACTTGGCTGCCAATCCAATTTTCCATGCAAGGACTAAACATATTGAAGTACACTACCACTATGTAAGAGAGAAGATTTTGAGCAAGGAAATTCAGCTATCATATGTGTCAACCCATCAACAATGTGTAGACATTTTAACCAAGGCATTAGATGGATCAAAACTTAGTAAATTCAAAGGTATGATTGAATTCATGATTGAATTAGTTGGAGAGTCAATCACTAAAAGGTAGGAGAATTGTTTTAGGTGAGCAAGATTCAAATTCAAATCTTGGCTCCAATACACATGGTTTAGTTGCGGGTTTGGCAACACCATTAGCTGAGCTTCATGCCATATCAGAGTGTGATCTCAAGGCACACACCTGTACTAGTAAGTCCAATGTAATTTACATTCAATATACATTTGTTTTCATGATCATTTATGACCATATCTTCATGCCTATGTGAGTGTACTCTTCACTACCATACTTTTGAGTTTTTTAGTCAGATTGCATAGATGGTTTCTCTAAGTATGGTGCATCACTTTCAATTATTTAACTTGATAAAGTTAGCTCTCTAAATCTACTACGTGCTGCCATTCATTGCATTTAGAGTTCAAAATCGTGAGATTTATTCATTTGAAGTCACCTATATCTCTGCACCTTCTACTTCATGAAAAATGGGGATTACATACTTGACTTGCTAAAATTATTTGTCTTAGTATGGTCAATTGTTTTTTATGAAATAACTCCCAATAGGTTGCATTTCTTCATAATTATATTACTCTAAAAGCTCTCTGGTCAATTTTAATCAAAGAATGAGCATTGAGTGAAATACTGAACCATTGAAGACCAAAAGAAAAAGTTTCTTCATGTTGACTATTGGTCAAACTTGTTTGTTTTGATTCAACTTTTTGAGAGTGATCCTCCAAGGTACATACACATCCTTTGGCAAGCTAAAAGGGCCCACTTCATATCCCTAGAGTTCATTTGGCTGGTGTAATGCAAAGTTTTTGCAGCACCACTTCATCTTCATCAAATACAAATCAATCTCTTCACAGAGAGGAAATGTATTCTCTAAGTGGGGAATAGACTTTGTCGGTGCTATTAATGCACCAACGAAGATTTCACATGTTGAATACATCATTATTGCAATGGATTATGTGACCAAATGGGTAGAAACTAAAGCAAAAAGGAAGAATAATGCACATATGACAACCAAGTTGTGTTCACAAGATATGGATTATCCATTGGTAAGTGATCGTAGTACCCACTTCTTGAACAAGGTTATTGCAGACTTATTACAAGAATTCATGGTCATTCATGAGAATTTGACCACATACCACCCACTAGCCAATGGACAAGCAGAAAGCACGAAGATCCTATGCACTCTGTTGACTAAGCTTGTTAATAATAAACATTATGATTGGAACAAATAGTGAATTACTTACGAAAAGACTAGAAGCATTGACCCACCTATAGAAAATACCCATTCAAGATCCACCCATCGGGCACACGATGAAGATCAGTCCCCACTCATTGGTTCAACGAGATGGAAAGACCTCTGAAAGACATGGCCTACATTTGAGAAGCAGAATGCTAGTTTAAGAATGTATGGGGAAAGTATCACTTCTTTAAATGAGATTTAAGGAGCTACTAAATGTGGAGGAACTCCAACCTATATGGCATAAGGCAAGATTAGCTCACTTCTTTAGTGTAAAGTTACCTAAACCAGATTTTATGCACAGCTATTGCCTTATTAATACTCTACAGCCTAACAAGAATGGGAGGATCATTGGTACTTTTTTCATTCCCTCTTTGGCATGTGGAAACGAATCGAAGCAGCTCAAACTTACCCTTAAATTAGTACGGGAAGCCTTGGATATGCAAGCTATGCATATTTGCACAAAAAAGGAGATGCTAGTACCCAATAGCATGAAAAATAGAAATCTCACCAAACTTAAACATATGGTAGCGATGACCCCAAATATTGTAGTTCACCTTGGAATGTGTGCAACATTTTGTTTTTCTTGGGAAAGACAAGTTCACACAAGCACATAAGAAATTTTGGTTTTTCTTGTACTTGGTGGACACTCAAAACGTGTACATCAATATTTTTCATTAGATCATTGACCATATTCATGTAGATAATTAGAGATGGCATCACAAGGCCATCTTGAATGGATGTTATTCCCTCAACCATATCATCTACTGATGTCTAGATTATGATATTTGGATTCACTTTATCTTTGAACTGAATTCAACAATTAAGAAGTAGAAAAGCATCAATATCCCCATCAAAGAGAATGAGAGGATCAATTTCATGTGCCCAACCTAGAGGTGCTACTATGATGTCGTATATCTCTCTAGCACCAAAATGAGTAGTACAACCGTTCACACTTTGACTACCAAGGTGAAGCACAGATGGTCCTCAAGTGACATTCTCACCATTACCATTAGAGTTGAAGTTTCTTAGAGGAATTGGTCTTGAAGAATTATTCAACATAGATTTTGAACAACTTCTCAAGGATGTTGACCTCGAGTCAAAAGGAGGAGCTCATGCACAACAACACCAACATGAAGAAGAGCAACATGACGAGCACCAGTGGCAACAACAACAAGAAGATGAAGAGGACGACTAAGAGCAACAAGGGAAAGAAACTGAAGGTGCTCCTTCTTACACAATGAAACTTCAAAGATTATATGGCACAATAGCGAGTGTACAAGAGTGAGGCCGACTTGCAAAAAAGGTAACTTGCACCTTGAATAGCTCATAAAAACCTTCTAAAAATGCATGGAAGTTATGACTTCAAACATTGGGAGCAACCAACACAGTTACAATTGGAAAAATACCTCTTATGAGAGTGTCATACATAGCGTTAGCTTGCTAAAATGCATAAAATCCCTAATTTATATCAACCAATGAAGGAGCAATCACCTTAAACTGATTGGATGTCATCATGATTTTTCACGGATGTGGAGACAATGACCCCGAGACTGTAAAACTCATATTTGGCTAAAATTACTGAATCAAATGACTTGAAATTTTTGATACATAAGCTAAACAATTATACATTGATTTAGAGCTCTATAGAGAGAATAACAATCTCTACAAGTTGATTGAATTTGAGAAAGTAGCAGAGAATAGAAGTTGTACAAAGCAATGATCAAAGAGTATATGTATTGCTTCAAATCAATACTCTAATTAATGTAAAAATGTTTTGAAGTCTTCATGTAGACTCTTGAGGATATGACCATGCATTTCCTTCATGAATTTGAATTCAAAATTAGGCAAGTTTTGTAGTTTAGATTGAT
Source organism: Ceratopteris richardii (assembly GCA_020310875.1). NCBI lineage: Eukaryota > Viridiplantae > Streptophyta > Polypodiopsida > Polypodiales > Pteridaceae > Ceratopteris > Ceratopteris richardii. Next base: position 129,107,402 of record CM035435.1, read on the forward strand.
TGGAATCTTTTCCTACAATCTAGGAAAAGAGAAAGTTGAAGTCATATCTATTTTTGATTGACTGATTGAGAATCAATCTCAACCACTTCTAACTCATGGATGTTTAGACTTTTTACTCTTTCCTTTTACTAAGGCAAATACTGTGAACCTTACAAGAAATTATCATAAGTGATCAACCAATTAATACAAAGAAATAATGTGCACATAAGTGCTATTCTTCAAGTGTACACATATGGCACCATCCAAGTGATGGATTTGATGTAGATCATATCCACCTATAGCATAATGAAAGCTTGATGTTCCAGCAACTCCCCCTCAAGCTAAAGTATGCTTGAATCTTCATTCTTTGATAGTTTGAATACCTACCATAGATTTGAATCTACAAAGCTTTATCCCATAAAGTGCCTTGTCATCATGTGTGCTATTTGCTTCTCAGTAGGAAGAAATGAAATGTAAATTTCCTTTGCCCTAAGATTATCTCTTACAAAGTGATAATGGACTTCTATGTGCTTTGTCCTTGCATGAAAAATTGGATTTGCTACTAGATGCCTGGAACTTATGTTATCTCCTAGTAAGTGAGGTTCGGAGCTTACAAGTCCCAAATTTGAGTACAACTCCTTGAACCATATTGCTTCTTGAGTTGCAATAGTTAGACCTCTATATTTTTCTTTAGTTGAAGGTAAATCAACTACGGGTTGCTTCTTGGAACTCCATGACACCAATTTTGAACCTGCAAATGCTAAATATCCAAAGTACTTCTTGTATCATCCTTTGCTCCTACCCAATCTGCATCTAAATAGATTTTGATACCCAAATCTGAAGAGGAAGGATAATAGATACCTTCATTAAGTGTCCCTTTGAGGAACTTGAGTACTCTCTTTGCAGCATCCATGTGTGAATGCATGAACTGACTAAGCATTCCCACACTATATGATATGTCTATTCTTGTGTGAGTAGCATATATAAAGCTACCAACTAAGCTTTGATACTCTTTAGGATCATCAATTTTCTCACCTTCATAAAAGAACACTTATTTTATGGTTCTATTCCAAAGCTTTGCATTCTCCATTCTAGACTTGAGAAGTAGGACTTGAATGTCTCTTATCTAAGTTGGATACATCCCTTCATTTGTATAAATCACTTGCATGCCTAGGAAATATGTGATCTCACCTAAGTCATTAATTTTGAACTCCTCTTCCATGTGTCTCTTGATTGCCGCTGTGTATTTGCATGGGTATAAGACCTAGTATACCCGTCATATGTTGTAGTGAGAAGAAAAAATATTGGAATATATTTTTTCCATTAGTAAAGTTCTCATGTAAAGTTAGACCACACAACATGATTCACATGTTTCTTTTTGAGATGAAGTATGGAACTAATCCCACTAGACTTGATACCAGCATAGGAATGGCAAAAAAATATCCTATTTCTTCTAATTTTCTAGAGAATCTCCAAGCATATTGAGAAATAGTTAAAGTCAACATGTGGCGAGTTTTTGAAAGGGCAACAAGAGATCTCCTAGAATGTTGAATAAAAGAAATATAGTTTTTTCTTCACTTTCTAGCAAGTTTCATTATCTACAAAAAAGTGCACTCATATTTCACCAAGAAATTATGGGCTTTGGAACTTAGGAAGCATATTTTTAAGAGCATATTCTAATAGAGGGTATTGTTTCTTTATATGAGTATCACATATAGGATCGCTCCCTAGATTTGATTTCATTTAAGAGTATCTCGTGCCATGGAGAGGATTATCACTCACATGTTCTACTTGGAAATCAAAAGCTCTAGTTTGCAAGTACTTTACATCATTGATCATTCAATAAAATGGTCTTTAGAAGAGATAGAAAGTGTTAAATAGAGGTGAAGTGGGCCACTAATTTACATGTATGGGACACAAATAAGAAACCAAAGTCTCTAGCAGTAGAGATGATGGCCAGTTATCCTAAGTTTCTTGGGTGGGTAGTAGAGTGAATGTGCATGATGGCCAAATGTCCACACTAAAGTGATCTAGAACCTACCTATTTTAGGAGAGGAAGAATAAGAATTATGGGGGGAGAGCGGAAGACACATTGTTTTAATGCGTTCTCCTTACACTGAGTGTTGATTTTTTTGCCATAGTTGTTGTATGCTCTAATTCATCTTACTTGCAAAGTCTCCATCCCACAAGATAGTGAAAGTTGAGATGTTGTTTCGGTTTCAGAGGTAGTATCTAGAGATATATTCTCGTTTTGAATTGTCATAATACCACATTGTTACTTTAGGTAGTGGGGGCCTATAAGGTTTTGAAAAATCCTTGATGAATTGATCACTAATATGTATAACCATGACCTCTATCCAAAGTAAATTTTGGCCCAAGCCTTTGGGATGCAATTCCCTTAGCCATGTAGAGCAAACTAGCATTGTCTTGATATGTTAGATTCTTCTACCATGTAGTAATCTAATACTGATCCTAACATTTCTTGATATGTTATATTCTTCCATATAACGACTCTCTTGAGATTGTTAGAGTTAGATCTCTTCCTCAAGATCTTCTTTTTCCTACCTCGATGACATTACATCTAGCGTAGGTAGAGGTTACTACTGCAGCGCAAGTTTGCATTGCTTAGCTCTATTTGGATCATATCTTGGTCTATATTTGGATCATATGTTCAATCTAAACACACACGCACACGAAGATTCACGAGCACGCACACGTTCTCTCTCTCTCACACACACACATATGATATATATATATATATATATATATATATATATATATATATATATATATATATATATATATATATATATATATATGTGTGTGTGTGTATGTATGTATATATGTATGTACGTATGCATGTATTATATAGTTATAATTATATGGATGTTCATTGACTATGTGCATACATATTTTATGTTAACATGTCCATTTCTTTAGAATTCTCAAATATTAAGAAAATATAATTCAAAGAAATAAATTTTAATTGTTTTTTTCATTTGTATCAATAATTCTACTGAGTATAGAAATGTTTAATAAGCATGATTGTAAAAAAACTATTTGTGTGGCACATAACGTAGTTTAAATAGCTTGGGAATATTTATAATTTTCTTCGAAATAGTAACGATACTTTGAGTGAACACAGCATGCTTTTCTATGCAAAACTAAACACCTTTAAGTTTGACAAAAGCGGATGTCACCTACGATTTCGATTGAGGAAGGAAAACGACTAATATGATTTTTTTGGTGTAAGAAAAGCTTTTTCTTTAAAAGGTGAAAAGCGGATATCTCCGTAGATATCGATACAGAAAGGAAAATGACTGATATGAGTTTTTTCGGTGTAAGAAGAGGTTTTTCTTTAAAGCACGAAGAGATACAGATGGAAGAGGAAAGTCGACTATGGCCTTTGTAGGTCGCCACGAAGGCTTATTTAAAAAACACAACAAAAGCAAAACAGAAAAGCAAAATACGTAGATATCACGACATATGTAGAAAGTGCTTTTGATAAAAAGTCACATGTGTGTCTTTGCCAGCCTGAGAGCACGTCAAAAACACATGGCATAATTGTCTTCAAATTGCATGGCAGCTCATGTTTTTTGTCCCCAACTGCATAGAAATGCGGCCTCTCTCTCTCTCTCTCTCTCTCATCACGGAAGCATGATGCACTTCTCTCAATGCTGACGGTCTACCGCCAAGCATCTTATTCTCGATGGACGATCCAATTAAACTTTGCCACGTTTCACTGATAATGTTGACTGCAATTTCGCTTTTTTCTTCCTCAGTTTGTGGGAGTAAATATATTTTTGATCTCTTTTATATAAAATTTACTTTATACGAAATAACTATCCTTCTGTGCTAGCGTTCCCATGTTTTATATACATACATAAATACACACACACGTAGAGTACTAATAGTACCGACAACAACAATAGTGACACTAGAAGCAATAATAGTACCGACAACAACAATAGTGACACTAGAAGCAATAGGAGAAGTAGTACTAATAGTAGTAAAAATAGCAATATTACTACTAGTAGTAATAAAAATATTAGTACAAATAGCATTAGCAGTAGTAGTAAAAGAAGTAGCAATTATAGGAGTAGCCAAAATAGCAACAGGAGTACTAGTGAAAATAGGAGAAGTAGCAATAATAGCAGTACCAGTAGCACCAAGTACTAACAATGGTGTGCGACAAAAGATGAAGACACTAGTCACATTCCTTGTTACTCGACGTTTGAGACATTCGTATCCAAGGGCTCATGGAGAAGGGAAGGTTATTAGGAGGAGGTGAATTTCCCATAATGATGCAATGATGGATTTCCCTAAGATGAACAAGGAGACAAGGCGTTCAAGCACACAAAACCATTCTGGGAGCCTAAGTATAGAATGGTGATCAAGATCTTAAGCAAGAAGAATAGTTAGATGCACATCAGCACATTAATGTTTCATATATTACGTGCCATCCATCTGCTAAATCATTCAATCATCCGATGATGATAGTCTCATGTTGGTGGCCAAGTTCCATCCCTTTCAGTCCACCACTTTACAACAGAGGATATATGTATTCAATCGGAAGGGGTATCGATCTGAGAGCTCCAATTAAATTCTCCATCACCATTTTTGGTAGGAATCAGAAGCAGTAATGAAATAGTCGGCAAATTCATTAGCTTTACAATGTGCATTGTAAAAAATAAATCAGTAGACCAACTGATTTTCTTTACAATGTGCATCATTGACCAAACAAAAGCCAACATGCTAATTGAGATGGGAAGCAAGGAGCAAAGAAAGAGGAAGATTTGTATCAAGAGGTGACCTACAGAATATATTACTTTCTGTGTGTTGTGACTGAAGATTAGAGGAATGAAGTTAGTGAACATCATCTAAGGCTCTTCGGATACTATGGAGGAATGCAAAGCTAGTCCTGATCAGAGATGGCCATCAGGGACAAAGACAACAGATTACTCAATGTTTTCGCACACATGAACTAGGTTAGTAAATCCTTAGCATGAAGGAGCCGAAATATTACTCTAAACTGAGGGAATCATAGTCTAGAGGGGCATCTATGATTATATGTTTTCATATAGAAGATCTGGATTATATGTTTCTCCCGCATTTCATCATAGAATGAGAGAAGTTGAATTGTATGGGTTTTAGAAAGAAGCTCAACAATTGTATGGGTTGTGATAAAAAGGAGAGTACTGATTCAAAGTATGGATACAAAGTAGGGCCACTTCTATTCTAGTCTGCAATAAATCATCCTATGTTGAGAAGAATATGAACCCAACTTTTAATGAAACTGGGGGAATATTAAGTAACCTACTTTAGGCACCTCTTCAATATATGCTGTAGGCACACACACACATACATAGTAGGAGTCATGTGAAAGCATATAAAAACAGAAATCAATCCACTTCCAACAGCAAAAAAGCATGTTTTTAGGCTTCTGCTGGTTCAACAAGCAGATATAATATTCATGTGCTTTTGTTTAAGTATTAAACTATTCATGAAGAGCGTAACATGTTCTATCATCAAAAGATGGTGAAACTGGTAAAATCAAAGATTCTTCAATCAAGATGAATGGAAGAATAAAAGGATGATCAGATAATTGGAGATCTAAACATGGAATAGGCTTTAGTAAAAGAAGATACATCTTCCGAGACATTATCAACATGTTGAAAGAAATATATTATGTATAGGAATCAAAGGCAGATTTCATCTTCTTTCAAGTTGTCTCTCCTAAATCGTATGGAACACTTTTGTGGGAGTACTCTTTTATGGTTTTGCTTGGTACGAGGTTAGAAAGGGAGTTCATGAGAGAATTCTCCTCCCTAGAAGCTACCTGACTAGGAATTCTGGAAATCTCTCACTAGGAATTTGAGCATACAAAAGAAAATCAACTAAAAACAAGTGTTTTTTGGAGGAACAATTCACTGTTCTTTTGCGGTATGGAACACCATCAGAGCCAAAGCACTCTAGAAGATGTGGAAAGAAAGATGTGTGATCAACTTTCATGCCCATCGCAAAGGTGCCATCCATCTACTAAATCGTTCAATGATCTGATGATGATAGTCTCATGTTGAGGGCCAAGTTCCATCCCTTTCACTCTATCACTTCTACAAGAGAGGATATAACTATTCAATCGAAAGGGGTATCAATCTGATAGGTCCAATTAGATTCCATCACCATGTTTGGTAGGAATCAGAAGTAGTAATGAAATAGTCGACAAATTCATTATCTTTACATGGTAGGAATCAGAAGTAGTAATGAAATAGTCGACAAATTCATTATCTTTACAATGTGCACTATAAAAAATCAATCAGTAGATTGACTAATTTTCTTTGTAGTGTGCATCATTGACCAAATAGAAACCAAGAAGCAAATTTAGAAGTGAAATGAGAGGAAGATCTACATCAAGAGGTGATCGATAGCATATATTACTTTCTGTGTGTTGAGGCTGAAAATTAGAGGAATGAAGTTAGTTAACATCATCTAAGACTTCTTCGAATACTATGGAGGAATGCAAAGCTAGTCCCGATCAGAGAAGGTCATTAGAGACAAAGACAATGGATTCTTCAAGGTTTTTGCACACATGAACTAGGTTAGTCAATCCTTAGCATGAAAGAGCAACAATGTTACTTTAAATTGAGGGAATCATAGTCTAGAGGGGCATCTATAATAGAGAAAATCTTGTAAATAGGGGATTGATCCCACGCTAAGACTTTCTTTTTCAAAAGGAAGTTCGGCAATAGCCTACTCTCCCAAGATTTAATTAATAGAAAGAACATATGTACATGTGAATGGGCCTAGCACCCATGGACCCCTTGAATCCCACAAAGCAGGGGTTTCTTAGCAACTTGCTAGAATTAGAGAACATTAGAAAGAAGTTTGATAACTCTTTCGTCCCCCTTATGGGGGGCGCACTTGAATTTAATCTTGTTGCTCTTGAGGAAGAACACTCTATGATGTCTACATGGTGGGGACTTCTTACAATTGAAAACTATTTTGCCTAAAAGGAAAATACATTTTTCAATGGACCATTATTTAGGAGGGCTATCAAAGTTGGATGCACACCTCTCTTTCCAAATCTTCCAGAGGGCCTTGCCTCTTATAGCATTCCACAATGATGAAGACCAACCGATCGCTTCACCTCGTAAACTTGCATCCTCTTTATTTGTCCCTACAACAACATGATTCTCCAAAGGGCCTACTAGATCAACAATGAATTGGAAAACAAATAGAAGAGGTGTCCAAATTCCTCATTGCCATGAAGGCAATGTTTACACCAAGGAGGAGCACCACAAATTTTGTTAGCTTTTACATTGGTCTGAATTCCTTGGTGGAGGATTTTCCACATAAGAACCACTTTTTTTTTCTTGATGGAGAGATGCCAAAGGGATTATAACTTAAAATCCCACCTTAAACTTGACCAATTCAATCATCAGCAACTATTACGCATGACATGATAGTCCACATTCTTCTTGAATCTCACAATTGTATCAAGATTGTTGCCATTATGCGATATTAGACCCTCAAGGCATGCAGAGTCATGTACAATAAGGAGGTGAGTCTTTGAGCAATCCCAAGCATTGAATCTGCTCCACAAGAGGCACCATTCTTCATAGTCGACTCTCTTAGCGGAGTCAATGTCCTCAAATCTAATCCATTGGCATGTGTCTTGATTCCAGAGGTGCTTCCATGAATAGAAACCTTTGTTCCAAAAATTCCTAGTTTTTTGGAGGTTCCTAGAATCAATACCTTTGATGCATCTGATAGGGAACTAGATCGAATCATTTTTTCTAATACGAGCCACCCATTTCCAATCTTCATTGATCTCAATGTACTATTTCACCTTGTTCCAACTCTTCCATAAAAAGCAAACTACGCTCAAGCCTCTAGGAGTCACCGGCTAGGGGGATAAAAAAAGATTGAGAAGATCAATCCCTTCCACATCAATGATAGCCTCGAGGATGGACCTCCCTTTGATGAACCCCTTCTAATCCTCATTGATCCAGTTTTGTAAGTGACACCCAATGTGATTAGCAATAACCTATTTTTGGCTGCATGTTTTGTGAATAATCTTGATAATGCCTTGATTGAGATAGTTGGGCAGCGTTCCAAATCGATCTCTTGCCATACTAGATGTAACGGAATAGTCACCACGTACTTGAAGGTTTTGTAAAACGCATTAGTGAGGCCATCCAACAGCGAATCAAAAGCTTCAAAAATCTCGTTATCTGAAATGGGAGCTTCAAGAAGAGGACTCATATTTTGAGAAATTCTTTTAGTTCGGACTTTAGAGATGACGGCCATGCTATCATGATTATGAGGAAAAAGAGGCATGGAAACCCCCAAAAGCTGGGTGAAGTGATTGACAATCAGCATACTACTTTCTTCATATGTCTTGCACTCTACACCATTGATATCCATCATGCCAACCTAAGACTTTCATCTAGAAGGTTGTGAGAACAATATGACCATTTGGAACTAACATAATATCAAGCCTTTAGAAAGAAATCCATTTATAGTGAAAAAATAAGGAGATACATATTGTGTGGGATCTAACTTTACGACCCTAAATAAAGAGCTGAGTCTATGTGAAACACAATAGATATTAAGTACAAAGGAACAAGTATGGATAAAACAGCGAGTACTGATTAGAAGTATGGATGCAAAGTAGGGCCACTTCTATTTTAGTGTGCAATAAATCAGCCTCTTTTCAGAAGAATATGAGCCCAACTTTTTATGAGACTCGGGGAATGTAAAGTAGCCAACTTTAGGCACGCCCAAGGTCATGTGCCAATATATAAAAAGTGCAAGCGGCTATACGTACGGAGTGCCCTTTGGGAATGAGATGAAGCCATCACGATAATAGATGTAGCTTTCAATCCATTGCATCTTTATATGATAAACATATACAATATAGTTGTTATTTGATAAAACAAAGGGGAAAGAGATGCCTTTTTTTTAAATAAATAATTATACTCTTTCAAGATCTAAATAATTGTTATTTTTAGTGGTGTTTCTTCTTGTAAAATCAAGTCAACTTTGTCCGTCATTTTTTTGTAAATGGATCTTAATACCATAAGCAGGTAGCACAATTCCTCCCATCAGCACTTACTTAGTTAGTGGATATATATATATATATATATATATATATATATATATATATATATATATATATATATATATATATAAACACATATATATATATATATATATATATATATATATATATGTGTTTATATATATATATATATATATATATATATATATATATATATATATATATATATATATAGAGTACCAGTCATGTTCGAACATATAAAAACAGAAATCTATCCACTTGCAACAGCTAAAAAACGTGTTCTTCGCCGCATGCCTTCTGTTGAGGTGCAGTGACTATTTTTAAAATGCTTCTCTGTTGGTTCTATAAGAAAATATGATATTGTCCCAGGCCGTTAAGGCAGCTGGTTGGGCCTCTCGCCTCTTGAGGCGGGGTGACGGTTCAATCCCTGTCGGCCACATGTAAGGGACATGTATAACCTGGAATGATGAAGCATATGGCTGATGTGCTATCGTTTGACTAGCCTAGCCCTGCGGTAATTGTGACCGCCGTTCAACCCAGTCTTGTAAACCCCTGTTCTTGTGGGATAAGGGGGGTCCCATGGGTACTATGCCCTTCCTTGTACAGTTGCAATTTCAAAGTTAAAGTCTGGGGGAGTAGGCCTCGGTCGAACCTCCATTGAAAAAAAAAAAAAAAAAAAATGATATTCATATGCTTTTGTTTAAGTATTAAAGTATTCATGAAGAGAGATCATCAAAGGGTGGGAAAACTGGTAAAATTTAAAGATTCTTCAATCGACATGAATGTAAGAATAAAAGGATGATCAAATGAGAGGTCAGATCATTGGAGATCTATCAGCATGCTTTGAACTCGTTTGTACCACCGATGCAAAAGACCTACCTTTTTACATGGAATAGCCTTCAAATGAGAGGTCAGATCATTGGAAATCTATCAGCATGCTATGAACTCGTTTGTACCACCGATGCATGAGACCTACCTTTCTAAACATGGGATAGGCTTTATGGAAAGAAGATACATCTTTTAAGACATTGCCATCATGCTGAAAGGAATATACTATGTATAGGAATAAAAGGCAGATTTCATATTCTTTAAAGTCGACTCTCCTAAAGCATATGGAACACTTTTGTGGGAGTACTCTATTGTAGGTTTCATTTGGTACCATGAGGGGCTCCCTTCTTGACCATGAGGGGCTCCCTTCTTGGAAACTTTGGTAGTAACTTAAACATTTATGCCGTGTTGTCTAGTTTCTCTTGTCCAAAAAAATTCCGTTGACATGGTTGTCCAATCACATCAGTCGTTTTTCTGCTTGTTTCTCAGGATCTTGGTACCATAATTTTGAATAAATCAAGACTTATGGATAATCCTTTCAAACGACAAGGAGAAGAGCTTTTTTCGAAATATGTAGAACACACTAACATTCTAGACAAGTGAAGAAATGGCACAACATGTACATAGTGTCAGTTTAATATTAACCAAGAAAATATATGCCAATCCACAATTGGTTGAATGAATACGATATAATATTGAGGATACTATCAAGTCTGATGGGGTCTTTCGAGTATTGAACAATATACATAAACAAGAGTATGACCACAAGAGCAATGGTTATTTAAGACCTTTGGGATTCATAATTTTTTTTATGAAAAAGGAATAGTAAATTATTAAAAAAAAATATTACTAAAAAAAAAATCAAAGATGTGCGCAAAACTTTGGCAATACCCCCAAGGAGTGGTCGATCGAGAAGTCCCTTTTCCTTCTCGACAGAAGAATTGCTAATTGTAAGAACCCCCCCCCCCCCCCCTTCAGACATCACAAAGAGCTACAGTATGTCAACAATAAGCTTAAAACCAAGTGGGCTCCACATGATGGAGATGTGAGGTTTATCCATTAAGTGCCGATGGACTTTTTTCTTGGAGGAAAATCACATAAAGATCAAATACCATTCTTCATAATTCAATCATATACTGATTGCATAGCAACCATCCAGTTTTAGGATTTTTTGCTTCATCAAAAGAAATAAGCACATTCTCATCACAAAGACTAGAGGCAGCCATTGCATAGCAATTTGATGTAAAAGAAGAACTATGAGAGCTTGAATGATTATGGAATGACAAAGGTGCATCTAAGTTGTTATCTATCAAAGTTTACACCAAACATTTAACCATATTTTTAGCCTCTTTGATGTTATCCCTCGCATTAACAAGTGCATCATGTAAATCTGCATAAAAAATGGAATGATCTGCATCATCATGTGGAACTTCTAATGGCTAAGAATTTGCCTCATTTGGATGAGCACTTGATTCTCCACCTATAAAAAGAGGCAAAAAAGTGGCATGCACGTCTCTAGAGCTAACTAAAGTATCCTTGGTAAGTGAAAGTAATTGTTAGCAGTACAACTAGCAGTGGCCATAGACACAGGATGTGTCAGTAGCATGTAAACATGGGAATGCAGTAAGTTGCGGGGCCAGACATGTTCAATTTTTCAAGAGAGATGCTTTACAATACACCAACTAAAACTTCAAACAGTGATTGTTATCACTCTTGTTGTAATATATGTACCATAGAATCCCTACTTTCGTTTCACGAAGTTCCATTTTGTGCAAGCCAAGGAGTCCTCAAGCTTGAGGAACTTAGTTAGAATGCTCACACCAATTTTTGTAATTTTTAGACCTCATTTGGACCTCCAAATGACTCATAGAACCTAATTTTTTTACTATGCCGATCACTAGGTTCAAAGCCGATCAAAACTAGTCTAAAAACTATGAAAAGAGCTAGATAATTCATTTTTGAGGTTGGCTCATGAGAGATTAGAGCTTGTTTTGAGCTTCTAAGAGTGTTCTTGAGTAATATAGTTTACCTTCTACCTTCCATTGCCTCTCGCTTGTCTCTACTATGTGTGTGTGTTAGTGTATGTGTGTGTGCATTTGTGTGATTCTCACCTTCACCATCGCTCATCTCACTCATTCATGATCTTCATATCGACATATCTCTTCCATGGATTGACAGTTAAGGAGGAATCCAACTAATAAAGGATTTTCTATGAGTAGAGATGTAATTTTTGATGAAAACAAATCACGGTTTGATGATGGCAAGAAAGTGAAGCTTCCTTATGACTTGGATGAAGATTTTCCATCCCTTCAACCAAAGGAGCAAAAGCAAATTGAATAAAGTGATTCGGAGATTGACCTAGAAGACTTGGAAAGAATAAAGCTATGGAAGAACAAAGGTAAAGCAAAGATGCAAGATGCTACATATGGACCCAAGAGCTCACATCAACCACTTAGAAGGTCTTCAAGGGAGAAGAAGAAACCAGAGAGGTATGGTTATGATAGTTCTTTGGTCACCAAGCACTCAATCTACATTGCAAAGGGTACAACCAATGAAGAACCTACCACATTTGAAGAAGCACATAGCAAAAAAGCTTGGAAAGATGCAATGGATGAAGAAATGGAAGCCTTGAAGGAGAATGACACTTGGGATCTTGTACCAAACAAGCCATCTATGAAGGTAATTGGATCTTGATGGATATACAAAATCAAGAGGAATCTCGATGGAAGTATAAATAGAAATAAAGAAAAGTTAGTTGCTAAAGGGTTTGCTCAAACCCACGGTATTGATTATGAGGAGACATTCTCTCCTGTTGCAAATGTTCCTACAATTAGGGTTCTCATTAGTCTTTCTATATCTAGAAATTGGAAGCTCTATCAATGATGTAAAGAATGATTTCTTAAATGGATGGATTTTTGAGGAAGTGTATATGCCACAACCTCCTGGATATGAGGATGCACATCATCCTAACTATGTATGCAAACTAAAGAAATCCTTGTATGGATTGAAGCAAGCTCCAAGATCTTGGAATTTCAGATTGGTGACTTATTTGCACGACCAAGGATACATAGCTAACAAGGCAGATACCTCTTTATTCATAAAGAGGAATGGATCTGAAGTGATCTATCTATGTATGTATGTTGATGATATCATTATCACATGGAATGATCTTGAAGGAATCAAACAGGTAAAGAGTCAAATGAAGGAGGAGTTCAAAATAAGTGATCTTGGACCACTCACTTATTTTCTTGGATTGGAGTTAATCTACACAGGTTCAGGTATATACATCACACGAAGGAAGTATGTGCATGACATGATCATCAAGTTCAATATGGAAAACACCAAGTGTTTAGGTACACCTATGGAGAAAAATCATAAGCTTAGTGCTTATGAAGGAGATCCAATTGAAAACATCGCAAGCTATCAAAGCTTGGTTGGAAGTTTGAACTATGCAACACTCATAAGGGTGGATATATGCTATTGTGTTAGCATATTGAGTGAGTTTATGCATAAGCCGAGAAGACTACATATGGAAGCACCCAAGAGATTCCTCAAGTGCCTTATAAAGGGGACCATGAATGAAGGTTTTTTTAATCCATTTACTTTAGATATTGAGCTAAAGGCCTACTTAGATGCGGATTGGGCCGGATCTAGAGATGATAGAAGAAACACATCCGGGTATGTATCATTTGCACATTCAAAAATCATTTCATGGTCATCCAAGAAGCAACCAACAGTGGCATTATCTTCTATTGAAGTGGAATATAGAGGTCTGGCTAATGCAAACTAAAAAAATCATGTGGTTAAAGTCTTTGTATATAGATCTTGGACTTCATTGTTCAACACCTCACATTTTTGGTGACAATACAAGCTCACTACAACTAATCCGATATACCATGCTAGAACCAAGCATATTGAAGTCCACTACCATTATGTAAGGGAGAAGCTAATGAGCAAGGATATTCAACCATCCTATGTCTCTACAGATATGCAATGTGCAGACATGTTGACTAAAGCTCTTGATGGTACAAAATTGAGTAGATTCAAGTTGATGATTGGCTTGCAAGAAATCAAGGACAATTGAAGACTTATTTGGATTTAAAGCATGTTAGGCTTGAGGCACAGCTGGTGGTGCATTTTTCCCAAGCCTACATGCTTGATATGATGTTCATTTGTAGTCATATGTGTAGACATATGAAGACCTCTTGTAAAAGAGTACATTTTATCTCTTGTAATTGTAAAAGAAAGAATGGCTTAAGTCATCCATGATGTAAAAAGAAAATTTAGTGGCTCTAGCTACCTAAACGAATCATTTAGCTGAGGGAATATTTTCTAATTCCTAGCATCACTTTTAGGTGAAGTCATTTGAATTCGAATTCAAAACTACCTCCAAAAGTAGCTATAAAAGGAGTAAGAACAAAGTCGCCAAAGTAGTGCTTGATTATGACCATTTCATGCCTATTTTTAGAGATTAAAGAGCTTACTTCATAGCTTATTCTAGTTCCATTGTGCAAGTATTCATTGCCAATGAGGTTGTAATTATGTGAATCTATACATTCATCATTTACTTCTTCTCTGATTTGTTCTCTGCTATACTCACTTAGAATAGTAAACTTCAAAAGCTCATATCTCGGGCTATACGTAACCTTTTTCAGAGTTTTATATTGCATTGGATATCTCTATAAATCTAATTTATGTTTACACAATGTCATGTCCATTCAATTTACCATTTGTGATAAATCTGCATTTTACTGCTCACTGGCCTATCTCTATAGAGCCCGAAAATGGCGGGAGTGTTCCAGATTTTGCTAAAACTTTTTCTCAACGCTCAATTGATGAATTGAAGTGTTTTAACTTGGATTAGGAAGCTTGCTAAATCTATTTGCTATGTCCAAAAGGAAGTGTATGATTCCTACCAAGTTTAGAGCATTGTTAATTTTTTCCAGCAAGTGTATGTATAAAAATAGCAAGTTTTGGGAGCTAGTCATCTTACAACTAGTCTATCTTGACTCAAAATTTTGAGATACTTGTTCCAAAGCACTTGGATGATTCTTTTGTTGATTTAGGAAGCTCAAAGGGTCTACTAAACAACTCTAAAGTCTCAGTTGGCTGGTGTGAAGTTGGTTGTAGTAGCACCAACTCATCTTAAGGTTGCATCCACCATCTCTCTCCACATATGGAAGGTGAAAAACACTAAAAACAATGGAAAAACAAAGACAAAGCTGAGATTAATTACCTTCCAACATCTATTCTCACTATACTCTTACCATCACATATTTTTCCTAGAGATTGTCCTTGGCAACGGTGCCAAATTTGGTGTTATTTTGCACAAGGATAAGCATATCCTTCTTGCTTTTGGTCATAACCAATAAATATGCACTTCTTCCTTGGGATCCAATTTCCCTCTTACTTGAGAAGGAATGTGAGCATAGGCTAAGCATCCAAAGATTTTACAATGCTCTAGACTAGGTCTTCTTCCATTCCACACTTCATATGGAGTGGTTCCATCTAGTGACTTAGATGGAAGTCTATTTATGAGATATGTGGCTGTAGACACAGCCTCTACCCATAGGTAGTTTGGCAATCCCTTTTCATTGAGCATGGACCTTGCAGCTTCAACAATAGCTCTGTTTCTCCTCTCTGCTACACCATTGAGTTTGGGTGTGTACCTTGTAGTGAATTCCCTTTTAATGCCTCTTTCATGCAAGTAGGCATCATCCATGAGTGTGTTGACGTCGGCTACATGCATATCCATGTACAAATCCATGGCTATTGTGAAGGACTCCCACTTGTCATCTGCTTTGATTCCATTTATGATTTGTCTAATGATTTTTTCTTCTTCAATTACCTCTCCAATGCTTCCAAGTTGATCTGAAATCTCCTTCATCTTTGTGACATAATCAGTCACACTTTGCTTGGGGCTTTTCTTCATTGTTGTGAACTCCATCCACAATTGGTTCTTCCTTGCTCGAGTGTTGGAGGAGAAGAAAGAAGCAAGTGCATTCCAAGTCTCTCTTGATGTCTTGCATCCCTTGACATGAGGTAAAAAAAACCAGAGATTGAGTTTAGAATATAGGACCTTGAAAGTGCATCCTTTGAACATCAATTTGAAAGTCTTTCCTCTTCTTCATGTGATGGTTGCCCTTTGTTCCTCATGATTGGCATAGCTTCATCTCCAGATGTGTATCCAAATAGATTCCTCCCTTGAAGATAAGCCTCCATCCTTAGAGACCATGCTGGGTAGTTGTTTCTATCCAATTTGTCAATTTTTTTGTTGTTACAACTAGCTTCACACCAGCCAAATGAGACTTCAGAGTTGGTTAGTAGACCCTTTGAGCTTCCTAAATCAACAAAAAATCACCCAAGTTCTTTGGAACAAGTATCTCAAAACTTTGAGTCAAGATAGACAAGTTGCAAGATGACTAGCTCCCAAAACTTGATATTTTTATACATACACCTCTTGGAAAAAATGAACAGTGCTCTCAACATGGTTGGAATTAGAAAAATGCCTTCTGGACGTAAGGAAATATATTTTGCAAGATTCTGAGTCCAAGTTAAAACACTTCAATTCATCAAATGAGCACTAAGAAAACGTTTTAGCAAAATCTGGAACTCTCCCACCATTTTCAGGCTTTGGAGAGATAGACCAATGAGCAATAAAATGCATATTTCTCATAAAGGTTAGATTCAATGGACATGAAATTTTGTGAGCAAAGACTAGACGTAGCAACCTATTCAATGCATCTTAAAACTCTACAAAAGGTTATGTATAGCCCGAGCTATGAGCTTCTGAAGTTTACTATTCTGAGTGAGTATAGTAGAGAACAAATCAGAGAAGAAGTAAATGATGAATGTATAGATTCACATATAATTACAACCTCATTGGCAGTGAATACTTGCACAATGGAAGTAGAATGATAGAGCTATAAAGTAAGATCTTCAATCTCTACAAATGGGCATGAAATGGGGACGAATCAAGCACTACTTTGGCGAATTCCTTCTTGCTCCTTTTATAGCTACTTTTGCAGGCAGTTTTGAATTTGAATTCAAATGAGTTCACCTAAAAGTGATGTTAGGAATTAGGAAATATTCCCTCAGCTAATGGATTCGTGGTTTTAGGTAGTTAGAGCCACGAATTTGCTTTTTACATCATGGATGATTTAAGCTATTCTTTCTTTTACAATTACAAGAGATAAAGTGTACTCTTTTACAAGAGGTGTTCATATGTCTACACATATGACTACAAATGAACATCATATCAAGAATGTAGGCTTGGGAAAAATGCATCAACACCCCAAAAACCTCGTCCGCCCCCGCATCATCTTCTTGCATCCCAACAAAATAAAAAAAATCACCTATTCGCCCCATTTTTCTCATTTGCACATGCATGAGAGAAGCACTCAGTAAGAAATAGGTCAGTTTGTGTTATTGAGTTTTTATGTAAGAAAAGCACTCTAGTACATCAGTACATCTCTAGAAAGGTAAGAATCTTCACTTTCTGTCATTTTTGCAATAGGTCTTAGATCATCTCGATGGTCTGAGAACTTCACCATTTTGAAATTACATCATTGGCATCGTATAGAGCATACTTACGCATAGAGGAATCCAAAGACACACTCGAAAAATTTTCAATCTAGTGAACCATCATGATTGGCTCATGCCATCATGATGAGGCGAAAAGATTTGGAGATATGAGTGAGGGAGAGGAAGGTAATACCTATCTTCCAATAACCCACCAAGGCTACACCACCAAAGCCATCCTAGATTCGGGTGCTAGAGTAGCCATCACTACCACTTCCTTATGGAAATGTTGGGGTAAGCCAACACTAAGATCCACAAGAATGAAATTGCAGATGGCTGACGGTCATATTGAGAAGCCATTAGGCTTACTAGAAGGGATATCTTTCACCACTTGTGGTGTAGAATTTGAGCAAACCTTTGCCATTCATGAGTTTGGGAAAAATCATGCTTATGAGATGATATTGGAAAGACCATTCATGTGGTAGTTGAAAATTGTACAAGATTGGGGAACTAACTCAATCAATACCATCCATAGGACGTGTGAATGAATAGAGTTTGTGCATTTGCTAGAATCAGATCCATCATGATTGCATGAAGACACTCATCTATGGATGTGTAAGGTAGCTAAACAAGGAAGAACGATTAGAAGCTAGGACCTTAGGTTTAGAACCACATCAGCAAACTCTTCAAGACCCTATGTATGCACCAATAGTGTTTCCAAACAAAGAATTCAAGCCTCATGGTTGGGCAAAGATCTTAGCCACCATGGATATAGCTATGAATGAAGAGCACTGGACCCTTCACTATGATGAGGATGGATATGAAATTTCCATCTTTATGGTAGAACCCTTAGTGGAAGAGCCTCTTCTAGAAGGATGCACGGAACTACCCCAAGAGCTAGATGAAACAAGTGAGGAGGACCTAGAGTCCATTAACATGGAACGCTTCTGCTCAATACAAGAGAAGTATCTTTACTTTGTGGAAGCCACTACCCTTGAGATGGGAAAGGACAATCAAGTTGAATGACCCAAGTCACTCACAAAATGTAAAGAAAGTAAGCACAAAAAGAAGAAAGAGAAATTACCTAAGATGGAAGAAGAAGAACATCTTTTGGAAGTATGAGAGAACTTTAAAAAATATGAAATAGAAGAAAGAAGAATTATGGTATAGATGCCTAAACGAGACGCATGCATTGGAGGTGTACGACAATCAAGAAAAAACCAAAAAAATAAGAGTCACGATAGAAGATGGAGAACAAAAATGCACATACATAGGGCATGATTTGATGGAGGAAGAAGAAGAATAGTTAATTGTCCTATTGCAAGGATATAGAGATGTGCTCGCTTGGAGTTACAAGGATCTCAAAGGAGTAGACCCAGATATATGCTTCCATAGAATTCCTATGACTATAGAGGTCAAGCCTTCTAAGCAGAAACCATACATCTATAATGATAATTATGCTACCAAGATTAAAGAGGAGATAGATTGTCGCATAAAAGCTGGATTTATTTATGAAATTGAACATATGGAATGGGTATCCCCCATTGTGGTTGTGCCCAAGAAAAATGGGAAATTGTGTGTGTATAAACCTTAAAATGTTTTATGCTACCACGATTAGAGAAATTTATCCTCTTCCTATCATGGAGCATTTATTGGAACGAGTTCAGGGCAAGGAAGTCTATAACTTTCTTGATGGATTCTCAAGCTATAATCAAGTACACATTGCCCCTGAAGAACAACATAAGACTGCCTTTTCCACAGATTCTCAATTGGGCATATTCGCATTTCATGTGATGCCATTTGGGCTCACAAATGCACCTGCCACTTTTCAATGATTAAGTGTCATTTCTTTAGGGAATTCCTCCAAAAGAACTTGGAAGTTTACGTGGATGATTTGGGTGCACATTCAGCCATGAGATAGAGCCACATCCCCAAATTAAGTTATGTTTTTGACAAATGTCGAGAATATCAGGTGTGTTTGAACCCAAAAATATGCATTTTCTGTTGGTGCATTTTACCCAAGCCTACATGCTTGATATGCTTGATATTATGATCATTTGTAAGTCAAATGTGTAGTCATGTGAACACCTCTTGTAAAAGAGTACATTTTATCTCTTGTAATTGAAAAAAGGAAAAAGGGAAAAGATGGCTTACCTCATCCATGATGTAAAAGCAAACTCGTGGCTCTAACTACCTAAAACCATGAATTTTTGAGCTGATGGAATATCTCCTAACTTTGGGGATCACTTTTAGGTGGAGCCATTCGAATTCGAATTCAGAACTCCCTCCAAGAATAGCTATAAAAAGAGCAAGAAGGAAGAGGCGATTAGCAAGCCTTGTACGTGACCACTTCATGTCATTTTATAGAGATTGAAGAGCTTACTCCATAGCTCTATCATTCTACTCCCATTTTGCAAACATTCATTGCCAATGTGGTTGTAATCATATGTGAATCTATACATTTATCATTATCTACTTCTCTGTTTTGTTCTCTGTTATACTCACTTAGAGTAGTAACTTCAGAATGTCATATCTCGAGTTCTACGCAACCTTTTTCAGTGTTTTAACGTGCCTTGCATAGCTCTTACTCTCTAGTTTTTGAGTATAAATTTTCTGGGTCATTGGATTTACATTTTTGGACATATCTGCATTTTACTGCTCACTGGTCTATCTTTGCAGAGCACCGAGAATGGTGGGCATGTTCCAGAAATTGATGAATCTTCTTCTCAGTGCTCAATCCATCATGTGAAGTGTTTTAACTTGGATGGGGAAGCTTGCTAGGTCTATTTGCTATGCCCAAAAGGAATTTATCTAATTCCTACCAGGTTGAGAGCACTGTTCATTTTTTCAAGCAGGTGTATGTCCAAAAATAGCAAGTTTTTGGGAGCTAGTCATTTCGCAACTAGTCTGTCTTGACTTAAACTTTTGGGATACATGTTCCAAAGTACTTGGCTGATATTTTTGTGGATTTAGAAAGCTCAAAGGGTCTACTAATCAACTCTGAAGTCGCAGTTGGCTGGTGTGAAGCTGGTTGTAGCAGCATCTACTCATCTTTGGATTGCATCCACCATCTCTCTTCACATTTTCATGGTAAGGAAAGGCAAAATTCTACGACACACTGTGTCAAAGAAGGGAATCTCTATGGATGAAGAAAAGGTTAGAGTGATTGCAGACCTACCTAGGCTGAAAAGGGTTAAGGAAGTATAGGCTTTCATGGGACATTGTGGTCTAGCACTGAAGTCAACAAGATCACCACCACCATTGGTGTAGAATCATTTACTTATGTGATACCTAACCTCGAGGTGGAGCCTATCAATACCACATTTTATTTTGAAATGCAAGATGCATTTTCTAGCAAGCGTCACTTCTCAAAAGCACAATTCTTCTCACAGGAATATGAACAGCCAAGTTATCCCACCTCACCACCTAAGCAGGGATGAGAAAAAGTAGTATCAAGCTGAGATGAGGAAGAGCGAACAAAAATTGATGACGAATAATGTGACGATGAAGAAAGCCAAAATATTCAAGACTCTCAAGATGACGAGCAACATGAACATCAAGAGCATCAGAATGAAGCTCACGGTGATACTAGCATACATGAAGAGCACACGTATGCAATTGCCTATACACTAGCCATTCAAATACTGTATCACAACATGCAAGTGGTGTGGGCGAGTCGACATATCTCAGAAGAGCAAAGCAAGGAAATTATACAACAAGAACTAGCAAGTGGAGGATTCAAAGCTTTGTTTGTCGAATGTTTCAATGAATCAGTCAAGTCAATAGGTACAATAGAAGCACTTCACGTCCTAAAGAGAAAACCACTACCTCAGTTTGACCCTCGTCGTATCCACTTAATGTCAAGGCCTAGGCAATACATCCGCGTTCCAATAGATGCCCAATTCTCCTGACACCCGAAAGAAGCCTGACTAGTTGCTAAGTCACCACTAGTAGGAGAAACTATTGTTTTAGATTCCCCTCCCCAACCCTCAACATCCATACTTGTAACTTCCATAGAAATCACCTCTACATCTGCCCAAACCCTTCCTTCTGTTGTATATCCACCTTCCCCATTACACCCAGCTCACCCCCATTGTCCCAACTAACATCCAGTGCTGCAGTTGAAGCTATAATACATCCAGTGTACCAAAGTCCCACTAAAACCTTTACACGTATTATCTCAACAATAGTTTCCCCCATTCCACTTAATCCTTTCATGACCCCTTCTGATTCTTCCTTTCCCTTCCTCCATGACCCATTTTTCCATTTCCTAAACCGATGATTTTCTCACCGATATCCCCTCCCAGTCCTAGTACATCACCTCTACCTTCCCCTCTAGATCAATCCATCCTTGAAACTCATGTAATGTATTCATCCACATTTGTGAATCTTGTATTTACACCCACACAATCACACATGGCTGACTTCTGTTTCTTGTACCACTGTTGATGTGCAAGATGGATCTGCTCTATAATCCAATGTGGCATATTGATTGTCAGGTTCAGCGTGTCTGCCAAGTATAAACTAAACCAAATCTTCTTAGACGGCATTGTAAATCTTTCTTGGGCAGGGAATGTGAAGTGTTGCATGCACATTCGGAGATGGATGGCTATGGTTGGGGTCATTGCCACCATGTCCTTTAGCTTAGTTAGGTTCTTGTTCTTCATATTGACCGGGATCATCGTCTCCTTTTCTGTAGGGATGTGCATACCTCTCATTTCTAGAGCTTCCCTGACCAAATTGTTGGTTAATTTAAAACGCTTTAGTTCATTTCCTCGGGTAAGAAAGGGAAGAACAAAGGTGCTCATCCCCTTCTTATCTTTGTTGGGAGTGAGTGTGCTAACTAGGTATGAACACCTCAGGAAGTTAGGCTTTGGTAAGTGAGCGTTGAAGTAGTCATCCAATCCAGCCTCCTTCCATATTGGTCGCAATCCTTCATTGTTCTGAGCCTTTTCGAACTCTCATGTAAAGAAATGGTATCTTCCCCACCGTTCTATTGGAAAACAATGTCACATTAGTCCAAAATCATTTTAGGGCAGAAACCCTAATTTTGGTACTTAGTCATTTTTGGCACAAAAAAATGGGTAAAATTTTTATCAACCTATCTTGTAGAGCTTTAAGAGAGCTTTCTAATGGTATATGACATGCAGTCATCAGAGATCAGATTTGGGAGAAAACCCTAACCCTAACTTTTTTGCTAATTTAGGGTTTTGACCTCATTTGATAGCTCTCAGCATGAGGATCATAAAAATGTTATCAGATCATTCATGAGGCAGTCAGAAGTGTGAAAAAGCAAGTTACAAAGCTATGTTCAAAGTTGTCTAAAAGCAACTTTAAAAATAACTTAAAAGCACTTTTAAAATAAAACAATAGCTATTAAAAAACTCAACGATAGCGGCTTTATTTTTTAGCACTCAGGTTTTTTGCTAATCAGCTTTATTCCATCATTGGAATTTTGGTGGCCTATATAAAGATGCCTTCGGATCACTTTTGGATTATCCTTACACCAATTCAACGCCAACTTTGGTCCCTCAGCAGAGGTGGTGCTCTAGCACACATGGGGCAGCCATGGTGCACTCTAGGAGCATGTTGAGGAGCAGCTATGGAGTACTTCTTGGAGAAGAGTATGCTCACACTCTTGCTTATGGAGAGGACATACCCATCAGCAGCTTGGTGGTGTGGATCAGCCATCTACATAATGAATTTGAAGATTGTCTTCTACATGAAGATTTCGGTGTACTTCAAAGACATTGGAACAGAGCTATTTGGTATATGACAAGTTGTAGAGATTCTTCTTGACGTAACTCTTAATATAAAAGAGTTTTTTGTAGCAGATGTTGGAGACTTGGGTTAAGTTTTGTGTTTGGAAAAGGTACCTCATATTCTGCATATTCAGTATATTCAAAAAATTCAGAGTTTTTCAAGATAAAAATTAAAAAAAAATAGTATTATCAGAATTTTAGAATTTTTCAAAAAATTCAAAATTTTAGCATTTGCAAGAAAGTTATGAAATTTCAGTATTTTCAAAAAAATGAGTATTTTCAAAAATTTTCAAAAATTTCAATATTTTGAGAAAATTCAAAAAATTCAAAAAATTCAAAAAATTCAAAAAATTCAAAAAATTCAAAAAATTCAAAAAATTCAAAAAATTCAAAAAAATTCAGATTTTTGTGTTGTACCAATCAGATGGAGAATCTACTTTCTATGATTGTCTTGATTTCTGGATACATGCTTGTATTAAAAAAGGTGTTCCATTAGATTCTATCACTTGATTGAGAAGTGGAGTTAGCCAAAAGAAAGTCAAGCAGATACTTTCACATTTCACCCGAGAAGAATATGAAGATATGAAGTATCAACTTGTAACTTTTGGAGGTCTCAAGGTGAGAGTTTGTTCACTTATATTTCAAGTAGGAATTGTAGATTCTTGGGAAGGATTTGGTTAAAGAAAGTTTTAAAACTTTATGTGAGAAGCATGGACACTTAAGAGACATTCAGGAAGCAAATCAAACATTCAGTCATGAAGGTTTCATGAGAGCAGATTCTACACAGGTATCTTTTCAGAGAGATCTATGATCTTGTAAGATATTGATAGATCTTGAATGATCTTGAAGATCTTGAGTATCTGAGTCAATTGTCTATCCTTTGTTTGAAAATTTCTTAGCATTGGAAGAAGTAAGTCAAAGATTCAGATTCTATCAGATTTGTGTTGCAGAGAAATAGAAGAAGATACTTATGTTGTAGAAGATTGGATCCTAAAATGCTTTCAGTAAGGTTTTTGTTATGATGTAATAAATCAGCTAACCTTATTCTATAGTTTGGGAAGCTGAGAAATGACAGGGAAAGCTATTGGCATGTGTTCAGTGCTAATAAAAAGGGTTCATAGATGAGATTTTGTTTCAGATATAGGTATTGATCACTGAAAATCAGATTTATTGAAAGAAGGAAGACGTTCCAAATTTCATAAAGTGTGATATAATTTGAAGGATTTTGGATACTAGTGTTAAATCATCCAAGGGGGTGATGAAACATGAAGACTTATTTTCAGCCATATGTGGAAGAATGCAAAGTCATATCTAAAAGTATTTCTATTTCAGGTATTCCTATATTTCCTTTGTCAGTTTCTCTTTATGTCCTAGCTTTGAAAGAAGAAGGAAGAAGGAGAATGTCTAGAGAAAGTTCATGTTGGGTGTTCCTATTCAGGAGAAGGTTCCAGAGTTCTATTGAAGAGAAACTTGATATTTTAGAGAGGTATGTTTCAGAGGTACGCACATTTATGTTTATGCCAGATTCTAAAGGAAAGGGATATGAAGGACTTACAGTTAGAACAAGGATTATGAAAAAATATGAAATTTTGATGAGACTCATGGGTTGAGTTGAGTTGAGTACAGTTAGAGATGAACCAACTAGTGTTCATAATACACTAAGTTGTGAGTTGTTAGTCACAAGTCCCAGGATTCAGTTCCTGATCTTTTTTAGTGTATCTACATGACACAGCAGAAGTATGTTGAGAAATCTTTTATAAGGTAAATGCAAATATGTGGATCCTAGTGTATGTTTACACGTTAAGACATATTAAAGGAGATAGCAGATTCAAAGTTAGTTCATGCTATATATGTTGTCAAGCAGTGATTGCTTGATGTGTTCACTATTGGATATCTAGTTTGCATATTTTCTCAGGTATTATGGTTCATATTCAACAATTCAATTTTGAAGAAGACTTTTGAAGAAAAGGTTTGAAAGGTCAATTCGGGAGTACAAGTTTGAAGCTTGTGACAGTTTGTAGATGAATGAAGTTTCTTATCCAATTCAGTTTGTACCACAGGGGGGATTGTTGGAAAACAATGTCACATCAGTCCAAAATCATTTTAGGGATGAAACCCTAATTTTGGTACTTAGTCATTTTTGGCAACCAAAATGGGTAAAATTTTTATGAGCCTAACTTGTAGAGCTTTAAGAGAGCTTTCTAATGGTATAGGACATGCAGTCATCAGAGATCAGATTTGGGAGAGAACTCTAACACTAATTTTCTGTTGATTTAGGGTTTTGACCCCATTTGATAGCTCCCAGCATGAGGATCATAAAAATGTTGTCAGATCATGCACCAAGCAGTCAGAAGTGTGAAAAATTAGGTTACAAAGCAATTTTTAAAGTTGGCTAAAAGCAACTTTAAAAATAACTTAAAAGCACTTTTAAAATAAACCAATAGCTATTAAAGAACTCAACGATAGCTGCTTTATTTTTTAGTGCTTAGCTTTTTCGCTAATCACCTTTATTCCATCGCTGCAATTTTGGTGGCCTACATAAAGATGCCTTGGGATCATTTTTGGATTATCCTTACACCAATTCAACGTGAGCTTTGGTCCCTCAGTAGAGGTGGTGTTGTAGCACACATGGGGCAGCCATGGTGCACTCTACGAGCATGTTGAGGAGAAGCTATGGAGTACTTCTTGGAGAAGAGTGTGCTCACATTCTTGCTTATGGAGAGGACATACCCATCAGCAACTTTGTGGTGTGGATCAGCCATCTACATAATGTATTTGAAGATTGTCTTCTACATGAACATTTCGGTGTACTTCAAAGACAAGTATTGTCTAGGTAGGTCACTTGGCCTTGGCTATCAAGATCTTTAAACTCATAGATTGTGAGCATTCCTGCTTCATTAGACTGTTCAGTCTTATACCTCCAAAAGGCCTCGTCAATCTCTCGGTTTAAGAGTAGATCTATGCTCTTATTGTCCTGGGGAACCCACTCTGGAGTGATGATTCTAGTCAAGACTGATTTACCTCAGGGAGTTCTAGGCTCTCTTCCTAAGTTCCCTTGCTCTATGTCACCTATGTCTGTCTCTCAAATCATATTACCAAATTCATATGTTCTATCCGGTTGGTTGGTGACCATGTACATTGTTCCTTCCTTATCTAGGTGTGCACCATTTTTGAACTTGACCACTGGATGTTCTAGTCCAAGGGGTTGATTTGGGTTTTGAATCTAGACAACATATCTTCTTAGACCGTCCTCATAGATGCGAGCACCTAATCGGTTGGTCCTAATATATTCCAATTGTGTTTTATAAGGACCTTTGGGTTTCTCTAAGTAAGCCACACCTGAACTTCCTGTGGGTCTCTCCATACCATAAGACATCTCTGATTCACTAGTTTCAGAGCTAGGGTAGTGCGGATAAGTGCTCAACTGTTGGGCCCAAGACCTAGCAGTGTGATTGATACTAGCCCCTAAAGACCTAAGGCTTTGTCTATCTCTCCCTAGATGTCGTCCTGATCTAAGGTTCATATGCTTGATTGAATAACCCCAATTTACCCCAAGTACAACCTCATTTTAGATCAATTTGTATCAGTCACTTAGTTCTTTTTTAGTTGGTTATCGTGTTTATGCTCTTGTCTAATATCACATCATCAAGAATACTTGAGTAAGTTGCCGCACTTTTAGTTGCTCGCACCACGTTAAATTCTTTTCTTTAATGTTATCCATCATAGAGAGATTAAAGTTCTGCTTAACCTTGACTATTTAAGAGTCTTCAACTTAACAGATGCCTATCATCACCCTAACTTACTTCTAGCATGACTCGCACTTAGCCTAAGCTAGGAATTGAGAAAGGGAGTTCCAACCTCACTTGCTTATACCTTGCTCTTTGGTGTTCAGGAACCTCGTTCTCAAGCTTGCAATGCGCTATTGCTCTTGACGCCCTTCGATGATCTCAACGGACCTCACTTGCTTATCATCCTTGGTCTTTGGTGCTCAAGAACCCCGTTCTCAAGCTTGCAATGTGCCAGTGCTCTGGCACCCTTAGATGCTCTCAATGGACCTGTAAAAGTCCCAAAGTTAGCTCAAGATTTAAATTCAAATGACATAACAAACCATTTTCATTCATGTACTTCAGAGACTAAATTGCCCTTAGTCTTTATGGAAAACAATCTTAGAGATCCCTCAGTTTTCTTCCCCCGGGGTATGGTCAACTTCAAAATATCCTATCTATAACTCGCTGTATTAGTTTTACAAAAACCCAAACAGATGAGCCTAAGATCACTCCGAACGGATTTCGTATGAGGAAGTTATGATAGTTCACAGTTCTCGGGTTAAAACAGGGTTCACACTGTCTAACAAGCAAACACGGTTTTCTCTAGTTATTTGCTTACGGCCT
The DNA here is from genome assembly GCA_020310875.1 of Ceratopteris richardii. Lineage (NCBI taxonomy): Eukaryota > Viridiplantae > Streptophyta > Polypodiopsida > Polypodiales > Pteridaceae > Ceratopteris > Ceratopteris richardii. The sequence continues at coordinate 129,134,968 of CM035435.1, forward strand.
CTGTATGTGTCCTATAACACAATAATCATGCCCAAAATTAGCCAAAATTTTCAAATTAAAAAACCCTAAAAAATTTGCTGAGAATGGCTGTCAATCGCCATTGACAGAGGTGTCCGTCGTGGCCTATCAATCGTGATCGACACGTCAATCGTGATTGATGGTGTCAATCACGATCTACAGAGTTGGTTGTGAGGTTTGTCAATCATGATCGATGGTATCAATCGCGATCGACACTTTTTTTGCAAATTCTGGCATGATTTGAGTCAATCGGGGGTGTGTCCGTCGCGATGGACATGTGGACACACAATTTATTGTGTCAATCATGAAGTTTCAGCCAATCACGATCGATAGTGTCAATCGCGATTGGCTGAGTCCTACATGGCAATCCGTCGTGGTCTGTTGGTCACGATTGACAGGGTATGTCGGTTGCAAGTGACAGGGTCTATCGGTCATGATTGATAGAACTGCTTAACACCAACCAAGAACAAGTGCTGGAGAGTGTAATGGGCCTCTTTAGCTTGCTAATGATCATAAATAATCACGTACGTTGTGTGGAACATGATCCACTAATCAATGGATCAAAATAGATAGGTAGGAAATTGATCCAAGGACATGGACTTGCTATTTTTGTCTCTACACCTATTTAGTATAATGAACAGTGCTCTAAGCATAGTTGCAATTAGCCTAATTCTTTTTTATGGTATCGAATTAACTTAAACAACCACAAATCATGAGTGATTTCAATAAAATAGATGAACTACACATTGAGTATGATCTTTAGAAAATCATAGGACTTCCCCGACATTTTTGGGATGCATTAGAGTACAGACTAGAGACTAAAGTTATGATAATATCTCAGGATTGAGAGAACCAATGATAATAAAATTTTGTAGCTATAAACTAGATACTATAATAAATTTATGATGTTTTAAATCAGGACAAATGATCAATCATACATTGAGAATAAGCTCTGAGAAGATCATTGTACTGATGTAGTCATGGTAGAAAAGTGAAGTAAAGATGTAATGACATTGTATGTATTAGTTCAAATAAAAATACAATGTCATTGGCAATAATCTACTGAACAATGGGAGGGAAGTGATTGAGCTGAAGTGAGCTCTCAAATCACATAGGATCCCCCTCTATTGCTCTCCAAAAGTCTGGACATCACGAGAGTCTTTTGATTCTCTTTTATAGTTGAGTTTGGAGCTAATCTTTTGAATTCAAATTCAAAAGTTCACCTAAAACTAAATCCTAAACTATAGGATATATTCTCTCATCAATCAACTATAAAATGAATTGAGATTTGATGCTTGCTAATTCCTCGTGGAAGTAAGGTTCTTTTACAAAGGTAAATGTAACTGATTTTACAAGGGATTGATCATATAAGGCTCCATGAGAAATATGATAATCATCCAAGTATCTGGGCTTGGATTCTCTTGCACGAACATTTGGTTGTTTGGCATATGCATTAGTGTTGGAACAAGAACATAGAAAATTGGATGATAAAGTAGTAAAATGTATTTTTGTTGGGTACAGTTCTAAAAGGAAAGGCTATCATCTGTATCATCCTACTCTAAACACATTTTGGTTAGCCATGATATTGTTTTTGTGGAAGATACAGTTTAGCCATTACTTTCATGTACTAAGGAGACATCACTTAGCTCTAAAGGCATGTATGGCACCTTGCTGCCTCTTCTTATAGGTAGACAGTCAAGTGCTGGTCCAAATGAGGCAATTTCTCAGCCATTACAGGTTCCACATGATGATGTAGATTAGTCCATATTTTTATGCAAATTTATGTGATGCACATGTTGATGAGAGGCTTGATATAGAGGAGGCAAAAACTATGCCAAAATGGATGGTGTAGACTTTGCGAGATAGCAAATTAGATGCACCTATGTCATATCATACTCGTTCATGCTCTCCTAGAGATTCTTTTGAATTAGATTACTATGCTATGACTTCATCTTGTCTTTGTGATGAGAACGGGCCTATTTCTTTGTTGGAGCACAAAATTCAAAAAATTGGATGCCTACTATGCAATCAAAATATGATACTATGATGAAGAATGGTGCTTGGTTTTTAGGTGATTTTCCTCTAGGCAAAAATGCCATTGGAACTAAATGGGTATACAACTTGAAGCGTAAACCTGATGGAAGAATTGATAGGTATAAGGTTAAGGCTAGGCTTAATGCAAAAGGTTATGCTCAAGAAAGAGGCATTGATTTTGATCAGACCTTTGCACGCACTTGCCAAGACCACAGTTCATAGCATTTGTGCACTTGCAACCCATCATGGTTGGAATGTACATCAATTTGACATTAAAACTACACTTTTTGAATGGTGAATTACATGAAGAAGAGTATGTTTTTCAAGCACATGATTTTGTGTAGAAAGGGCATGAAAACAAAGTGTGTATGTTTAAAAAGGCATTATATGGTTTGAAGCAAGCACCATGTGCTTAGTGTGAAAAGGTACATGCCTACTGGATTGCACATGGTTTTGAGAATAGTGCAACTAAGAGAACCTTGTATGTTAAGCATGCAAATGATGTGCTTATGATTGTTGTTGTCTATGTTGATGACATGCTTCTCATTGGTCCTAGTGACAAGCATATTGCTAATTTTAAGGCTGATTTGCATGCCTCTTTTGAGATGTGAGATTTGGGAAATTTGCATCATTATTTGGGCATTCATTTTATGGAGGTTGATGGCAAAATACCTTTGTGTCAAACAAAATATATTGTCACATTATTACAATGTTTTGGCCCTAAAGACTACAAACCTATTGCCACTCTAATGGAAACATGTTTATAGTTGAGTCTTCATGATGGTGGAGATGCATTTGATGTTGTTCTCTATCAGCAAGCTATCAAATGCTTGATTTTCTTATGCATAACTCAGCCTAGTATTTTGTTTGTTGTCTCATAGATGAGCAGGTTTATGCATTGCCTATGTCAAGCATTGGTAGGTGGTTAAGTGCATCTTTCGCTACTTGAGTGGTACCCGACCACTTGGATTGTTTTATCTTGGGGGGGTTCACTACTGCCAAATTTTCTTTTAAACTTTGAGTGGGGTGGTTGCTATGACACTCATGTGTCCACTAGTGGTTTTCGCTTCATGCTTGGTAGCTCATGCATATCTTGGTTGAGCAAGAAGTAGTGCACTTTTTCCACTTCTACTTGTGAGGCTGATTATAGGGCAGCTTTTAGAGCGGTTTTTGAGTGTGTGTGGCTTAGTCTCCTTTTTTTTTTATTTGGGTGTTGGTAATTTTTCTACCACCACCATCTTCACTGGCAGACAAAGTGCATTGGAATCTTGTGTTCCATGCTCGCACTAAAGACATTGAGGTGCACTATCATTATGTCAGGGAGAGGGTCTCTACTAGAGAGATCAGTTTGACATATGTGCCCACACATGAGCAGATTTTAGACCCTTTCACAAAGAATCTCCCTAGGAAGAAATTTGAAGCTTTTCACAAATCTTTGGACTCACTTCCTTTTGCGGATTGATTCCACATAGCATTGCAGTTCCTTATACATGAGTGCTAGCTACTTGTTCATCGCATCACTCCGAGGGGGGATTTGTTGATATATTTTGGTAGTGATGTGTGTGAGCATGCTAGGACCACTAGGGCACTTTTTCCCTCTTTAGGAGATTTTTTCCCCAGCTTGTTTATACGCCTATAACCCTAACAAGTCACTTACCTTCGTATATTCACTTGGTAATACATTCAATATTGTCTGTTGTGCTCCAAGCTTCTTCTTCTTCCTTGTGTTGTTCATATGCTCCCACAGACCTCAAACTCCAGCATGCACTATTTGCCAGAAGATTGATTAAAAGTCTTAATTCACATGTTTTTTTCAACCAAGATGGGTAAAATGGTGTGATGTATTTGTGCCATCAATAATGGAATATCCAAATGTCTTTTTCCAAAAGAGCACGTTAAATTATAAACAGATAAAATATAGAAGCAAGTTAGATAGAGTTGAAAAAAAGGTTTATGACCTTTTCATACCTTTTGTGAGGGACCCACTTTATTTTCAAAGTGTTTTCTAGCATGAACACTCTATGGTCCCTAAAGGGGGGGCATTCTTCTATCTAGAAAAAGAAGAGATTATTCTATCAACCATTATTTGTGAGGCTTGCCAAAGTTGAAAACACATCATTCCTTCCAATGTTTCCGTGTGTTGGTAGTAGAACAACAAGGAGCTATAGAAGTTGGAAAGGATTTGTAGAAATTTCCTTTGGACGGGGAATCCCAATAGAAGGGTAGAGGTGAAGGTCAAATGGGAAATTTTCTCTAGATTGGAGAAAATGGGTGTGTTGGCCATCCTCTATGTGGATGCTTTGGTGAACATGATTGTTGGCAAATGGATGGCCAAAGCCCAAAGTAATGACAAAGCTTCTTAGGCCCAACTCATTTTCAAAATTAACAACATCCTCTCCCTTGTTGGGTTCCCTACATGGAAAAAGTTTGATCAAACCATGCTCTTGTTCTTTCCTTTCCTACTTGCCCACAAGGGTTTGAATTTGGTGTGCTCTTTGTAGAAAGGTTGCAACATGAAACTTTTATGTTCCATTAGTGATGATTGGAAGTGGGTTGTTGGAATTAGACAACATGATTCTATCTACTTCCCAATTATGTTTATCATGAGAATGGAGAATGAGAACCTCCATAGAGCCAAGAGGCTCTAGAAATAGAGGTTTTTGTATGTGGAAGCACCTCTAGAACCAAGATAGAAGATAGTGGATCAAGTTGAGGACATTGAACCAAATCATAGAGTTGACTTTGAAGACAAGTGCTTATTAAGACATAGAATCAATGCTTCAGACCAATCCAAGACATGATTAATGCTTGATCAAGATCCTCCTCACTTGAGTTGGCATAATGGAAAAAAATGGAGGACATTTAGATAATGAAAATAAATCTATGCTTTCATCAAAATTTAAACAAGAAGTGGTGTTTGAATTAGACATGTGATAGATGGGACTTCAAGTTCATGAACCTATGGCACACTTATTGACAACAAGAAAGTGATCCATCTAAAAAACTATTGACCAAGGGATCTAGAAAAATGCCAAAGCCAATAAAACTTGTAATGTCCCCCGCCCCTCTCTACCCCATGGTGCAAGTGATGCTTTAATGGCAACAAAGACTTACGTCACCTCTTAGTTTCCTATCCTTTTCTTTTCTCATCAGATTAATTGGTAGCAAGATTTTCTCAATGAAGCGAACAATTGGTCATCATGAGATGAGGAACATTATAACCACAATTCCATGCCTCCGCAACATTAAACTAAAAAGCGTATTGAAGGTAATTTTTGTGTGCTTGATTCTAGAATCGGAGGCAACACAACATATGTTGAGGCAATGCCAGAAGTAGGAGAAAAATCCGATTTCATTCTCCATCAATATATTGTTTTCCTCAATGAAGAGCCTCAAAATCGTCTAATCCTCACTGCAAGAGAGGGAGAGGCCCTAAATGTGACCGAATCGAACTTGATTCTGAACAGGGTAATTTACTGCATCTGCATTGATGAAAAGAAAGAACAACGAGGCAACCCTATTTAATAGAACGCTGACCGTTAATGTTGATATGGGCATAAGCATTACCCAATACTATGGAAACCATCTTGATAAACTCTGCACCACAATCAAGGTCCATCAAGAACTAAAGGATAAATTCTCACTCAGGCCCATCATAAGCTTTCTCAAAATCAATTTCAAGGAAGAGGAAATTTTGGGAAGACTCCTTTGCATAATCTAAACCCTTGCAAACATCAATGATGGCTCCAAGAAGAGATCTACCTTTGATGAATCCTTTTTTATCTTCTTTGATCCTCGAGCATCATGCAATGTGGTTGGAACAGAAAATGGAAAATATTTTATGATCGGTCTTGAGCATAGTGATATACCAATAGTTTTCAATTTGGTTCTTGATTTGTTTCTTGCGGATGAGCTTTATTGACCTTAATCTAGACATCTTGGTAGGGAACCGAAGCAAACAACCTTGCACCAAATCAAACACAGTGAGACCCACTATAATATCTTAAAAGGTTTAAAAGAACTCAATAATAAGGTTGTTAAGGCCCAGAATTCAAACTTTGGGGAGGGCATCAATAACTTTGAGGTTCTTGTGACGTGATAAGGGAGCAAGAAAGTGTGCAATGCCACGGGGGATCTTTTAATATCTAATATTAGAGATAAGTCCTTGCTCTCACACCTTCGAGGCAAAAATGGGGAAGAAACTCCAAAAATCTAAGTAAAGTGGTTGATAATCAATGTTCAGTTATCCTCTTCTAAAATGCATTTAGCTCCATTGTTTTCAATCATTCTAGGAACAAATTCTCTACTTTGCTTCTTCTTAAGGATCCCACATGTTTTTTTGGATGGTTTCTCCACCTTGTTGGCCCACGTGTCTGGCAAATAATTGAAGCCTCTTCCTATTGACTTCATCTTCCTATCTAAGAATGCTAATAATCTTAATAAGGAATTTTTGCAAGCGTTATTTACCTTTATTAAGTTTAATATCAAGCCATATGAGCCTTCTGTAAAGATTCTCCCTTCTATCCTTACTAATTCTTTGGAGCTCCTTTTCAATTTTGTGGAAAATGTTGTAGTTCGAGTTGATGGAATATCGAGAGTTAGTATCAAAATACTAGAGGCAAATTAAAAGAAGCTTCTAGGTAGGGTTCACAATCCTTCAAAAATTAAGGGAAATAGGAAAAGAACTAGGTTTATAATAAATAAAGTTCAAATCACTAGTAACATTAATAACAAAAATAATAGTGGTGGTATCAGCTGCAGCAATAGAAACCAAAGCATAATTGTGCATTAGACTTGTGAGGTCCATGCACAAGTGACAAGTGAGACTAGCTAGCTCTTATACGTCCAACAGGTTCACATAGTGGTGGTTTGATGCACACATTAAATTATCAAACCAAGAGTATAACCTAGTCAATTGCATGGAAATGTGTGCTCTAGTGATGGTCCATGCAAGAGAATGCCTATTATGACCACCATGTCATTGAGAGATGAATCTCCTCCCAACCATATGTCTCTATATGTAGCTCTCTCCAAGGAGCTACCTTTTATTGGTGAAATAGAATTCAAGCCCACATACTTAAATGATTAGCATTATGTCTCTATATGTAGCCCTCTCCAAGGGACTACCTTTTGTTGGTGCAAGAGAATCCAAGCCCACATATTTTTCATGGAGCCTTATATGATCAATCTCTTGTAATATCAATTACAATTACCTTTGTAAAAGAAACTTACTTCCATGTGGAGTTAGGAAGCATCAAATCTCAATTCGTTTGCTAGTTGATTGAAGAGAGAATACATCCTATAGTTTAGGATTTGCTTTTAGGTGAACTTTTGGCTCCAATCTCAACTATAAAAAGAGGATCAAATGACCCATGTGATATCTCGACTTTGGGAGATCAGCCAATGACATTGTATTTGTATATGATCTAATACATACGTTTTCATTACATCTTCACTTCATTTCTTTGCCACGACTACATCAGTATAGTGATCTTCTAAGAGCTTGTTCTCAGTGTATGACTGATCGTTTGTCATGATTTAAAGCATCATACATTCAATATACGGTCTACTTTATGGCTACAAAATCTCATTATCGTTGCGTCTCTAAATTCTGAGATATATTCACTTCATTTCTCTCTAGTCTGTTGACTAATGCATCCCGTAAATGTCGGGATACTCCTATGATTTGCTAAACATCATACTCAGTGTGTAGTTCATCATTTATATTTAAATCACTCATGATTGGTAGCTCTCTGAGTCAATTAGACATCACCAACATGAATTAGGCTAATTGCTACAATGCTCAGAGCACTTTTCATTTTACTCAATAGGTGTAGAGACAAAAATAGCAAGTCGATGACCTGGGATCAATTTCCTATCTACCTGTTTTGATCCATTGATTTGTGGATCATCTTCAAATCAACATAGGTGATTATTTATGATCATTATCAAGCTAAAGAGGAGCAACAAAAAGCAAGATGGGAGATGGATTTCCATAATTCATTGACAAATTGGATAGAAGCAACTACTCAGCATGGTCAATAAGGATGCAACCCTACCTCCAAGGAAGAAGTCTATATGGATACATCTCAGGAGATGAAGAGATGCCAACATTGAGGACCAAACATCAACCCACAAGGGAAGAGAAAAAAGGTTGACCACATGGTATGCAAAGGATGATCTTGACAGGTTTTATCTACTAAAATCAATATCTGATTTCTTATTGCCTCACATTAGGAATTTCAAAACCTCCCAAGAAGCTTGGGAAGTACTTCCATCATATTTCTCATCAAACACAAGAGCTAGGAAGAACCAGCTATGGATTGAGTTTACAACCCTAAAAAAGCAATGAATACAAAGTGTGGCTGATTGTGTAACCAAGATGAAGGATGTGGATGACTAGCTTGCAAGCATTGGAGAGGAGATATGAGAAGAACACATAGTAAGGTAGATCATCAATGGCATCAAAGTTGATGATAAGTGGGAGTTCTTCACCGCAGCAATGGACCCTTATATGGATATGCAAATACATGACCTGAACACCTTGATGGGGCAACTCTTCACCCACGAGACAAAGCTTAACAAGAATGGTGACAACTCTAGAGGTAACCAATCTTCTGCCCTTTATATAGATAAGAATAAAAGTAAGGATGAGGGTAAAAGCAAAAAGAATGAAGAAGAGGCTAGTACCTCTCAAGTTAACTACACAGGTAGAGGAAGAGGTACTAGAGGAAGGGGTAGAGGAGGAAAGCAAGGCAGGGGGAGATCCCACAACACTCCACCTTGCAACATCTGTGGCCTTACCAACCACACCATAGAAGAATGCTTCATGAACACAAAGAATCAAAGTGGAACAGGCTTCCATAGAGGGAGCTATGGACAATCTAGAGGAAGGTTCAACAGTGGAGGAAGCAATTATAATCACAACTATAACCAAGGCTACAACAACAACAATTATCAAGGAGGTTTCAGAGGAAGAAGAGATTATAACAACTACAGAGAAGACCAAGAAGACTCTCTACTCATCATGAACATAACATCCAAGCAAGTTAAAGATGATGAGCATATTTTCTATATTGATTTTGGTTGCTCCAATCATGTAGTTGGAAATTTAGCATTGTTATCTAATCTTGAAGAACCCAAATGGAATCATGAATTACGGATAGGTGATGATACTAGACACTCTATCAAGAAAATTGGGAATGTCAAAACTTCTGATGGTAACATGAACCTCTTAAGTAAGGTTTTATATGCGCCAACTATAACCAAAAACCTAATAAGTGTTGGATAGATTGTGGGGAAAGGCTTACAAGTCAGATTCACAAGGCATGGAGCATATGTGGAAGACCCTAAAAAAGGCTTCAAGAGGAAAAAGGTGAGAAATCTGGTAGAGTATTTACATTTGAGATTGAAGACACTAGAAACATAGCACTCTTCAATTATAAAGATCAAACTCTATCTGAACTAGAGATATGGCACAAAAGGCTAGGTCATATAGGAGAAAGAACACTAAAGAAGATACGTAGGGATCGGAGTGTGCTTGTCATTCCAAATGTGTCCAAGTAACACATGATATAGAAATGTGGAGCATGCCAATTTGGCAAAGGTCACAAGCAACCATTCAACAGAAAGGGGTACATGTATGAAGACTACTTGGAACTTGTACACACTGATGTGTGGGGTCCTAACAAAGATCCATCAATCTCCGGTTCAAGGTACTACGTTTCATTTATAGATGATTACAGTAGATGGACAGTCCTTTATTTCATGAAGCAGAACAATGAAGTATTTACATGTTTCAAAAAGTATTTGGCAATGGTTGAGAACCAAATAGGGAGAAACTTGAAGAGGATCAGATCTGATGGAGCTGGTGAGTATTTCTCACATGAATTTGGTTCATTCTTATAGGAGAGAGGTATAAAGAGAGAGGTCACAACAAGGTATAATCCTAAACAAAATGGAGTGGCAGAGAGAAGGAACAGGTTGATAGTAGAGGCTACAAGGTCAATGTTGAATGAGAAGAAACTACCCAACTACCTATGGGCAGAGATTGTTTCCATAGCCACATACTTGCTTAACCTACACCCATCCAAATCCTTGGATGGAATGACACCCAATGAAGCATGGAATGGCAGGAGACCATCATTGGACCATTGCAAAATCTTTGGGTGCATTGCTTATGCACACATTCCCTCACAGATTAGAGGGAAGCTTGATCCTAAAGTTGAAAGTGTATATTCATTGGCCATGACCAAAATCTGAAGGGCTATAGGCTTTACAATCCCACTAATAAAGGGTTTATAGTTAGTAGGGATGTAGTATTTGATGAAAATAATTCATGGTTTGAAGATGATTGCAAGAAGATCAAGTTCCATTATGATTCAAAAATGACTTTCCAACTCTCACTCAAGAAGATCAACAATTATCAGAAGATGTCAATTGAGAGGATGAAGAGCAGATTGACTTCAAGGCTTGGAAGTCAAGGGGCAAGACCAAGTTAAAGCAATTGGAAGACATTCGAGAGTCCTCCAATCAAGCACTCAGAAGATCTCAAAGGGAGATTAAAAAGCCCATAAGGTATGGCTATGACACATCATTAATCACCAAGAATGTTGTGTATATCACTAAAGACTCTATGACAAAAGAACCTTCTTCATTTGAAGAGGCCAATAAGAAGAAAGAATGGAGAGAAGCCATGCAGGAAGAAGTTGAAGCACTTCAAAAGAACAATACTTGGGGCTTAGTTCCCAAGAAGCCAAGCATAAAGGTAATAGGATCCAGGTGGATATATAAAATTAAAAAAAAATCACATGGTTCTATAAACAGGTACAAGACAAGGTTAGTGGCAAAGGGGCCTGCTCAAACCCATGGAGTGGACTATGAAAAAACTTTTCACCTATGGCTAAGATGCCAACAATTAGGGTTTCGGTAAGTACTATTGCTTCCAAGAATTGGAACCTATAATAGTTAGATATCAAGAATGCATTCTTAAATGGAGGGATCTCAGAAAAAGTTTACATGGCACAACCACCAGGGTATGAAGATAGGGACAAACCATGTTTTGTATGCAAGCTAAGGAAGGCAGTCTATGGCCTAAAGCAAGCTCCTAGAGCTTGGAGCCATAGGCCTGTTACTTATTTGCAGGATCAAGGATTTGTGGCTAGCAAAGTAGATTCTTCTTTATTTATAAAGAAGACCAACTCAAAAGTTATCTACTTATGTGTCTATGTGGATGACATTATCATTACAGGAAATGATGCTAATGACATCAAGCAAGTTAAAGCCCAACTAATGGAAGAATTTAAAATCAGTGACCTTGGTTTGTTAACATACTTTCTTGGTATATAACTTGTGTATATAGATTCTGGAGTGTTTATTACTCAGAGAAAGTATATCCATGATATGTTGGTGAAAGTCAAGAAGGAGAAGACCAAAATTGTAGGTACACCTATGGAACTCAATCATAAGCTTAGTTCTCATGAAGGAGAACTTCTTGAGGATATTAAAGGTTACCAAAAGCTTGTTGGAAGTCTCAACTATGCAACCCTAACAAGAGAAGACATTGCTTATGGAGTAAGTACATTAATACAATTTATGCATGCACCAAGAAAGCCTTACATGGAAGCTGCCAAGAGGGTGTTAAAGTATCTAAAGGGTACCATAAATGAAGGGTTTTTTTGCCCCTTCACTTTTGCCTTAGACATAAAGATGTGTTCTGATGCAGATTGGGTTGGCTCCAAGGATGATAGGAGGAGCACCTCAGGATACTTGTCTTTTGCAGGTTCAAAGCTTATATCATTATCATCCAAGAAGCAACCAAGTGTGGCTTTGTCATCTACAGAGGCAGAATACAGAGGTTTAGAAAATGCAACTCAAACTACTATGTGGCTCAAGCAACTCTATGCCAATTTGAGAGTACATTCTTACACTCCAATAATTTTTGGAGACAACACTAGCTCACTTCATTTGGCTGCTAATCCTATATATCATGCAAGGACTAAGCACATTGAAGTGCACTATCATTATGTAAGGGAGAAATTGCTTAGCAAGGACATTCAATTGTCCTATTGCTCACAAAGTCTCTGGATGGAAAGAAGACAAACAGGTTCAAATTGATGATTGTTGTTAGCTGGAAAATTTGTTAATGAAGATGCACTAACATGTCCCATTTCGGAGTTTTTTTTTGAATGTAGGTGTTTGGCAAGGAAAATTGATTGCATGTAGCTGTGAATGCAGGTGGTTGAATATAGTTTATGTTGATCGATATATGGCTATGGAAGTCGAGCACCGGTGTTAGGGCCTCTCATGGGAAACTACAGAGTTGTCGCACAAGGACGATTTGCTCTTCCTGCACCTATGCCCCCTCACAATCGGCATTGGGCTCCTCGTCATTTAAATATGTAGGGCATTGATGTCAGCCAATTAAAAAGGCTTGGAAGCCAGGGCTATGGTCAACACTTATGGATTGGTCAGAGGGGAGGAGGGCCCTAACTCCACACATGTGGAATGCTGTATGCAGGTACGGAGGGATTTTCTTGAGCCCCGCAGGGATTTGTAGTTCTAGAAGCTCTACAAATTCTTCATGGGGGGAAGGAGTCGGGAGCTCGTGGGCATTTTCTGGCTATTTTTCTTTGAGAATCGGGGGCGCAGAAGAGAACACGAGGTGGAGGGAAGGGGGATTTTTTTTCTTGAGTTCAGGGAGAAGGTTTTGGTCGACTGGAGTGGGAGAGAAAGAGGGGAGAGCCAGAGAAGAGCACGGTAGTTGGCACGGAGTGGATGTTTAGCACTAGCAACTGATCTTCATCTTGATTCAAAGAACGATCGGGATCCTCAGTGAGTTATGGGAAAGACGGATGCACTGAAGTGAAAAATGATCGGTGGAGATATCAGCAATACACTAAGCTCGGGGTCAGGAAGATTCGGGGAGGGGAAATTCTCCTCTATCGAAGGGGCAATTAGGAAGAGTTTTTGGAGATTGCCTATCGAGAGACGAGAAAAAGGGCACCCGTGGTCTACCTTCATCAGCTTTTGGATGCAGGCCTTCACATCTTCCGTTCCCTCGTTTCCACATCTGTCGAAGAACACGGAGAAGATGTAGTGTTTTTACTTCAGTAGCGACGGCTCAATCACCCCCCCCCCTCCATGGCAGATGGGGTCCTGGCTCTGAAGAAAGGTGATTTCATACTCTTGGGTAAGCATTCCCTAACACCATCACACAGAGTCTTGTTCAGTGTGACGACGCACTTGTGATACGTGAGATGGCGAGTCTGTCATAAGACGTAAGGGGTTACGGGATATTTAGTGCATTTCCTCACGGAGCTTACTATAGCACAACAACAATCATCATGGCTTGGGAACCACAGATAGTTTCTGGGGGAAGCACATTCTCATGTTAGACCATCTGAAATGCGCTTGTATCAGATTTGTTTACCAAGAATGCAATGAAGCTACTGTGATGCTATATGGTTGTGCGTCTGTACTACTTCCCACTTTGCATGACATTTCCCATATATGTGGTATGAGCAACAACAGTATTGGCAAGCTGATTGGGAACAAAGCAAGAGAATGGCCATTGCAGGTGATCTATGTAATTCCTCTAAAGTAATGAGCAGAAGCAGGTAATAGCACTCAACTTTGCAAAGATGCTGAAATATCAGCGTCCTCGGAAGTAATAGTCCTGCAACGACATTAGGGAAGACATCTCTGAGGGAATGATGGGTAGTTAATAAGTTCACTATTTAGGACAAAGCACTATTGGAGTTTGTTTCATGGTAAAGGAGAATCCATCTTTTTTAAAGTGCAGATATATGACTGGGTAGGGCAAGCACAATTTCAAATAGATGGGAATGCATTTTACAAAACCACTCCCAGATTGTACAACAGAGAAGGGAATGTTGACTGAATTGTTTGCCGTTCTTATATAACCTATGCATGTCCATGCTCTCCTTCGTGACACGAATCTCTGTTAGGATTTTTTTAATGGATACTACAGGTTCTGTACATAACTACGCATAGGGATGTTGTGATCTCAGGACTTTGAATTGTTGTGTGGAGTTTAATACAATTGATATATTGACAGTAAAAAATGTGCATGCACAGTTGTGAGGGTGCCTAGGTGGATGTAAAGGGGATGATAGAGAGTGAGTAAGGGAGGCCAAAGGCGTATGAGGACGTATGTGGGTGATAATGAGTGAAAGAGAGAAAAAACTGTTTGAGCAAAAGGAGGGAACAAGTGTGTGTGTGGGACAAAGAGAGATAGGGGAAAGTGATTGAGGGAATAGAGTGTATGTGAGTGATTAAGTGCAGGTATGGTCAAATGGCTGTTTGCCTAGGCAAAGACTTCTTGAATGTGTGGGTGTCTAAGCAGGTGTGTTTGAATGCTTGCTTGGGTGAAAAGTATGTGGGTGTATGAGTGTGTGTGGATGTGTGTGTGAATAAGGGAGGGAAATTTGTGTGTATGCACTCGCATGTATGGGAATGTACAAAACCATGTGATAATGTGAGTGTGAGATCTTGAGGGTAAGTGTGAAATACCATGCAAAGAAGTGTGGGAGAATGAGTGAACGAAAAGGTGCTTGAATGTGTGAGTGGCAGAGAGACAGAGGACCGTGCAAATAATAGAGTGCGAAAGGAAAGGGGCCCTTGCTTTTGCGTAGGGAACAAAAGTCCTTCCTATATCTAGGGTAAGTGGAAGCGGAGACTAGAGCATCCTTGGATGAACCTTCGGGATGGAAATTAGTATGAAATTACCATCCAAAAACATTTGGATTTATCCGGGAACTACAAAAGTGAGCCAAATCCTGCACATCTGAGGCTTGACGGTAAGAGAAGCTTTCCAAGACATGAGAAATTGAGCAGGTATAATTAATTAAAGGTGTAATTATTTGCGCATTTTCTTGGAGTAAGGACTTTACCTACTGGGGATACCAAAGGAGAATAGATCCGAGGATGTGGCCTTAGTGCAACAAGAAGGTGACATAGTGCAAGAAAACTCGGCAAAATACAAGCGTGTGTAAGACAATTTCCCTTGGACTAAGAGTGTAAACATTTTGGTGCGTTTGCCGGGAAAAGCTTGGTACGTCTCTATAAGAGAGTACCATAGGTTTGCCTAGCACCACATGTTGGCGGAGCTTGGGGACGCCGGATCTAGTACATGAGCGAGGGGAGCTCATCCTTAGGAGAAACACGAACGGAAAGAGAAGAGCACGCTCAAAGAAGAGCCCTTGAAAGAGAAAGGCAAAGGTGGGAGTCACAGGGCGAGTCGACCTTGACTAGCAGGAAGAAACCCGCCAAAAAAGTGTACTCCCGTAGGAGAGTCGCGAATCAAGTGCAAAAGTTTGAAGGAGGGATCCTAAGGCCGCGCGCACTAAACTTCTGGGACCGTGAGGATATTGACATTACGCCACTGTTTGAAATGGCACAGCAAGTCCAAGTGCATTTAGGAGACTTTCCTAAATTCTCAGGATTGTGGGATGAGGATCCGGATAGCTTTATCCAATTGTTCGAGGTCACGTGTGAAGCAAATGAAGTGGTTGACCAAGCGCAAAGACTTCGGATCTTGCCAGCCATATTCAAAGATGAGGCTTCCAATTGGTACGAGAACCTGGAAGAGCCGCGAAGGCGAACTTATCAAATGCTAAAGGATTCCTTTTTGGCTAAGTTTCGTAGGCAAGGCTTCCAAGACCGTCTAGCTCAACAAATGGATTATCTCTGGCAGGGGGTAAACGAGAGCATCGGCAACTATATCCAGAGGATGGAAACCCTGGTAAGGAAGATGGGCGGGAATGCCCCAAATGAAGATACCTTGAAACAAAGATTTATTGCGGGACTAAGAGCTCCGAGCGCTCAACAGCATATTAGTTTGAGTCGACCGGCGACGTTGGTGGCTGCCAAAGATGTTGGTCGCGTGTGGGAAGAGGTTCAACTTCGCCAACAATGAAGGCAATAACTTTTGTTTGAACCGATGCTAGGTACAAATGTTGGGCCTACAAGTGGCACTACTCAAACAAATCCTGCTGCAACTCCACCGGCATTTATGGCTGCTACAAACACGCCCCAAGAGGTAAATCCGGTGTTGACTGAGGAAAGGATTATCGAAATTGTGGTTCAGGTGGTAAAAGCTGCCACTCTAACTCATGAAGCATATGCGGTAAGGCAAGAAGTGGCACCCGAGCCAAGTCAAGGAGTGTTTAGATCAAACATCTTTTGTGTGAAATGCCGAGGATATGGGCACATGGCCACAGAATGTCCTATAGTTTTGAGACTGTATGTAGAACCAAGAATCTTTTGCAACTTTTGCAAGAGGAACAATCACACTAAAGATGAGTGCCGTGATAAGGGAAGGTGGCTAAACAATAGGAACTATGCTTATAAAGGGTTGCCGGGCCAAAGTGAACCTCCCGTGCCTAGATGGGGGCCTAGACCCTCGTATATTGCTTATGAAGGCCAAGGCCAAGTATGCGGATACCAAAGGCCTGAACCACAAACTCAAAGGAGAACGGGACCGCCAGAATGTTGGCGATGCGGGTGCTTGGGGCATATACAAGCACATTGACCGAATGCGAGGAAGCAAGAAGACTTTACACCTATGTGCGGATATTGTAGTAGGGAGGGCCATTATGATGTTGATTGCCCGCAACGAAGAAACGATTATTGCCAAGGACAAAGAGGGGTTGAGACATCCACCTATGCACAGCCGCAACCACAACTGATGATGCAACCTCAAGGTAGAGTGCCCAACACTGGAGTAGTAATTAGGGAATTGGATCCGGGAGCTAGCACCTCTACCCACCATGTAGAGGCAAATCAAGGAAAAGAGAAAGGTAAAGAACCGATGGTGGTTGTGGTCACTCGCGCACAAGAGTATACTCGAGGGAACTCAGTTCAAGTGAATGATGATGACAAGACTCATAGGCAAAGGGATTTAGATGAAGAAGACGAGGTGGAGGTCCTTCCACCAATTACATGAAATTTGTACTGGGTATTCCACCATTCGCAGAAAGGCTTAAAGTCCACGAGAAGTTGCCAAAAAAGAAGCAAGCAGAAGAAGGAATGGACATCGTGCAAAGACTTGTCGAGACCGAAGTCACTTTTGATTTGGCCACATTACTAAGGTGTTCGCCAACCTACAGAAAGCAATTCTACAATGAGTTTATCAAGAAACCAAGGAAAGCGAAAAGAAAAGAAAAAGTGGACGAGGTGGTCTTAGGGACGATCCAAAGTATTATGACTCAAGTGGACTCGAATGCCCCTGTAGTCACAGTGGAGATCAATGGATATGCGGTTCTAGGCGCGCAATTGGATAGCGGAGCTACAGTGAACCTAATGATAGAATACATGATGAAAGCGTTGGGATTGACACAATTGGAAGACACCCCAATGTATCTCCGAATGGCTGACCAGACGCAGGTAAAGCCTGCAAGATTAATACGAAATGTGCAAACTATTGTTGGTGGGATCGAATTCTCTGTTGACTACTTGGTTGTGAGACCGAGATCCACCGAAACTACATTTTCTAAATTATTGGGGCGACCATGGCTGATGCAGGCTGATTGTGTACATGATTGGAGGACGGGGTTGATCACTATTGGGTCCAAGACCGGTCGAATACAAATCCAAGTGACTCCTAGGGAAGATGCCAAGAAAATGGTCTCGATCAAAGAGCCAGAAAAGAAAGTGGTTGAAAAGGATGTGCGTGAAAAAGTACGTGAAAAGTTCTCTTTCAAAGCAAAAAATTATAAAAGCCTTTTGCAGGATGGATTTAACTTACAAGCAACAAAGCGAGGTCAAGCCAAGATGGGTGAATATGTGCTTCCAACCTTATACAATGATGACTCAGATAGGGAGCTATTAGGGTTTTTGGGAGGATTCGATGAGTTTGAGTGTTATACGACAAGCATGGACCCCGAAGGAAAGAAGACGAAGAGAGCACAAGGATCATCCGAGGAGGTGGAGTCAATCGGCCACACAGCGGAAGGGGAAGAAACTTGGAACAGAGGTGGTTACCCTTCGAACTATGGAAGTTAGAGGCAATGAGACATACGCGTCAGAGGTGGTCGAAGAGATGAAATTAAAGAACGTAAGGCTGAGGGATAGAAGGTGAATCAGTGAACTATTAGTTCGGGACGTATGCACATTGGAAAGCGAGTGCATGGACCAAAAGACTTTGGCAATAGACTATGATGAGGAAGTGGAGTTGGAAAAAGAGAAGCTAATTCAGTTAGGTGCAGAGGAAGAAAAGTGGTGGGAAGAGGAACAATCGATTAGGAGTTGCGATGAGTCTCTAGCGGTAGTTGCAAGGGAAACACAAGTTTGAGCTGATGAAGAAAGCTATGAGAAAAGCCCAGGCAAGGAGCCAGGGAAGGACAAGCCTGGAAAGAGGGGTAGTACGAATGGAAGAGCCAAGCACGAGCAAGGTCAAGGCGATCATGATGGCGAAGATTTAACGGACAAGAGCATTCAGAGTATGCATGAAGAGAAAACTTCGAGGCGTCAGAGAGACAAAGGACACGCTAGGACTAGTGACAGTACGGTGAAGGATGAAGCTTATACCAAGGATGCTGCCAGATATTGCACAAGGTCCCAAGAGACGGTGGTTTTTGTTTTGAGGTTGCTTCAAAAGAGATGTCAACAAAAGAGAAGCGAGCGAGCGAGGTTGAAGAGTTCCAAGAACAGGACATAGGAATAGACGCTAAGGATACGGAGTCCCTTTTTGACAAAGACCATTGTACAAGATCAAGTGGATAACCGAGAGCGCAAGAGCCTATATATACATATGATCCTTTTTGTCGAGCATCTACCGAGGATAGGATTGCGAGGAGCTAACGTTGAGTGTCATTTTGCAGATAGGTAGCGAATAAGCACACGATGGCTGACCGGGCACAACAACAAGCACAGTTTGAGCTAGTACTTTATTTTGCAAATCAAGCCTTTTCGAGTATGGAGATATATGCAGAGAACTTATCCACTGAATATGACGTCGGGGAAGCGCATTGGTTGGTTGAGTTCCTCAATCAAGGTTTGGGTGTTGAATTTCCATTTGTGTAATTTGAGCAGTATTTGATGTATTGGTCAGGAATCGTCGAGTATAGATATTTTTATTACGATTCCACTAGAGATACACCGGTAGATGAAGAGGGTTTATGTTGGGCTTGGGCGGACCAATTGGTCTTAGGCAGCGACGACGAGGCTCCTGAGGCGGAGCCGGATTCACCTTCTTAGAAAGTGCTGATTTCCGGGAGGTGGACGTGGCTAGGTAGGAGAGTCTCGAGTCGGTCTTACAGTAGAGTCGTTGGAAGAGAGGCCTCGCGAGGGGATGAACAGCTGTGTCAGTTAGTTAGGTTGTAGGCAATTAGGTATGCCATTTGAGTGTCGCGTCTGAGGAAGCGAAGACAACAGGAAGATTGATCTATCAAGCGTCTGTTTTGTCGTGTTTTTGGTATGCTTGCCATGTGGGACAGGTGGGGGAGTGTTCCTTTTTGCCTCTCCCTAACTCTCAGGGTTCTTTTGAGGGGAACAGAAAAAGAAAAAGAAAAGTAAAAGAAAAAAAAGAGAAATGAGAAAAATACAAAACAAAAAGAAAAAGCAAAAACATCGTGTCTATATGTGTGCCAGCACGCTATGCCGGGCTAGTAGGCGAGCAGAGTCCACTTGGCCAGGCGGTCAGGACTACGAACCGACGCTAGTTTCACCATAGGTGCTGGAGTATGTGTGTGTTTCTTGGTGCTTCGCACCATAGTGGGTCGATAGGTGCATGGAGCCATCTTGGCTGGGCGGATGAGACCACAAGCCGCACTCGGCTTTGCTATGGGCAAGCCCTTCCATGTGTGGTCATACATCGTGTATCTATGTTGTTGCACGCTATGCTGCGCTGGTAGATGGGTGGAACGAACCTAGCCGGGCAGTTAGGGCCACGAGTCGCTGTATTTGGCTTTTCTACTCTTGTCAACAGGTCTTCTCTGAAGGTGGCAATGAGGTATACCGCTCTGATTCTTTCACTTTGGCCACGTTCTATTTTTGGAGTTGGTCTCTTTTTGATTGCACAAATTTGGGTTTGTGTCTAACTTCGTCTCGTTTGCATATGATCAGTTAGGGAAGATGCCTATATGCATGCAGATTATACATGATGATTTTGGTTTGGATACATTTTTTTGGTACTTACCTTTTTGTTGAGTTGTGTGAGGTTACAGGTGCAATGGAAAAGAAGGATCCCGTCTGGTACGTCTATATATGGTAAGTTTTTTGTGATGGTTGGATTTGGTTCTGATGGATGGTGCAGGAACACAGGTGAAGGGCCAAAGGAAAGAGTGCATGGATGGTAAGTAAGATATGAAGCGATCGAGTCAACGAAGTGGTAACAAGGATGTAAGCATGGTTTTTTGGTGATTCTGTGTTGGAAAATAGGTTGGTGAAGGGAGTGTAAGTATAGGGATATGGTTGAGAACATGGTATGCGGCATCGTTCATATGTGCGTTTAGCATGGTTCATATGTGTGGTTGCATAGACTTGCATGTGGCATGATGAAGAGGAGAGGTAAGATAGAGAAGAAGTAAAAGGTGATTCCATGAGGACATGGAAACGACTGGGGTTGGCATGTGTCGTTCTTGGAATGCATGAGAGGATGAGTGAGCACGAGTGACTGTGTGTAATTCATGAGGTGAATATGTGTGTGCATAATGGTATGTGCTGGGGGGAAGCATAGTTGAGGTGAGTGGGAGAGAAGGAGAATGGAAGTATGCTGCATATAAATGTGAAAGCATATCATTGATGATAACTGGCCATATGTTTTTGAAGAGAACTAATCATTGGCTTGAGTGCAAGCGCACATGTTGGCTTGTCGGGGAAGACTTCGCGAGCAGGAGAGGGGAGTATGTTAGCTGGAAAATTTGTTAATGAAGATGCACTAACATGTCCCATTTCGGAATTTTTGTTTGAATGTAGGTGTTTGGCAAGGAAAATTGATTGCATGTAGCTGTGAATGCAGGTGGTTGAATATAGTTTATGTTGATCGATATATGGCTGTGGAAGTCGAGCACTGGTGTTAGGCCCTCTCATGGGAAACTACAGAGTTGTCGCACAAGGACGATTTGCTCTTCCTGCACCTATGCCCCCTCACGATTGGCATTGGGCTCCTCATCATTCAAATATGCAGGGCATTGATGTCCGCCAATTAAAAAGGCTTGGAAACCAGGGCGGTGGTCACCACTTATGGATTGGTCAGAGGGGAGGAGGGCCCTAACTCCACACATGTGGAACGCTGTATGCAGGTAGGGAGGTATTTTCTTGAGCCTCGCAGGGATTCGCAGTTCTGGCAGCTCTACGAATTCTTCATGGGGGGAAGGAGTCGGGAGCTCGTGGGCATTTTCTGGCTGTTTTTCTTTGAGAATCGAGGGCACAAAAGAGAACACGAGGTGGAGGGAAGGGGGATTTTTTTTCTTGAGTTCAGGAAGAAGGTTGTGGTCGACTGGAGTGGGAGAGAAAGAGGGGAGAGCCCGAGAAGAGCACGGTACTTGGCAGGGAGTGGATGTTCAGCGCCAGCAATTGATCTTCATCTTGATTCAGAGAACGATCGGGATCCTTAGTGAGTTATGGGAAAGACGGATGCACTGAAGTGAAAAATGATTGGTGGAGATATCAGGAGTACACTAAGCTCGGGGGTCAGGAAGATTCGCGGAGGGGAAGTTCTCCTCTATCGGAGGGGCAGTTAGGAAGAGTTTTAGGAGATTGCCTATCGAGAGACGAGAAAAAGGGCACCCGTGGTCTACCTTCATCAGCTTTTGGATGCACGCCTTCACATCTTCCATTCCCTCGTTTCCACATCTGTCGAAGAACACGGAGAAGATGCAGTGTTTTTACTTCAGTAGCGACGGCTCAATCACCCCCCCCCCCCCTCCATGGCAGATGTGGTCCTGGCTCTGAAGAAAGGTGATTTCATACTCTCGGGTAAGCATTCCCTAACACCATCACACAGAGTCTTGTTCAGTGTGATGACGCACTTGTGATACGTGAGATGACGAGTCTCTCATAAGACCTAAGGGGTTATGGGATATTTAGTGCATTTCCTCACCGAGCTTACTATAGCACAACAACAATCATCATGGCTTGGGAACCACAGATAGTTTCTAGGGGAAGCACATTCTCATGTTAGACCATCTGAAATGCGCTTGTATCAAATTTGTTTACCAAGAATGCAATGAAGCTACTGTGATGCTATATGGTTGTGCGTCTGTACTACTTCCCACTTTGCATGACATTTCCCATATATGTGGTATGAACAACAACAGTATTGGCCAGTTGATTGGGAACAAAGCAAGAGAATGGCCATTGCAGGTGATCTATGTAATTCCTCTAAAGTAATGAGCAGAAGTGGGTGATAGCACTCAACTTTTCAAAGATGCCAAAATATCAGCATCCTCGGAAGTAATAGTCCTGCAGCGACATTAGGGAAGACATCTCTGTGGGAATGATGGGTAGTTAATAAGTTCACTATTTAGGACAAAGCACTATTGGAGTTGGTTTCATGGTAAAGGAGAATCCATTTTTTTTAAAGTGCAAATATATGACTGGGTAGGGCAAGCACGATTTCAAATAGATGGGAATGCATTTTCCAAAACCACTCCTAGATTGTACGATAGAGAAGGGAATGCTGACTGAATTGTTTGCCGTTCTTATATAACCTATGCATGTCCATGCTCTCCTTCATGACACAAATCTCTGTTAGGATTTTTTTAATGGATACTACAGGTTCCGTACATAACTATGCATAGGGATGTTGTGATCTCAGGACTTTGAATTGCTGTGTGGAGTTTAATACAATTGATATATTGACAGTAAAAAATGTGCATGCACAGTTGTGAGGGTGCCTGGGTGGATGTAAAGTGGATGATAAAGAGTGAGTAAGGGAGGCCAAAGGCATATGAGGACGTATGTGGGTGATAATGAGTGGAAGAGAGGGAAAACTGTTTGAGCAAAAGGAGGGAACAAGTGTGTGTGGGACAAAGAGAGATAGGGGAAAGTGATTGAGGGAATAGAGTGTATGTGAGTGATTAAGTGCAGGTATGGTCTGATGGCTGTTTGCCTGGGCAAAGAATTCTTGAATGTGTGGGTGTCTAAGCAGGTGTGTTTGAATGCTTGCTTGGGTGAAAAGTATGTGGGTGTATGAGTGTGTGTGGATGTGTGTGTGAATAAGGAAGGGAAATTTGTGTGTATGCACTCACGTGTATGGGAATGTACAAAACCATGTGATAATATGAGTGTGAGATCTTGAGGGTAAGTGTGAAATAGCATGCAAAGAAGTGTGGGAGAATGAGTGAACAAAAAGGTGCTTGAATGTGTGAGTGGCAGAGAGACAGAGGACCGTGCAAATAATAGAGTGCGAAAGGAAAGGGGCCCTTGCTTTTGCGTAGAGACCAAAAGTCCTTCCTATATCTAGGGTAAGTGGAAGCCGAGACTAGAGCATCCTTGGCTGAACCGTCGGGATGGAGATTAGTATGAAATTACCATCCAAAAACATTTGGATTTATCCGGTAACTACAAAAGTGAGCCAAATCCTGCACATCTGAGGCTTGACGGTAAGAGAAGCTTTCCAAGACATGAGAAATTGAGCAGGTATAATTAAGTAAAGGTGTAACTATTTGCGCATTTTCTCGGAGTAAGGACTTTACCTACTGGGGATACCAAAGGAGAATAGATCCGAGGATGTGGCCTCAGTGCAACAAGAAGGTGACATAGTGCAAGAAAACTCGGCAAAATACAAGCATGTGTAAGACACTTTCCCTTGGACTAAGAGTGTAAACAATTGCTTTCCAGGAGATCAAGGAGGAATAAAGACCAAGCATGTTAGGCTTGAGGGGAGTTGTTGGTGGAAGAGAATCCAATCCCACATACTTGGATGATTAGCATATTTTCCATGGAGCCTTATATGATCAATCCCTTGTAAACTCAATTACGTTTACCTTTGTAAAAGAACCTTACTTCTGCATGCAGTTAGGAAGCATCAAATCTTGATTCATTTGGTAGTTGATTGAAGAGAGAATATATCCTATAGTTTAGGATTTACTTGTAGGAGGGGCCTTTTGAATTTGAATTCAAAAGACTAGTTCCAAATGCAACTATGAAAAGAGGATCAAATGACCCACGTGATATCTTGACTTTAGGAGATCATTTTGTAAGGGATATATTGTGAATTGAGAGCTCACTCCATATCTCAAATAACTTCCCTCACATTGTGCAATATATTATTTTCAATGACATTGTATTTGTATATGATCTAATACATACATTTTCATTACATCTTCACTTCACTTCTCTACCATGACTACATCAATACAGTGATTTCTAAGAGCTTGTTCTCAGTGTATGATTGATCATTTGTCATAATTTAAAGCATCATAGATTTAATATATTCTCTACTTTATAGCTACAAAATCTCATTATCATTGCTTCTCTGAATCACGAGATATAGTCACTTCATTGCTCTCTGGTCTGTTGACTGATGCATCTCGAAAATGTCGAGACACTCTTATGATTTGCTAAACATCATACTTAGTGTGTAGTTCATCATTTTTATTGAAATCACTCATTATTGGTAGTTGTCTACGTTAATTAGACATCACCAAAAGGAATTAGGCTAATTGTTACTATGCTTAGAGCACTGTTCATTTTACAAAACAATTGTAGAGACAAAAATAACAAGTCTATGACCTTGGATCAATTTCCTATCTATCTGTTATGATCCATTGATTTGTGGATCATCTTCCAATCAACATAGGCAATTATTTATAATCATTTATAAGCTAAAGAGGCCCACTATACTCTCCAACAATTGTACTTGGTTGATGTGAAGCAGGTTCAAGCAATACCACTTCATCTCTGAAGACTATCGACCATCTCCTCCAACACCTTCTTGGGTAGGTGGATACTAACCATCCATGTGTCAGCCATGTAACTGCATGTGACGATCGCAAGTTATGGGACAAACATTGCCAAGCTTGATCAAGTCTATTTGACCTTGTGCGAAGAATAAACACTTAGTCTTTATCTTTTAAGATCTCTTGAACTGTCTAAAGCTTCTTTGCTTATCTTTTAAGATCCCTTGAACTGTCTAAAGCTTCTTTGCTTACCCATGCGATTTTAGAGATCTTTCCCTCAACTCAACTCCATGCATATACTCATGCCTTTTCATATTCTAAAGCTAAGAATCTTATCAATATTGATACACCTCTAAGTGATTTCAACCATTGGACTTTAAGTGCTAGTTCTAGTGGTTCAGGACTTTCTTGGGAACTACTTATTGTTTTAACTGTTGGAACATCAAGCTTACACTATGCTTGAGGTGGATTTGATCTACATCAAAGGCTATCGCGTCGAAAGAATATCCGTTGGAGAGTTCTTTTTCATATGCTCATTTATTGTATTTTTTGAGAATATTTTGATGGCTCATTTACCGTTGTAAAAGCCTTGAGTTGTACACATGTAAAGGTACAAATATAGAGCCCAAATCCCACGAAATTTTGGTGGTTGAAGTTGCATTCAATCAAGCAAATCAAGTCACCTAAAAGTAGATCAATCAAGATCTTCACTTTTCCTAGATTGTAGGGAAGTGAATTGATTCCCTCCAACAACCATTCCCACCTTCATTTGAATTCAAATTCAAGTTGTAAAAGTCGTGGAACACTCTTAGAGGCTATAAAAGGAGTTGAAATCACTTGTACATTACATGGAAGCAATATACATACACTTGTGACCATCATTGTCTTGCTCCTTCAATTTTCTGCATCATCTTCTTCGCCAACAGTAATCTTGCAGAGACTGCTGCTCTCTCCTCAGAGCTCCAAATTGAGTGCAACAGGACTCATTGGAAAGGTATTAGTGTCTAGTTTATGCCTGTAAATTTTCAAAGCATTTGGTTCAGCAGATTTGGAGAAATATCAGTTTTTCTGCCTCGGGGTCAATCTCTGCATATTCCTGAAAAATAGGAAGTACCACCGGTGAATGTTGCATTCATTCCTATAGCATATTTTGCTTATTCCTTATAATTTTGTGCATTCCATACACTCAACCCTATTTGTATCACTCCCATAAAAGGATTTTTTCTAATTTTAATCACGCTGGTTGCTATGGGCATTTGAAGTTCATTGTCTCTTCCATAGATAGTAAGTTTTTTTGAGCTAGTCGACCCGCGAACCTATATGTTTTGTATCGACTCATTCTCCTTGATGCTCCAAGGTACATAGTGTGTTTCTTTGCACTTATAGCATGCCTATAAGGTCTATTTGAGTCTCAATAAGCTCAAGGACTGCTCTTGTGCCGGTTGGCTTGACCAAACTTCATCGCTTCGAAACACACTTTTCTACCTTCGACAAGCTTCTCCAAGTTCTTTCATTAACTAGCTTGAAGAATTCCATTGTGATCACTTCTACGGACCAATTTATTCTTCCAATACTTAAGATTCCTTTTAAGGAATCAAATAACCTAAGCAAATGATTCATCATGGAATTTATTGCATTATCACAATGTTTTTTGAGAGAAATTCATGACTTTTGGACAAGGCTCTCAAAGATGTATTTCTTGAACTATCTTCATGTCTCAAGTATCAAACCTTAGGATATGTTTTCCCATTTCTTGATGAAAGGTTGACTTGAACTTTCATTTACATGTGTTCTTGTTCTTTAGTTTGAAAAAAATATTATGATTGTTCAATCATTTGATGTTACTAGAGTGCTTTAAATATAATTTGACAATCCATTTTGATTGTATAGTTTAGACTACAAGCATCTTTTGAGGATTGAACCAATGTACAATAATTTTAGTATGAACATTTCATCATCTTCTATGTCATTTAAGAATCATTAAGATTCTTTCCTAGAAGTGATAACTTATCAATATCTTGGAAGACCTTGATGATTGACATTTACAAATAACTTGTCCAAAAGATACACTTTTTCAACATGAAATAGTGCATGTATAGTGGAGTGTCAAGAAAGCTAATTATTTGCTCCTCGTACGAGGTAAAACTTGGACATGCTACAACTACAACCACCTTTAGGGTTAGGTATCCCACCTTTTCTAGATTTAAGCATGTCAAAAGCTATTTTCTAGATAATATTCTTGAATAAACATTTATATTTTGAAGATGTTTACTTTCTTTATTGTGTAGTTAGGTCTAATAATTTTGTCCCTTTTTTTCTTTTCTAGGATAGATACTTGGAAAGAAATGTTGGAGATAGACACCTGCGGAAGCACACAAAGAGCACAAGGAAGAAGAAGAATCTTGGAGCACAAACACACAATACTGAATGTATTACTAGAGAATGTACAAAGATAAGTAGCCCATTAGGGCAATAGGCATATATACAAGTCGGGGGAAAAAAACCTCCTAAAGAGGGAAAAAAGTGCCCTGGCGGTCCAAAGTGTGTTCACACACATCACTACCTAAATATATCAACAAATCCCCCCTGGGAGTGATGCGGTGAACAAGGAGCTGGCACTGATGTATAAGGAAGTGCCAAGCTATGTGGAAATCACTCCACAAAAGGAAGTAAGCCCAAAGCTTTGTGGAAAGCTTCAAACTTCTCCCTAGGCAGAGCCTTCGTGAAAATGTCTGCAATGTTCTCCTGCGTGGGCACATATGCCAAGCTGATCTCCCCAGCAGAGAACCTCTCCCTGACATAGTGATAATGCACCTCAATGTGCTTAGTGCGAGCATGGAACACACGGTTCCTCACAACTGCCAATGTGCTCTGACTGTTAGTGAAGATGGTGGTGGCAGAAGACTGGCCAACACCCAAATCAGCCATAAGGCATCTGAGCCACACACACTCAACACTCGCTGTGAAAGCTGCACTATACTCAGCCTCACAACTGGAAGTGGCCACAGTAGGCTGCTTCTTGCTCAACCAAGATATACATGAGCTACCAAGCATGAAGCAAAAACCACTGGTGGACACATGAGTGTCATAGTAACCAGCCCAATCTGAGTTAGAAAAAGCATGCAAATCTGGCAGTAGTGATCTCCCCTTGGGATAAAACAACCCAAGTAGCCGAGTACCACTCAAGTAGTGAAAGATGCGCTTAACCGCCTTCCAATGCGTGACTCCTGGACAATGCATAAACCTGCTCATCTGTGAGACAGCAAACTGAATATCTGGCCGAGTAATGCATAAGTAAATCAAGCATCCAACAACCTGCTGATAGAGAACATCATCAAATGCATCTCCAGCATCATGAAGACTCAATCGTAAACCTGTCTCCATAGGAGTGGCAATAGGCTTACAGTCTTCAAGTCCAAAATGCTACAATAATGTGTCAATATATTTCGTTTGACACAAAGCCATTCCACCATCAACGTGCATAAATTGAATGCCCAAATAGTGATGCAAATGCCCCAAATCAGACATCTCAAATGAGGCATGCAAATCAGCCTTAAAATCAGCAATATGCGTCTCAATAGGACCAGTGAGCAACATGTCATCAACATAGACAACAATGATCAGAAGCACATCATTAGCACGCTTAACATATAAGGTGCTTTCAGTTGGACTATTCTCAAGACCATGTGCAATCAGATAGGCTGTATCTTCTCATACCAAGCACGTGGTGCTTGCTTTAAACCATATAATGCCTTCTTTAACCTGCAAACTTGGTTTTCATGCCCTTTTTGCACAAAGCCACGGGGCTGAATTACATACACTTCTTCATGCAAATCACCATTCAGAAATACATTTTTAATGTCCAACTGATGTACATTCCAACCATGATGGGCTGCAAGTGCATAGATGCTCCGAACAGTAGTCATACAACATGTGGGTGCAAAGGTCTCATCAAAATCAATGCCTCTTTCCTGTGCATAACCCTTTGCATTAAGCCTAGCCTTATACCTGTCAACTATACCATCCGGTTTACGCTTCAGCTTGTATACCCACTTAGTGCCAATGGCCTTCTTGCCAGGAAAAGACCAAGTACCATTCTTCATTATAGCATCATATTCAAATTGCATAGCAGCCATCCAATTTTCTAAATTCTGTGCTTTATCAAAAGAAACAGGCTCATTCTCATCACAGAGACTAGACACAACCATAGCATAGCAATCTGATGCAAAGGAGGCACTATGAGAGCCTGAACGAGTACGATATGACAAAGGTGCATCTCATTTGCTATCACGCAAAGTCTGCACCAGCCATTTTGGCATAGTTTTTGCCTAATCAATATCAACTCTCTCATCAACAAGTGCATCATGTAAATCTGCATCAGAAATGGAATGATCTGCATCATCATATGAAGCCTGCAAAGGCTGAGAAGTTGCCTCATTAGGACCAGCACTAGATTGTCCACCTGTAAAAAGAGGCATCAAAGTATCATACATGTCTTTGGAGCTCACAGATGTCTCCTTAGTACATGAAAGCAATGGTTGAATTGCATCTTCCACAAAAACAACATCACGACTAACCAGAATGCGTTTTGTCTATGGATGATACAGACGATAGCCTTTACTTTCAGAACTGTACCCAACAAAAATACATTTTACTGCTTTATCATCCAATTTTCTGTGATGTTGTTCAGGCACTAGTGCATATGCCAAACAACCAAAAACACGTAGATGAGCAACAGATGGCTTGCAGTCATGCCAAGCCTCATATGGAGTGATTGCAATGCTTTAGTGGGACACCTGTTCAGTACATATGTTGCACACATGACAACCTCAAGCCAGAAACTATGTGGTAAAGCCTGACTTTTGACCATGCACCTCGCGATCTCCATGAGTGACCTATTCTTTCATTCAGCAACTCCATTATGTTGAGGTGTATACGACACTGTACACTGGTGTTTTATCCCACGTTCAGCCAGAAATGCATTAGAATCAGAAGACATATATTCCCCCCCCTCGATCAGAACGGAGGGTGCCCATTTTACATGCTGACAGATTTTCAGCCAAAACTAAAAACTGTTTGAAGCACATGAACACTTCGGACTTTGCTTTGAGTGGATATACCCATGCATGCCTGGAAAAATCATCAATGAAAGTCACGAAGTAAAGGTAATTTCCAAAAGAGGGTGTTTGCATAGGACCACACACATCACTATGTACAAGCTGCAATTTCTGCGTAGCCCGAACTGAACCATCTTTTGGAAAGGATGAACACTGCATTTTGCCCAAAATATAGCCTTCACAAACATGTTTTCTAGGTGCCTCAAGTTTGGGCAAAGAGGACACCATTTCAAATTTTTGCAGGCGTAGCAAACTAGCAAAATTCAGATGACCAAAGCGCGCATGCCAAAGCTTTGCATCTGACATAGCCTGAGAATCATGAATTGCACATGCCGAATCATTCACAGATCTTTCATAGTCTATGAGCTTATACAACCCACGACATAAAATGCCAGAAGGAATAATCACATCGCCATTTGATAGATCATGAACTGTACACCTGTCATCAACAAATTTCACAACCAAGCCAATCTTGGCTAATGCAAAAAATGATAACAGATTCTTCTTGATCCCTGGCACAAATAAAGCATCTGACAAAGTGAAAGAACTACCATCAGCAGTAGTCAGAATGATCTTACCAACTCCCATAACAGGATAAGAGGAGTTGTTGGCGCATGTGACAGTATTCCCTGTAGGGGCAGGCTCGAGTGAAGAGAAGAAACTGCGGTGCGAGGTAATATGTTTGGTCGCCCCACTGTCAGAGTACCAAACATCTGAGTCTACAACAGACATGCACTGTTCATGAGAAGATGGCTCAAAACTGCAGACAGTAGTAAATGCCCATTCTTCTTCCTGCACAAGATTTGCAGACTCTGTTTTTGGTGTAGAGGCCTCTGCAACAACCATTGCAGCCTCTTTCTTCTTTGCCTCTTTAGCAACCAGTTTTGGACACTTCTTTATGATATGGGCATTCCCTTTACAATACTTACAAAACAATTTCTGCTTTTCTGATTTTTTTCTCATCTTTGTCTTGGTTCTTCGAATGTGCAGCACTTGCAAATTTCTGCTTACTAGTAGAAGAGCTCCATTTTCCTTTGCCCTTTTGACTAGCGAAGAAAGCTTGATCTGCAACACGCATAATGGACCTCTTCTGCCTGGACTGATCTTCCTGCAACAGAACAGAGACTAACTCCTCAAATGACAAGGAATTTGGATTGCCTTTCATCATTAACCGAAGAGTAGAAGCAAAAATCTGATATGAATCAGGAAGACCATTCAGAACGGTCTGCACAAGTGAGCTATCTGGTATAACCTCATCAGCAGAAATCAATTGTTCCTTCAAGTGTTTGATCTTTGTTAGGAAACTGTCCATGGAATCACCTTCATTCATGTGCTCACTCTCCAACTGTTTTCGGAGATAAGCAATACGAGCCTCATTCCTAGCTTAGTACAATGTGGTAAGTGTATCCCAAGCATCCCTAGCTGTTCTGCAAGAGCATATGTGAGGAATAATGGCACGTTTGACAGACAAAGCTATCAATGCATGTGCATGGGCATCTCTGCCATCCCAACAAATTTGCTCTACAGTAGGTGCAACAGAAACAGCAGCACGAACATGAATTTGTGGAATATCATCTTCGACACCATCTTCATCAGCTCCAGCACCTGTATTTGCAGTACGTGTTGTTACAGGTGTAACAGGACATCTTTCAACACCCTGCACTATGTTCCACAATCCTTTTACCAAAACATGTCGCATCATATAAGCCCATAATGGGTAGTTGGTACCATCCAACTTATCCTCAACAGCCAACATACGAAATACATCACTGCTTTCAGCCATGGCCGGTGACTAAAATACCTTGATGTAGAAAATTGACTGTATCTCAAAAAGTTGAGCGGAACTGCCCAGACAAGTTCTGCTAGACCTGTAGCAGACTTTGAGACGCTTAAACTGGCAAACAGAAACTAGTATATACCTTTGGCACAAAAGGACAAAATAGCCTGCACAAGTGCTACGATAGTGCGTTCGGAGGCCGAAACGAGCTCAGATTTCATGCGAATCTGAGACTGCAAACAGAGGAGTGTCGACGGCGCCCTAGAAGAAGCGACGACCTGCTTTGATACCAATTGTTGGTTAGAGAATGTACAAAGATAAGTAGCCCATTAGGGCAATAGGCGTATATACAAGCCGGGGGAAAAAAACCTCCTAAAGAGGGAAAAAAGTGCCTCGGCGGTCCTAGTGTGTTCACACACATCACTACCTAAATATATCAACAAGAAATCAAAGCTTTCATCATATGTTTCCTTTTATTCGTAGAATATTTTTCAAAAGGATATCTTCATGCAGTGATCCTAACATATTTATCAACTTATGTCTTAGTTTGGGAAAATTTCATGAGTCAAGGAAGATCCTTTAATGAAATAGAAAACTATACCCTTTCATTAAATAACTTATCTTTAAGAGGTATCCCACACTACAATATATAAGGGGTATATTGAGGCTTCTACTAGGGCAAATGCACAGGCACAATTTTGCCCCGACATTAGTGTAAGGGTCAACATAGGCATCGGAAGCAAACCACCAGTTTAGGCACTAGTATGGGCATCGTATAAGTGTCAAAAATTTTGGCACTTATACTGATGCCCATATCGGCACCTATATTGGCGTGCTGTTGGGTGTACCGTCGCCCATACCATGACTATGGTAGTAGTACCATCGTGCATACCAACGACCATATCTATAAAATTTTATTGGGCAGTGTGTGTTGTCTCTTGATGCAACAAGATTACCATGATGTTGTGTAGCAAAAGTCAATACACTCTGCCCAAAACCGAGTACATGTGATGTGTACTCTAATGCCAACCGAAATATGATTTTCATAAAGCAAAATATTATCAGACACAAAAGAGATGACCAGAATGAACCATGAACCATGTACAAAAAAGTTATATATTTCATAAATGAAGCATGTACAAGAGTGTGGAAAACCACTGTCATATATGAGCCAAATACAAAATGTGGCAAAGCACTACCATATAAGAATCAAATACAAAATTATGGTGCACCACTGCCATATATGAGCCAAATACAAAATTTTGGCACACCACTGCCATATGCATGCATAGAAGGATCGAAACATCTCTAACGGCTGTCCTACAATAAAGAACATTCATGAAATGAGATAAATTAACATGATACTTACAAACTATTGGGATAGATGGATGGACACTCCAAGAAATGAGTAGGTACAACCAAATCTTGCTTTGTACCAACCCCTTGTAACTTCAGAGTTGAGTTGTGGGAACTCTTAGCTCTCTAATGACACTATACAAGTGCCTATGTACTTTGGAAATGATGTAAGAAAAGATTGAATCAAAACAGACTACTTCCAAGTTGAAGGATCAATGAAAACCTTCTATTTTTTATCACACACCTACTGCTTGTTATGCTTAGTGCTGCCAGTATAGTAGGAATTAAAAAGACCCTTTTAGAGGTATCTAATTAGCTTAGTAAGCTAATGACTCCAAGTGGAATCACTTGAAATGATGCTGTACACAGAGAGCAATCAATTTAGCAATCGAATCATTACCCTCAATTTTTTAGGACCTCTGCAAAGTTTGACCAGTGAGTGCTTTGACACGCTTTTCTCCAAATTGGCTGAATGGATTTCATTCATAATTTTTACACATGTAGATAACTTGGAGCTGATTCCAAGAAGCTATAGATCATTGAAAATGGTGGATAATTGACTAAGATATGAATAGCACAAGTTGATAGTTATGAATGACTATAACAGAGAGATCATAGATGAACAATGTAGATGTATTGTATTCATGAAAAAAGTTGTACAAGATCATAGGCTTGATAATCATAGCCTGATGATGCTAAGTAGTGTAGGCTACAATGTAGTCCTCACACTCTTACAAAATGTCAATGGAGAACTCGGGATTAGTGACATCTACATGCGACTTTTTCAAGTCATCTTTTATAAGTGCTTCATTCAAATTTGAATTTGAATTCAACTTCTGGCTCTCTCTAGAAGTAATCCACCAATTTAGGAGTTATTCTCTCTAATATAAAGTCATGATTTTTCAGCTACTAAACTCCACGAGTTTGTTGAGAGTTACAAAGATTCTTCCAAGTTCAAATATCTTTTACAAATGTAAAAGGATAAAAATTCTCCTAACAATGGTTTCCATAGAGCTTCAATTGTTCATGAATCTTCTAGCCAAATGTGTAGGCTTGCAATTTGCATCAACAGCTCCCCCTCAAGCCAAACATTTTGGCTTAGTCTTCATCTTCAATCTTCATGAATATCCTGCAATCTAATCATTGATTTAAACCTGCAAAGTTTTGTACCATCTAATGCTTTAGTCAACAAGTATGCGCATTGCATATTAGTTGATACATATGCCAACTGAATATCCTTGCTCAATAGCTTCTCTCTCACATAATGATAGTGGACCTCTATATGCTTGGTCCTAGCATGATAAATAGGATTTGCTGTAAGGTGTAATGAACTTGTATTATCTCCAAAAATCATTGGAGATGTAGTATGCAAACCTAATTCTGCATACAACAATCTGATCCATATGGCCTCTTGAGTAGCATTGCCCAATCCTCTATACTTTGCCTCTGTAGAAGATAAAGCAACAGTAGGTTGCTTCTTTGAAGACCATGATATTGGCTTATCACCTACAAAAGATAAGTATCCTGAGGTACTCCTCCTATCATCTTTCCATCCTACCCAATCTACATCTGAATAGATCTTGATGTCCAAGTCTGATGTATAAGGGAAATATAATCTATGATGTTGAGTACCCTTAAGGTACTTCAAGATTCTTTTGGTAGCCTCCAAGTGAGGTGCCCTAGGCTTGTGCATAAACTGACTTAGAACACTTACTCCATAAGCAATGTCAATCCTTGTCAAAGTAGCATAGTTCAAACTTCCCACTATGCTTTGGTAACCTGCAATGTTGTCAAGTACATCACGTTCATGGGCACTTAATTTTAGGTTTACCTCCATTGGAGTACTTGCAACTTTGGCATCCTACAAATGAAACTTCTTTAACATATCCTGCATATACTTTCTCTGAGTAATGTAAATTCCAGAGTTAGTATACTTTCTTTGAGTTAGTATACACTTGAGTTAGTGTATACTAACTCAAGTCCAAGAACATATTTTAGTGATTCAAGGTCACTAATTTTGAACTGCATCATCTAGTTCTTGATCTGTTTGATGCCATTAGCATCATTACATGTGAGTATGATATCATCAACATATACACATAGGTATATTACCTCTGACTTACTTCTCTTGATGAACATAGAAGTATCTGCTTTACTCATGGTAAAACCATGATCCTAAAGGTATGTAGTCAACATATGGTTCCATGCCCTAGGTGCCTGCTTCAATCCATAAAGAGCTTTGTTCAATTTACATACATATGTTACCTTGTATGGGTCCTCATAGCTAGGAGCTTGAGACATGTATACCTCCTCTGAAATCCACCCATTTAGGAATGCATTTTTTACATCCAACTGATACATGTTCCAATTCTTTGATGCAGCCACACTTACCAACACCTTGATGGTTGGCATTTTGGCTAGAGGTGAGAAGGTTTCTTCATAATCAACTCCTTGAGTTTGTGCAAAATCCTTAGCTACAAGTCTAGCTTTGTACCTGCTTATTGATCCATTAGAATTCCCTTTAATCTTATAGATCTAGAACCAATTACCTTCATAGACTCCTTCTTTCATACTAGTTCCCAAGTATCACTCTCCTTCAGTGCTTCAATTTCCTCATCCATAGCTTCCTTCCATTTTGCCTTGGTGTTTGCCTCTTCATATGATGCTGGTTCTTCAATTGACAAGTCTTTTGCAAGATACATAGAGTGCTTAGTAACTAGGGAAGTTTCATACCCATATCTGATTGGCTTATTGCTCTCCCTTTGTGATCTTCTGATTGCTTGGTTAGATGATTCAGGTATATCTTCCAATTTCTTCATCATGACTTTGCCTTTGGACTTCCATGCCTTGAACTCTTCTAGGTTGATGATGTCCTCATCATCTGAATTGATGTCTCCATTCTGAGTAGGCTCCTCCTTCGTGAGGCTTGGAAACTCCTCTTCCAAGTCATAACAAATTTTTATCTTCCTCCATTCACTATCAAACCAAGAGTAATTCTCATCAAAGACATCTCTATTGACCATGAATCCCTTGTTTCAAGGATTGTAGAACCTATATCCTTTCTGATTTAAATCATACCCTATGAAGATGCACTTTTCTACCTTAGGGTCTAGCTTACCTCTTATCTGAGAAGGGATATGCACATAAGCTACATATCCAAAGCTCCTGCAATGATCAAGTGAAGGTCTTCTACCATGCTATGCTTCATATGGGGTCATCCCATCAAGAGATTTGGATGGAAACCTGTTTACAAGATGTGGCAGTAGATACACTCTCTGCCCACAAGTAGTTAGGTAATTTTTTCTCATTAATTAACATTGACCTAGCTGTTTCAACAATTAATCTATTTCTCCTTTCTGCCACCCCATTTTGCTCAGGGGTATACCTTGTTGTTATTTCTCTTTTGATTCCTCTATCCTGCAAGAATATATCAAACTCATTTGAGAATTACTCACCTCCTCCATCTGACCTTAATCTCTTTAGGTTTCTCCCTATTTGGTTTTCAACAAGTGCAAGATACTTTTTAAAGCAACTGAATACTTCATCTTTGTGCTTCATAAAGTACAATACAGTCCACCCACTGTAATCATCAATGAAAGATACATATTACCTTTATCCACAGATTGAGGGATCCTTACTTGTTCCCCATACATCTGTATGGACAAGCTCTAGGTAGTCCTCATGCATGTAGCATTTCCTTGAGAAGGGTAACCTGTGAGACTTTCCCAACCGACAAGCACCACATTTATAAATCATGTGTTGCTTGGATACATTAGGTATCCCAAGCACACATTGGTCTCTACATATTTGTTTCAATGTTCTTTCACTAACATGCCCTAATCTCTTATGTCAAATTTCAAGCTCTGATAATGTTTGATCTTTATAACTATAAAGTGCAATGTTCCTTGTATCCTCAAGTTCAAAGGTGAATAATCTACCTGTCTTTTCTCCTTTGGCAAATCTCTTGAACCCATGCTGGGGATCCTCCACAAATGCTCCATATTGGTTGAATCTAACCTGCAAAACATTTTCCACAATCTGTCCAACACTCATCAAATTCTTGGTAATTGTTGGTACATATAGAACCCTACTGAATAGATTCTTGTTTCCATCAAAGGTCTTAACATTCCCTACTTTATTCATAGAGTGCTTGGTGTCATCACTTGTTTGTACCTGATGCTTACCCTTTGGTTCCTCAAGGTTAGCGAGAAGAGCTACATTGCCCTCCACATGGTTTGAGCATCCTGAGTCAATGTAGAAGAGATGGTCATCATTTATACCTGGTTTTGAAGTCATATTCATAATTAGAAGAGAATATTCTTGCTCCTTTATGTAGTTATTGTAATCTTTCCTAGATTTGTATCCTCCTTGGTAGTTGCTATTCTAGTTGTTGTTGTAGTTGTTGTTATATCCTTGGTGGTGATTGAATCTTCCTCTTGATTGTGTATATCCACCTCTTTGATATAATCTACCTCTCCGATTCTTGAAGTTCCAAAAACACTCATCTGTAGTATGATTTGATAATCCACAAATATTGCATGCTGAGGTGTTATAAGGTCTCCCCCTACCTTTTTTACCTCCTCTGCCCCTTCCTCTTGAGGTTCTATCTCTCCCTGCATAGTTGGCTTGGGAGGTAGTTCCTTCATCTTCAACCTTTTTGTTCTTCCCTTTCTCTTTGGACTTACTTTTATTAGTGTATAAGGCAGAAGATCTATTACCTCTTGATGAATATCCATTCTTGTTGAGCTTGGCTTCATGGGTAAATAGTTGCCCCATGAGTGTGATAAGGTGTGGAATCAGCTTGTCCATGTAGAAGTCCATGGCAGTTGTGAATCTCTCCCATTTGTCATCAGCTTTAATACCATTGATTACTTGTCTTACAATCTGCTCGTCTTCAATTTCTTCTCCTATGCTTGCCAATTGATGTGTTACATCTTTGACTTTGGTCACATACTCTGATATGACTTTCTTAGGTTGCTTTCTTTGAGTGGTAAACTCAATCCATAGTTGGTTCTTCCTAGCCCTTGTGTTGGAAGAGAAATAAGAAGACAATGTTTCCCAAGTCTCTTGGGATGTCTTACAATTCCTAATATGTGGAAGAAGAAAATCAGAGATTGAGTTAAGTAAGTAGGACCTTGCTAGTGCATCCTTGGCACACCATGTGTTGAGTCTTTCATGTTCCTCTCTTGTAGGTTGTCCTTTGCTTCTGAATATGGGCATATCCTCATCTCTTGAGATGTATCCATAGAGGCTCCTTCCATGTAAGTTTGTCTTCATCCTCAGGGACCATGCTTGATAGTTGTTCCTGTCCAATTTATCAATGAAAGAAGGAAAACCATCTCCCATTTTACCTTAGCTTAGCTCTGATACAACTGTTGGGATAGATGGATGGACCCTCCAAGAAATGAGTAGGTATAGCCAAATCCTGCTTTGTACCAGCCCTTGTAGCTTCAGAGTTGCATTGTGGGCCCTCTTTGCTCTCTAGTGACACTATACAAGTGCCTGTGTACTTTGGAAATGATGTAAGAAAAGATTGAATCAAAACAAACTACTTCCAAGTTGAAGGATCAATGAAAACCTTCTATTTTTTATCACACACTTGGTGCTTGTTATGCTTAGTGCTACTAGTACAGTAGGAATTAGAAAACTTCCTTTTAGAGGTACCTAGCTAGCCTAGTAAGCTAATGATTCCAAGTGGAATCACTTGAAATGATGCCCTATACACAAACCAATCAATTTAGCAATTGAATCATTGCCCCCGATTTTTTAGGACCTCTACAGAGTTTGACTAGTGAGTGCTTCGACACGCTTTTCTCCAAATTGGCTAAATGGATTTCCTTCAAATGTGAGCATGTAGATAACTTGGAGTTGATTGGAGCAAGCTATCGATCATTGAAAATAGTGGAAAATGGACTGAGATATGAGCAGCACAAGTTGACAGTTATGAATGACTATAATAAAGAGATCATAGATGAACAATGTGGATGTATTGTATTAATGAACAATGTTGTACAAGATCATAGGCTTGATAATCATAGCCTCATGATGGCGAGTAGTGTAGGCTACAATGTAGTCCTCACACTCTTACAAAATGTCAATGGAGAACTCGAGACTAGTGACCTCTACACGTGATTTTTTCAAGTCACCTTTTATAAGTGGTTCATTCAAATTTGAATTTGAGTTCAACTTTTGGCTCTCTCTAAAAGTAATACACCAATTTAGGAGTTATTCTATCTAATATAAAGTTGTGATTTTTGAGCTACTAAACTCCACAAGTTTGTTGAGAGTTACAAAGATTCTTCCAAGTTAAAATATCTTTTACAAATATAAAAAGGAAAAAAATTCTCCTAGTAATGGTTTCCATGGAGCTTCAATTGTTTATGAATCTTCTAGCCAAATGTGTAGGCGTGCAATTTGCATCCACAGAACCATAAAAATCAATTTTCTAAGTTCATCACCTCATCACAAATGTTCCCATGAAATTACTGCACCGCGTCCCACCAGGTCCTCCAATAGTGCAACCAATCCATAACGATTTCCATAAGCCTCTTCCGTTCGTGTTCGAGGATGACCCACTGCGAGCTCCTGCAATAAATATGCAGAACATTAGATGAACATACATGACATGCTTAACACAAAAAAATTCAATAAACCAAATGATACTTACAAATTTGTGACACATAGTGTCATATCCACTGCTATCCAAATGTGATGGTCCGACCGTATCTAGACGTGTGGCTGTGGCATCTCGCTATCGGTGATATCGATCAGGAGTCTACTGCTACTCGTCATGAATCGTATCCCACTCCTCAGCATCTAACCATATAAGATTTGGTAAGCCTGCTCTGAAAGCATCACAAGCCTCGGATCGTCGATGAGACATAACTTCACGTGTGGTGTGCTGAATCCACTCGGTCAGGATGCCCATGTGCTAGTCAAAACTCCTAATAGATCGTCTCTATGATATAATTTTTACGATCTTTATCCTGTTCGCTCCATTTCAACATGATAGAGTGTCCAAACTGTATGGAACAAAATTGTCATATACGTTGATGCATGACCTTTTCAGATGCATCCATCATCGCAACTCCATTACAGATACTATACACCTTGGATTCATCATGGTCATGAGCACCGCAAGGTGTACGTGGTGTTCCATGTGGTGTACCTACATCTAAGGTACTCGCTCTAGTAGTAGAAGTGGGTGACACAACGTCCGTCATACTGCCTCCATAGCATCCACCTCCTCCAGAGCTACGTGTAGATCCGCTCCTAGAACCTCCTCCTCTAGATCGTGACCTCGGCCTATGGGACATGCGAGCACCTGTATCACGCTAAGGTATCAAATGCACATGTCTACTACTAGAGCCACTAGGGGATGGTTGAGAAAATGGTCATGATGAAATCATAAAGCTAGGAGACATACCTACGATGGGAGTAGCACTGCTCGTGGGAGTGACACCGGCAGGAGTTACGTCGGTAGGAGTGAGGCCGGTAAGAGTCAGGCCGACAGGAGTGGGGGGGGGAGGGGTGCTACCACAAGCAATCCAATACTATGAGGGTGCGGCCATATACACGAGAGGCACATGAGATATAAACTCCAAGAACTGATCCTCTATCATGGAATGTGGAGTGACTAGAGGACTGTCTCCCATCATGCTCTGTAACAAAAGAACTCAAATAATTAGCATATGATAATAAAGGTAATGTAGAGAAATAGTAGTGTACAAAAGAACATAGCAAAAAGATAAACACAAGTTAGTACGTACAAGTCTTTGATTGAAAAATCCTCTATTCTAGCATCCTCTTGGAGATCTGATGCACATAGTACAAATATCTTTGCCCCAATGTACATTGGTAACCAAGCTAGTCTTTGCATGTTCTCCTATTGTTCATTGGCTTCTGATAATGGAAAGTATGTTGTGTCCATGAAACTCACGGCATCTTCTCCACCATCCTGATTTTCGTCCATCTCATAAAATGCTTTGAGCATTTCTTGCATGTGTTCATTCTATGTAATGCTATCAGTACCTTGTACTTCTACCTCCGTTTCTGTTCTTTTATGTCCACGAGAGTTCACTAGTGCAATGCCATTTGGGTCCGCTTGCTCACCAGAGGGACCATACAAATGGTAGTGTAGGTTTTGTAGTCCGCTTTTATCAAAGATCCATATTCTCTAACATGTGCAGTACAACTTTGTCGTTTTTGATAAATTTGATACTTGCATTGAGTGCAAGGACATGCCATTCTCTCCTCCGGATCCAAACTAGCAATTTGTTACAATATGGACATTTTAGAACATTTGATTTTTCTTATTGAACTTAAAAACCATAATCCTAGAGACCTAAACCTAAAATATGTATAGAGCTACACATAAATATTCTAATTTCTTTATTTTCTTTTTCTTATATATATTTAATTTAATTAAAAAAGGATAAATCCCTATTTTTATATATTTGATTGTATATATATATATATATATATATATATATATATATATATATATATATATATATATATATATATATATATATATATATATATATATATATATATATATATATATATATATATATATATATATATATATATACTAAAGACCTAAAAAAACCTAAACCCCTAATCCTAAAACATATATATGTGTGTATGCATGTGTATATGTATGTATATATGTATATATATTATATGTGTATATGTGTATATATGTTGTGCAGGTGTAAAAACCCTAAACCCTAATCGTAATGACTTAGACCAAAAAAATGTATATGTGTGTATTGCATGTATATATATGTGTAAGCAGCCAAAAAACCCTAATCCTATTTTTATATATGTAATTTGATCAAAAATCCTAAAATCCTAATTTTATATATTTAATTATATATATTTAGTTGAAACACTAGCTATTTTCATATTTATTTGTCTATACCAAAATCCTATTTTTTATATAGGTTTAATTATATATTCTAATTTTTTTCTTTTCTTTTTCTTATATATATTTAATTTATTAAAAAATAATAAATCATTATTTTTATATATTTGATTTTATGTATTTAATTATATATATTTAATTTTAAATATATATTTAATTTTCTATACTAAAGACCTATATTTATGTATGTTATTTATAAATATACTAAAGATCTATTTTTTATATATTTAATTATATATATTTATTTATGTTATATGCATATAAAAAACCTAAAGCCCTAATCCTAAGGACATAGACCTAAAACATGTAATTGGTTGTATGCATGTGTATATGTATGTATATATGTATATGTATTATATGTGTATATATGTTATGCATGTGTAAAAACCCTAAACCCTAATTGTAATGACTTAGACCAAAAAAATGTATATGTGTGTATGCATGTGTATATATATGTGTATGTGTACATATATTATGCGTGTATATGTGTATATGTGTGTATGCATGTGTAAACAACCTTAAAACCCTAATCCCATTTTTATATATTTAATTTGATAAAAATTTCTAAAATACTAATTTTATATATTTAGTTATATATAGTTACTTGAAACACTAGCTATTTTCATATTTATTTATCTACACTAAAGACCTATTTTTATATCTTCAAATATATATATGATTATATATATTTAATTATATATATGTAATTTTATATATATATTATTTATTCTCATACTAAAGACCTATTTTTATATATTTAATTATATATATTTATTTTTATTATATGTATGTAAAAAACCTAAAACCCTAATCCTAAAGACCTAGACCTAAAACATGTATCTATGTGTGTCCATGTGTATATATATTATGTGTGTTTATGTGTGTATGCATGTGTAAACAACCTAAAAACCCTAATCCTATTTTTATATATTTAATTTGATTAAAAAACCCTAAAATCCTAATTTTATATATTTAATTAAAACACTATCTATTTTCATATTTATTTATCTATACTAAAATTTTATTTTTTATATATATTTAATTATATATTTTAATTTTTCTCTTTTCCTTTTTATATATATATATTTAATTTAATTAAACAATTGTGTGTATGCATGTATGCATATGCATGTGTGTATGCATTTGTCTATGTATGTATGCATATGCATATGTGTGTATGTATATGCATATGTATGTGTATACATATGCATGTGTATGTATGTACATGCATGTGTGTGTATGCATATGCATGTGTATGCATATGTGTATGTATGTATATGCATATGTGTGTGTATGTATATGCATATGTTGTTAGAATTTTAGCAATCTCAAGTGTGGGAAATCATGCTAAGTTGAAGTGCCACATCACTCACACTTTTTGGTAGGATATACAACCAGTTTTCTATGTGTTTTCTCAGCTCTTCACTCACCTAATTGATGGAGAAAAGTTGAGATTATATGGAGGGCATGTTTGAATTCAAATTTACAACTATGTTTTAGAGCATTATATAAGCAAATACATGGAGAAACATCGTGGCCATCCTCCTCTAGCATTTGAGCACTTGTAGGCTCTCATTAGGAGTGTTCTAAGTCTAAGCTAGCCCATAGCTAAGCAAGCCCCTTACTTGCTAGAGTTTTCTCATAGGAAGTG
Source organism: Ceratopteris richardii (assembly GCA_020310875.1). Classification (NCBI taxonomy): domain Eukaryota; kingdom Viridiplantae; phylum Streptophyta; class Polypodiopsida; order Polypodiales; family Pteridaceae; genus Ceratopteris; species Ceratopteris richardii. The sequence continues at coordinate 129,178,718 of CM035435.1, forward strand.
ATCTTGATCACCCATATCTCTTTGTGTAGTAGTCTGATTCATTTTCAAGATAGCTCATTTTGTTCTTATGATTGTAAGATTTCTTTTGAATATAATCTTATTATCAAGTGTTCATTATCCTTGAGTATATTGAGCTTGAAATCTCTCTGGTCTAATCTCTACATATTCCCAAGTATATGTGTGTGAAGACGTACACATAAGTGATAGCTATTTGTTTGGGTAGATTTTGGTCTATCTTGTGCAAGGAGGTTGACATAGGTCACGGTCTCCAAATTGAGTGATCTATGGCTTTTTGGAAAGCTTAGAGAGTCTTTTTTTACAGTGCAAAATTTCATATGTTTAGTCCTCAGGTCCAGAGAGAAATTCAATTTTTGGTGGACTGTGGTAGTGAACTGTTTGGTCATATGAAGGGCCTATCATTCTTGTGCTGCAACTAGGAGTGGATATACTCCATCAGTGATATCAGAGCTCATCATTGAGCATTGAGGACAACAAGAGGAGGCCTTGAATTTTCTTAAGAGCCAAGGATTGAAGCAAAGTTCGGAAAGTTTTGAAGAAGGATTTGAAGCAAGAGAGAGCTTCTATCATCATTGAAAGTTCACGACAAGTGGAGACTCTTGTGGGGGTGTAACATGTCACTCTTTGTCACATCTATCACAATCCAAGGAGGGATTATGATCCACTTATAGTCTCATACACAATGGGAGACTATAATAGTCAGATTAAGAAGCTTGAAAAGAGCAATTGCCAACCTTGGAAGTTTAGAATCTCTAACTTCATCATGGGAAAGGGTCTTTGTGGGTTGTTTAGTGGTACTGAGGTGAAGCCATATATACATCCACATACACCTAATGATAATCAAAGGAGACCCATTAGAGAGTGGGAAGAAAGGGATAGGAGAGTGATCTTCATTCTATCTCAACACAGAAGCAACTCCATGATAGGTCATATCCAAGACGTAGATACATCTAAGAAGGTTTCAGAGGTTTTAGAAAGGTTGTACTCTACCTCTACACAGGCTAGAGAAATTTAGCTAAAAAATGAACTCAACAACCTTAGGAAGTCATCAAATCATAGCATTAATGACTTTACCTAGTTTCCCGCACACTTAATGGGCTTAGAGAAGATGATAAATGGAACGCATTCACAACCTCTGTGTATGTAAGGGACTCATTACCAGATTTTGAGCAACTTACTTCTCTTATGGTGATTGAGGAGTTGAACCATGGAGGCAACAAGTCAAAGGGAAGCCAATACCAACTCTTCTATGCTGGCAAAGGAGGAAGAGGTAAGAGCAACAGAGGTGGTTGAAGAGGAAGAGGTAGAAGCAATTACAAGCAAGGCATCCAAAGCTATCAAGGGAGTCAATCAAGCCAAGATGAAGGTCAATCATCAAGAGGAAGAGGAGGAAGATATGGTGGTCGAGGCTACTCCAACTCAAATGGATGCTTCAATTGTGGGAAGCAAGGACACTATGCCAAAGATTGTTGGCAAAGCAAAGTGGGAAGAATTACAAAGGGCAAGGTAATTATGCTAACTCCTCAACAAATTCAAAAAATGAGCATTTGTTAGCTATGAAGCATAAAAGTGAAGGTCAACCACGTGATGAGTTGTGGTATATAAATAGTGGTTGTAGTAACCACATGTCACGTAAAGAGGAGTACTTCAGCAATCTTCAAGCACCCAAGCAAAGAGGCTTTGTGGAGATAGGAGAAAACACAAAGCATGAGATACAAAAAATGGGAGATGTGAAGCTTGAAGGCAACCACAAAGCAAGAGGACTATCTGAGGTATCGCATGTTCTTACAATTACAAAAGCTTAATCTATGTTGGACAAATGGTTGAAAAGGGATACCAAGTCAAGTTCAACTACAAAGGATGCTTTATTGAAGACCCAAGGAATGGCTATGAGCTGATAGCCAAAGGAAAGAAGGAAGGTAGGATGTTCACTCTTGACATTGGCAAAGGACAAAGCAACAAGACAATGTTCATCACCTATGGAGACATCAAAATTGGAGACTTGGATTTGTGGCACAAAAGGTGTGGTCACATCAACATCCAAAGGTTGAAAGACATGGAGAAGAGGCAATTGGTAAGAGGTTTACCACATTTTTCATTACAAATGTTGCATGAGATGTGTGAAGCTTATCAATTAGGCAAGTCTCCTAGGTTTCCCTTCAAGAAGAGTCGATATGTAGCACATGGTGTGTTAGACCTTGTGCACACAGATGTGTGGGGGCCAACCAAAGAGCCCTCTCTTGCAGGTAGCAGGTACTTTGTAACCTTCATAGATGACTACTCAAGAAAAGTATGGTTGTATTGTATAAAGCAAAAATCAGATGTGTTCAAAAGATTCAAAGCACAAGTTGAAAAGGAGTGAGGTTGCTACATCAAAACCCTAAGGTCAGAAGGAGGGGGAGAGTACTTCTCCCATGCCTTTTGAGATTTCTTCTAAGACCAAGGGATAAGGAGGCAAATCACTTGCAGGGATACTCCCCAACAAAATGGGGTGGTAGAGAGGAAGAATAGATATATTGTTGAAATTTCTAGGAGTATGTTAAATGAAATGAATGTGCCTTTAACATATTGGATAGATGTTGTACCTAGTGTTGTGTACTTGATGAATAGGTGTCCCACATCAGGGTACATAAAAGGACACCTGAGGAGGCATGGAGTGGAAGGAAACTAGATCGTTCACACATTAGAATCTTTGGGTGTGTATGCTACACACATGTGCCACAAGAATTGAAAGGTAAGATGGATGCAAGGGTTGAAAGATGTATGTTTATTGGTTATGCTATGGATCAAAAAGGTTGAATGTGCTATAACCCTATTACAAAGGAGTTAAAGGTATCTAGAGATGTAGTGTTTGATGAACTCAAACCATGGTAAGCTTCCAAAGTTCCAGTGTAGGATCAAGATATTGAAGAGGCAAAGAGGAGATATGAAGCTAGGTTTCAGATAGCTTGGAAATCAGTGGTCCAAGCATACAAAGGAGATCAAACATGGATTGAGCCCATCAATCATTGAATAAAAGAAAGGCAAGATTGGTAGAGCTTGATGAAGATGGACATGAAGTTTGAAGACTTTAAAGAACCTATGTTAGAAGGGGGAGCTACATGAAAAGCAAAGATCAAGGCACCAAGGCAAAGAAGGTTCATTCCACCAAAAGGAGAAGAAAGGAGGTCAACAAGGGTAAACCATCCAATCTCAAGGCTTGTTTATGATATTTATATTTCTAGTCATTATGCTTTCATGACTAAGGTTATCAAAGATCATGTGGCCAAAGACACAAAGGAGTGGCAAGAAGCTATGGAAGAAGATTACAAAGCCCTTGAAGACAACAACACATGGAGTCTAGTTCCAAGAAAAGAAGGGATGAAGGTAATTGACAACAAATGGGTCTATAAAGTGAAGAGAAGTTTTGATGGTTCAATGGTACACAGCAAGGCTTGTGGCAAAGGGATTTGCTCAATCCTATGGGATTGACTATGAAGAAACATTCAACCCAGTTGCAAAGATGACCACAATTAGGGCAATCTTTGGGGTTCCCACATCTAGGAGGTGGCCAATATATCAATTGGATGTAAAGAATGCTTTTCTTAATGTTGATTCGCAAGAGAGAGTCTACATGACTCAACCATTAAGGTTTGAGAACCCTAAATATTCAGATTTTGTTTGTAAACTTAGAAAAGCATTGTACAGTATAAACCAAGCTCCTAGGGCATGGAATCAAAGGCTTGTGGAGTATTTGTGTAGGTGTGGATACAAGCAAAGTGATGGAGATCCTTCCTTATACCTCAAGAAGGAAGGCACACTAGTTGTCTATGTATGCATATATGTGGATGACTTGATTGTAACAAGAAGTGATGATGCAGGTATCACATGGATCAAGGCCAAGCTTGGAAATGAATTCAGAATTTTAGATCTTGGAGTTCTTAAATACTTTGTTGGGATTGAAGTTATTTATGTGGAAACTAGTATTTACCTTGCTCAAAGGGCATACTTGCTAGATGTACTTTATAAGTACGGTATGAGTGGATGTAAGCCACTCACACAACCTATGGATCCAAACACTAAGTTATGTGCATGTAAAGGAAAACCTCTTGAAGCTATTTCAGCATATAGAAGCATAATTGGAAGCCTTAATTATGCTACCATCATAAGACCTGACTTGTTTTATGTTGTAGGAGTTCTTTCTCAATTTCTAAATTCACCAATTGATGTTCATATGAATGCTGCCAAGAGAGTGCTTAGGTACATCAAGCACACTATCAACCAAGCATTGTACTACCCTTATGGTGATGGATTACAACCTCAAGGCTTTAGTGATGCTGGTTGGGTTGGTTTAAAGGAGGATAGAAGGAGCACATGTGGCTATGTGTTCATGCTAGGTCAAAGAGTCATTTCATGGATGTCCTATAGTTGCATTATCATCTACTAAAGCTGAGTACAGAGCTTTAGCACTTGCTACATGAGAGATCATGTGGCTCAAGAAGCTCTTCAAAGACTTGGGTGTGGAAGTCAAAGAGTTCACTCTATTTCGAAATAATATGTCAAGCATTCATCTAGCAAGCAATACTATGTTTCATGCAAGAAGCAAGCACATAGAGATCCATTATCATTTCATCAAAGAGAAGGTACTAGCAAAAGAAGTGGACATCAAGCACATCAAAACCAAGGACTATCTAGCAGATATCATGATCAAGTTTATGGATGCAAGAAAGTTGGAGAGGTTCAAGATCAACCTCAACTTGACGGAGATCAATGGAGACTAACACTTGAGCTTGAGGGGGAGTGTTAGAATTTTAGCAATCTCAAGTGTGGGAATGCATGCTAATTTGAAGTGCCGCATCACTCATACTTTTTGGTAGGATATACAATCACTTTTCCACGAGTTTTCTCAACTCTTTACTCACTTAATTGATGGAGAAAATTTGGGATCATTTGGAGGGCATTTTTGAATTCAAATTTACAACTACCTTTTTGAGCATTATATAAGCAAACACATGGAGCAAAGTCCGTGCCATCCTCCTATAGCATTTGAGCACTTGTAGGCTCTCATTAGGAGTGTTTACTCTGGTTCTAAGCTAGCCCCTTGCTTGTTGGAGTTTTCTCATAAGAAGTGATCTTTAATCACCCATATCTCTTTGCATAGTAGTCTGATTCATTTGCAAGATAGCTCATTTTGTTCCCATGATTGTAAGTTTTCTTTTGGATATAATCATCAAGTGTTCATTATCCTTGAGTATATTGAGCTTGAAATCTCTCTGGTCTGATCTCTGCATATTCCCAAGTATATGTGTGTGAGGAGGTACACATAAGTGATAGCTATCTCTTTGGGTAGATTTTTGTCTATCTTGTGCAAGGAGCTTGACATAGGTCACAATATCCAAATTGAGTGATCTATGGCTTTTTGGAAAGTGTAAGGAGTCTATTTTTACTGTGCAAAATTTCATAAGTTCAGTCCTCAGGTCCAGAGAGCAATTCAATTTTTGGTGGACTATGGTAGTGAACTGTTTGGTCCTAGGAAGGGCCCATCATTCTTCTGCTACAACTAGGAGTGGATATAATCCATCATATTTGTGTGTATGCATATGTGTATGTATGTATATGCATATGTGTGTGTATGTATATGCATATGTGTGTATGCATATGCATGTGTATGCATGTGTGTGTATGTATATGCACGTGTGTATGTAATATGTAAGTGAGTGTGTATGTACATGCATATGTGTGTGTGTATATGCATTTGTATGTATGCATATGCATTTGTATGTATATGTGTGTGTATGTATATGCATGTGTATATGTAATATGTAAGTGAGTGTGTGTGTATAGAGGTGTGAGTGTGTATGTATATATGTGAGTGTGCGTGTATATGTATGTGAGTGTGTATGTATACATGTGTGTATGTAATATGTATATGAGTTTATGTATATGTGTGTATGCATGCATGCATATGCATGAATATGTGTATGTGAGTATGTAATATGTATGTGTGTACCTATCTAAGTGAATGTATGCATCCATATGTTTGTGTATGTATATAAGTATGTATGCGAATGATTGTATATGTATGTATGTGAGTGCGTGTAGATGTATGTGAGTATGTATGTATATGTGAGTGTGTGTATGTATTTATGTGAGTGTGTGTGAATGTATGTATGCATATGTGTGTGTGCATGTGTGTATACGTGTGTGTATGTATGCATGTGTGTATGTATGCATGTATGTATATGTGTGTGTGTATGTATGCATGTGTGTATCTATCTCTATCTCTCTCTCATTCTCTCTCTTTATCTCTCTCTCTCTCTCTTTCATCTCTCTCTCTTTCTTTTTTCTCTCTCTTTCATCTCTCTCTCTCTCTCTCTCTCTCTCTCTCTCTCTTTCTCACTCTCTAGCAATAGAGAATAAAACAATCACTTATATGTATGCCCCTGTTTTGGATTGCTGTCATCAAAGTGTAATGAACATTGTCTCTCATGGAATTCCAAATAATCGATGCCAAAAACCTCCTACAAAAGCAAAGAGAAGAGAAATTATAAAACAGAAAGCATAGAGAAAGAGAGAGGGTAAGAGTACGTGCACCACTTAACAAGAAGCGAGACCTAAAGAGAGAGACAGTGTGTGTGCATGTGTGTAGAGAGAAAGAGATCTATGTGTTTGTGTGTGTGCACAACAAAATGTAGGTCACAATTCAGTTCGCACACACAAGTTTGACAAAAACAGTGCTCAATTCGAATGACATGCAAAATGTTCAATTTTTGCTCTCCGATCCCCTGTATGTTTTAAATGACGCCGTCAGTATTGGCCGCGGTATGGGTGCCGGTATGAGTGTCGATATGAGGGTCATACTGATACTCATACTGACGATCAAATGAACGCCAGTATAGGCATCGATATTGGTGCTAGTAAGGATGCTGGTATGAGTGTCATACCGACACTCATACCGGCACCCATACCGGCACCAATACCGATGCCTATATCGGCAACCACAACAGATACTAATGATCCGTTTTAAACGATCACACAGATGATCAAATGACTGTTAGTATGCGTAACGAGATCTTTAGAGATATTTTCCACGATCATACTGATGCCAGGGGGTGAATATCGATATGGAGAGCGTCGGTATGTCCATCATATGTTGTAGTCCCAATTCTGATTTCCTGTTAAGCCACATTTAGCTTAAATGAAAGCAAAAAATAACTCTTTGATCTCATGAGCTTGCTATGCATGCATGTCATGCATCCATGCACAAACGTACTGCATTGCTACCTTTCAAAAATATATAAACATGCATGTGCACAAACTTGAGTGCATCAAATACCTTTTTCAATCAAGAAGAAAGCTCGTGTTGTACATGACAACACTTGTTTGGAAGGAAAAATGTACAAACTCTTGATACCTAACCACTAAAGCTAAGCGGATCACTTGTTTACAAAGCACATGACTTGCTATGTAAGTCTAGTCTCTGCAAGATCTTAATCTACGAAGCATGCGCAAAGCATTCATTGACAAGTAGACAACGAACTTTCAACCAAATATTGATAATTAAATTTTTATAGCAATTTAATAAAGCCCAATATCTTTTGTTCGTCTCGTGCTTTTATTTTTTGTTGTGTAATAAGTTTTTTATAATTTACTATTCTTCTTTCAGAAAGAAAATTATGAATCCTAAAGGTCCGTGGTGCCTTCAAAGATAGAAAATGATTGGGTATGGAAACCACGTAATCTTAAATACTCTTGTTTATGTATATTGTTGAATACTCTAAAGACCCCATCCGAGTTCACAGTATCCTGAATATTGCATCGTATTCATTCAGCCGATTGTGGATTGGAATATACCTTAAACTAACACTATGTACATATTGTGGATTTCCATTTCTTCACTTGGTACCAAATGACCTCCCTTTCTCATCTGGTACCAAATGAAACCTACAATAGAGTACTCCCACAAAAGTGTTCCATATGCTTTAGGAGAGTCGACTTTAAAGAAGATCATAAATCTGTCTTTGATTCCTATACTTAGTATATTCCTTTCAGCATGGTGACAATGTCTTGGAAGATGTATCTTCTTTCCATAAAGCCTATTCCTTGTTTAGAAAGGTAGGTCTCATGCATTGGTGGTACAAACGAGTTCATAGCATGCTGATAGATTTCCAATGATCTGACCTCTCATTTGAATATGATTGATCATCCTTTTTATTCTTGCATTCATGTCCCACCCTTTGATGATAGAACATGTTACTCTGTTCATGAATACTTTAATACTTAAACAAAAGCATATGAATATCATATTTGCTTATAGAACCAACAGGAAAGCATTTAAAAAATAATCACTGGACCTCAACAGAAGGCATGCGGCCAACAACATGTTTTTTAGCTGCTGCAACATGACTGGTACTATGTATGTGTGTGTGTGTGTGTGTGTATATATATATATATATATATATATATATATATATATATATATATATATATATATATATATATATATATATATATATATATATATATATATATATATCCACTAACTAAGTGCTGATGAGAGGAATTGTGCTACCTGCTTATGGTATGAAGATCCATTTACAAAAAACAGACGAACAAAGTTGACTTGCTTTTACAAGAAGCAACACCACCGAACGTACCACAAAATATAATTATAACAATTATTTACATCCTGATAGTATATAATTATTTATTTGAAAAAAAGGCTTCTCTTTCTCCTTTGTTTTATCAAACAAAAATTGTATTGTATACGTTTATCATATAAAGATGTTTATTATCATATAAGGATGTTTATCATATAAAGATGCAATGGTCTGAAAGCTACATCTATAATCGTGGCTTCTTCTCATTCCCAAAGGGCACTCCGTACGTAGATCACTTTTCATATATTTGGCACATGACCTTGGGAGTGCCTAAAGCAGGCTACTTTACATTCCCCGAGTCTCATAAAAAGCTGGGCTCATATTCTTCTGAAGAGAGGATGATCTATTGCACACTAGAATAGAAGTGGCCCTACTTTGTATCCATAGTTCGAATCAGTACTCTCTTTTTTATCACGACCCAGAGAATTATTGAGCTTGTCTTTGCACCAAAATAACTTGATGAATGATGAAGCAGATAAGCATCTATTTTCTCTTGTCTTAATAGATTTTGAAAATTAAGGAAAACGCTTAATTTCATATATTGTGTTTCACATAGACTCGGCTCTTCATTTAGGGTCATAAAGTTAGATCCCACACAATATGTATATCCTTATTTTCTTACTACTGGATTTCTTTCTAAAGGATTGAATTTATGCTAGTTCCAAATGGTCATACTCTTCTTACAACCTTCTAGGCGAAAGTCTTAGCTTGGCATGATGGATATCAATGGTGTTGAGTGCAAGACCGATGAAGAAAATTGTATGTTGATTGTCAACCACTTGACCCAAATTTTGGGGGATTCCATGCCTCTTTTTCCTCATAGGTGTGATAGCATAGTGGCCATCTCTAGAGTCAAAACCAAAATAATTCTGGAAAATATGAATCCTCTTCTTGAAGCTTCCACTTTGGATAATGAGATTTTTGAAGCTATTGATTTGCTTCCTAAAGGAAAAATTCTGGGGTTGGATGCCCTCACTAATGAGTTTTACAAGTAGGTGGTGACTATACCATTATGTCTCATGTGGCAAGAGTTTATATTTTTTGGTGCAATGCCCAATTGTCTCAATGAAGGTGTTATCAAGCTTACTCACAAGAAAGGTAGCAAAAACAGGATTGAAAATTGGCATCCAATTACAACATTACAAACTGGTTACAAGATCCTTGCCAAGGTTACTACTAATCACATTGCTTATCACTTAAAAAACTGGATCAATGACCTTCTCACTCTTTTGTTATCCCCCTGTTGTTGAAAATCAAGTCTCAATCATGCAAAAGGGCTCAACCACGAGTTTTGCAAGTGGACCAATCGAAAAGGAGGACCCAAAGTCATGGAATCAAGTTAGAAGCTTTACGAAAATCAATCAAATTCAAATCTCATCAATCAACCACCAAAAAGTGCGGGTATATCTTTGCACATAGGCAGAGAGTGTTGCAAAAAGGTAGTCTGTTTTGCAAAGGTGAGTTCTCCCAGTTGGAATATCCATTTGGTATGATTTAAAGCATGTTGGCTAGATCATATACTCTACTATAATTCTAGAAAATTTAATTATAAGTATCTATACTGGTGCAAACAAAATTTCAGAAGCGTGAGCATATATCACTACTTGTGGACCTAGTGGAGGGCAGCCATCTTCCATTGTTGCATTGGGGTATTAGAATCATCCCCCATCAATGGTATCAAAGCCATTTTGGAGGCTTGGAGAAATTAGTGGGAATCATATTGAAGACTTTAAGGGATCAAGACAACTCCTGGAAGCACAAGGAGGACTTATCAAAGCAAGAAGACATCGAAATGGGGCTACGTCGATTGAGATCTCAACTAGTCGAAGGTTAGCAAGGGAGAGGCTATCAAAAGGTAGGATCCACATCTTCTAAAGGATACAAACACTTTAGGAGAAGCTAGAGAAGCATCTTAGAGCTTAGTGGGGCTGAGTATAATCCACAAATAGAGAAGTTAGAGAAAGACAATTATCAACCATGGAAATTTAGAGTTAGCAACTACCTTATGGGCAAAGGATTGTGGGGATCAATGAGCGGCACGGAGCCAATGCCTCATGTACATGATCCACCACTTGAAGGGTAGGTCAAGACACTTGATGAATGGATAGGACGGGATAGGAGAGTCATATTCATTCTTTCCTAACACATAAGCAATAGCATGATAGGGCATATACAAGACTTGGACACATCCAAGAAGGTTTGGGAGACCTTGGAGAGATTGTACTCTTCATCAACCAAGGCAAGGAATATTGAGCTCAAGAATGAGCTAAATTATCTTAGAAAAGCACCAAGTACTAACATAAATGAGTACATTTTGAAGGTTAAGGAGCTTGCAGATTCCCTAGGCTCAATTGGGACCCCAATTGAAGATGACGATCTTGTTGCACACACTCTCAATGGCTTGAGAGAGGATGAAAGGTGGAAAGCATTCACCACATTAGTTTATGTGAGGGATTCCCTACCAAAATTTGATCAATTAGTCACATTGATGGTGACCGAGGAGATGAACCAAAGAGGTTCACAATCAAAGGGTAGCCAAGCCCAATTTTTCTATGTAGGTAGAGGCAAAGGAAAAAGAGGTGGACAAAACTCCCAACGTAGAGGGAGAGGAAGGCCAAACTCAAGTTCAAGCAACCAAGGCTCCAACCAAAGCTATGGATCAAGAGTAAGAGGAAGGAGTAGAGGAAGAGGAGGAAGATCACATGGAAGAATCCAATGGAGAATGCTACAATTGTGGAAAAACGGGTCATTATGCAAGAGATTGTTGGTCCAAAGGAAGAGGCAATCAAGGATACAAAAGGAACCAAGGTAATTATGCTAGTACTTCAACAAATTTAAAAAATGAGAAGTTGCTTACGATGTATGGGTCAAGTGAAAGAGTCAATTTTTACATGGTACATTGATAATGGTTGTAGCAACCAGATGAGTTGCAATAAAGATGTTTTCTTTGATTTACATTCACCCATCACTCAAGCGATGGAGATGATGAATCTCCAAAAGACAAGCTACACTTGAGTTTAGAACACTTCTATGTCAAGTATAGCTCAAAAGTTTCACCAATTTTGAAATCTTTTACCAAAATATGAACACTCAGCTTCTTTATGAAAACTAGCTTCCTTGAGAAAAGTCTGCCTCACAAAATTCACTCATTGACTGATGAAATGATTGATGTTTTTTATGAAAATTTGACATGACACTCTTCTAATGTTTCTGAAACTTCTCGAAGTTAAAGTTCTCCAAAAGAACTTACAAAACTTTAGATTTACTTCAATAAGTAAACTTGTGTCCGAAACAAGCACTTTCTACAGGCCACTTTTACATGGGTCATCAACATAAATACAAACATATATAAATCCATCTTCACTTGCTTTGGCTAGCAAGCTCTTATCCGCCTTTGATGCTTGAAAACCAAGTTCCTTCAAGAACTTTATAAGGCTGCAATTACATGCTCTTGGGTCCTGCTTCAAGCCATACAAATCTCTCTTGAGCTTCCACACATGATCAGGATAAAATTGATCTTTAAAACCATTTGGTTGTTCCATGTCAACTTCATCTGAAATGTAACCATTCGAAAATGCATTCTTCACATCCAATTGAGATAATTTCCAACCTTTGCAAGTAGCAATAGCTATGAGAGTCCTTATGGTTGTCATCTTTGCAACAGTACTATACCTTTGATGTACCTTAGAATCCTTCTACTTGTATTCAAGTGATCAAGTTCGGGTGCATGCATGAATTGTGAGAGCACTCCAACACTATAAGATAGATCACGTCTAGTAATGGTAGCATAATTTAACCACCCAATCAAACTTCTACACACAAGATCATCCTTGAGCTTCTCACCTTGGTCTTTGCTCAACTTGCATTGCAATCCATTAGTTGTCTCAATTGCTTACAACCACTTATACCAAACCTGTATAGCAAGTGAAGTAAATATTTCATTTGCATAAGATACGAACCCTGCTTGGCATATGCAATCTCAATGCCTAAGAAGTACTTTATCATAGCGAGATCTGAAATTTTAAATTCCTTGCCCAAATTAGCCTTGATATCCTTGATACCTACATCATCATCACCTGTTATGATTAGATCATATGCATATGTATAGAGATTTCTCATCAAGGCTTTTTACATGAAGTGAAGCATCAACATCACTTTTTGCATATCCACATCTAATAAGGTACTCAACAAGCCTTTGATTCCATGCCCTTGGTGCTTACTTGAGTCCATAGAAAGCTTTTTTGAGTTTGCATGCAAAAATAGGGTTTCTAGGGTCCTCGTATCACATGGGTTGTTGCATGTAAACAATCTCTTCAAGATCACCATTTAGAAAATCATTCTTAATGTGTGATTGGAACAATTTCCACCTTTTAGAAGTTGCAATAGAAATCAACATTCTAACTATACTCATTTTTGCAATACGACTAAATGTCTCTTCATAACCTATCCCATGTGTTTGGGTGAAACCCTTAGCTACAAGTCTAACTTTATACTTGGCTATGGATCCATTAGAGTTCCTTTTGCTCTTGTAGGCCCACCTATTTGTGACCACTTTCATGTCATCTTGCCTAAATACATGCTCATATGACTGATTCTCATGAAGAGCATCCATCTCTTCTCTCATAGCATTTATCCATACCTTGTCTTTGTAGATTTTGTAAGGTTCTAGTCTTGGGGAAATGTTGTCCCAAGCACCTTTGCATGCTTGAGCTATGAGGTCTATTCTCTCATGGTCGTCCACACAACAAAAGACACTAGTCGGGTCTTGATGGTACATGCTTCTAGTTAAGTTACAAAATAATCTAGAAGAAATAAGGCCCTTATGGTCCTTAGTCAAATATTTGTTCTGAATGCCCGATGTAAGGGTAGGGACAATCGATTCTACCCACTTTCGACCTACTACTAGATTAATCAAATCCAAGTCTGGTAGATCGTATAACACTCCTATAAGTGGTTCTCAAATGGTTAATTGTGATAACATGTGACGTATTAGGTATGTACTACCTTGTTTTACTATGACCTCAAAGTCAAATTCCATGAAAAGTAAAATCCACCATACAATTCTACTTGTGGCACAAGGCTTATTGAAAAAAATATAACAATCATTGGTGACTTATAAGGATTTTGAAATGGTTTCCCAATAGATAGTGGGGAAACTACTTTATTGCATACACCATCACAATTCCTTCTTGATCAATTGTTGTGTAACTAGGTTTAGAATTTCTCAATTGCCTACTCACATAAGCGATCAAAACATCCAATTTCCATCAGAAATTGGCTCAACTAATTGATGGATGGAAGTGCACATGGAATTGGAGCTATCAAGATTTGTGTTGAGCTCAAATTCTTTTCATCTCATGGAATGATTTTCAAAGTCATTACTTCATTTGAATTTGTTCATTAGGCCAAAGAGTGGTTTGACTATGACCCCATACATATGAATGAACTTCCAATAGTAGCTACAATTACCCATAAAGGCTTGAAGTTCCTTCATGTTCTTAGTCCTTAATAGATCAACTACGAATTGGACTTTCTCATATTCCATTGAGATTCCATTTTTGGATACAATATCTCGAAATGTTCTCTCTCTTTCCTCTCTTTGGGTTTCAAAAACCACTTTAGTGAGTTTCCATCTCCAATAAGATCTATTTAGCCTCCAAACGTTGAGTGTGTGTGGCCTAGATTCCGTTTGGGTGATTTGGGTGTCAATCAATCTTTTTCCATGACCATATTTACTAAGAGTCATAATGCTTTGGTAATTGCAAGGAACCTTGTGCGCCATGGTCCTGCAAATGACGATGAGGGAGAGACTCTCTCTTGGAGAGATCAATTTTGTTTATGTGATCACACATGAAAATTTTGTACACCTTTTCACAAAGGCTATGCTTATAGATAAGTGCAAATGTTTTTTTAAATTTTTTAGCTTACTTCTTTTGTTGATTGATTTCATTTCACATGTTTTGGCACTTCTTTATGTGAGGAGTGATGGATAATGCACAAAGGTGAGAGGGTCTTGGAGAAAACTTGATTGGGAACAACCTAAATAACTCTAGAAAATCTTAATAGACTCCTTCAAATTCCAATGAATGCATTTAGAGCACCATAGTACTATGCAAAATCATTCTCAAAAATCTATGCAAAAACAAATACTGTATGTATACAAAACACTTTGAGAAAACCTTCCATGTATGGAAGAAGGCACTCAATATTTCACTCAGAGCATACAACCGGATAGGAATTGACCCAAGAAATTTTACACACTTTTAGGGATGGTGTGGAATGTGATATACCATGTTCATTTTATGAATTTAGGAGGAATATGCTTAGATCCTTATGCATAAGTTGTCAGGGGTAATCCCAACTTTTTAGGAAGATGAAACTACACTGACAAATTCACCTTGTTCAATTCATAGATCAAGATCTACAACTCTAATGACTAAGAACCTTTGTAGGTATGCCTAACACAAACCTAACTTCATGATATATTGGATAATATGATCATACATGAAGAGAAATAACTTAGAGAACATGATAGACTATACTTAATGTACTCTAACAATAGCTAGAGATCAATGTAGCTATGAAAATGAGTCGTAAATGTAGTGTTGAGTGATGTATGATACAATGAGAGAGTCAACCACTTATCTAACTTTGAGGCAAGACTTGAAGCACTAAGAATGAGTGTGATGATCATCTCAAGCCCGTGACTAAAGTGAGTAGTGTATACATACACCTTTTCTCATAAGTGTTGATTGATTTCACCTAAAAATGGTCCATATTTTTAAGAATTGATTTGAACTTTGAATTCAAATGAATTCAAGGTATTTGGCTCCCAACATGTCCATAAGATTCTCTCCAAACATCAACTTTATTTTTGACCAAGATAAAACCTAGTATTAACCTTAGAACTTCATCCATTGTATAATGACATGTGTACAAGATTAACCCTCAAAATATCAAGAGAAATCCGAACACATAAGTCAAGCACTTAGGCTTGCCTCATGCACCAAAATTTTGCTCAAACTTAAGATGATTGATTCTTCAATCCATTGATGTTTCTTGAATTCCAATCATATCTTTGAATCTATTTAATTTCATTCCATCCAATGATTTGCTCATCATATATGCACACTGTTGTTGAGTAGATACATATGAGAGTTCAATTTTTCTTCTTTTGATTTTCTCCCTAGCATAATGATAATGGAACTCAATGTGTGTGGTCCTAGCATGATGAATTGGATTTTTTGTGAGGTGAAAAGAGCTTATGTTGTCCCCAAATATATCATGTGTGGAGGTCCTCATACCCAAATCATAGTATAAAGTCTCAATCCTCATAGATTCTTCAGTTGCATTTGCCAAAACTATATATTTATCTTCAGCAGAAGAAAGAGCAAAAGTGGGTTGCTCTTGTCTAAGCATGAAACGAGTCTTGTACCTAAAAATGTAAGATAACATGAATTGCTCCTCATTTCACATTTTGATCCGCCCAATCTACATTAGAGAATAGCTTTATATCTATATCACAGGTATATGGATAAAGTAAACCTTCATTTATGGTTCTCTTTAGATACTTGAGCATCCTTTTTGCCCCTTCCATATGTGGTTTCCTAGGAGTATGCATGAATTGGCTTAGAACACTTACACTATGGAAAATGTCTACCCTAATGAGTGTTGCATAATCTAGAACTCCCACCAAGCTTTGGTATCTTGTTATATCTTCAATTAGTTTACTTTCATGAGTACCTAGCTTTGAATCTACCTCCATGCGCGTACATACAACCTTAGAATTCTCCATTTGAACTTGACCAGTATGTCCCTCATATATTTATTTTGAGTGAGATACATACCCTTCTCTGTATACACAACTTTGAATCCATGGAATTATGTGAGTTGCCCTAGGTGACTGATCTTGAATTCTTCATTCATCTTATCGCTTAAACCTCCTAATACCTTCAGCATCATTGCCTATGAGTATTATGTCATCTACATATACACAAAGATATATGACTTCTCCATGTGTCCTCTTGATGAAGAGGGAAGGATCAATGGAATCTTTGATTATCCAAAATAAGTTTAAAATCTTCTAGAATTGCTTTACTCTCCAACCAGCTAACCTCACAAATGAACCATCTAGCTCTTTTTTTGTAGGTTTTTTTACTAGCTTTGGCCTAGTTTAGACCAAATGTCTTGCCTAGTTAAAAATTAGGTTTGCTAGCTCATTTGAAGGCTCAAATAGGCTTAGAAAATTATGAGATTTGAGACATAGACTATTCTAATAATCCTCAAGCTTAAGGACTCCTAAGCTTGAAAAAAATGGTGTGTTTTCTAAACAAACGTGATTTAAAATGGAATGTAGAGATGAAAATCATTGTTTATTGTAGATTGGATGTGAAGAAAGGAGGTTGGCCTACTCATCAAATCTTCATTGACTTCCTTGTCTGCTTGGCCCTCCTTGATCTTGTCTTTTCTCTCTCAGCCGGCCATGCCTCATGCTACCTTGGTGCAATAAGCCTCCTTGAATACTAATACCCCCCCTTTCTCATGTCTACTTCGCGAAGAGACTCTTGTTGTGGAGGGCATGCTGTATAAAATCAGACAACATAGTAGCTAGTTTGTGCTTCTTTATTCAAAGGTAGCATGCTAAGTCAACAATCAATTGATCCCATTATACTAGGCCTAGAACCTATGGATGTGGCATACAGAGCTCTTCTGCATGAAGAGCTTTCTCCATAGCAAAAAGATGTAATAGGTGTGTTGGTCATGTGAGGAAGATCTTAGACTAGAGCTCCCAAAAGCCCGTGGAGGACATCTCCTCAATTTTTTGCTTATAACATGTTGGGAAGTACTTGATGCATGCATGCCAAGCATAGGTAGTGTTTATCGAGGGGTTTTTGCTCATATCATAAACCAAGTCAAAGTTAACTTCCTTAAAGCCTCGAGATAAAATATATGGAGTGTTGACATTACTGAATGTTTTGATGATAACCATCATGAGTTAAACAATTTTCATACAAATCTTTGTGGCAACATTAGAAACACTCTTCAATCAAGAGGTCCAATGATGAATAGTTGATACCATGTACGTGACCATGGGGGCCCCCGTGGTGGTGCAAAATAGGGGAGCACCGAATCAGAGAATCTTTGGCTATTTCTAACTTTGACAACCAAGGCTAGCCATGGGTGCCTGCAAGGTACAAGAGCATAACATGGATTATATTTTATATTTAGTGGCATCATGGACCAAGTTTGCATCGTTTCAGGGTATGTTTTAAGTAGAACTTCTCGCTAGTTAGGTTAGAAAATTGTTCCCTATTTAGGGTGCTCTAGAAGATGGCTATAAAATCTCATAGGCACCTCTCCAATTCTAGAGCCTTTAGTGGATCAAATTATAAAGATAGTGTGGCTCACACTATAGCCTACACTTCCCACTATCATTGGGAATTATTCTTCATGCCAATGATCATGTACAACATTGTTATATAATACATCTTATCATTGATCATTTCTGTTGTTCATCTCTACCATTGTCACTCAGAATAGTACACTTGTCTTGCTCATATCTCAGTCATTACTCATATCACATTGTCTTGCTCATTGTCACTCAAAACGGTCTATAACTCATTGGAACAAGCTCAAAGTCTACTACATGCGTTCAAATTTTGAAGGCATTTCATTCAGTAAATTGGAAGAGAAGCATTTTGAAGTGGTCACTCGTCATTTTCTTCAAAGGTGCTAAAAAGTTGAGGGTAATGCTTTACTTGCTAAATTGATTGCTCTATTTATAGTCAATCATTTTAAGTAATTCCACTTGGAATCATTAGCTCTTTAAGCTAATTGGATACCCTCAGAAGGAATTTTTCTAATTGCTACTGTGTTGGGAGTACTAAGCTTAAGAACCAGCAGGTGTGTGAACCAAAATTGCAAGTTTTTTATGACTTGTGACATGAAGCTATCTGTTTTGGATTAATCATTACACTAAATCATCTCCAAAGTACATAGGCACTTATTTAGTGTGATTGGAAAGATAAAAGGGCCTACAAATCAACTCTGAAGTAAAAGAGGGCTAGTACAAAGTAGGGATTAGCAGTACCAACTCATTTCTTGAGGTGTCCATCCATCTTTCAACAATAGTGGTATCAGAGCAACTTGAGGTAAAATGGGAGATGGTTTTCATTCTTTTATCGATGAATTGGACAGGAACATGGTCCTTGAGGATGAAGACATACTTGCAAGGAAGGAGTCTCTATGGATACATATGAGGAGATGAGGAGATGCCTATTTTCAGAACCAAAGGACAACCTACAAGAGAGGAGCATGAAAGACTCAATTCATGGTGTGCCAAAGACAACTAGGTCAATGCTAAATGAGAAAAAGTTACCAAATTATTTGTGGGTAGAGAGTGTATCGACTGCCACTTATCTTGTTAATAAGTTGCCATCCAAATCACTTGATGGGATGACCCCATATGAAGCATGGCATGGTAGAAGGCCATCACTTGATCATTGCGGGATCTTTGGATGTGTTGCTTACGTGCATATCCCATCTCAAATCAGAGGTAAGCTAGACCCTAAGGCAGAGAGTGCATCTTCATAGGGTATTATTTAAATTAGAAAGGATACAAATTCTATCATCCATCCAACAAAGGTTTTATGGTCAATAGAGATGTTGTCTTTGATGAGAATGATTCTTGGTTTGAAAGTGAATGAAGGAAAGTAAAGTTGCCTTATGATTTGGAAGAGGAGTTTCAAAGCCTCATCAAAGAGGAGCCAAACCAGATTGAAGACATCAAATCAGATGATGAAGAAGCAAAGACTAATGCAGAATGGAAGGAAGCTATGGATGAAGAAATTGAAGCACTCAAGGAGAATGATACTTGGGAACTAGTGCCAAAGGAGGAGTCTATGAAGGTAATTGGTTCTAGATGGATTTACAAAATCAAGAGAAATTTAGATGGATCAATAGACATGTACAAAGCTAGACTTGTGGCTACGGGTTTTGCACAACCCAAGCAATTGATTATGAAATGCCAACCATCAGAGTATTGGTAAGTGTGGTTGCAACAAGAAATTGGAATAGGTACCAATTGGATGTGAAAAATGCTTTTCTTAATGGCAGGATTTCAGAGGAGGTGTACGTGTCTCAAGCTCCTGGCTATGAAGACCCAGCAAGGTATCATATGTGTGTAAGCTAAACAAAGCTCTTTATGGATTGAAGCAAGCACTTAGGGCATGGAATCATAGGTTGACTACCTATCTCCAAGATCAATGATTCATCATGAGCAAAGCAGATACTTCTCTATTTGTCAAGAGAAGCAATTCAGAGGTGATATATTTATGTGTGTACGTTGATGATATCATACTTACAGGTAGTAATGCCAATGGCATCAAAGAGATCAAGAACCAAATGATGTAGGAGTTCAAAATCAATGATTTAGGGTTACTAAAGTTGTTTCTTGGACTTGAGTTAGTATATACCAATTCTTTGATTTATATTACTAAAAGAAAGTATGTCGAGGACATGTTAAAGAATGTTCACTTGCAGGATGCCAAGGTAGCTAGTACTCCTATGGAGGTAAACCAAAAGCTAAGTGCTTTTGAAGGTGATATACTTGACAGTATTGCAGGATACCAAAGCATATTTGAAAGCCTAAACTATGCTACATTGACAAGGATTGATATTGCTTATGGATTAAGTGTCTTAAGTCAATTTATGCACAAACCTAGAGCACCTCACTTGGAAGCTGCCAAGAGAATTTTGAAGTACCTTAAGGGTACTCAAAATCAAGTTTTATACTTTACTTATACTTTAGATTTGGACATCAAAATATACTCAGATGTAGATTGGGTAGTTGTAAGGATGACAGGAGGAGTACCTCAGGTTATCTCTCTTTTGTAGGTGATAAGCCCATTTCATGGTCTTCCAAGAAGTAACCTACTATTGCTTTATCTTCAACAGAGGCAGAATATAGAGGATTAGCGAACGCTACTCAAGAAGCCATATGGATCAGATTGCTATATACAGATTTGGGATTACATTCTAACTCACCAATGATTTTTGGTGACAATACTAGCTCTTTACATCTTGCAACAAATCCTATCTATCATGCTAGGACCAAGCATATAGAGGTTCATTATCATTATGTGAGAGAGAAGCTATTAAGCAAGGAAATTTAGTTGGCATACGTATCCACTAATATGCAATGTGCAGACTTATTGACCAAAGCACTTGATGGTACTAAACTTTGCATGTTTAAAGGTATGATTGGATTACAGGACATTCAAGAGGATTGATGAAGACCAAGCCAAGATGTTTGGCTTGAGGGGGACCTGTTGGTGCAAATGCCAAGCCTTCACACTTGGCTAGGCATTGGAAGAAATTATGTGCAACACTTGAAGACTCACATGAACCATTGCTTATGGTTTTTACCATTAAACTTTTGTAAAAGTCTTAATGTCTTGGAAGAATCTTGTAAAGCCTACAAACTCGTGGACTTTGGAGAGATAAAACTACAAATCATCATGCACTCCCAACCCACACTCCTTGATTAATCTACTTTTCCATATGTCTCACATATTGACTGAACTTGGCTCTCATCGGTGTCATAGATGATTAAAAAAACTCTTACAACACTTGTAAAGTTGAGTAGTCGACTTCCATAATAGAATAGGTTCTATGAGCTTTCTACATTCGTCCGACTACTAGCGCTCCTTCCATGCTCTCTGTTGTCTTGAATTGGACATAGACATTCAGTCTTGTGCCAGCCACATTTGGTCAAATGTATCACCACCAAAGTCATCTCCCCAGTGAAAAACACCTGAATCAATCATACACTATGCAAAAAAGGAAGCTTGTTAGTGCACAAAAAAAACAACCGCTTATATAGCTAACATGATGTGAAGCAGATCTGGAGACACAAGGGTGAGCACCCATGTGCTCCCCTGGAAGAACCACCCACACTTGTGAAGTGAATGTCAAAATGAAATCATGCAAGGCCTATACCTCCAAGATTTCATTCTTAGTATGTCTTCTCCATTTGGTTACCTAAGTGATCAATGAAGGATGACCACAATCCTAAATAGATCTAGTTGCGTAGGTCTTGCTTTGCAAGATCAGATAGCCACATACAAGCTTTTAGGTTTGAATCCATTCTCATCTAAACCCACCGCATGAAAACCAACAAGAATAGCTGATGAAAAAATATATTCAAGTGAAATCTGATCTAGCATTACTTGGAAATTGGTACCTAAAAATTCCAAGGTCCAAGTGAAGTCATCTTTGAAACCCTTAAATGAAATCACATGCAACACTTGTCATCCTGTAAAGGAAGTATGGAGAGCCAAATTATGTAAAAAACCCCCTTACCCCACCGTATAAAGACCCTTGTACAATATTAGATGCATTCATAGTGCATATGGTGGAAGGTAGGCTTAGTTGAATACTTTAGTTCAAGGATACCTAAAACAGATTTCATGTGCTTTCATTATCTAATCAACACTCTTTAGCCCAACAAGGATACAAGGGTGGCCAATACTTTTGTGATTCCATACCTCACACGTGGGAACAAATCGAAGAATTTTATACTCACCAATAATTTAGTTTGGAAAGCCTTGGATTTGTAGGGTATGCATGCCTCTATAGAGAAATAGCTGTTAGTACAACACATCATGAAGAACAGAAATCTTACCAAACTCAAAGATGTGGTAGAAATGACCCCTAATATAGCAGTCTATCTTATAATGTCCATGCAACATTTTGCTTTTTCTAGGACCAAGATAGGTTCACACAAAATTTGACCATTAATCTCCCTCATTGGATCATTAAATATATTCATGTAGCTAATAAGAGATGGCCTCACAAGACTATCTTGAATGGATGTTGTGCACTAACACGTATCATCTATAGATGCTTGGCTTTGATATACCTATTTAGAGAGCATTATCATGGCCTAGAGTTCAACAGTTCAAAGGCAGAAAGGCCTTGCACCTCCATCCAAATGAATGAGAGATTCAATCCCATGTGCCCAACCAAGAGGAGCTACATTGACTCCCAATATCTCTCTAGCACTACACCGGGTAGTACGCCCCATCACACTCATATTACCAAGGAGAAGCATTGATGGTCCTCAACTAATAGCTCCACTTGTACCATTGGATTTAGAATAACTTTGAGGAATCGGTCTATAAGAGTTAGGAAACATAGACTTTGAACATATCCTTAGGGAGGTAATCCTCGAGACAAAAGAAGATGAAGGAGGTGGCCATCAACAAGAGGAGGAATAAGAGTGACAGGACAAGCAACAATAGAAACAAGAACAAGAGGATGAAAAACAAGATGATGATGAAACTGAAGGTGCCACTACTTACACAATGCAAGTTCAAAGGCTATATGACACAATCTTGAATGTAGAGGAAATAGGCAGACTTTCGTTCCACAATGGCCAATTACTAGTTCATCAGATTTTGGGAGAAGAAGGTGTGGACCCAAATTTCATTGAGACCCTCCAACTCATGTAAGGTTATGGAAGCCATGCACACCATGACACAACGACCACGGCCACAATATGACCAAGGGTGAATCGACTACAGGCCATGATCGAGTAAAAATATTCAAATATTTATCTCACAAAGGGAAACCATCACCACTCAAGAAGCAACATCCACAATAATGGTTGACCTTACTATAGAAACATTTGTCGAGAGCTCACTTATGTTTCCTAAACATTTGTCTAGACCTCACCTATCTTGCCTCCACACCCTCCATCCCCACCCAAAACCCAAGAACTACAAATTACCACCACAAGACGACCCAAATAGAAGAACCCATATTTCAAACCTTACCCCACTACCCCCTTGTTATGAAAACATTGTATATACCACCGAAGTAGTAACATCCACCCCTTCCTTTAGCTTTCGTGCATCTGTCTCCAAATCACAACTTTTCTCTTCCATCACCAACACATTTTACACTACCTCCTCAGTCCCACTTGAACCCGCCCTAGGCCACCCTCATAAACAACTTTTCATGGGAAACTCACCTCCAACTAGTAAAGGCATTATAGACATCCCAAAATTCCAACGCACTCATATCCCTTTTACCATGCCTACCTATTCCTCCCTATTTGCATCCATGAATCAGCCTCAAGCACCTGCAAGCACCTTACCACCATTCTGAGTAGACTTCATGGAAGCCATGCACCGAGCCCCATAACCCTCTTCCATAATCTCCACTTCCTCTTGCACCAACATCACCCCTACACTTCCACAATCTCCCCTTCGCCATCCACCAACATCACCTGCACCAATTGCACCATCATGCACTACATGGACTACCCCCCCTTTCACATTTCCCAACTCCATGCATTCTCAACTCTAACTATTGCATCCACTAATGTAAATAATGTAGTAAATACCATGATTCAGTGTGCAACATGAGTATCAGCTACTTGAAGAGTGTAATGCAGCATTCACTAACAAATCCCTCCGACTTCAAGAATGACTAACAACATTAGAAGAGAGAAATATGACTTTACAAGATCTTTATTACACTTCACAATAAGCACACCATGAACTTGACTCCAAGATGCAAATCGTTTATCAAGAAGCCATTAACAATATGGAAATGATGTTGCATGGACAAATGGAGAGAAATGCCAAGCTTCAAAGAAACATGACTCTCCTTAGAAGACATATGGTCACAACAGTGGAGGGAAATAAACGTCTCTAGTAGCAAAACCAAGACAACTTGGAAGCCACCATGGAAGATGCACCAAGAGCAACCATTAGTCCTACAAGATTTCAAGCAATACTTTCCAAGAACATTTGCATTCTCTTGGAAGAACATGCAATTTCCCTTACTCCTATGATCCGTAGAAGAAGAACTCAATTAGCTATGCAAGAAGTAACCATCTACTAGCATGTTGGGAAAGATGGATAGACACCTCAAGAAATAAGTTGGTACTGCTAATCCTTGCTTTGTACCAGCCCTCTTTTACTTTAGAGTTCAGTTGTAGGCCCTTTTATCTTTCCAATGACACTAAATAAGTGCCTACGTACTTTGGATATGATGAATGTAATGATTAATCCAAAATAGATAACTTCACAAGTCACAAGTCATCAAAAACTTGCTATTTTGGTTCACACACTTGCTGGTTCTTAAGCTTAGTACTCCCAACATAATAGCAATTAGAAAAATTCCTCTGAGGGTATCTAATTAGCTTAAAGGGCTAATGATTCCAAGTAGAATTACTTAAAATGATTGACTATACACAGAGCAATCAAGTTAGCAAGTAAAGCATTACCCCCGACTTTTTAGGACCTCTGCAAAAAATGACCAATGACCACTTCGAGATGCTTTTCTTCCAATTTACTGAATGGAATGCCTTCAAACTTTGATAGCATGTAGTAGACACTAGGCTTGTTCCAATGAGCTATAGAACATTGAAAATGATGGAGTAAGGTTGAGATATGAGCAAGACAAATGTACTATTCTAAGTGACAATGGCAGAGATAAACAACAGAAATGATCAATGATAAGATGTATTATATAAGAATGTTGTACATGATCATTGGCATGAAGAATAATGCCCAATGATGGTGGGAAGTGTAAGCTATAGTATGAGTCACACTATCTCTATAATTTGATCCACCAAAGGCTATAGAATTGGGGAGGTGCCCACAAGATTTTACAGCTATCTTTTATAGATGCTTTGCTTCCAATTTTGAATTCAAATTCAAACTTAACTTTTCCTAAAAGTTATCCTCTAAGTTACATGTAGGGCATGAAAGGGCTTATTTGAATAAAGTTGAATATCACTCAGACGAATCAAAAAGCCAATTGTGTATGGATTTTGAGTCATTGATCAATTTGTACACCAAGTGTAGGAAGATGATCCACACAGTGGACATGGCTACAGGATGGAGGCAATAGAAACTTATCAAGGTCAATTAACCCACACCATGGTAACTGATGGTTATGTAGGAAAAACTGATTGTGGAAATGCATTTGCAATAGTTCGAGGGAGCGTGAAGGATGCTTGGAGGGTGACGATCCGTTGGTTGTTGTCAGATGATGGCGACTACAGGGGAATGATGGCCACTCCATTCACATGGGAGGCTTAATGTTACACGGAAGAGCCGGTTGTCAGGAGTTCTCACAAGGGGTTTTGAAGGCATCTAAAAGAGGCTCTTTTTCGAGGTCCAGTAGACGAGCTGGAGGGAGATCCTCCCGGAGGATATGGCAGAAGTGAATTCAATTCATGGAAGGCGCCGACAGCATCTCCATTTTGGGAGGAAGCCCAGCCGGTTGGGCATCGTGAGGAACGGGGGAAAGGATTTTCATAAGAGGGGGGGGGGATGTTTTCCCTTCTTCCTTCTTCAATTTTTCTTCTGGTTGAGCAAGAACCGGGGGGGGGGGGGGGGGGGGTTCTTCTTCTCTGTGTTTTCGTGTGCAGGCATCAAGGAGGAGGCTTCTAGCCATTAGCGGGGAAGCGGGAGCTCGGTCGCTTTGGCTTGTTCTCACAGTGCAGCAGGGAGCCATACTTACACCACTGTCAGATGTTTATGAGGAGGGCGGTTCTTGTTAGGGAAAGGTGTGTAGAAGCTAGCACCAAGATTCTACAACTTTGCTTTGGCTGTTCCAAGCAACACACAGTACACAACTTCCTATTCATCAATGCGACCTATTGGGGAAGGCCCCCAAGAGCGGGAGAAGGGGGGAGGAAGGGAGCCATCTTTGCTCTCTGCGTTGTTTTGTGCGAGGATACAAACACGAGAAGAAGGGGGACGGAAGGCATCTCTCCAGCGGTGTGCTAGAAGGAAGGAGTTTTGGCCTGCGTGCTGGGTTTATACATATGCACGTCTACTAAGAGGGGAAGCTGCACATTCAGGCGATATAGAGAGAGGACGAACGAAAAATTCTTTCACTCTTGGTGGCTGGGCGAAGCTGTAAAGCTGATGAGGTGGAGTAGAAGGATTTTCTGAAATCGGTCAGGAAGGAGCTTGGGGTTATTAGAACATAATAGGTTTGAGAATCAAAAGACGGTCATGAGGATGAGTGCCGTAAAGAGAATGTCTGTTCAGCATGATGATGTGGAATGAGCACATCAAATCACTCTGATCGTGTGGCATCCAGTACGAAAGGAAGGATGCAAGGTGTTATGATCTAAGCATATGCACTAAGGCAAAAAGTTCAGCCATCTTTGCTACAGGTACACACTTGAATACTATAGGGAATTGAAGCACGTAACTCACCTGTATGGGGGGTTTTGCTCGTACAGAGAGGTTTGAGGGTTTTTTTTGTAACACCTTATGAGAGGCTTACGCTTCTGAGCCCAGAACTTTTCCATTGAAGTTGAACTCAGATATGGTTGAAAGGACATAACTGGCTCACCAATATGTTGGTCTAAATTTTATCGTGGTTGATCCATAGATCTAAGTTGAAAGCGTGCACGACAAGTTGTTTATAATTATGTTCAGAAGCTGAACTCAATTTGATAGGAATCAGACCGTGCATCTGTGAGTTGGGTTATACCATGGATATATGATCTATCTGTAATCGAAATGAAGGTGTTGATGCCTGTGGGTGGTGAGCTGGTATTGAAGGAATAGCTTCCGACACTATAGGTCGCATTAGCATGATGAGCGGCAAGTCCTTGGTTGGGCACCCTTGCATTATCACAATAACCCATGTTCTGGAGGATGGCGACATGTTTTGATGGTGGTGTACTCCCTCGTGTCTTACAGAAGTGTGATAAGAAGTAAGGGATTGAAAGTCATCCTACCCAGGGAAGTGGTATTCGAAGGCATATATGTTTTCCCTGTGATTGCAATCATGCACATTTGGCCACTTCAAAAAGCACTTGAGTCATTTTGAGTCCAATTTTCCATGTTCATTCTGGCTTCCTAGATGCAACCGGCTTAGCAAAACATGGCCGTTGAGAGTTTGCATTGAGGGTGTCATTATCCCCAAAACCTTCATTAAGCATATCCTACGATCCTGTACCCACCATAGGCAGCTCATAGTCACACTTGACTACTTACATGGCCACTTGCTTCAGCAAATGGAACTTGCAAAATGAGAAAACCAAAAACAAAATGTTGTGACTTCAGCTATGAAGCCATAAAGGCAACCTTAAATTACCATAGCAATTGACTCTCTCCAGCATATGGATGATTTCTCGTGATGCATGAATAGATAGGGATACACATGAGGAGCTATGTGTGAATCAATAAATTTGCAGTGAGAAATCAACAATAGCTTCCGATTAATGTACGATCATTTCTAGTTAACCTTGAATAGATTTGACCATGTGGGGGATTGATGATAAGAATCATTTTGGGTAGTTTTGGACCTCATGACAGATAGGCGACAATTGAGTTCTTTCGTTCGAACTTATCTTGTGCACTTGTGCTACTACCTCTCGTATTTTTATGCATGAGTATAGATCTGCAATAGCAGATGTTTATCATTTTGTTTGTTCTGCACCTGCTTAAGAGCACTTACGGATATTGGAACCTCGATCTGCACAGTGTGTGAGATGGAGAGTATGTGTGAGTATGTGTTTAGGTGTGAGAGCAAGGGTGTGTGTGAGTACTTATGTGAAGGTATGTGTGTGTAAGATAAAGAGGAGAAAAATCGAGCAGATAAGGAGAAGGGTGGGCCATGTGTGAGGAGCAAAGGAAAGAAGTGGGAAAAGAAAGTGGAAGTGTGTAATTAAGAGGGTACAAGAGGGGAAAAGAGAGGGAACTGAGTGTGCATAAGGGTGGTAAAAGTGGGGATTTGTGAGTGAGACAAAAGAACGTGTGGATGTGAGGGCATGTGCGGATGGAAAAGAGGGTATGAGTGTGTGGGTGTATTTGAATAGATGTGTGTGAGCGGGGTGAAAGCATGAGTGTATGCTTGAGTATGTGTGTGAAAAGTAAGAGTGAAGGGGAAAGAGAGAAAAGGTGCGAGGAAGCACGTGTAAGTGCGTGGGTGAATAAGAGAAAAAGAGGGGTGAGAGAGAAGAGGGTTAAGGGAGGTTAGTGAAAGAGAGAGTGACTAAGAAGGGAAGAAGGTGGGTGTGTGTGTACATGTGTGCATGATAAGGAGCAGAAGAGAGATAACAGAAGCATGCGTGCATGATAAATCTAATGAGAGTGTGCGGAAGTATATGCGTGTGAGAAAGTGGGCAAGAGAAAGGGGCTAGCGATTGAGGGAGAGCAAGAGACAGGAAGTGTGAGCGGAAGAGTGTTCTTGCGCCTTATTGAGGATTAAACAGAAGGTAGATAGGTTGATTTCAAGTCATTTGGGAAAACCAATAGCCTAAGTGTGCATCTTTTCCCTTGGACTAAGAGAGCCATCATTTTGGTGCGTCTGCCAAGAAAAGCTTGGTACGTCTCTATAAGAGAGTGCCATAGGTTCGCCTAGCGCCACATGTTGGCCGAGCTTGCAGACCCCAGATCTAGTACATGAGCGAGGGGAGCTCATCCTTAGGAGAAACATGAATGGAAAGAGAAGATCGCGCTCAGAGAAGAGCCCTTGAAAGAGAAAGGCAAGGTGAGAGTCACAAGGTGAGTCGGCCTCGACTAGCAGGAAGAAACCCGCCAAAAAAGTGTACTCGCATAAGAGAGTTGTGAATCAAGTGCAAAAGTTTGAAGGAGGGATCCTAAGGCCACGTGCCCTAAATTTTTGGGATCGTGAGGATATTGATATTACGTCAGTGTTTGAAATGGCACTATGAGTCCAAGTGCATTTAGGAGACTTTCGCAAATTCTCAGGAATTGTTCGAGGTCACTTGTGAAGCAAATGAAGTGGTCGACCAAGCGCAAAGACTTCGAATCTTGCCAGCCATATTTAGAGATGAGGCTACCAATTGGTACGAGAATTTGGAAGAGCCACGAAAGCAAACTTATTAAAGCCGCGAAGGCGAGCTTTATCGAATTGTTCGAGGTCACTTGTGAAGCAAATGAAGTGGTCGACCAAGCGCAAAGACTTCGAATCTTGCCAGCCATATTTAGAGATGAGGCTGCCAATTGGTACGAGAATTTGGAAGAGCCGCGAAGGCGAACTTATCAAATGCTAAAGGATGCCTTTTTGGCTAAGTTTCGTAGGCAAGGTTTCTAAGATCGTCTAGCTCAACAAATGGATTATCTCCGGCAGGGGGTAAATGAGAGTATAGACCATTATATCCAGCGGATGGAAACTTGGGTAAGAAAGATGGGTGCGAATGCCTCAAATGAAGATACCTTGAAACGAAGATTTATTGCAGGACTTAGAGATCCAAGCGCTCAACAACATATGAGTTTGAGCCGACCGGCAACATTGGTGGCCGCCAAAGATGTCGCTCGCGTATGGGAAGAGGTCCAACTTGGCCAACAATGGAGGCAAGAACTTTTGTTTGAACCGATGCAAGGTACGAACATGGGTCCTACAAGTGGCGCTACTCAGGCAAATCCTGCTGCAACTCCGTCGGCATTTATGGCGGCTACAAACACGCCCCAAGAGATGAAGCCGTCATTGACCGAAGAAAGGATTATCGAAATTGTGGCTCAGGCAGTAAAAGATGCCACTCTAACTCAGGAAACATATGCGGTAAGGCAGGAAGTGGCACTTGAACCAAATCAAGGAGTGTTTAGGTCAAACATCTTTTGTGCAAAATGCCGAGGATATGGGCACATGGTCACAGAATTTCCTACAGTCTCGAGATTATATGTAGAACCAAGGATCTTTTGCAACTTTTGCAAGAGGAACAATCACACTGAAGATCAGTGTCGTGACAAAGGAAAGTGGCTAAACAATCGGAATTATGCTTATCAAGGATTACCGGGCCAAAGTGAACCTCCTGCACCTCGATGGGGGCCTTAACCCATGTATGCTTATGGGGGCCAAGGCCAAGTAGGCGGATATCAAAGACTTGAACCACAAAATCAAAGGAGAACGGGACCGCGAGAGTGTTGGTGATGTGGGTGCCTTGGGCATATACAAGCACATTGTCCGAATGAGAGAAAGCATGAAGACTTCACACCTATGTGCCGATATTGTAGTAGGAAGGGCCATTATGATGTTGATTGCCCACAACAAAGAAACGATTATGGCCAAGGACAAAGAGGAGCGGAGACGTCCACCTACACACAACTGCAACTACAACCGACGATACAACCTCAAGGAAGAGTGCCCAATACTGGAGTAGTAATTAGGGAATTGGATCCAGGAGCTAGCACCTCTACCCACCTTGTAGAGGCAAATCAAGGAAAAGAGAAAGGTAAAGAACCGATGGTGGCTATGGTCACTCGCGCACAAGAGTATACCCGAGGAAACCAAGTTCAAGTGAATGACAATGACGAGACTCATAGGCAAAGGGATTTAGATGAAGACGAGGTGGAGGTCCTTCCACCAATTACATGAAAATTTGTATCGAGTGTCCCACCATTTCCAGAAAGGCTTAAAGTCCAGGAGAAGTTGCCAAAAAGAAAGCAAGCAGAAGAGGGAATGGACATTGTACAAAGGCTTGCCGAGACTGAAGTCACCTTGGATTTGGCCAC
Source organism: Ceratopteris richardii (assembly GCA_020310875.1). Taxonomy (NCBI): domain Eukaryota; kingdom Viridiplantae; phylum Streptophyta; class Polypodiopsida; order Polypodiales; family Pteridaceae; genus Ceratopteris; species Ceratopteris richardii. The sequence continues at coordinate 129,209,895 of CM035435.1, forward strand.
ATTACTAAGGTGTTTGCCAACCTGCAGAAAACAATTCTACAATGAGTTTATCAAGAAACCAAGGAAAGCGAAAAGAAAGGAAAAAGTGCACGAGGTGGTCTTAGGGACGATCCAAAGTATTACGACTCAAGTGGACTCGAATGCCCCTGCAGTCATAGTGGAGATCAATGGATATGCGGTCCCAGGCGCGCAATTGGATAGCGGAGCCGCAGTGAACCTAATGACAGAATACATGATGAAGGCGTTGGGATTGACACAGCTGATGCACCAATGTCTCTCCGAATGGCTGACCAGACGCGGGTAAAGCCTGCAGGATTAATACAAAATGTGCAAACCATTGTTGGTGGGATCGAACTCTCCGTAGACTACTTGGTTGTGAGACCAAGATCCATCGAAAGTACATTTTCTATATTATGGGGGCGACCATGGCTAATGCAGGCTGATTGTGTACACGATTGGAGAATGGGGTTGATCACTATTGGGTCCAAGACAGATCGAATACAAATCCAAGTGACCCCTAGGGAAGATGCCAAGTAAACGGTCCCGATCAAAGAGCCAGAAAAGAAAATGGTTGAAAAGGATGTGCGTGAAAAAGTACATGAAAAGTTCTCTCTGAAAGTAGAAAATTACAAAAGCCTGTTGCAAGATGGATTTAACTTTCAAGCAACAAGGCGAGGTCAACCCAAGATGGGTGAATATGTGCTTCCAACCTTGTACAATGATGACTTAGATAGGGAGTTATTAGGGTTTTTGGGAGGAGTCAATGAGTTTGAGTGTTACACGACAAGCATGGGCGCCGAAGGAAAGAAGACGAAGGGTGCAACAGCGTAGCGACAGTAACTACTCATGAATGAATGACTCTCCTCCCATCCAAATGCCTCTATATATAGCTCTCTCAAGGGGACTACCCTCTTGGGCAGGTGAATGCTAATCATCCAAGTGTCAGCCATGTAACTGCATGTGCGCCAAGTGTCCAATGGATGCTTCTAGAAGGTTCTAGAGCTCTTTGGGCAAAATACTCTTCCCATGTATCCCATGGGGATTGAACCCAAGACCTCGTCCTTCACATCCTTGAGACTTAACCACTAAGCTAAGTGGTTCACTTGTTCACAAGAGCACAAGACCTCCTAGTAAGTCTAAACTCGAGATCTTTGGTCATACACACTGATGACCAAACGGTGTCCGATTTCAGATCTGTCTGAACCGGCCAGACCCTTGGATCATAGACTTACTTTATTACATTCTTCCCCCCTTGGAAAATATTTTCGTCCTCGAAAATTAGAGCTATATATACTGTAGGCAACCCCCGAGCCTCATGTTCTAAAACTTGAAGAACATGCATTCATTCAAACAGGTTATTTACTTGGATCTTGAAAGTAAAAAACCTTATCATATTCTAGATCTTGAAGAACATGATCGGTTTATCTACTAAAAACTTGAAAGTAGAAAACCTTCTTTATTTGGGACCAACTTAAAACTTGAAAGCTGGAAAACGTCGTTGGATTGTGGAAACTTTTTCCCATGTTGAGTTTTCTTCAGTTCCATCCTTCCATTTTACTAAGCACTCTTCATACAAGTGGCTTCTTGTACGTTTATCTCGGGTGCGAAGTATCCTTTCAGGTTCATGAGGAACTGTTTCATTTACTGGAATAGGAAGTATGACCTGATGTCCAACTAGATTATCTGAATCTGTTAGACTCTTCCTAAGTCGGCTAACATGGAACACTGGATGAATCCAACTATCATCTGGAAGTTGTAATTCATAAGCCCACAAACCAACTTTCTTGGTGATTGGAAAAGGACCGCAATATCTAGGCGACAACTTGGCGCATTGACCAGTCTTGAACTTTTCCGATCTTTCAGGAATACGAAGATAAACTTGATCGCCAACCTGAAAAGTAACATCTCTTCGCTTTGGATCGGCATAAGCTTTTGCACGATCTTGAGCTTTCTTTAAGTTTTCTTTAGCTAACTTGAGCTTAAAGTTCATGTCTTGAAGAAACTCTTGAGCTGCTTGAACTCGTTCATTATGAAGTCCCACTGCATAAGGAGACCTAGGCTGGAAACCATACATTAACATGAATGGGCTAAATTCAGTTGATGTATTCTTGGCACTATTATAGGCAAATTCAGCTAAAGGAAGATAATCTTCCCAATCAGTCTGTTTGGAAGTAACATAAGCTCTAAGTATGTCTTCCAAAATCTGATTGACTTTCTCTGTCTGTCCATCCGTCTGGGGATGTTCAGCTGTACTTAAACTTAGTTTAGTTTCAAGTCTACTAAAGACTGCTCGCCAAAAATGACTTGTAAATCGAGCATCTCTATCAGAAACTATGTCTACTGGAAGACCATAGAGTCTATAAAGTTGATTTACAAATATTTTTGCAAGTTCTGGAGTCTTATAAGTAGTCTTGACTGGTATAAACTGAGCAAGTTTAGTCAATCGATCAACTACAACCCAGACTGAATCAAAGCCCTTCTGAGTGCGGGGTAATCCAGAAATGAAATCCATGGAAATACTTTCCCACTTTCCTTTGGGAATTTCCAAAGGATGCAGCAATCCTCCAACTTTAAGTCGTTCAAACTTATTGACTTGACATTTATGGCACTTAGACACATAGTTTTGCACATCTCGATGCAAACTAGGCCAATAAAAATGTCTTTTCACTAACTCATAGGTTCGGTTAATACCAGGATGTCCTGCACTTGGAGCATCATGGCATTCGAAAAGTACTTGATTTCGTATGTCCATTCTACTTGGGACACAAACCTTACCTTTATAAAGCAAATATTCATCTTGGAGAGAATAGTGTTTAAACTTTCTCTCAGAAGTACTTGCTTCAGTTTGTTTATCTTGTTCAGCTGCTTTCCATGCTTGACTGAAGCTTGGATCCTCTTTGCAGCTTCCTTTCAAAGTTGAAATAAATTCACTTTGAATTTGTACAAAACTTAGATTGTTCAACATAGGCATCCGACTTAGGGCGTCTGCCACTGCATTGAACTTTCCTTTTCTGTACCTGAGCTCATAATCGAACTCTTGTAACTGTTCGGCCCATCTTGCTTTTCTACCTCTAAGGTCAGGTTGGTTTGTAAACCACTTTATGCTCTCTTGATCAAAAACTATGGTCAGCTTTGATCCATATAGATAATGGCGCCATTTCTTTAGAGCATTTATAATAGCGAACATCTCTCGCTCATAGGTAGAGTAGTTTTGCTGAGCAGGACTTAGCTTTCTACTCTCGAAAGCTATTGGTCGACCATCTTGGCTTAGTACTGCTCCTACTGCAGATGAACTTGCATCTGTCTCTAATTGGAAAGGTTTGTTCGGATCTATGATCTGTAGAACCGGGGCCGATGCTAAAGCAAGTTTAAGTTCTTGAAAACTCTTTGCTTGCTCTTCTTTCCAATTTAACTTTTGATGCTTCCCTTTGAGTTGATCCGTCAAAGGTACTGCAATCTTGGCATATCCAGCCACAAACTTCCGATAATATCCGGCCAATCCGAGAAAACTTTGTAGTTCTCGAACCGTCTTGGGCTCAGGCCATTCAAGAATCACTTGGACCTTTTCAGGGTCAACTTTGATTCCTTCCGCGGAAATAATATGACCTAAATACTTTACTTCTGGGGTAAAGAATTCACATTTTGACTCTTTACCGTAAAGTTTATTATCGCGAAGAAGTTGAAAAACTTTTTTCAAGTGCTCTAAGTGACTTTCATGATCTTTACTGTAGATCAGAATATCATCAAGAAAATCTACAACAAATTTTCCCAAATACGGCTTAAGCACTTGATTCATCAAAGTCATAAATGTTGCGGGTGCGTTTGTCAACCCGAACGGCATCACTAAAAACTCGTAGTGGCCAAACTTTGTTCGAAAGGCTGTTTTAGGAATATCATCATCTTTGATCCTGATCTGATGATAACCTTGGCGTAAATCAATCTTAGAAAAGACTGTAGCCCCCTTTAAACTATCGAAAAGATCTTCGACTAGTGGCATGGGATACTTGTTCTTTATCGTAAGATTGTTTAACGCCCTATAATCTACACACAGTCTCATAGTTCCATCTTTCTTTTTCACTAGAAGGATGGGTGCTGCCCATGGAGACTGGCTTGGGCGGATAAATCCTTTATCCAAATACTCTTGGATTTGATTTTCCACCTCTTGATTTTGGACATAGGGGAGGCGGTATGGGTTTTGAGATTTTGGCTTGGTACCCGGAAACAGATCTATGCTGTGATCGATGTTTCCACGAGAGGGTGGCAAGCCGTAGGGGAGTTCCTTAGGGAACACATCTTTAAATTCCTTCATTAAATTGTTAAATTTAACATAAACTTCTCGAGGAATAAAGGACGAGACATAAGAAACTTGATTTATATTATCAGAATCTGTTACATCTGTGCCAAGGACAAGAAAAGCTTGGGTCCTGGCTTCATTATTTACAAGTTTCTGTAGTTCAGTGTATGATATCAAAGGGATACTTGGAACATCATGCTCACCCTTGATCTTGTACACAATTCCGTCACGTTGGAATTCCAAAGTATTTGTAAAATAACACCTGGTCAATGAAGGACCTAGACTCCATAGCCACTCTCTCCCTAAAACGAGATCTACCCGATCCATATTCATTATTTGGAAGTCCAAGGTGTCTTTAAATCCTTGGATTTCTAGTTCCAAATTACAAATCATTGTGTCCCAAACACGGGTGTCTTGACCGTGCATCATGGAGACAATGCAACAGCGTAGCGACAGTAACTACTCATGAATGAATGACTCTCCTCCCATCCAAATGCCTCTATATATAGCTCTCTCAAGGGGACTACCCTCTTGGGCAGGTGAATGCTAATCATCCAAGTGTCAGCCATGTAACTGCATGTGCGCCAAGTGTCCAATGGATGCTTCTAGAAGGTTCTAGAGCTCTTTGGGCAAAATACTCTTCCCATGTATCCCATGGGGATTGAACCCAAGACCTCGTCCTTCACATCCTTGAGACTTAACCACTAAGCTAAGTGGTTCACTTGTTCACAAGAGCACAAGACCTCCTAGTAAGTCTAAACTCGAGATCTTTGGTCATACACACTGATGACCAAACGGTGTCCGATTTCAGATCTGTCTGAACCGGCCAGACCCTTGGATCATAGACTTACTTTATTACAAAGGGAGCACAAGGCTCGTCTGAAGAAGTGAAGAGACAATCGGCCACGCAACGGAAGGCAAAGAAACTTGGAACAGAGGTGGTTACTTTTCGAACTAAAGTTCCAAGAAAATGCCAAGAACCAGTGGAAGTTAGAGGCAGTGAGACATATGCGTCAGAGGTGGTCGAAGAGATGAAACTAAAGAATGTAAGACTGAAGGATAGAAGGGGAATCAATGAACTATTAGTTCGGGCTGTATGCACATTGGGAAGCAAGTGCATGGACCAAAAGACTTCGACAATGGAGTATGATGAGAAAGTGGAGTTGGAAAAAGAGAAGCCGATTCTGTTAGGTGCAAAGCAAGAAAAATGGTGTGAAGAGGAACAATTATTTAGGAGTTGTGATGAGTGTCTAGTGGTACTTGCAAGGGAAACACAAGTTCGAGTTGGTGAAGAAAGCCACGAGAAAAGCCGAGGTAAGGAGTTAGGGAAGAACGAGCCTAGAAGAAGGAGTAGTACGAATGGAAGAGAGAAGCACGAGCGAGGTCAAAGCGATCATGATGGCGAAGATACAACAAACAAGAGCATTCAGAGTATGCATGAAGAGAAAACTTTGAGGAGTTAGATAGACAACGGACATGCTAGGACTAGTGACAGTACGATGAAGGATGAAGCTCGTACCAAGGACGCTGCCTGATATTGCACAAGGTCCCAAGAGACGGTGGTTTTTGTTTTGAGGTTGCTTCAAAAGGGATGTCAACAAAAGAGAAGCAAGCGAGCTAGGTTGAAGAGTTTCGAGAATAGGACATAGGAATAGATGTTGAGGATACGGAGTCCCTTTTTGACAAAGACCACTATACAAGATCAAGCGGATAACCGAGAGCGCAAGAGCCTATATATATATATATATATATATATATATATATATATATATATATATATATATATATATATATATATATATATATATATATATATATATATATATATATATATATATATATATGATCCTTTTTGCCGAGCATCTACCTAGAATAGAGTTGCGAAGAGCTAACGTTGAGTGCCATTTTGCATATAGGTAGCAAATAAGCACGCGATGGCTGACCGAGCACAACAACAAGCACAGTTCGAGCTAGTACTTTATTTTGCAGATCATGCCTTTTCGAGTATGGAGATATATATAGAGAACTTGTTCACTGAATATGACATCGGCGAACCGCATTGGTTGGTCGAGTTCCTCAATCAAGGTTTGGGTGTCGAATTTCCATTTGTGCAGTTTGAACAGTATTTGATGTATTGGACAGGAATCGTCGAGGATAGATATTTTTATTATGATTCTACTAGAGATACACCGGTAGACGAAGAGGGTTTGTGTTGGGCTTGGGCGGACCAATTGGTCATAGGAAGCGATGACGAGGCTCCTGAGGCGAAGCCGGATTCGCCTTCCTAGAGAGTACTGATTTTTGGGAGATGGACGTGGCTAGGTAAGAGAGTCTCGAGTCGGTCTTATAGCATAGTCGTTGGAAGAGAGGCCTTGCGAGGGGATGAACAGCTAAGTGCTAGTTAGTTAGGTTGTAGGCAGTCAGATATGCCATTTGAGTGTCGTGTGTGAGGAAGCGAAGACATTAAGAAGATCGATCTATCAGGAGTCTATTTTGGTTGTGTTTTTGTATGCTTGCCGTGTGGGATAGGCGAGCAGAGAAAACAAAAAGAAAAAAAAAGAGAAAAAGCAAAAACATCGTGTCTATACGTGTGCCAACAAGCTATGTCGGGCTAGTAGGCGAGCAGAGTCCACCTCGCCAGGCGGTCAAGACTGCGAACCAATGCTAGTTTCGCCATAGGTGCTGGAGTATGTTGTGTGTGTTTTGGTACTTTGTGCCATAGTGGGTCGACAGGTGCGTGGAGTCACCTCGGTCGGGCGGATGAGACCACAAGCCTCACTCGGCTTCGTTATGGGCAAGCCCTTCCGTGTATGTTCATACATCACGTATCTATGTTGTTGTGCGCTATGCTGCGCCGGTAGATGGGTGGAACGAACCTAGCGGGGCGGTTAGGGCCACGAGTCGCATCCGGTTGCCGCATAGGCCAATCCATGTGTAAATAAATATATATAAGAAAAAGAAAAGAAAAGATTTTGTGTTCCCGTCCGTGAGGGGGAGAGACAGAAAGGAGGAGGACGATGATTGTCCGGATGGGTGTGCCATGCATGTATATGTTTTTGTGATCTTTTTGGGATTGCTGATAGATCGATCTGCCTAACGTCGATGCCAACAAGGACGGTATTCACATGTGTATTTGACTTGCTTGCTACCTGCTCACTGTATTGAGCTTGTCTATTCTTGTCAACAGGATCTTTCTGAAGACAGCAATGAGGTATACCACTCTAATTCTTTTACTTGGGTCACGTTCTATTTTTGGGGTTGGTTTCTTTTTGATTGCGCGAGTTCGGTTTTGTTTCGGACTTCCTCTCGTTTGCGCATGATTACCAGGTAGGATGCCTATATGCATGCGGATTATATATGATGATTTTGGTTTTGATACATCTTTTTGGTACTTACAATTTTGTTGAGATGTGTGAGTTAACAGGTGCAATGGAGAAGAGGGGTTTTGTCTGGTATGTTTATACATGGTAAGACTTTTTGTGATGGTTGGATTTTGTTGTGATGGATAGTGCAAGAACATAGGTGAAGGGCCAAAGGAAAGAGTGCATGGATGGTAAGTAAGGTATGAAGTGATGGAGTCAATGAAGTGGTAACAAGGATGTGAGTATGGTTCTTGTGACCCTATGTCTGGAAATGGATACGTGAAACGAGCGTAATGGTTGAGAGCATGGTATGAGGCATGGTTCATATGTATGGTTGCATAGACTCACATGTGGCATGATGAAGAGGAGACGTGAGGTAGAGAGGAAGTAAAAGGCAATTGCATGAGAACATGGAAACGAATGTGGTTGATAGGTGGCTTTCTTGGAATGCATGAAGAGATAAGTGAGCGCAAGTAAGAGTGTGTATGTGCGAGAGTGTGTAATTCATGATGTGGATATGTGTGTGCATAATGGAATGTGCTTGGACATGGGAGAGCATAGTCGAGGTGAGTGAGAAATAGGAGAAGGGAAGTGAGCATGATTTATGTGATCAAGTGCATGTGTGGATAAGGAGCATGGCATATGAATGTGAAGTGTGTCATTAATGATAAGTCGGTTAGATGTTTTTGGAAGAGAACTAATCCTTGGCTTGAGTGCAGGCACACATTGGTTCGTTGGGGACGACTTCGCGAGCAGAAGAGGGGAGTATGTTAGCTATATAAGTGGTTGTTTTTTTTGTGCACTAACAAGCTTCCTTTTTTGCATAGTGCATGATTGATTCAGGTGTTTTTCACCGGGGAGATGACTTTGGTGGTGATACATTCGACCAAATGTGGCTGGTAGGAGACAGAATGTTTATGTCCAATTCAAGACAACAGAGAGCATGGAAGGAGCACTAGTAGTTGGACGAATGTAGAAAGCTCATAGAACCTATTCTATTATGGAAGTCGACTACTCAGCTTTACAAGCGTTGTAAGAGTTTTTTTTAGCCATCTATGACATCGATGAGAGCCAAGTTTAGTCAATATGTGAGACATATGGCAAAGTAGATTATATCAAGGAGTGTGGGTTGGGAGTGCATGATGTCATGTAGGGCATGAAAGGGCTTATTTGAATAAAGTTGAATATCACTCAGACGAATCAAAAAGCCAGCTGTGTATGGATTTTGAGTCATTGATCAATTTGTACACCAAGTGTAGGAAGATGATCCAGGCAGTGGACATGGCTGCAGGATGGAGGCAATAGAAACTTATCATGGTCAATTAACCCACACCATCGTAACTGATGGTTATGTAGGAAACAATGATTGTGGAAATGCATCTGCAATAGTTCGAGGGAGGGTGAAGGATGCTTGGAGGGCGGCGATCCGTTGGTTGTTGTCAGATGATGGCCACAGTAGGGGAATGATGGCCACAGTAGGGGAATGATGTCCACTCCATTCACACGGGAGGCTTAATGTTACACAAAAGAGCCGGCTATCAGGAGTTCTTACAGTGGCTTTTGAAGGCATCTAAAAGAGGCTCTTTTTCGAGGTCCAGTAGACGAGCTGGAGGGAGATCCTCCCAGAGGATATGGCAGAAGTGAATTCAATTCATGGAAGGCACCGGCAACATCTCGATTTTGGGAGGAAGCCCATCCGGTTGGGCATCATGAGGAACGGGGGGGAAGGATTTTCATAAGAAGAGGGGGGATGTTTTCCCTTCTTCCTTTTTCAATTTTTTTTCTGGTTGAGCAGGAACGGGGGGGGGGGCTGCTTCTTCTCTATGTTTTCGTGTGCAGGCATCAAGGAGGAGGCTTCCGGCCATTAGCGGGGAAGGTGGAGCTCGGTCACTTTGGCTTGTTCTCACAGTGCAGCAGGGAGCCATACTTACATCACCATCAGAGGTTTATGAGGAGGGCGGTTCTTGTTAGGGAAAGGCGTGCAAAAGCTAGCACCAGGATTCTACAACTTTGATTTGGCTGTTCCAAGCAACACACAGTACACAACTTCCAGTTCATCAACGTGACCTATTAGGGAAGGCCCGCAAGAGCGGGAGAAGGGGGGAGGAAGGGAGCCATCTTTGCTCTCTGCGTTGTTTTGTACGAGGGTACGAACACGAGAAGAAGGGGGACACAAGGCATCTCTCCAACGGTGTGCTAGAAGGAAGGAGTTTTGGCCTGCGTGCTGGGTATATACATATGCACGTCTGCTAAGAGGGGAAGCTGCACATTCAGGCGATATAGAGAGAGGACAAACAAAAAATTCTTTCACTCTTGGTGGCTGGGCGAAGCTGTAAAGCTGATGAGGTGGAGCATAAGGATTTTGTGAAATCGCTCAGGAAGGAGCTTGGGGTTATCAAAACAGAATAGGTTCGAGAATCAAAACACGGTCATGAGGATGAGTGCCATAAAGAGAATGTCTGTTCAGCATGACGATGTCGAATGAGCACATCAAATCACTCTGATCGTGTGGCATCCAGTATGGAAGGAAGGATGCAAGGTGTTATGATTTGAAGCACGTATCTCACATGTATGGGGGATTTTGCTTGTACAGAGAGGTTTGAGGGCTTCTTTTTGTAACACCTTATGAGAGGCTTACGCTCGTGAGCCCAGAACTTTTCCATTGAAGTGGAACTCAGATATGGTTGAAAGGACATAACTGGCTCACCAATATGTTGGTCTAAATTTTCTCCTGGTTGATCCATAGATCTAGGTTGAAAGCATGCACGACAAGTTGTTTATAATTATGTTCAGAAGCTGAACTCAATTTGATAGGAATAAGACCGTGCATCTATGAGTTGGGTTATACCATGGATATATGATCCACCTATCATCGGAATGAAGGTGTTGATGCCTGTGGGTGGTGAGCTGGTATTTAAGGAATAGCTTCCGACACTATAGGTCACATTAGCATGATGAGCGGTAGGTCCTTGGTTGGGCACCCTTGCATTATCACAATAACCCATGTTCTAGAGGATGGCGACATGTTTTGATGGTGGTGTACTCCCTCGTGTCTTACAGAAGTGTGATAAGAAGTAAGGGATCGAAAGTCATCCTACCCAGGGAAGTGGTGTTCGAAGGCATATACGTCTTCCCTGTGATTGCAATCATGCACATTTGGCCACTTCAAAAAGCACTTGAGTCATTTTGAGTCCAATTTTCCATGTTCATTCTAGCTTCCTAGATGCAACGGGCTTAGCAAAACGTGGCCGTTGATAGTTTGCATTGAGGGTGTCACTATCCCCAAAACCTTCATTAAGCATATCCTATGATCCTATACCCACCATAGGCAGCTCATAGTCACACCTGACTACTTACATGGCCACTTGCTTCATCAAATGGAACTTGGGAAATGAGAAAACCAAAAACAAAATGTTGTGACTTCAGCTATGAAACCATAAAGGCAACCTTAAATTACCATAGCAATTGACTCTCTCCAGCATATGGATGATTTCTCGTGATGCATGAATAGATAGGGATACACATGAGGAGCTACGTGTGAATCAATAAATTTGTAGTGAGAAATCAACAATAGCTTCCGATTAATGTATGATTGTTTCTAATTAACCTTGAATAGATCTGACCATGTGGGGGATTGATGACAAGAATCACTTTGGGTAGGTTTGGATCTCATGACAGATAGGCGACAATTGAGTTCTTTCATTCGAACTTATCTTGTGCACTTGTGCTGCTACCTCTCATATTTTTATGCATGAGTATAGATCTGCAATAGCAAATGTGTTATCATTTTTTTTCTTCTGCACCTGCTTAAGAGCACTTATGGATATTGGAACCTCGATCTGCATAGTGTGTGAGATGGAGAGTATGTGTGAGTATGTGTTTAGGTATGAGAGCAAGGGTGTGTGTGAGTACTTATGTGAAGGTATGTGTGTGTAAGATAAAGAGGAGAAAAATCAAGCGGATAAGGAGAAGGGTGGGCCATGTGTGAGGAGGAAAGGAAAGAAGTGGGAAAAGAAAGTGGAAGTGTGTAATTAAGAGGGTGCAAGAGGGGAAAAGAGAGGGAACTGAGTGTGCATAAGGGTGGTAAAAGTGGGGATTTGTGAGTGAGACAAAAGAACGTGTGGATGTGAGGGCATGTGTAGATGGAAAAGAGGGTATGAGTGTGTGGGTGTATTTGAATAGATGTGTGTGAGCGGGGTGAAAGCATGAGTGTATGCCTGAGTATATGTGTGTGAAAAGTAAGAGTGAAGGGAAGCAGATAGGTCAATTTCAAGTCATTTGGGCAAACCAATAGCCTAAATGCGCATCTTTTCCCTTGGACTAAGAGAGCCATCACATCATGAATCATCTTGCCTTGAGATGTTTTCTATTTTTGGGATTCCATAGTCTTCTCAAGCTACTCCACATGTTTCCTTGCTTGAGTTACGATGATGATTTGTGTATTTGGAAAAGAAAGGAGTTTTTTCCTCTCTCTTGGTTGTTCTTCTTTAGGAGCCACATCCTTCTACATCATAGAGATTTGAACAAGAATAACATCTTTTTCTTCATGATTAACCCTCTTTGAACTAGGAGTTGGTGCCATTCCTATATCTGTGATTGTGTAGCTTTGTAGTTTGATCTTGATGTGTTGATAATTCACCCAAACCTAAAGAAGTCCACTCTTTAGGGTTAAGTTGACTTCATGATCATAGATCCAATCTTCAGCAAAGACGAGACGCTCAGTAATATCTGCATCATGGATCACTAGTACTTTGATTGTCATATGGACATCTTGAATGGAGATGGGAAGTCCCACCACACCCATGCAAGGGGTTCCCACTCCTCCTAATCCTTTAAGATAAACTTCAATAGGATTAATGCACAATTCCATGTCCTAGAAACAAGAAAACCTGACAACCCCAATGGGTGGCCCTCAGTCAATCAAGGCCTTGATTGTCTTTGCAATCATGCCTTGTCCTAGTTCTATGGTTCTTAAAGGGTGTCTATCAATTATACAATGAGAGGGAGCACTCTTGGTTTGGCGCATAGCCATATGATATCTTGGAAGTTGATAGCTAATGTGCCTTGGATGATTTGTACCTTGTCTTCTCAACTTCGTATGTCTCATATGCTCTAAGGCCTCTACCTAGGCTTCTTCACATATTTGTTTTTCTTCTTTCTTGTGCTTTTGGGCTATGTTGAGTCAACTCAAAATTCTTGCACAAAAGTTTTTTTTATAAAGTTTCACTCTACAACCACTAATGTTACTTGGTAATATCTCACCATCTAAGATAGCTAATTGGACAGATCCACTTGTTGATATTTTGTTGATGATCATAGGTCCATAGCCACATTTATCCAACTTCCAAGCATGTTCCTTCAATTTATACACCAAGACTAGCTCTCCTGCTTTCAAACCCTTATCTTTCACATGTGCTTTAGAATATGCCTTTTTTCTTTTCTTTGTAGTGTATATCTTTGTAGCTACTCTCAATGTAGTTTCTCCCAATCATTCTAGATTGAAGATCCTAGACGATAGCTCATGGAAATTCCACTGATGCTCTTTTGCCACTTTAGTGTGGGTATTAAAATATCCAATGGTCGAGCAGCATTCTAACGAAATACCATATGAAAGGGATTGGTATTGAGCATTGTTTTATAGGAAATTGGATATGATCCACATGTCCTAGATTTTTTTTTTCAAGCAAGAGTTACATACTTTTGGAGGACTAAACAAGAATGAGAGAGATTAAATAGGATGAAGGTTTACAATTCTCACCGATAACAAGAACTAGCACATTAGAAGGAAGCTCCAATTCAAAGGAAAACTCTGAAGTGGCAACCATAGGCTTACCCATCATCCACCAAACAACAAATTGAATCACACACTAGATTGAGCATGTATGGGTCGGTAAGCCCTAGTCATCCACTTGGACAAATGCCATTGCAAATAATTATCTATCCACTTTTTAGCCATTTTAGTAGAGCCAGACAAGCCTCTTTGTGTAGAACCTATGTGCTCATTGCCCATAGGTTCATTATGGACCTATGTGCAGGCAATCCTCTTTGTGTAAAACCTATGTGCTCATTATGGAGCCTCCTTTGTTAGGTTGATGTACTCCATGGCATCTTCAAGAGAAATTCTTTCAATCATTAGAATAGGATGCCTCCTCAACAAGTATCCTTGGAGCACTCTACTCTAGACCTTGTTTTGTTTCTTTTTTCCCAACAGTTTTTTTAGTTTGCATTGTACGGTATGCATGCATAGGGCCACCCTAAAAGGTCATGCATACCCACTCTACTTCCTTTTCTACTCATGCAATGCACTAATTAGTACATTGCACTACCATTAAAAAAAACCAAGAGATATCACTTCCATTTTCTATAAAATCATCCTTTGTCGCAACTCAAAAACGCCAATGCACTTCAATACATACTCTTCTTGAAGACCAACTGATATGCCGATCATCTATGAGGAGGAAAAACTTTAGGAGAGGGAGTGTTGAAGATGGAGACACATGGAAGCACTTTTTCGAAAATTAAATATAGAGAATATGTTCGAGGTTCTAAAAACTAAATATAGAGAATATGGTCAAGGTAACATGCTAATGGGAACCTGAAAATTTCCAAAAATATTCCTCACATAAGCCATTCTAATGCAAAAGTCCACCTTCAAAAATATGTCGAGAAGCCATTTCTTGTAATTTAATCTTAATTGTGAAATCTTAGGACTCTTCAATCCTAAGAAGTGATTTCTTAATACTCTAGGATTTAATAAGATTTTTTTTTTGCACTCGAATCAAACCTCAAAAAAAGTTCTTAAAGCATATTTCTAACTAGGTTGGACACTAGAGGGAGAAGAGGGTCACTGTTTAAAACTCGCCTATAAAAGTGAATTAAACCCTTATTTGTATTCTTATTGTTCTTTCTCACTTCTCTCTTCTAATCAAGTGTGAGTTTTATGGGAGTTCTCGTGTCTTTCCCATGAGAGAGGCTTGCTTGCATGTGCGTGTGTCAAAATCCTATGTGTGCATTTGTGTGCAACTCCCAGAGTGGTAAAGTTTTAATACCTCTCACTCATCTCTCAACTTGAAATTTGAGGGTCAGGATCCATTGGTTGATGCTGGTTTGTACGTGTGTCATGCAAGCAGCTCTACATCAAAAAAAAAAATCAGATCATCTATTTATCTATCTATCTATTTACCTATTTATCTATTCATCTATCTATCTATCTATCTATCTATCTATCTATCTATCTATCTATCTATCTATCTATCTATAAATCCATCTATCTATCCATCTACCTATTTATCTATAAATCCATCTATCTATCCATCTACCTATCTATCTATCTATCTATCTATCCATCTATCTATTTATTTATCTATTTATCTATCTATCTATCTATCTATCTATCTATCTATCTATCTCTGTGTCTCTGTCTGTCTGTCTATCTGTCTATCTCTCTATCTATCTATGTATCTATTTATCTATCTATCTATCTATCTATTTGTCTATCTATCTATCTATCCATCTATCTGCAAGAGAATGAAGATTACGACCACCACATGCTTGAGAGATGACTCTCCTCCCAACCAAATGCCTCTATATATAGCTCTCTCCAGGGGACTGCCTTCTTGGGCAGGCGGATACTAATCATCCAAGTGTCAGCCATGTAACTACATGTGCGCCAAGTGTCCAGTGGATGCTTCTAGAAGGTTCTAGAGCTCTTTGGGCAAAATACTTTTCCCATGTACCTCATGGGGATTGAACCCAAGACCTCGTCCTTCACACCCTTGAGTCTTAACCATTAGGCTAAGTGGATTACTTGGTTACAAGAGTAAATGACCTCCTAGTAATTCTAAACTCGAGATCTTTGGTCATACACACGGATGACCAAACGGTGTCCGATTTCAGATCTGTCTGAATCGGCTAGACCCTTGGATCATAGACTTACTTTATTACATTCTTCCCCCCTTGGAAAAGATTTTCGTCCTCGAAAATAGAGCTATATACATACTGTAGGCAACCCCCGAGCCTCATGTTCTAAAACTGGAAGAACATGGTCATGTTCTAGAACTGGAAGAACATGTCTTATCTCTGTGGTGGCATCCTTGCCCAAATGATTCAAAACACTATCTGGTTTTGTACTTTGATGAACGGGACAAAGTACAAACTAGTGAAGAATAATGAGGGTGGATCTAATGACATCCCTGGCTAATTCACAGTTTCTGGATGTGCGATCTAGGCACAAACATGTGAACTAGGTGGATTCAAATTACTAGTCCATTTCTAGGCATAACTGGTGCATGGGCTTAGTAATGAAGGTGGGATTCTTATCCCTCGCAAGACTTTGAGAATTCTTGATTCACTTGAATTTGTTTTGGAGAACTTGAAGTTTGGTTGTCCCATACATCTAACTTTAGATGTCTGTACAATGGTTTACTTTTATCTAACAGTTACTTGATTTTTTCACCCGACTAGAGGACTACTTTGTCCCAATGAGTTGAAAAAATCCCATGTAAACTGTAGGAGAAAGTTTACCATTTCGGTGGAATCAACCATACTAACTTCACCAATTCAAATTCAAAATGAAAATTGTCCAACTTAGGACACTTTTCTCAAAGACTTTAACTGAAAGTTCTTGGGAATTGTCAATCTAATGAGCAATTCCTTACTTCTTTATTCTAGAGTATACTGGACTCTAGGAAATTATTTATGCTATAACTTAAAGCAAACTCAAATGAATAAGTCCACTTAGACTTATCACCTTTTGAAGATTGAAAAGGTTCTTGTACATAACATCTATCTAGGATGTTCAAGTTAGTTATTTTATTCTAACCGGCTAACCCTGGTCTTTTGCAAAAGGAATCAGATACTATATCTGAGTCAATTTCAAAAGATTTGGAAAGCGGAAAGAAATAACTAAGACTCTGTACAACCAATTCAAACTTCGAATATACATAAACTTGCTAACTAGATGACTCAGGACTTTTTACTTTTCAAAGATCTATTTCAACAAGATATTGAAGCATTGTGTTTATCTTTCAGAGAAATAAGCTGGATTCTCAAAAAGATACAAAGAAAACCAAAAACATCATCCAACCACAAGATACTAGAGTGGTAACCAACATCAGTGTGTCGACCCACTGAGGTTCTGTCGATGAGTTTTAAATATTCAAATAATGCTTCACTTGAGACTAAGTTCAGGTCTCATTCAATCTTTTTGACTCCTAATCGTGAATGCAATTCTTGTGCATTTCTTTGAGTCAAAAGAGTGAATTTTTTCAAGTTACACTAAGAACTGGATGCTTGACTTAGTCAATTAAATTTTTAGTTGAAAAGATCAACTCAAAATCAAAGTCCAACTTCTTTCAGAAATTTATCAAATATTTCTGATCAATAACACTTAAACTTGAAGTGTTCTATGAAGATCTTGGAAGTTACTTACTTCATATCTTCAGTTTCCTTAATCTTGAAGTTACCTTGAAGTATCGTAAGATACTACTTTCATCCTTTACGAATTAAACTTTCCTTGAAGTCTTAATTCCCTTGAGGATGAAACCTAACTTCAAAATCCAAACTAGGACTAAAAGATAATCATCATCCCACGGTCCGATGTCCCATACCATCTTTCCTACATCAATCTGAGTATAAAATCTGGTGTCCCATACCACCCTATTTTATATTCACATTAATGTGTGGGTGATTCTTATCCTAAAGTCTAAACATCTCTTGATAGAGTACCTTATTTCTTCAATTCTTTTACAAGAATTGGAAGTTTCCGGCATTACCTCTAACTAGATTTTCCTAGGTTTTGATTCCTTGGCATGATCACCTCATAATCATGTGCTTTGCCTTGGAAACTTGAAAACCTCTTGACAGAATATCAATTCTTCTTTACTGGGGCTTTCAAATGAAAACCAATCAGAATTCCAAGTTCTTGAATTTCTCAAATTCAAGTTCAATTGGTTATTCTTGACCAATTTTGTAGCGACAAGAGTTTATGACTTCTTGTCTTTAGATTCCTTTCTATACTGGTGCTTTTAGGTACCTATCCCGGCCGGGACCTTTTACAGGAATCTCTCTACTGCCTTAGTCTAAGCATCCGCTCATGCTTTCTGGATTTGTACCAAAATCCCTTTAAGGATAGGCAAACACTTATGTTTTACCTTCCACAGACTTAAGTACCGTCTTCACGGTTGCAGACTACATTTTTGGAATTCCTTCACTCTGTTCAGACTGGGAACAACTTACTTTTTCACAATTTTCCATTGAATAGATGGAACTTGAGTGAATACTTCCTAACGGAATTTTTTATTGCCAATACTTGGGTAATCTATAGAGTAGTTCTAATCGCATGTTCTTGGACAATCATGGCCAAGTTTGATCAAGTCTGATTGATCCTTGCGACAAAAATAAAGACTTAGTCTTTATCTTTAAGATCTCTTAAACTATCTTAAGCTTCTTTGCTTACCTACAGGATTTTAGAGATCTTTTCCTCAACTTAAGTCCAAGCATTTTCTAATGCTTTTCAGATTCCAAAGCTAAGAATCTTTGATATACTGTTAGGTTATATCACTTATTTGGACTTAAATACCAAAACTGGTGGTTAGGGATTTACTGGGAACTAGTTACTATATAACTTTTCTTGAAAGATGCTAGTCTCACATCTGGGGAGATTTTTCTTTCAAGAACTTTTTGATTCCTATCAAGTAATACTAGGCTATAATTTGAAGCAAATGATTCATCTTGGAATTTTTTGCTTTCCAGTCTAATGATTCATCTTGGAATCGTTTGTAAAAAGAACATTTGAAAGAACTTCTTTCAAATAATATCCAAAAAATTTACTGATTCAATTGTATTCATTTCCTGAGTATCAAACTAGAGACATTTGCCAGTATGAAAGTTTAAGTTGAACTTTCATTTATGTGATATCGACTTCTATTCTTGAGTTTGATACAAAACTCATTATTATTGGTCAATCTTCAGATGTTACTAGAGTCCTTTAAACATATTTCACCAATCAAAATTATGTTTAAAGTCCAAACATCTATTGATGATTGATCCAATAGTAATGTTATTGTGAACACAACTTTGAACTTTATAACTTGTTTAGGAGAAGTTCATGGATTGAAAATCCATTTCTTGGAACTTTCTATTCCTAAATGAAAAGTTCACACTTGCTTCAAATCTTTAGGAACTTATATTATTTCCTAAAGATTGCTTAGCTAGTTGCATCATTTACCAGAGATGCAACTATAGAACCTAACATCCTTTTATTGATATCAAGGATCAATTGATGTTGAGGTTTAACCTTTTGATTTCCATCACCCCTTGGGATGAAATCAAATGAAAATTTATAAAAGCTTGATACCTTTATATCTTGGCAAAACATTTATATCCTAAAGAGATTTTGCCTTCATCATTCCTTGGACCTATCATATAATATGAATTTATATGTATTTTGGGAAGAGTTCATGAATCAATTAAGATCCTCTACTTGGAACATCTTCCTTCCCAAAGCTAAATTCATCTTGAACATAGTAGGAGAATGATCTCACATGAAATAGAAGGCTTGACTATTTCATATCTCTATTCCAAAAAGTTACTTACCGAGGTTTCATCATGAGATACAAATCTTGAAACCACAAGAAACTTCTTTAAAACTTTCGAAATCTTCTAAATAGAAGAGTGCTCATGGAACTTTGGAAATATAGTTGATGTTCTCATCCAGCCTTGGGATGCTTGAGAAGTTACATAAAATATATAACTAATCAACTAAAGCTTTATCCGCATGACTTTCTAAGTACATCCAGGACTTAGAGTCATCATACATCACAAAAGAGTTTGCAAGTAATTAAATTTTCTTGGTCATCAAGAAAATTTATTACTTTTCTCTTAGTGCTTACTTATACCTAGCAAGACATCTAACATACTTAATTGTCATTAAGTATTTATTTTTGATAGTAGAATATCGCCTTGGGAAGAAATCGACTAATTACTTGAGTTGCAAACTAGAACTGGTATGTCTTTGCAACTAACTAGTCCTTGGTCTTCCCTAATGTCAAACTGCGAGCTTTATAAAGTAAGCTAAATACTAAGAGAGTACATTCTCATATCTACTTGCAAACAACATTCCATTCTTCCATGCAAATGCATGTATCTACATGCAAAAGCATATGTTCACATGTGTATGCATGCATGTTCTTTGCATGCTCAAAAAATAATACAATAATCATGCATGAACTTGATGCACGATTTTTTCCTTGTACTAAGAATGTATATCATGCAACCCTGATGCATGTATATCCTTTCCTTTGTCTAAATGCACTATGATATAAAAAGTACCCTTAAGGTGCAATAGAAAACTTACTCAATGGAAAGGAAATCTATATTTAAACTACCAAAATACATTCTTTGATGCACAAGGATCTTTTGAAATCAAATCTTTCCTTAATGCAAACTAATGCTTGAAATAAGAAATTGATTGTTTTCATTATCCTAATCTAGACTTAATCGATTGAAATCTTAGCTATTTCAATGTGCATCTAGGATTAAGTGTAGAATAATGAAAACAAGATAAATCAAGCATTAAGATCAAGCAGAAATTGGAAAATACTTAGCTTTGATCAAAGCTTTGTCCATCCCTTGATCCTTTGGAAGAGTGATTCATCCTCTTGATCCTTGCGAGGAGCTATTCACCATTCTTGAAGCTTCCTCATCAAGAAATAGTCTTGGATGACTTGGTCCGTCAAGATCGACTAACTTAGGCCTCCGGATCTTCACTCCACAGCTCCAATTCCTTCAAGCTTTGCTCAATCTTTGATTCTTCTTGTTTGTTTCTTTGGCTAAAAGCAGAATACTTCTCGGGTTTGGCCTGCAACAACTGATTTGGCTCCTTGGATGGATGAGAGTTGGGCTTGCACTTCAGCTGTGTTTACTGCTTTAGTAAACTTTGCTCTGCAACTATAGGCAAGTAAAACTCGTGGGTGACGTGGCTACGTGAGCATGCTCCCAAGGAACCCGTCTGGGTTCGATCCCTATGCGCAGCGGGCAGAGAAAGCTATCCCTTTTTTTTTTTCCTGTTCCTTTTTGAGATCTGCTGCAGCGCTGAATTAAGAATTTAAGTTTCTGCAAGAGCACTAGTTCACGAATGGTGCACGGTCGCCTTGGCTAGAAGAGTGATCTCTTGTACAGGCAACCAGAGTTCGAATACTTGACCTCACACCTCTGCAATCGACCTTTATGCGCCTTATCTAGAGCTCGATGACAGCGCCGGTCTTTACCAAAAGAAAGTAACCTGCATCTCTTGGACGTAATCCCGCCGTGGGTGCCTTGGGTAAGCTATCTCAACCTTATAGGGGGGGCGAGGGATCGATTCCCGCCGGCAGCACACATAGTTGCTAATCTTTTGCTATGCTTCTCCTAAGCCAAGCCAGCAGAATCAACGTACTCTCTTCTCAAAACGGCCGCGAGCTTCTTTCTTCTTCGTAGAAGAGTTTATGCACACGCATATAGGCGAGAGCAAATTGATGAGCAAGATGATGAAAGAGAGCTATGGAGAATGAAGCTCTGATACCAATGCAAGAGAATGAAGATTACGACCACCACATGCTTGAGAGATGACTCTCCTCCCAACCAAATGCCTCTATATATAGCTCTCTCCAGGGGACTGCCTTCTTGGGCAGGTGGATACTAATCATCCAAGTGTCAGCCATGTAACTACATGTGCGCCAAGTGGACTGCCTTCTTGGGCAGGTGGATACTAATCATCCAAGTGTCAGCCATGTAACTACATGTGCGCCAAGTGTCCAGTGGATGCTTCTAGAAGGTTGTAGAGCTCTTTGGGCAAAATACTCTTCCCATGTACCTCATGGGGATTGAACCCAAGACCTCATCCTTCACACCCTTGAGTCTTAACCATTAGGCTAAGTGGATTACTTGGTTACAAGAGTAAATGACCTCCTAGTAAGTCTAAACTCGAGATCTTTGGTCATACACACGGATGACCAAACGGTGTCCGATTCTGTCTGAACCGGCTAGACCCTTGGATCATAGACTTACTTTATTACACTATCTATCTATCTATCTATCTATCTATCTATCTACCTACCTACCTATCTATCTATCTATCTATCTATCTATCTATCTATCTATCTATCTATCTATCTATCTATCTATCTGTACATCTATCTATCTATCTATTTGCCTATCTATCTATCTATCTATCTATCTACCTATCTAGCTATGTAATTAACTAACTAACTAACTAGCTATATATATATATATATATATATATATATATATATATATATATATATATATATATATATATATATATATATATATATATATATATATATATAGAGAGAGAGAGAGAGAGAGAGAGAGAGAGAGAGAGAGAGAGAGAGAGAGAGAGTTCTGTTGCTTCATATTCCATCTTAAATGGAAATGCGCTTCAGCTTTGTAATAGCTTTAGATCGTTACACTTTGGATTGGTCGAGGAAAACATTTTGGATCATGTTATGCATACGAAAAAAATTTAAACGTATGATAACCAACTATGTAGCACACACTAACATTTCTTAAAATTACTCAACAATGAATCAAGTGTTTTAACAATTGAGGGTTGTATTCAAAAAGCTGAAGTTTCCTACTCATCTTATGAAAGTTTTTCTGCACATGTGTTCAAGTAAAAGGCTACTTTTATACTTTGCTGCCGAAGATAAAGACCATAATAATTCTATATTGTACACTTTGGATTGGTCCACAAAAGCAGTTTCTAGTTTTTTTTATCACAATATACATATAGAAAAAACCAAATGTATGAAAATGAACTATGCATGCATTGTATGAAAAAAGTAGAAAGGAAGCAAAGTTTAATGTCATGGCCAAAAGTTTATATTTATAAATTTCATTTAAGTCACATGAAACATGCGCAACTAGTCAAATCGCACATGATGTCGAAAACCTCCAAAACCAGCTTTTCTTAAAGTCAAATATTT
>CM035435.1:129237537-129297537 GCA_020310875.1 Ceratopteris richardii
ACATACCAGCAAGAAATCGCTTCTCCAATTAGATTTTGCCTCCAAATAGCTTGACTATTTAGTGAAAGGGTTTTGTTGAGGCATAGGTTCCAATATAAAGCAAAGGACTGGATTTCAAACAAGAAATAATGATTCATTTGACTATCAAGCATGAAATTTATAGAGCAATATAAAGGCAAATTATTCATACTTGATTGAGAAATAACAAAGACTTTAAACTAATGAGAAAACAAAGATTTATAATTGTATATTTTTCTTTTACCAAAATCATTTTTTGATCAATTATAATTCTAAGAACATTTTGACAAGTAATCTTTTCAAATACACTAATAGTGGAAAACTCCATGAGATCAAACACCCCATTGTTTGCTAGTGAATAGTTTTTTGCTTTACCAAGTTCATATATATTAAGAAAGGAGAGAGTACACGAACTAAAAGGGAGATACAAAGGAGGCCATTAGTTTTAATACAGTCCCTTGAGCGTTAATGAAAGAAGACGAACAAGAGCTATTAGGAAATCCTAAGGTGCTTTATGATCGCTTGATCCCCTTCACGTAGGTTTGCTTTTTATTTTATTGTTCTCTATTATAAGAATTCTATGATGTTTGAAGGGAGGTGGGGAGGGATTCTTGGAGGTTCTTATCCTTGTGGCCAATTTTCCAAGGAGGAGTCAATGGAACACTCTTGACACGGATTGTCAAAGTTGGAAATACAATACTCTCCAAATTTTCTAGATGACATCACATCTGATTGCAATCGAAAGTGAAGAGAAACAACCAACCCCTTTCAAAGCAAGGATTGTTTCCATTAAATCTACATATGCAACCTAAGATGCACTTGAACCCTCCTCTAGATGAAGGTGCTCCTAGGCCACAAATAGAAGAGGCATGCAATATCTTTGCACCCTCAAAGGCAACTTTTGTACCATGAAGAAACTTCATGAATTTTTGCATCTTTAGCACTGTGCAAGATCCCTTGTGAAGGATTTTCCACAAGGGGGTCGCTTTCTTATGTTCCAGCACAGTTTTACAAACATCTTTAAACTTGAGAATCCATATGATCTAAGACAAGTTCAAGCATAAAATTTGATTAAGATCATGAAGGATTTGAGCACTTGATTAAATCTAGGGACATCTTCAGTTCTATTGCCATTTCTCCACTATCTTTAGGGTTAGGTGTTTCTTGCACAATAACGAGGTAACTCTTTGCACCTTGCCAATCATTCATCCTCTATCTTAAAAGGTAAGAGTCCTTGAATGCAACTCTTTGGATTTGATCAACATCCTCAAATCATATCCAATTTCTTCTAGGTTGGCTCTAGATTTCCAAGATGCTAGAGATTGGAAATAGCATGGAGTCATCTTGTCTAATTTCGACCATTTAGTTTGATTCATTAGCGAAAACATAATGACATTCCATCTTGTTCTAGGATAACAAAAGAGAGGAAATTGGAGTGACAGTAACAAGACAACTATCTTTATCCTATATTAACATATTAGTAATACATTGATAGGGAAAATTCAAGATTTAGACAAATCAATGAAGGTATGGGGGACCCTAAAAAAGTTATACTCTACTTCAACCAAGCTAGGAAGGTCCAATTGAGAAATGAACTCAATGATCTAATAAAGAAACCTAGTAAGGACATTCATAGCTACATTCGGAAGATCAAAGAGGTGAATGATGCATTGGGATCCATAGTTTGTCACATAGATGATGATGAGTTAGTCGGATACACATTAAATGGACTTAAGAATGATGAGAAGTGGAAGGCTTTCACCACTTTTTTATGTGTCAAAGAAATATTCTCAACTCAAGCAATAATTGGCCTTGATGGCCACTAAAGAGATGAATATGAGAGGATCAAAGGCAAAGGGAAATAAGGCACGAGCATTTTACACAATTAAAGGAAGAGGTAGAGGAAGAAATGAAAGTAAGTCAGAGGATGACAAGAAAGAGGGGCAAATGGAGGCTCTGGTCAAAAGCAAAAGAAAAATCTTCTCCATCAAGAGGAAGAGGGAAGTATAAAGGAAGATGAGGAAGTTAAAATGAAACTTGAGTTAACAATACCTCATATGGATGCTACATATGTGGCAAGTATGACCACTATGCAAGAGATTGTTACCAAAGATATAAGGGCAACTCATCATAGAGAGGGAAAGGTAACTATGCTTCTACTTCAAGATAAAATGAAAGCATGTTAGCCATGATATCTTCAAGATTCTTCTCATGGGTATCCTTGCTTTGAAAACCTTCAACTTTAGCTCCAATCTTCAAGTCTTCAAAACATAATGTGTTAGACAAACTTTTAGTTTGGGCTCCTTCCTTATCTTTGGCTCCAAGCTTTGTGTCCTTTCATCATCCAAGATTTTACCCATTTTCCTTTGACTTTTACAAATGGGAACATTGATTTGACTTACTATAGCTCAAATCAAGAATCAACCACTTTTAGTTATCATAACATGAGCATAAATATTTGGTTTTTCAACTTTACCTCAATCGGTTTTATCCACAACAAGGTATGTCCAAAATTGTAATACATAGCAACCTTTCATTTTGTCCATCTTCATCACATCAAAACATAAGTACATTCAGCTCATCTATTGCTGAACATGAGAGACCTTTAATGCTTCAATATCGTGCTAACAAATCAACATAATCATGTATACAAATCAATAATCATTTGAGCATATTTTTAGCTCCCTTTATGCCAATTCATGTGGGTAAATAAACATGCAAATATCCAACTTATGTAGGCTTTATAACACATCCTATTATTCATTCACACATTATTCAACATGTATCTATGTTCTTCTTGACCACATGTGGAAATATTCTTGCATGTTAGACATCAATCCTTAAATCTATATTCAACTTATATCCAAAAGAAGGTGTCTGCATAGGACCACAAACATCACTATGTACAAGCTGCAATTTCTGCGTAGCCCGAACTGAACCATCTTTTGTGCCCCTACAGGGAATACTGTCACATGCACCAACAACTCCTCTTATCTTGTTATGGGAGTTGGTAAGAACATTCTGACTAGTGCTGATGGTAGTTCTTTCATCTTCTCAGATGCTTTATTTGTGCCAGGGATCAAGAAGAATCTGTTATCAGTTTTTGCATTAGCCAAGATTGGCTTGGTTGTGAAATTTATTGATGATAGATGTACAGTTCATGATCTGTCAAATGGCGATGTTATTATTGCTTCTGGCATTTTATGTCGTGGGCTGTATAAGCTCATAGACTATGAAAGATCTGTGAATGATTCGGCATGTGCAATTCATGATTCTCAAGCTATGTCAATGCAAAGCTTTGGCATGCACGCTTTGGACATCTGAATTTTGCTAGTTTGCTACGCCTGCAGAAATCTGATATGGTGTCTTCTTTCCCAAGCTTGAGGCACCTGGAAAACATGTATGTGAAGGCTGTATTTTGGGCAAAATGCAGCATTCGTCCAGTGAAGAGAAAAAACTACTCAGCGAGGTTATATGTTTGGTCACCCCACTGTCAAAGTACCAAACATCTGAGTCCACTGCAGACATGCACTGCTCATGAGAAGATGGGTCAAAACTGCAAAGAATAGTGAACGCCCATTCTTCTTCCTGCACAAGATTAGCAGACTGTTTTTGGTGTAGAGGCTTCTGCAACAACCATTCCAACCTCCTTTTTCTTTGCCTCTTTTGCAGCCAGTTTTGGACAGTTCTTCATGACATGATCATTCCCTTTACAATACTTGCAAAACAATTTCTGCTTTTCTGATTTCTTCTCATCTTTATCCTGGTTCTTCGAATGTGCAACATTTGCAGATTTTTGTTTACTAGTAGAAGAGCTCCATTTTCCATTGCCCTTTTGACTAGCGAGGAAAGCTTGATATGCAACACGCATAATGGACCTGTTCTACTTGGACTGATCTTCCTGCAACAGAACAAAAACTAACTCCTCAAATGATAAGGCATTCGGATTGCCTTTCATCATCAACCGAAGAGTAGAAGCAAAACTCTGATATGAATCAGGAAGACCATTCAGAATGTTCTGCACAAGTGAGCTATCTGGTATAACCTCATCATCAAAAATCAATTGTTCCTTCAAATCTTTGATCTTCTTTAGGAAATGTCCATAGAATCACCTTCATTCATGTGCTCACTCTCCAAGTGTTTTTGGAGGTAAGCAACAGGAGCCTCATTCCTAGCTTGGTACAATGTGGTAAGTGTATCCCAAGCATCCCTAGATGTTCTGCAAGAGCAAATATGAGGAATAATGGCACGTTTGACAGACAAAGCTATCAATGCATGTGCTTGGGCATCTCTGCCATCCCAACGAATCTGCTCTACAGTAGGTACAACAGAAACATCAGCACAAATAGGAATCTGCACAATATCATCTTCGACACCATCTTCATCAGCTCCAACACCTGTATTCGTAGTACGTGTTGTTACAGGTGTAACAGGACGTCTTTCAACACCCTACACAATGTTCCACAATCCTTTTGCAACCAATACATGTCGCATCATATAAGCCCATAATGGGTAATTGGTACCATCCAACTTATCCTCAACAGCCAACATACGAAATACATCACTGCTTTCAGCCATGGCCGGTGACTAAAATACCTTGATGCAAAAAATTGACTGTTTCTCAAAAAGTTGAACGAAATTGCCCAGACGAGTTCTGCTAAACCTGTAGCAGAGTTTGAGACGCTTATACTGGCGAACAGAAACAGATATATACCTTTGGCACAAAAAGATGAAATAGCCTGCACAAGCGCTGCGATAGTGCGTTTGGAGGCCAAAACGAGCTTAGATCGTGATTTCGGCACCACATAGCGAAGCTGTTGATCTGGGAAACACCCTGAGTATGCTCACCAAAATTCGTATGATTTTGAGACTACAAACAGAGGAGTGTCGATGGCACCCTAGATGAAGCGACAACCTGCTCTGATACTAATTGTTGGAGTTAGACGTCTGCGAAAGCACGCGAACAGCACAAGGAAGAAGAAGAAGCTTGGAGCACAACACACAATTCTGAATGTATTACTAGAGAATGTACAAACATGAGTAGCCCATTAGGGCAATAGGCGTATATACAAGCCGGGGGAAAAAAACCTCCTAAAGAGGGAAAAAAGTGCCCGGGCGGTCCTAGTGTGTTCACACACATCGCTACCTAAATATATCAACATCGAATGCATCTTCCACAAACACAACATCACAGCTATCCAAAATGTGTTTAGCTTGTGAATGATACAAATGGTAGCCTTTTCTTTCATAATTGTTCCCAATAATAGTACATTTCACTGCTTTACCATCCAAATTTCTAGGTTTTTGTTTAGGAATAAATGCATATGCCCTATAACCAAAGACACGCAGATGAGCAACATATGGCTTGTGGCCATGAAAAGCCTCATATGGAGTGATAAATTAAAATCCTATGATGGGACACCGATTAAGTATATATGCAACACACATAATAGCCTCAAGCCAGAAGCTATGTGGTTAAGCTTGACTTTCGACCATACAACTTGCCATCTCCATGAGAGACATGTTGTTTTTCTCATCAAATCCATTTTTTTGAGATATATACAATACTATAGATTGATGTTTTATCCCATGCTCAGCCAAAAATGCATTAAAATTAAAAGACATGTATTCCCTCCTTGATTACAATGAAGAGTGCCCAAATTTACATGTTAACAGATTTTCAACCATAACCAAAAACTATCTGAAGCACATAAACACTTCCAACTTTTCCTTCAATGGATACATCCATACATGCTTGAAGAAATGATCAACAAAAATCGTGAATTAAAGGTTGTTCCCAAAAGAAGATGTCTACATAGGACCACAAATATCATTATGAACAAGTTACAACTTATGAGTAGCTTGAAATGAACCATCTTTAAGGAAGTAAAAATGCTCCATCTTGCCCAAAATACAACCTTCATAGACATGTTTACAAAATGCCTAAAGTTTGGGTAGAGAGCAAACCATTTAAGATTACTTCGGGTAAAGCAAACTAGCAATAATCACATGAAAAAATCATGCATGCCAAAGATTTGCATCTTAGATGGCCTCATAATTTTGAACTGAACATGTTGAATCATTCATAAATTTTGCATAGTCTATGACCTTATACAACCCACAACATAAAAGGCCAAAAGGAATAATAATATCTCCGTTTAAGAGATCATGAACTCTACTTCTATCATCAACAATACTCAACAACCAACATATAGAATAGATTATTGTTTCCAACGATGGCTTGTGACTTAATACCTTGATGCAAAAAAATTAATGTATCTCAAAAAGTTGAATAGAACCACCATGTCGAGCTTTGTTAAACCTATCATAGACTTCGAGGCGCTTGTACTAATGAACCAAAACTTGTGTATATGTTTGGCACAAAAGGACAAGATTGCCTACATAGACATTGTGATAATGTGTTGGAAGGTCAAAATGAGCTCGGATTAGAATTTGGACACCATAAAGTGAAGATGCATTGAATCCTCATCGCTCTAAGTATGTTCACCAATTTTTATGCAATTATGAGACTCTGACCGGAGGGGTGTGGATGATGCCCTAGATGAAGGGGTGACCTGCTTTGATAGGAATTATTGGAGTTTCACATCTGTGGAAGCATACAAATAGCACAAGGAAGAAGAATAAGCTTGGAGCATAAGATCAATGCACAAAGGTCACTAAGTCGTTAGGGTTATAGTCCTATGTACAAGCTAGAGGATCGTCATTCAATCAATCGAAAAGATGTCCACAAATATTGATCTCCTGTGTCCCATCATCAACAGCTCTCGTTCGAAGAGGAAAGGCCCTCACACTTTTTCATACGCCCGGAATCAAAAGATTTCATGACCTAACCAGCCTTTGCCTTTTAGCGCTGAATCCATTGGAATATTACCCATGAATAGCTTTTCCATGCGGGCCTATACATCTCTGTACTTGTTGAGTTGAAATGCCGGATACCGTGGATGTGCCGCTGATAAGACGAAGAGCTCCGTGATTTTGTGGTGTCTTATAAGGATTCCATTTTGCTCGAGTCGTCCGTTACGCGCTGCACCTCAAAGGAACTCGACTCTCGAGTCTCCGTCAGTTAGTTCTGAGGTGTTCAGGTGATGCATATAGAGACGAGACCATAAGGAAAGCAAAAAGTAAAAAGCGAATCATTCGACGCGTTTATAAGAAAAGCAAAAAGCAAGCATCCTTCCTTGATACAAAAGCAGTGGAATCTCGAACCGTAGGCTTTTGCGTCAGCATTGAGGTGGCGAAGCTGTCGAACATGTTCTCTTGTCGTCGGTTTCTCTTACTCAGTGGACGTGAGGATGAAGTGGTCCAACTGACAAGCGTGCAAGGAATTAACGTAGTGGCCGTCATCCACAAAGAAAATCAGATTCGGCGGAAAGAGAATCTTCCTTTCATGGCTTTTGGAAGCGGGGATCCGTTGTCCTCTTGTTTGTGGCCCGTCTTGTCGACCTTTCGGACATTTTGGTTGCAACGTTGATATCCAAAACGAAAGCAATAAGCAGGCGCCCCTTCACACAGAAAAGACAATGAAAACTCAAGGTAATCCTCGCTTGAAGGCTATTCCGTTACCATTGTCGCGGCTGTCTGTCTTCGGTGGACTGTCAATGGCGAAAGACAGGCCAAGTTCATGTATTACATATGTTCATAATGAAACCTATATACGTGTATCTTCTCTGAATCAAATAATAATGCGCACTTTTCACGTCGTCTCTCTGTAGTGTTTTCTTCTTCTCTATTGTCTTCTTGGTTAGTTGCCATAGCTGCATCTGTACATAGAAGCATTTCCTTTGTGAGCTTTAATAGTGTGGTATCAGAGTAGGAAACACTCGGTCGACGTTACTCACACGGTGTGGGTTACGAACGGCATACGGATTATGAGTTCTCGGAGAAGCAGTTGAAGCCGTTCGCCCTGGTCTACTTCAAGGAACGGCACAGCATGCTCCAAACAGACCCTATGGAGACGAGAAGCAAATGAGGGACTGGAAAAGACTTTTCTGTGCATAACCACCACGGTCTAGAAGGGCACAAATCTGATCATTACTAATAACGAGCTTCGAGCAGATATCACGATGAGTACCGGGAGGAAGATTTTGTCAAGCATATGAAGAAGTTGCGCAACAAGGATTAAAAAATAGAGATTGTAGAAGCGGTAACAATCAAAATTTATGATAGATATCTTCTACAATAATTGTTTTTGATGAAGCATAAGATGCACCGCATCTTACGCCTTCATTCAAGGCAGTTTGATCACCTCTAAGGTACGAGCATGGAAACTTTATCCAAGATCTAACATGTAACAAGTTCAAAATTTTTCAAAGGGTAGTAGTAATTTTGAAAAGGAAGAAAGTAACCAATTCTCAAAGGTTTTTTAGTTCTTTAATCACTCAGACGGTACCAATGCACGAGCTACAATCTTTTGTACATATGCTTAATGGTTTCTGGTTATGTAAGTGAATTTTATAAAAATGATTAGACACTATTGTCCGTGAACAATAACAGCTTCCTAAGTACTAAGTAGAAATGGTCTATCAAGACACCTATAAACTCTCAAGAGTAGACTGACCATTTCTACTTAGTACTATCACGTATGGAAGTCTACTCTTGAGAGTTTATAGGTGTCTTGATAGACCATCTATCAAGACACCTATCACGTATGGAAGTCTATCAAGACACCTATAAACTCTCAAGAGTAGACTTCCATACGTGATAGATGCGAAAAAGTGTTTGGAGTGTCATAAATAAAGCTGTTTTTTAATCAGCCACAAGGGGAAAACTTACCATAAGCTATGTAGACTCAATGATAACTACAAGAACATATAACATCTCTAAAGATGCAATTGTCTAGTCTTCTACTCAACCCAAATGAAGATATTGCGTCCTTAGTAAATAGGATGAAAAGCACTGTCGTACAACTTTACTTACTTCAAAAGCTTGTACCATAGGAAGAAAACAGTTCATTTTTGTTAGAATCTCCACCCAATTTCTTTGTAAATATTAAAACTATTATAAAGGAAAAATATCATATTCCAAGTTTAGAAGATGTCATAGATTCCCTTAAGAAGAAGTAAGAATAAAGAACCCAAACTATACTTATGCGTGGCGTGAGGGCATGCCTATCATTTATTTCTAAATGGGTTTGAAATCCCTTCTCTTATGGGACCCTTTTCTATTTCTTAGATGATTACATGGCTTATTATCGATAATAAATAAGTTCAAATCCATCTTACTTGGAATTCCAAACTTTTCTTTCACTTTATTACTTCATCAAGGTCGCATCTTATTTTATGGAGTTAGGTCATTTCAATGATGTTTGATCTTATGTGAGTGATATTTGCAAGTAAGGTGTAATATATTTGAGATACTTGAAACTTTCAAAAATATTCTCCAGAGTTTAGGACCTTCCAAAGAGACAAACTGAAAGGAAGGATATGAGGAAAAATTGCATAGAGGCACAATTTTATATAGGGAATATGGGTTTCACTCGGGCTAATTGTCTAGCTATCTATTTCATGGCACTCTTCCATTACCATCTGTTTAGGACAAAGATATACATAAGACAAAGGAGATGTTATATTGTTATATGATGTAGATTGGAGAACCTCCTCCAACTCTATATAAAGTGCACCTCATCCCCACTTTGTACTTGGTTAGAAGCTTATAGAGCCTAAAGGCTCATTTGTAATCCATGTGATCTTACCCATTTCTTGGTCTACTCACTTTGAGTCTCTCACTTTTTCATTTTGTGAGTACACTATTCTTTTCATTTTGAATCTGTGTGTGTACTCTCTACGTCGTATTAGAGCACTAGATGGAGATCTTGGTCGTTCTTTTGGTGACAATGGTGGTTGCATTTGGTGGTATTGCTCTCCACTCATTTGGAGAAGCCATTCTCCATCAATTTCATGCTCTTTGGGTCAATTTTTGCCCATCCACCCACCCTCCCACCTTCTCTTTCATCCATCTATCTACCCCATGACCCCTATTTTTCTAGCCTCCCACCATTTTTGTTTGTGTTTTTTTGGTGATGTGTGATTATTTCAATGGTCAGTTTTGAAACTTTGATCTTGCATCTCATCATTTTCAAATTTTTGTAAACACTTTTGTATGGTGCATTGTTCATTTCTAGTGTTCATAAACACTTATTTCTTGGATTTTGTACTGTTGTTGGTGTTTCTATTTCTTTTCCTTCATATACATATCTTTTCTACATGCATGGTCAATCTTCCTTCTCCTCATTCACATGCAATCACATTCTTATCAGGACACTTATTAATGGTGCTATGAATTGATTGTTCTCTTCTCTAATGGTATCTTGCATGTGAATCTCTTCTCTACACATATTTCTGTCTAACATAAAAGCTTTTCTTTTCTTTATATTAACTAGCACACAAGCTTCCAAATAAACCATAATAGCAATCCTCTATGCAATGTGGAGCATCATGATGTTGTAAGACCCGATTTGTGTAGCTCCGAGTGGATATAGATAGTGCCTTCATTTCTTAAAATGAGCACATGGAGTTTGACTTCCAATCCTTAGCACATGGTGGTCAACAAGGTGCAATGCTTCATGAAGGCCTGGTGAGCAAGAACTTGCCTACACAGGAAGCATTGCAAAATCTCTAAAGAAGAAAGAGACTAAGGGAAAGAGGAAGAGGGAGGGAGAGAGAGAGAGGGGGAGAGAGAGAGAGAGAGGGAGAGAATCTTTGAGCATGATTCTTCTCTCACAAGAGACAACAACAAGTCTTCACATTAAATCTTTATCACCTGCTTCTGGAATGTATTAGCATGCTTGACAACATGATCCTAGCACTAAGTATATCATAGCCTAAGGAGTTGAAGACAAAGGCTTGTACAAGCTTTGATGCTTTCTTTATAAGGAGTCCATATCAAGACTATGGCACCAAAGATATGGACACACATCTTACTAAGCCAAGCTTTCAACATCTCAATTTATTAAGGGTTTACTCAAGATTGGGAAATGGCATCATAACCTCCAAGCTTGCACTCAAGTCATGAAAAATAGTGCTCCTATTCCCAATGAAGATTTGACATGAGCATGGAACCCTCTCTCCCTACTCCACAGGGACCTTTGTGGACCCATGAATACCCCATTGCTTAGTGGATCACTCTACTTCTTTCTCTTATTAGATGAGCACACAAGATATATCTGAGTAAATTTTCTCGATTCCAAGG
This sequence comes from Ceratopteris richardii, assembly GCA_020310875.1. Taxonomy (NCBI): domain Eukaryota; kingdom Viridiplantae; phylum Streptophyta; class Polypodiopsida; order Polypodiales; family Pteridaceae; genus Ceratopteris; species Ceratopteris richardii. Next base: position 129,248,764 of record CM035435.1, read on the forward strand.
TAGATGCATTTTCTATGTTCGGACAATGGGTCTGTCAAGTTAAGAATGAGGCTCCAATTCAGTCAAGACCATTACATGAGTCGGAAATGGAAAATTCATAAACCATGATTTTGACAACTTCTCAAAACAAAAAGGCATCAAGAGGCAAGTCACTCAACATCATACTCCATCCCAAAATGGAGTAGGTGAAAGAAAAGTTTGAAGCATCATGGAAATGCCATCCACTATCTTCACAACAAAGCCCTATCATTCAATTTTTGGTCCGAAGTTGTACACACTATAATTCACATCATCAATAGAGGCTTTGCAAGTGCGTCACACAAGAAGAGTCCCTTGGAAGCCTACTATGGACACAAGCCCAATGTAAACTCCTTTTGAATTTTTGGAAGTGAAGAATTTTTACATGTGCCTAAGGAAGACCAACATAAGTTGCAATATAAGACCAAGAAACTTCTATTTATTGGTTGTAGTGAACAATCTAAGGCATATAGATTGTATGATCTTGACAAACACTCCATAAAAATTTTGAAAGATTTCATATTTGATGAAGCTTCAAAGTAATCAACCAAATAACCAAGTTCAAGTTTGAGCCCACGCATCTACACTTGAGAGGGGGACACAATTATTTCTAAGTAGCAATTAGAAGCAAACACTCCTCAACAACCTAGGATATCTCAATGGCTCATTGAAAAGCACCAATATGATTAAAGTCAATATATGAATTATGCACATATGTACTAGATTTCAGCAAAATCTAGATACTTCCAATTTTAAAGAAGCTCAAGGCCAACGTGAGTGGGAAGAAACTATGCAAACAGAGATGGATGTGATTCAAAAGAACAATACTTGGACACTTGTTCCAAAGCCTAAGAATCATCAAGTTAATGGAGTTAGATGGCTATACAAAGTCAACTACAAATTAGATGGGACCTTGGACAAGTATAAAAAAGACTTGTAGCTTAGGATTTTAAGAAAAAGCACGGCATTGATTATAAAGAAACATTTGCCTCTATTGCAAAGTGTAATACAATAAGAGTCATTCTTGCATTAAGTGCACACTTCAAATGACCCATCTACCAACTCCACATCAAAAGTACTTTCCTCAATGGTGATCTTCAAGAAGAGGTATACGTAGAACAAGTTGGAGGTTTCAATATGCAGTTGGTATAGCAAGTCAATTTGGTCTCTCTCTCTCTCTCTATCTCTCTCTTCTCCTTCTTCCTCTCTTTAAATAGACAAAACAATCCCATAGAAGTGAATACAATGACTAAGTCACATGACTAATTTTAGGTAACATTTAATTCAAATTCTAATTATCCTAAATAAAAGACGAGCAAGTGAACAAGTGAGGACAGATGTACACTTGTTACTCATAGTATGTTGCATGAGATAAACTCCTCAAGATATCTCCAGATGTAAAGCACACCTCCTCCAAGTGTGTAAGAACACTTCCTCTAAGATCTCCTCCAAGGTCTCCTCCTTGAGTTGATGAACTCCTTGAATGATGCTTTAAAAGATACTTCACAAGTGAAATTGGTCTTCTTATATAGTTTGCTGAAATCCCCACGATGAAATTTCTTTTAAAAGCATTGTTAAAATTATCGTATGTATAAGTTTTATCTAAAAGCTCCAGATTTTGTGATTAAAACAAAAAAGTTCTATGGTCCAGTTAATGGGACTTCATCTCTGGTGGTGACATTGAGAGGTATTTAATTTATCCTTGCTACCGAGAATGTTTCCCTATGGAAAGTCTACTAAAGACTTGATAATATGATGTGAATACTTGAGGATTTTGGACCTATTGACATTTCCAACAATTCCCCCTTCAATGTCATAATGTTATAAGGTTTAATAACCTGCAAAACTTCTTGTGACTCTGCAAATATATCTCTTAACTGACTTCCACTAAATATTGAGCTGTTTTGAACCTGACTACTTGAGAAACTGCAAACTGAATGTTTGGACGTGTATTACATAGATATATGAAGCAATTAACTGCTTGACTATATAATTTAGCATCAAATGGTCTGAATCTGCTTTTGACTATAATGACACATTGAAATCCATAGGTGTCTGCATACGCTTTGAATCTATCATCTCAAACCCTTTCAATAACTTCTCAATGTATTTTTGTACTTCTATCATGTGGAAACACTCATCTCTATATATGAGTTCAATTCAAAGATAATAATGCAAAATACCCGAGTCATTTACAAATGTAAGCTTAAGCTATGCTTTAAAATAATGAAGGACTAAATCCTTGGGACCTGTCATGATTATATCATCAACATATATGATAAAAATAGTCAAAACATCTTTTTCAGCTTTAACATAATGAGTGGGAGTTGCATCTGAGTTTTCAAAACCAATAGATAGAAGATAGAGATGTATCATTGATAATCTTGCATACTAAATGCTCTATACCTGTGTCTTCAAAACCTCCTAGCAGCTGAATATAAACATCTACTTAGATCATAAATCCACGAATATCTTGAGAAATCATCAATAAAATTAATAAAGTACCTAAAAACTTGAAGATAATATGTTCTCAATAGAGCATTCACATCTGAATGTATGATCTAGAAATTCCTTGGGGTTGTGATGTATCCATTGTTAACCTAATAAAATTATGATTTCTTTATGCCTTAACAAAGCTTCTGTTTGTAGAATATATGTTTGGTTTTGGGCATTTTGCCAATTTGAAGAGAAATGTTCCTTGGTGGTAATAGACTACCATCCAAAGGAAGCTTGTAAACAAAGATGTCACGTAATGAGCCGATTAAAGGATTGTGGAAGCATATGTGCCATTGAGAAAGTTCAAGAGTTGCACATAGATATTGAAGCAAAGGAGACTTTTATCATTTAACTTTTTTACTAGAAGTACATTGATTTCTACCTCTGAAAAAGGATTCCACGTTCTTGGGTAGAAGTACTCATGAGGGTGATCTCTATTCAAGCATTATGATGCATATGGATTGCACTTCATGAGATTGCATGTGCATAGCATTATTGTACAGATAGATGTCATGATCCATGCTTGTGTGCAAAATATGAGTTTGCCTTCATGTGGATTTATGTTTTTTTTTATTATTATGATTTTTTTTAATGTGATTTAGATGGGTTATGAGGATGTCTAGAAGGCTCTTGTAGTCAATTTTTATTATGTTTTGATGAAATCTAAAGTGTCGATGTGTTAGTTCCTGCTGTAATGTTTTAACTTAGGTCTAGGAGCCACTTCTTGAGACTTGTAGAGAGCCAAGAAAATCAGCCAATCAGGCTCATGATATTGTCTATGAAGAATATGAGGATGAAGTTGCAAATGATATCAAGGTTGAAAAGGAAATTCATGACGAGATGAATAAGAGCATGAAAGCACATCCTACGTGTAGTGAGATTACACCCCTGATGAGTTTTGGATGTGCTATGATATTTGTGAGAGGTGGTTCCACGGGAAATATTTGAAGATCACACTAGCTAGAGCAGCAATAGATGTAACTTTTATATGTTATGCATTTAACTCCTGCATCCACAAGCTATATAGATCCTTGTAAAGTGTTTACTATCAAAGTTGAGATTTAGAAGCACAAAGGAGGCTAGTAGATTTTAAGGGTTTTTATGACATGCTAAGCTTATGTAAAAGTGGGTATTTTGTATTCAAAATAAGCACCTAATTAATGAATTATTCCATTAATTATCCTTCATTTAGTAGACACTCAAATGAATGTTAGTTCAGGTCATCTCAAAATTTTTTTTTTGAACTGAACCAGCCATCTTGATAAAAAATAAAGGAGTTGCACCATTTTCAGACAAGGGAGAAAACTCCAAAAGGTGGTGCTGCAAGAAAAGGGAGAGTCTTCTTGATCAGGATTTTAGAGGGACAAGAGCAAAAACTCGTTGGTTCTTGAGCTAGAAAAGGGGCACAGATATTATATATGCATATTTGATGAGACCTTCGCAAGGTGGTGTGGCAAAAATTTATTTATGAATGTGTATGCTCTGTCAAAAGGTTGTTATAGTATATGGGTTATTCTAGGTTTTTTTTTTTAATATAAAGGAAGTTCGGCATTAGCCTACTCCCCCGCACTTGAATTAAATAAAGAAAAGTACAAGAGAAGGGGACTAGTGGCCACGGGAACCCCCAAATCGCACAAAGCAGGGGAAGCTTTTACAGAGCTTAAATGGCATTACAAAGAAGGTTAATCACCCTCTCATCACCCTCATGTGGGGCACAATTGGGTTTAAGCTTGTTATTGATCAAAAGGAGTACTTGACGATGCCTGAAGGGGGGGGGGAATTTCTTACATTTAACAATCCTTTTGCCAAGGAGGAACAACGATTTCTCAATTGACCACTCTTTGGGGGATTCACTAAAGTTGAACGCACATCTTTCCCGCCAGATTTCTCATAGGACCTCCCCTTTGATGGCGTTCTAGAGAGTCGCAAAGCAGCTGGTCACTTCTCCCTGCAGGGCTTGCTGCCAACTGAAATGTTTTTGAAGTCTAATTTTCTTTGCAACCGTCTGCCAGAGTCTGTTGGAGTTGGGGCAGATAAAGAAGATGTGTGAAGCATCTTTGATAGACCGGTAGCAGCATTTGCACCAGGGAGGAATCCCACAAAATTTACTAGCCTTAAGGTTGGTCCAGATTCCATGATGAAGAATTTTCCATAAGAGGACAGACTTTTTGATTTCTATGAGGGGGTGCCAAATAGCCATGAACTTCATGTCCCATCGAAGCCGCGTCCATGACAGGCACCACTTCTTTTGGAGGTTAATCTGATAGTCAATCATTTCTTTGATGTTTAGGATTTTTGATAGGCTATTCCCATTGTGCCATTTGAGACCAAGCGAGCTTGATGTGTCGTGTCCCATGAGAAGGCGAGCTTTGTGTCAGTCCCAGGCGAGACACCTGCTTTGCAAAGTGTTCCATTCTTTGTACGAAATGTTGACGCAAGGGTCAATATCCTCGAAGTTGATCCAGCGGTTGGTGTCTTGTTTCTAGAGATGTTTCCATTTTTTGAAGCCTTTGTTCCATAACTTCTTGGCATTTTGAATGTTCCAAGATTCCACACTACGGATGCCATGGATCGGAAACCAGATAGAGTCATTTTGTCTGATACCGGCTGCCCACTTCCAGTCTTCACTTATTCTTGTGTAGCTTTTGTCTTTATTCCAACTCTTCCATAGGGAGCACAGGAGACTAGAGCCTTTCGAGAAGAAGGGGATCGGGGAAAACAGCAAGGTCAAGATATCAAGATTCTTCCAATTTGGGAAACCCATGAGAGCCAACTCATTCTTGTTTTTGAAGATCAACTTGGCCCACGAGGCCTCCCCATTGCACCAAGCCTTAATCATCCATTTGGCCACCAATTTGTTAGCCATGCACCCAATGTCCAGGATACCATGTCCCCACTATCTTTATGGCTGGTGTAGATGGACCATTTGATTTTAGGCACCCGCTCCTATTGTGGTCGCCCATCCAAAGGAATTCTACAAATACTATCCAGTTTGGACAGATCTTGCTCTTTCGGTCTCCAACAGGAAAGGAAATAAATGGTAGATGATAAGAGGAACGTGTTGATAACCATAGCACGATCAGCAAGATTGATATGCATACCTCTCCAATAGTTAAGCTTGTTTTCGAGTTTGGCCAACACCGAGTTCCACCCTTGTTCCATAGAGATGCCAAAACCCAAGGGAATCCCAAGAAACCAAAAAATTTGGCCCTGTAGAATGATTTGACAGCCATGGTCAATGAGAAGGTCAGGCTATGACCCAACAATAGCTCCAAAGGCGGTCTTAGAGTGGTTGATTGTGGATCGAGAGGCTTCACAAAAAGTAGCCAGACACCTCCGGTCTCTAGGCTGGTACTATCATTGTGAACAAACACGTTCATATCATACGCAAAACATGGTGATCTGACTGTGGTCATGAGGCAAACGGAGGCCTTTGATATTACCAGCTTCCACCTGATGCTTCACCAGCCTGCTAAGCCCTTTGATGGCAATGGCAAAGAGAAGGGGAGCCAATGGGCACCCTTGTCTGATAGATCTTCTAAGTTTGATCACCTTCGAAAGTTTTCCATTAATGTTAATTTGGGTCGATGCGTTTCCGAGAAGGGTCGTGATCATCTTGGTGAATTTTTTACTACATCCAAGATCTTGGAGCGACTGCAGATTATAGTCCCATTCTAGCGTGTCGTAGGCTTTATCAAAGTCGATCTTGAGGAAGGCCACGTCTTGTTTAGACTCATTTGCAAATTCAAGACCTTCGCAAATATCTATAATGGTTTCCAAAATTGACCTATCTTTGATGAAACCTTTTTGGTCCTTGCTTAACCATGCTCTCAAGTGGCAAGAGATTCGGATGGCAATGACTTTGGCAATGATCTTATATCCTGTTTGGAGCATCGTAATAGGACGCCAATTCTCTATTCTATTCTTTTCCCCTTTTTTGTGTATTAACTTGATAATGCCATTGTTGAGACAAGAAGGAAGCGCGCCAAACATGAGCGCCTCTTGCCAAACAAGACGAAGAGGGGTGGCAACCACCAACTTGAAGGATTTAAAGAACTCATTTGTGAGCCCATCGGGTCCCGGGCTTTTACCAGAAGGGAGGGCATCAATGACCTCAATGATTTCTGCTTCAAAGATAGGGGCATGTAGCAAGGAGCGAAGGTTGAGTGGTATCCTATGGGGGGAAACCCTAGATATGGCTGCCATACACTCCCTTCTATGGTGCGAGAGGGGGTTCGAGGTCCCCAAGAGTCTCTTGAAGTGCCCTTCAATGATCCCAAAATTATCTTCTTCCATATTGCATACATTGCCACTTAAGACTAGCAACAAGGGGATCGATTCTCTGTTATGTTTCCTTTTAAGGATTAGGCACATCTCTTTGGTGGGTTTGTCCATTTTGCCAGCCCACCACTCCTTGAAGAAAATTTGCAAATTTTTCCTTTGTATTTCTTCCTCGTATCTCAGCTACGCTTTGATTTTTCGAAGACCTTTCTAGGCTTGAGATTTTCCTTTGTTCACTTCCTCCTCGAGGCTCTAGATTCTATGATATAGAGCTTCTGTACGAGCCCGCTGCACAGTCTCGAGCATCTTCCTGGATCTAATCATGATTTGTCATGACTTATCGACCATACTTCTCCAGCACTTGGCTGGGGACAAGCCAGAGGCGAATGCCTCCTTCCACACATCAGCAATTTCTTGATGGACGGAGGGGAGAGAGAAGGAGGGCACACTGGCATGGAACCAAGGAGCCTTACAGATCTTGGTGGAAGGTTGGAAAGTGATAACGATCGAGTAGTGATCAGAGATGGTGAGGTCGGTGCGTTGCGAGAGGGAAGGGTGGCCCCACTGATGAGTAAAACTCTGAGAAATGTAGCATCTATCAAGTCTAGCTTTCCTCAAGTCCTCGCCCGCTTGGAGATTTGACCAAGAAAAGCCATTCGAATCTTTGAATTCTACCAAATCCAAGCGTAGTTTGGTTTTGTCCCACGTTTCTTTCTCCCGACTATCGATGACCCTGCCCTTGCCCATCCATCTGTCCATAGGGTCCTCCACCATGTTGAAGTCACCACAAACAAACACGTTATGGGGGATCGAGTTCAAGGAGGCCCAAGTGTTCAGTCTCTCTAACTCCCTATTAGGGGCATACAAAGAAACTAAAGTAAAACAAAAGGAAGCACCAAAAGAAACAGAAATCCATCGATGGCATTCATCTTCAATGGAGTTCTCAAGCTTTTAAAACCAGAATTGATTAATACCGATTACCGTTCCACCAGACCCCCCCTGGTGCACCGTTGAAATCCAAACATGGGATCGAGGAGACATGTCTAAGCCATTTCTGGAGGTCTTCTCTGTCAATTTTTAATCTCTTGAATACATATAAATTATGGGTTTATAATGTCGCAAAGCCATTGACCAATGATGGTCGCTCTCGAGGGGTCGGTTAGCCCTCTAGCGTTTAACGAGATGATGATCATTGTCGTAGTGAGCCCTCTTTGCGGGAGGGAGCTTTGTCCTTTCTTTTCTTGGATTCATCTTTCTTTTTCGCTGGGATCGGATCCCGAATTAGCAATAGGCTCTTGTGGGGGCTTTTCTAGGGTAACTCCATAGGTTGTTTTCCTTTGCGGGATGCCTCCTGCTAGGAAGAACTGGGCACCCTTTTCAATACCGTTTCCGGAATAGTCAATCCCATGATGGAACTTTCACTATCCATGTTATCTTCATTACTAGTAGTAAAGCTGTCTTCTTTGCTTGTAGTGTAACCCTCCTGGGAGGTTTCTTTATTGTGAGGGATCTCTATGGCTTTGTCGTTGGTGTCCACCTCAAGTTGGTTCCCACCTGGGTAGTCAAACTCATTGATCTCCTTTTCTAGATTGCAATACAAGTTGCTGGAGGGGGTAACTCACATGTTGTTTTGCTCAAAAGTTGCACTAGGGCTTCTTTTCCTTCTTCTTTTGACTTTGATGAACCCGTCTGCATTAGCTTCTGGATTAAGGGGGCCCTTGACTTCCTCTTCCTTCGGCGAGTGAGTCAATGCCCCTTTGATGTCTTGAGCATTTCTGGGGGCTTCTTGATTTCGCTTGCTTTTTTGTCTCAAAGGGCAATCTTTAATCCTGTGACCTTCTTGGCCACAACGAAAGCACGCGTTGGGAAGGTTTTTGTAATTGATGTCTTGCTCCCATACATCCCCTTCGCCGAAGTCCACTTTGATCTTTGATGGAAGCGGCATGTTGAGGTCAGCCTCGACATAGACTTGAGGGTGCCATCGAGCATTGAACGAGTGTCTTGCACCTTCATAAATGAGACCACCAATGTCCTCGCATGAGGCCAACGGCTTGCCGATAGGAGAAACAATGTCCCACACGAAGTTGTACAAGAAGTATGGCAGGTTAGGGAGCTCAACCCAGAGAGGGTACCGAAGCGATTTTGTAGGGCTTCCATGTAGGGCTTGACTTCCATGTAGGGTTTCCATGTAGGGCTTGACTTGTACTCATGTTCTGATGACTTTTGTAGGGCGATGACGGGGATTCTTAGGGAGTTTCTAGCCTTAGGTGGATAGTAGAAGCAATAAAGGGATATGCATTGTGGGTATTTTACATCTCTTGTTTGTTTTCATTTTGGTTCAGCATTGTTTTTTTGTTATTTTTCATGTTCTTGTTTTATCACAATGATTAAGTGGATTCGTAAGGATCAAAAGGGAGCACACTGAAGGTCAAGGAATGAAAAGTTATGAATGTGTTCTTTTTGGATGGAACCATGCTTATTGTAGTGAAAGTGATGCATGAATGAATGAGGATGTGATGCGCATGATGAAAAGAGAACTTGATGTATGTGCTTGCTAGTAGACCGTCTGGTGAAGAAATGATTGGTATGCATTCATTGGTGATGTTTCTATAACCGAGATCTAAACTATTGAATAAGCGCAAGTGAATTGAGGAATGGTTGCTTCAATGGAAAGGTATGCAAAATAATTATATTACTGATATGTGTGTTGGTGCCCAAGCTATATTTGCAGGACCGATCGCCCATGGGGGATGACTTCGCAAAGGGGAGTATGTTAACCTCATAAAATGATGATTTCTTAATGCGCTAATAAGCTTCTATTTGCAGAATATATGTTTCATTTCAGGCATTTTGCCAAAGAGATATGTTGCTTGGTGGTAATAAACTACATACAAAGGAAGCTTGTAAAAAGAGATGTCATGTAATGACCCGGTTAAAGGCTTGTGGTAGCATATGTGCCATCGAGAAAGTTCAAGAGTTGCAGATTGAAGAAGAGGAGACTTTTTTCATTTAACTTTTTTACTAGAAGTGCAGTGGTTTCTACCTTTGCAAAAGCATTGCACATTCTTGGGTAGGAGTCCTCATGAGAGTGCTCTCTATTGAAGCACTGTGATGCATATGGATTGCACTTCCTGAGATTGCATGTCGATAGCATTGTATGTGTGCAAAATATGTGTTTGCTTTCATGTGGATTTATGTTCTTTTCTGAATATTATGATTTTTTTTTTAATGTGTGTGAGATGGGTTATGATGATTTCTAGAGGTCTCTTGCATTCAATTTTGATTATGTTCTGATGAAAGCTAAAGTGTGGATGTGTTAGTTCTTGCTACCTTAGTTCTAGCAACCTCTTTTTGTGACTTGTAGAGAGCCAAGAAAATCAGACTATCAAGCTCATGATATTGGCCATGAAGAATATGAGGATGAAGTTGTATAGGATATCAAGGACGAGAAGGACAATTATGATGGAGATGAAGAAGAGCATGAAAGCACATCCTGTGGCATGTTTAGTGATAATTACATCCCTGATGAGTTTTGGATATGCTCTGATATTTGTGAGAGGTGGTTCCATGGGCAATGTGTGAAGATTAGACTAGGTAAAGGAGCGCACATAAAGTACTACAAATGCCTTTTGTAGTAGCCATTGCGACGGATGTAAATTTTAGATGTTATGCATTTAACTTCTCCATCCACAACCTATGTAGATCCTTGTGGAACATTTACTGTCAAAGTTGAGATTTAGAAGCACAGAGGAGGCTTGTAAATTTTGAGGGGTTTTATGACAAGATATGCTTATGAAAAAGAGGGGATTTTGTGTTCAAAAGAAGCATCTGATTAATAACGTATCCCATTAATTATGCTTCATTCAAGAGATGCTCAAATGAGTGTCAGTTTAGGTTAGGTGGGATCTATTTCTTTTAGAACTAGACCAATTGTCCTTGTTAGAAATAGAGGAGTGGCCCCATTTTGGGACAGGAGAGAAAACTCAAATGGAGGTGGTGCTACAAGAAAAAGGGAGAGTCTTCCTGACGAGGGTTGCAAAGGGACATGATGGGAAACTCATCAGTTCTGTATCTAAAAAAGTGGGGAAGACCTTGTTTTGGAGGGTTGTACATGCCATAAAGGGGGGACGTTTTGCTACCGCATGACAGGGTGATTACCTAGAAGAATAGAAACTCTTGGTTGTTTGGAGGTTTTGTGGCATGTACAAGAGGACAGTAAGGGAGCACGCAAAAGAGCGAGCATAATAACGGAGCACGAGCTGCCTTAGACGATCTAGAACAGGGAATTAAGTGCTGGAGATAAGAGTGGATGCTCTAGCGTGAGCTTGGGGGAATAGAGTCTTCAAAGGGAAAATGATATGAGGAGTCATATGAAGGATACAAGGGCTGTCCCTCAAGAGGAAAAACACCAGACTCGAAAATGACTCTAAAGGAAAACGCCAACCTGATGAACTCAAGAGGAAAAACACCAGACTCGAAAATGACTCTAAAGGAAAACGCCAACCCTAGTGAATAGAATTGGCAAAGATGAATCTCAGAAAAAAATGGACATACAAAGGAGTTACGAATCAACTAGGAAGGAAATACAATTGCACTACAGGATTAAGGCAAGACATTGAAGAGGATCGCATCAGTTCTTAGAGAGATGTTGACAAGAAAAGTATGTTCTGTGATCTGTGATCATTCTAAAAGCTCATGAGGTTGTACCCATGTTAATAGGTGATATTTAAATGCATCACTTTAATGAAGTTGCAAACATGATTCTGTTAATTAACAATGCACAACTGAATGTTTATGTTAGGATTGTGCATATGTGAATCAAAAGAGGGAGGTAATACTTAGTGTGCGGGCTTTCAGATCGGAAGGGAATGAAACACGTTTATTGGAAGTATATGTAATGAATAAGTAGGCAAGCATACAACTTTTAGGTTGTTAATAGGATGCTCTCAAAGTTTGTATATCTGAGCATAGCAATATGTATACTTCTATATTGTTGTGTGTATTTGAAAAGAGAGTGATGAGTGTTACATGTACCCTGTGAACAGAGAGGATGAGCAGAAAGGAAATAAAGGTGCTTAGGAGAATAGAGGCAAGTTTGCAAGCGGAGAGGTTATTGATTCCATTATGACAATGAGTGTAATACATGTGGCCTAGTTTCGTTGTTACTTCTCCTGTAAGGACTCATAATATTGAGCCTTTTGCATCTTTACTAGTTAATGTGGCTTCCTACTTTACTGTTGAACCGTCTTCTATGAAGAAGGACACCACCATCTTCAATGTTTGTGTTCATGATGTAATAAGAGAAATAGTCTCGTAGTGCAAGAAAGTTCAATAGAGGAAAGATAAGGACTGAAAAGCACTTTAATTGTTTTCTTTGTGGTCGCATCAATACTCTTGTACTCGATAATGAATTCTCCTTCAAAGGGAATTTTTCATTGAAATGCTAAATATATTGTTCTTCTCTTTTGAACCTACCACAAGTAAATGCGACCCCCCAAAACTTGGATTCTATTTCTTTGCACAAAGGTAGACTCCTTTTACCTGAAATTTGAGTTTTAGCTTTAGGATCCCTCACATTTCATCGGCATGTGTTTGAATGATTTCATCATCAGATTTTTCTTGTTTCTATTTTCCACAAAATAATATGCTCCATATTAACATAATAATGGAGTGTTAAAGAAAGGTTCTGGAAGTTGATATGCCACATTGTTTAGACTTAAAGATCAACTATGAGACTATAGGTTGCAATTCATGAAACTCAGCTATGGGGTTAGGCTTCTCAATGCATGCAAGGAAAATAATGAACTTAATTCTTCCTTAAATGACTGGAGAAAAGAGAACGTATAAACACATTCCCAAAAGGTAAAGCAAACGAATATTTTCTTAGTTATTCTCTGCATATATTCAATACATGGTTATGAATTTCAAGTTGCACCTTGCTTAGCAGCACACAAATGTAATTTATTGCATTTGAAATATTTACTTTGCACTTCAAAATGTGTGACTAAAAAGATTCACCAACTTTCATCCTTGTGTTGACTAGCATGCTTCTTAGATGAGCTAGCTATCTCCTTTAACTAGCCTCGTAAATCTTTGAGCTTCAAAATGCATGACTAAATTGATTCACCAACTTTCATCCTTGTGTTGGGTAGCTATCTCCTTAGATGAGCTTTCCTAGCATGGTTTCTACTCTAATAGAGATTCTCTAACTCCAACCAAGCCTAATGATAGGTTCTACAAGGCCTGAATTGAGGTATAATATGCGTCTTGACTCCCATTGCAATATAAGGAAGTGCTAGATCATCCCTTGAATCCCATATCATTTTCTCATCTCTAGGAAGTAATCTAGTAGTAGTATGAACTCCTAATGATGAAGTGGTTCCTTCTTCTTCACTAAGCTCTTATTGAGTAAAAATAGTAACATGGGTTCTTCTACAAGATGAAGTAGCCTCTTCTTAGACTTGTCTTAGCCTTGGATAATTCCCATTGACAATATTCTACAAGTCTTTTGATACTAAAAGATTCATCATCATAAAACTCCGCATTGGATAATTAGACATTCCTTCAAGCTTGTCTTCATTCTCAAGTCTATAATCACTCATCTTGTTAAGGGTGTATTTCAAGTATGCTCTAATTCCAAATGTTGGAAGTGGGTGAGCCTCAATAACAATAATCATAGGTTTACAAGATCTTTCAATACGTGAACATTAGCATACACACCTTAAGTCTCAAAAAGATATGACTAAGAGATAGAGAGAGAATAGTAAAGATCTTTCAAAGTATACTAGTAAGCTAGGATGCTCGCCTACACTATCTTATATTCCAATGTTAGATTATAATGTGTGAATATGGTACAAATTGATAATATCTGAACCTAGGCACAAATGAGAACTAGATACAAGAAATTGTGTGCCTAAGAGGTATGAAGAGTGTGTGTGTGTGTCAAAATATGGAGAATATGAAAACTTTATAACTATTTTATAGCAAACCCAAATTTCAATTACCCTAAATCAAAAAAATTGAATGAACAAGTGAGGATAGATGTAGACTTTTTACTCATAGTATGTTGGATGACACGAATGCCTCAAGATGTCTCCAAATGTAGAGCACACCACAGTTCCTCTAATATCTCCTCCTTGCATTGATGAACTCCTTGAGTGATGCTTCAAAAGATAATTAGAGAATATACTTCACAAGTGAGGTTTGTCTTCTTATATAGTTTGTTGAAACCTTCACGATGTGCTTTATTTGAAAAGCATCACTAAAATTATCCTATGCATAAGTTTTATCTAAAAGCTCAAGATTTTGTGATTAATAAAAATTGTTTTGTTGCACAGCCAATGGGGCTTGATCTCTGATGGCTACATTGAGATATATTTACCTTAGCCAAGCTTCCCAACACCTTTTCTATGGGAAGTTTACTAAAGGCTTGATAATATGTTGTAAATAGTTGAGGCTTTTGGACCTATTGACATTGTTTCCAACATTTCTTATGCATGATCATATGATTTCTTGTTCATTTAGAAATTACTTCATTCTAAAAGTGAGTTCCCCTATCATTAACTAACTCCACGAGACACCCAAATCTGATCAATATATTATGATATAAGAACCTAGCCACACTTGCTGCCTTGTTATCTTTGAGAGCTACTCCTTCAACCCATTTTGTACAATAATCAATAGACACCAAAATATAGCGATTACCTTGTTGAGTTGTTGGCTTGATGGGTCCTACAAAATCCATTCTCCATTTTTGAAAAGTTTCTATAGGTAAAGCAAGGTGATGAGAAACTATGTTTGCATTATCCGATTGAACAATCTTCTGATAGTCAACACATCTTCTAACAAACTCTTGAGCATCCTTCAACATTGTTGGCCACCAAAATCCTACTTATAAAATCATTTTCCCTATCATATCCCCTAGAAAATATCCTTCTACTGAACCAGAATGACATTCTTGCAATATTGCCTTCTATTCAAAATCACGTACACATCACCTAAGTACCTGATCAATGCCGTTCTTATAAAGAGCTCTTGCAATAAGTAAATATGGTCTACTCTTCAAGGCGAATTTTCTTCTTTGGTCTGAACTAAACTTTCCTAGCATAATCACATTAGTTGAAAAATACTAACAACTGATCATACCAAGAATCTCATTCAACAACCTGTACACTAAATAAAGGAGCATCACGTAACTCATCATCCATCCTAGTTGGTGCTTCACTTGTTTCTAATCTGCTAAAAAATCTACCATAGCATGTTCCTTCCTTGGAGTATGGAAAATAAAGAAGTCAAATTCTTGAAGCAAAAGCATCCATCTTGCTATCCTACCTGTTAACAAAGGCTTCTTAATGAGATATAGTAATGCTTGGTGATCCACTTGAAACACAACCTTCTTTCCCAATAATTAATTTCTAAACCTATTTAGAGCATACGCCATCCCCAACACCTCTCTTTCTTTCATGGCATGATTTCTTTCTACTAAAAGGCAATACTCTACTCACATAATATATTGGCCTATACCACCCTTTTAATTTTTCTTGCATTTTTCTACTAAAAGACAATACTCTACTCACATAATATATTGGCCTATACCACCCTTTGAATTTTTCTACAATCACATCTGAGGCATCAACAAAAACATGGAAAGGCATTGACAAATCTGGTGGTTGCAAAACTAGCACAAAAATTACCATCTTTTTTAACAATTGAAATGCTTTGAAATTCTCTTGAGGCTATGCCCACACAAAAAGAACATCTTTCTTGGTTAAATGAGTCAATGGCATAGAAATATTGGCTAAATATCTGAGATATCGAGAAAACTATCTCTCAATGCTACAAATAATAAGAACTCATAATTCCAAAAGATAAAGTTACGTTTTTCCTCATTTAATAATGAAGAGAAGATAAAAGTAGAATCATAGTAGGTCTTATGAGTGGATTAATGATTGGAGAGCCATCATGAATGTTCAATAGGAATAATAATACCTACCTCCTCTATATTCAATTCTACCTTAATTGCCTCTATGTACTTTAGATTGAGTTGATATAGTCAACTCCTTATGGGTGAATCTCCCTCCATCAAGGGGATACGATGTAGCCCAATATCTTCTATAAGACTTGTTTGATCTTTGTAGGACTAGGTAAAGGCACTGTTATAGGTATATAAGAGGGAATTTACCTTTTGTTAATAAAAGTGTGTAATGCCATAACCACATGGCTAGGTGGATTATTTGTGGATTTTTTTCATCTCCAAGGTACACCGCATATGAGTATCTCTGTGGTGGACTCGCTTAAGAAGTAATCAATACTATGTGCTAGGATGGCGTTAAGCTTGTGCTCCATAATATGCTCCTTAATCCATCCACGTGGAATATCTAGAAATGGAAGGTCGTCTTTGGTTCTAGAGTCAAAATTAGCCTTTAGAGATGCATGCATAGGTTCTTCATCTTTTGGTCTTGCACCGATATAACTACCCAATTTAGCCTAATTATCTATTTTTTCTTGGCATAACAATGTAGTGGAGACCTTTGAGGGAATGTGCCCAAATTGAGGCACCTGCCCCCTAGAGGTGTTTGTAGAAAAGTTACCTGTCCAACTTGCTTCATAGAAGGACTCAACACTGCTGAGGAAATCAGCCCAACTTAAGCATCTAGGAGTGTTTGCACAAAATAAGACATCTGGCCTACTTTCCCAGCATCATGGCATCCATCCAAAGTTACGCACTCAATTTGATCACTTTGACTACCAAGGAGTAATCGCCTAGTTGCGCCACCTAAAAGAAGGCACAGAAACTGAGCCACTAGGTGTACTCATCAAGTTTAGCCCATTTGGTCATCTATATTAATTTTCTTGCAACCATCTACTATGTCTTATCCTCTATTGAATGTCTATAAGTTACATATATTTTTACCTCAATGGCTATAATTAGGCACCTTTTGCTAAAAAAATTCACTCATGTGTGAAGAGGCTAGATAGAGTCTATCTTGGTTCACTTCTTCATTTATTTTTCCATGATGCAAAACTCTGGGTTCCCATCATCTAACTAAATAGATTATCTTATTCAAGTGGCAAGGAGGGCATTAGCTCAGCATCCATCATATATCTAGTTTCTTTACCATTATCACATGCTTCTTCAAAATGTATGTACAACTTTTCATTGGTCTTTCTAGAGATCCAAAACATGTTTTTCCCCCAATCTTGCAGTGCCCTGGTTTGGCTCAGCCATAGCCTTCCTAACAGCAAAGGAAAAGTGACTTCTAAGTGTTGTTCTACCAATGTCATGATGAACCATGTTGCTTTCTTCAAGTCAAGCTTCGACTTCTTCATGGTGAAGTGAGGTGTCAAGTTGATACCAGACACACTATTCACTATAACTCCTATCAAAATCTCATTCTTAATAGAAATAATTAACCTTGAATTAAGGGAGTCTCCTAGTGGGGTCACTAGTAAAGTCCACCATGTACCCTTCTACACCTGGTGGGAGGCTCAAAAAGGTAGTGCATGACCTTGAGTAAGTCACTTCTTACCTTTCCATGCACCTTAATGAGTTGATATAGGCTGAGATTATGACGAATTTCTATAATAAAATAAGTCTATGATTTGGTTGTCGAATCGTTTCAAAAAGATCTGAACTTGGACAATATTTGGTCACACGTGTAAATCCAAAGATCTCGAAACTAGACTTAAACATAAGTTCATGTGCTCTCGAAAACAAGTAACCCACTTAGCCTAGTGTTTAAGTTTCAAGTTTGGGAAGGAGGATGTCTTTGGTTCAATTCCTATGGGGTGCGAGAGGATATATTTTTTCCCAAAGAGCTTGAGAGCCTTCTAATCAAGTTAACATGAGCTAATTGGAGTCTAGAGAGAGTTAATGCAACTGAAGAGTACACTTAGCACTAGGGGCTCTAGTTGAAGGTGCTAAAACAGTGGTGGAGATCACACCAACCGCTAGTGGACTCTAGTGGAAGTTATTGAAGGAGTGGTGGAGATCGCACGTGCACTTGTGGACTCTAGCTACATTTGTAGTCCTCATTGATTCAAGCAATTATATATACAGGCATAAGGTTGGGAGGAGATTCATCTCTCTAGCAGGTTGTGGTCCTAATATTTAGTTCTTTGCATGGGTATCTCCCATGGTGACCTAGATGGCTAATCATCTTCCTCAAGTTCTAGGCTAGTTTTCATGGAAACTTTGTTAGATTCATCATCTTCCTCTTTATTCACAGGATTAGAGCTCCATCTTTTACGTGATTTCATTATGTTTGTCACCAATGTGTGCACTTTTCTCTCTCATTTTCATTCTCTTTCCCCACTATGTTTCCTAGGAAAAAATAAAATTAGATTCTCAATTTCCATAAATTATGGCCTCAAGGATTGAACCATCACCATTCACAATAGACGAAGTTTTGCTACCCATTAGGAAGACTCCGCTTCACATATAATCATTTGCATCCTCTACTTGAACCTAGTTTGGAGGGATGGAACTAGACCATAAAAACCTCTTTTGCCTCAAAATTGTCTGAAAACCTTGGGCAAGGTCCATATCAAACCTATGACCTCAAGGTTGTGGAGGATTGAGCCATCCACTAATGAAGTAGCTCACATCATGTTGATAATCACGATCTTAGTTCATTAAGTGTAATTCCCAACATCTCATATGTTTGATAATGAACAAAAAGATATTTGTTGAATGTGTGTAGACGAGAAGCTAAACTCTCAACTTCATAAAGTCTAGGGCCTTGACATATACATCACATTAGTGAAGCTGCATCTCATAGTGTTTGGGATGCTTACTTAATGATTCTTCATCTTCGGTGCACCATAGAATTGAAGGAGAGCAAAAGAAAATAAATTTCTTCTTCTTTCCGTTCATTACTAGACACGAACCCACATCTAGAAGGGAATCAACCTCATATTCTACCAGCTGCTAAGCAAACCACATGCATAGTCTATTGCTTATATATGAAGTTCTAGAACCAATAACTATAACAGTCATAAGAGTAACACCGAACAACAAACTAATGAAGGAGGCATTGCAAAAGACATCCTTCTTGGTCAATTGACCATACACACACGTTCAAACTATGTTGCCCCGTGAATCAAATTGCTTCTATATTTGGTGCTACCTGAAAGCACTCACAAGTTTTGTTGCTTTAAACTTGAATGAACATGAGGTATCAAAGAGGATTATGAAGGATGGCTCTTTCATAGGCACCCTTTCTTGGATGGCTAAGCTTTGCAATTGAAGCTAATGAGGGTGGAAAATGGCTCTTCTTGAGGATCAATGGAAGGACGTAGCTAACTATCTAAGATAAGTATTTTCTAAGTATATATTTGATTTCTGCACTTGCTTTGGTCTTTGTTTTAATATAGATTGCATCTAATTATAATTGAATCATGGCATGAGTCTTAAATTTTGATAATGTTTATGAAAATTAAAAAAAATAATTAATGAAAGCTAAATAGGCGAGCATACATGTATTGGAAAACATATCAAGCATTTGCTTACATATATTAATCATTTCTTCCACTTCATCAATAAAAGTGAATGATTGTTTGCTCATTCCTCCTTCAAAAAGAATGTTTTTCAATGCACACCACAACCCTCCTTATTGTTAAGAAAGGTTATCGATGCACTCAAGCATGTGCACTAGTATGTTCATATCTTTAAAGGAAGCATGAGTATTGTATATGTGCACCACATAGATGCACAAAATGCATGCATGAAAAGCATAAGAAACAATTGAATTCATTTAGGGCATGCAAAAAACATGCCAATACATGCATATAAATACAAGCACTTGCATTGGCAAGAAGGAAGGGCATGAATGTTTGCTAAGTAGATAAATGATTGTAGTTTCATAACAGTTAGCTTACTTTTTAAGGATCAGTTTTGACATTTGGGAAAAGCAAAACTAGCTAGTTGCAAATTTATGCTAGCTACAACCTTAGAACTCAAGTAACTAGTAGATTATTTCCCATGCTAAGTGTCTTACTTAGTAAAAGTAGGCAAAAAAAGAAATTCAAGCATTGAGTTTTCTTGACATCCTGATAGGAAAGAATACATGATTACTTGCAAACTTATAAATATTAATGATTACTCTAAGTCCAAGCAATACTTAGAAAGTTAGAAAGAAAAACTAAAATGGAGATATGGAAATCAAAGAACAGTGATTGAACTTTATCAAGTTACTTTGTGATTTCATCTAAGAGACTTGCAATATCAAAATGAAACATAGACAAGTGATCTTTAGGAAATGAAATAGTTCCTAAAGAAAAGAACTTAAATAAAATAGTATAGTATTCTATTTCATGAGTCAAGCCGTTTTCTGATCATATTGAAGGTGAACTTCTCTTTTGGGGATACAAGAAGTTTTGAGAAATGGATCTCCATTGACCCATGAATTTTTCCCAAAAGAAGAAATAAGTCCATAAATATGTTAGGACAAGTACATGATGATATCCTTTTGAAATATATTCTAAAGATAGAATTTATCATATGATGGAAGCTTGGATTTATTTTCTAGAAAAAAGGACATAAGTTTTAAGCCTAATTGATGGGTTAACAAAGGGAAAGTAGACATCTTAAGGATATAGATTTTTAGCCAAGAAAGTTGTCTAGAAAATAACTTTCTAACATGCTAAAGTTGGGAAATTTTGGATCCCTCAAGGTGGTTGTAAACCAAAAAGATAGCTTCAATATGCCCAAGTTCCATTAATTTATCCAAAGGAAAAGTGTGAAAAGAGTTCATTGTTCGAAGTCATAGAGTTGAATTTGAGAAACTCAAGAACTTGGAATTATAATTGGTTTTGTTTTTGGAATAATGAGAAAAAGAAGGATGGATGTTCCATCAAAAGGTTTTCAAGTTTCCAAGACAATATGTAAACACACAACATGAGATCATGAAATGATCTTGTGGTGGAATCAAAACCTAGAAAATCAAGTTAGAGGTAATTCCTTAGGCTTGAAATCCATTTAAAGTATTTAATTAAAAAGGTACTCTACAAAAATATGTTTGGAGTTTAGGATTAGTATCACTCACACATCAATGTGAATATAAAAAGGGTGATATAGGACACCAAATTTTATACTCAGATTGTTGTAGGAAAGATGATATGAGATACCATACTATCGGAGGATAAGTGTCTTTAAGTCCTAGAATGAATCTTAAAGTAAGATTGGATCCTCAAGGAATTAAAACTTCACAGGACCTAACCTTATCCAACTTAACCTTTTCATTATCAACTAACACTTCTAATGTAGATATAAGCATAGCAGCCTCCAACTGCCTAATGGTAGCAAGTGCTGTACCTTGTCGAACATGTAACTGAGCTACATCTTATTTCTGTTTTTGCAAGTCGGCATCCACCATAGGCTTTAAAACCAATGAACCAAATTCCTTTGAAAAATCATAAAACCTTTGCATCTTCAATTGTAGCGTACCCATCTTCCTACATATTCTCTCAACAGATCCTTGTACAGCTACAACCCATGCCGCTTGATACATAGATTGATTTGTCAATGTCTGTGCCATAGTGCAG
The DNA here is from genome assembly GCA_020310875.1 of Ceratopteris richardii. Taxonomy (NCBI): domain Eukaryota; kingdom Viridiplantae; phylum Streptophyta; class Polypodiopsida; order Polypodiales; family Pteridaceae; genus Ceratopteris; species Ceratopteris richardii. The sequence continues at coordinate 129,270,103 of CM035435.1, forward strand.
TTATCAATTGCAAATTCTCTCACGATCTGTATAGAAAATTCATAGTTTATTAGTATCTCATTTTACACCTTTTGGTACAACACCATCACTGCATAATATAACTCTAGCCTGACATGTTTCACCTTCATTTTTCCCTTGACATCGATTACTTTGAACATAGACACCACATTTGCCTCACTAATTGATTATTCTAACAGGAAAATATTTTGAATTTTGCTGATCTGGTATCTATGCTAATTATTGAAGAAAAGAATCTTGGTGAGGATTCAAACTCCCAAGGAAAACCTGGTTCAGAGTAGGTATTCTACTCTGGAAGAGGAAGATGCAGAGGTAGAGGCTTTGAAAGTGAAAGAGGAAACAATAACCAAGATCAAGGTCAACAAGAGAATCATGCAAGAGGAAGAGGACAGTTTCAAGGCAGGGGAAGCCAAAGAGGTCGCATAAATTTACAAAGAAATGATTCAGATAACGATAGTAAAGGATGTTGGAGTTGTGGTAAACCTAGACATTTTGAACGTGATTACTGGTTAACGAATCAAAATAACAGAAGACAACAAAACAACTATGCATCCACGAGTGCAGATGATTCTAAGAAGTTGTTCATGGTCCAACATCATATGATGAATACGATGTCTGTTGATGCTTCAAAATCAAATGGTAATGTCTAGTATGTTGATTCACGTGCTTCAAATCACATGACCAGTCATGCGGAATGGTTTAGTAGTTTGCAAAAATTGCTAGTTCTTGGATATGTTGAAACAGGTGATGACACATCACACCCTATCGAACATACAAGAAATATAGCACTTTCTATGGAGGACGGGAACGTAAAACACCTTGCTGATGTGCTGCATGTTGCAAATAAAGCAAAGAATCTGGTTTGTGTTGGACAAATGGTTGACCATGGAGTACAAGTGAGGTTCAATGCTGATAGGTTATATGTAGAAGAGTACAAATAGGGTGGATGATTGCCAAAGGAAACAAAGTGGATAGGATGTTCACCTTAAATATGAAAATTCCTGAAATGAATGCAGCCATGTTTGCAAAAGGTGTAGCAGTTATTGCAGATAAAGAGATTTGGCACAGACAGATTGGACATGCAAACTTGCAAAGGTTGAAATCGATGCAGTCAAAGGAGATTGTCCATGGACTACCAAATTTCAAGGTTGCAGAGATGCAAAAGGTATGTGCAGCATGTCAATTTGGTAAATAGTCAAGATCAATGTTTTTGCATGACAAGCATGTTAGTGAGAATGTGCTAGAAATAGTACATACAGATGTTTGGGGTCCTATAAAGACCATGTCTATGGGAAGTTGCAGGTTTTATGTTACTTTCATTCATGACCATACATGAAAAGTGTGGGTATATTTCATGAAAGAGAAGAGTGAAGTGTTCACTCACTTCTAGAATTTTAAATTTATGGTGGAAAAGCAGACAGGGAAGTATATTCCGACATTCAGATTTGATGGAGGAGGTGAATACATGTCAAATGACTTCAGCAACTTTCTAAAAAATCATGTAATTCGATGTCAGCTTTCATGAAGGTACACACCACAACAGAATGGTGTTGTTGAATGCAAAAATAGACATATTACAGAAATAGCAAGAGCCTTGATGGGTTGAGAAGAATATGCCTCATTGTTATTGGGAAGAAGCTCTGCGTACAATTGTATACATTATGAACAGAACTCCAATTGCTGTTGTACATCAAGTTACACCTAAAGAGAAGTTCAGAGGTAAAAAGCCAAACTTATCACATATGAAATTTTTTGGTTGTATTGCATATGTACATGTTGTAGATGAGGTGAGGATGAAGCTTGATCCAAAAGAAAAAAAAATGTGTCTTCATTGATCCCTTGAGCAAAAGGGATATAAATGTTATAAACCACTCACGCGACACGTGAAGGTGAGCAGAGATGTGGTATTTGATGAAATGTCAAGCTTCTATGCAGATGCCAAAGAAGGAATAAATCTTGAACAAAATGACAAAGAAAATGCTGAAAAATCAAGTGCAGAAGCTCAAGTTTTGAGTGGACCAAATGCATCACCAAGCAATAGTTCCAACTCAAAGCCATGGAGTGGAAGATTGCATGGAAATTTCAGTCCACCAACTTCATCAAATACATCCAAGAAAGGTAAATAAAAGCTTTATGCTAATAGTAAAAACATGTGCATGTTTTGAAGACATTGATGGAGATTCACACGGTTCGAAAAAGAGTCTGGATGAGGAACTTGGATTGCCCTTTGTGAAGACTCCAGGAGTAAGAAAAGAACATGGAGATGATACAAGGAGAAGTGACCCTGGACCAAGAAGATCCACGAGGATGCGGAATTTAGTGCAATAATTGACGTATGACAATTATATGGCTCCTCGTGAGCAAGGTAATACACGATGCTAAACCTTCTTGTTTTGAAGATGCAATTGGAAATAAAGATTGGGAAAAAGCTATGGATGAGGAGATGGCTACACTTTATGGAAATGATACATGGAACTTGGTCCCATTTCCACAAGGAAAAAAACCTATAGTCTACAAGTGGGTTTACAAGGTAAAGCACAATGCTAATGGTAGCATAAGTAGGTACAAAGCAGGATTCGTAGCAAAAGGATATGCACAAACATATGGCATTGATTATGAGGAAACATTCAGCCTTGTAGCTAAAATTTCTACTGTCAAAAGACTTGTTGCATTAGCTACAACAAAAGGATGGACTTTGCATCAGATGGATGTGAAAAATGCTTTCCTACATGGTGAGTTACAAGAAGAAGTATACATGGACCAGCCACAAGGATATGAAGTTTCAAAGCACCCAGAGTATGTTTGCAGGTTGAAAATGGCTTTGTATGGGCTTACGCAAGCTCCTCGTGCATGACATGTAAGGATTGTTGATTACTTAACCACCATTGGGTTTTATCTCGTCTACTCTCTGTAACTCAAATATCATTGTTAGGTGATTCTCCAATAGTGACAGGGAACATTTCTTGTGAACCTCAATTTTCTGCATAACCTCAGATGACATGTAGTCTATCTTTGAACAGGTGGTTTCCTGGCCATATGAATTCCAAATGGAGTGTTGTGTAGCTTTTTAGAATGATAAGATAGTCTACCATGTGCGGACAAAATTTCGGAGCCATTGAATCTCTGAGTTGTGACTGAATCAGGTTTTACTAAGCATGTGTCTTACAGGGCAGATTCTAGAAGAGGTTCTCTAACTTCCACTACGTGTACTGGAGTGAAATTTCCCCACATTTTGGTATTAGAGCTTTGGTTTTAGAGCATTGGGGTTGAATCCCATGTATTTGCAAAGAGAGCTTGAAGAAGATGTAGAGATGGCAAAGGAAAGCATGGAGCTATGAGCTAATGGAGTATGCAACACTCATGTGCAATGGAGATGAAGCTCTCATATGTAAGAGAATGTTGTTGCTTTATGTTATTTGAAGTAAGAAACTCTCTTGTCCTACTCTCTACTACATATGTGGATCATTGAATCATGATATAAGTGATGCTAATCACTTTGTTGAGTGAGCTGAATACATGCTCAAATGATTGGTGATTTGTATACATGCTAATGTGAATTTGTTAACATGATATTTTTGCTTTAAAGGTTGGTCACATTCAGAAATAGATGAGCTAAAAGTACATGTATTTGGATGCAATGAAGATTGGTAAGATGCAAAGCTACTACGTATGAAGTTTTGGATGTATCTTATTGTGGATAAATTCATTGAGGTAAATTTGCAAAAGCAAATATGTATGCTTATGTTATGATAACTAAAATCATTTGATCTTTGAGTTTAGATACATCATGTGATGCAATGCTCCTATTTGAACAAGCCAAAGACAAGGCGGGAAAAGCTTGGATGCCGAAGGACACAAAGCTTCGAGCGAAAGCACAGGAAGGAGCCCAAGCTCAAAGGTTGTCAAACACATAGTGTGTGCACTTGAAGCTTGAAACTAAGTTGAAGGTGGACAAGGTGAAGCATAGGATTGAGCTTCCCAACAAAGGACGAGTTGAAGACTCCAAAGAAAGGTTGCCATGAAGTGTTGAAGACTCAACAAGGACTTTGAAGACATTCCCCAAAGTTCGAGGAGCACAAGAAAGTGTCAAGGTAGAAGGAAGAGTCACTCATGAGAAGTGTGACATGTTGGCTAAAGTGAAGGAGGTAAAGAAGAAAATTTGCAATGCTAAGGGCTGATGTAAAGGTTTTTGAAAAATCCACATTATGTGGTGGTAAGTTCCAAGCATAAATCATGTGAATGTATTGTCAAAGGATGAGGCTAGTAAGACCAGTAAAAAATGTAAAGACAAGTAAGACCATCCCAAGAAGGGAAAGTCTATGTGAGGCAAGTAAGACCATCGCAAATGGAGTGGCAAGCCTTTTTTAGGTGCAAGACACACCAAAGACAAGTGAAGGTCTAGTGAAAGGTTGAGGCAAGTAAGACCACCTAAGAGTGGCAAGCCTATGGCAAGTAAGACCATTCAAAAAGGAATGGCAAGCCTATTTAAGGACAAGTAAGACCATCCCAAGAGGAATGGAAAGCCTTGTTAGCTGCAAGAGGCACCATTGTTCACATTGAGAATTTCTTGTGTTGTTTTGTAGGTGATGAAGAAAGCTTGGACAATGTGAAATCTACAAATGCTTCACATGAAGAGTGTTGCTCTAGCACAATGGTAAGAACCACGTTAAGAAGCTTCACCTCCTTAATGTCAATCCGTGGGAGAGGTAGGAGTGATATGAAGATCGTGAACGTGAGATGATGTGAGAGTGAAGGTGAGAAGCACAAAGATGCACACACACATACACACACACAATGAAGAGACAAGCAAGACACAATGGAAGGTGGGAAATTAGTTCTATTGCTCAAGAATACTCTTACAAGCTCAAAATGACTCTAATCTCAAACAAGCTACAATGAACCAACCTCAAAAATGAGCTCTCTAGCTCTTTTTATAGTTTCTAGACTAGTTTTGACCGGTTTCACATCTAGTGACCGGCCTAGTTAAAAAATAGGTCCTAGAGGCTATTTGGAAGGGTAAACGGTATCTAAAAATAACGAAATTCGGTACGAGCGTTCTACCTAAGCTCCTCAAGCTCGAGGACTCCTCGGCTTGCACAAAATGGAGCTATGGATTACAAAATGGGGTTTTCTATGATACATATGTTACAATTAGTGATAATAATCACTGTTGAATGTTTGGAGAATTAATAAGAAATGTATTTGTTTGAAAAATTGATCCTCCTGGCTCCCTGCTCCTTCTTTACATGCTTCCGTGGCGTCTGTGCCTCTGGCTGCTTCCAACACCCCCCTCCCTCTCGCTTCTGTCGTCCCTGACAGAACCTTGTTGTGAGGTCTGCCGGATGTAGTTCTGTAGGAGGTCTTGAGCGAGGGTGTGCTCTGATATACGAATGCCTCGGGCTAGATCAGCCTCGAGTTTCTCCCAGTCGATAGGTTGTGGCTCGTCTGGTGGTGGGAGTTGATAATGTGTGGAGTACACCATTCGTTCACAGGCGAATAATTGCAATAAGTGTGTGGGCCTGCTTATAAATACCTCTGAATGGTACTCCCAAAAGCCGGTGGTGAACATTTCTTCGAATGTCTGCTTGTAACATGCCGGCAGGTATTTGATTCTGCAGTGCCAGGCGTAACACACCCGTAGCGATGGCGTTGTGCTCATATCATAGACTAAATCAAAGTTGCCATGCTCAAAGCCCGGGGTGTTTACATGGGGAGCCTTGATGCGTCGGAAGACTTTAAAGACCATCTGCATCATGTCAAAGATTTTGACAGTCATGTGCGCGGCAATATCATCCATGTGCTTTAATCGAGGGAGCCAGTGGCGGATCGTCGCCATCATGTATCCTACTGTGGGTAACTCGATTGGTGGCCTGAAATAGGGATAGTTCAGCCAGTCTTGGCACTGCTTATTGTTCTGTAGCTTAATAGCGAAGGCAGTCCAAGAGCGGCGTCGTGGGACTGGTCCCCAACATGGATTAAATTTTAAGTGCAGCGGCGCTTTCACCCACGTGCTCATCATCTCTGGATAATTTTGCAGTAAATCTTTGCGCCAGTCTGGTCGAAGGATTTCACCTCTCTGCGCCCTTGGTGGTAAGTCCTCTGGCTCGAATTGAGTGGCATGCGTTGGTTTCATACCTGTTTCTTTCTCTATGGTTAACTGGTATTCGGCCATTAACATGAAGTACGGTTTATATTGGAGCTCATGCCCAGATATGTATCGTCGCGGGGCCAATTGAGCAAAGAATGGTGACTGTAAAATTTTCTCTTCAATTATGGCCATGGCATGTAGCTGTGCCTCTACTCTGGCCGAGTGTGTCGTTCCGAGTTCTTCAACTGTCTTCATCCACGCGGGGGTAGGTAATTCATATGTCATCTGGCCTTCGGCCGTGACACGTCCGCCTGGGATGGGTATCGGTTCATATGCCCCTTCAAATGTCTCCTCCACCGGGATAGTGACGGTTTCTTCCTCAGCTGGTAGCTCAGGTGGGGAGTCTGGCCTTGGTGGTGCTTCATAGATGGCAATCCTAGATTCAAGATTTGTTACCTGGGCCCGAAGTGCGTTGAGTTCCTCTAAAACTTCAGGGGCAGGGTCCACAGGCGCGGGTAATTCTGCTGCTACTTGTACTTGTTGTGTTGCTGGTTCTCTGAGCTGCCGCAGTTTGTGATCTTCCTTTAACTTTTGATGTTCTTCGTTCATATGATCATAGTCCTCGAGCAATCTAACATGGTCGTCTAGCAACATCCGCATCGACTCAGATGGGATTGCCTTGAATCTGCTCGGACTTAGTGGCTATTCTGGATGATCTAAAGCCGCTTCCAAGTTCTCTCTATTTTGCTCTTGGAGTCTCTGGTTCTCCTCTTTTGCTGCGGCTAAGTGTCTTCTTAGTAAGCCCATATTTCTAGTAAGCGTTGCATTGCGGACAGTCTGGGCTCTAAGTAGGTTATCCAAATCCGCGGTGGCCTCTTTGGTTTTCTCCTCACTTTCTAGTTCTAACTTGTGATAGGCCTCTCGTAAATCTTGGTATCGGCTGTTCAGTGAGGCGTTCTCAATTGATAACGAATTAAGCTGCGTTTGTAATTCGTTCGTCGTTTTCTGTAGCTGTTGATAGTTGGTGCCGAGTGATGCAAACTCATCGCGGACTTGCGTCATGCATGCGAACATGTGTTGAAATGCGGTGTCTATGGTGGGCGATAGTAGTAGTGAAGTGCTAAATGAGGATGTAGTGGGAGTAGATGCAGTGGGAATGGGAAGTGGGGTTGGGACAGTGGATGCAGTGGTGATTGTGGAAAATTGTGAAGTGCCTAAACATGAGGGTGCTGTGAGTGGAGTGGGTGGTGGTGAGGTGGATGGTGATATGTCCATGCCATTGGACGTGTTTAGTGTTGTGACTGTGAAAAGTGGTGTGATTGTGGGTGGTTGTGTAGGTGTGAATACGGGATTTGCGAATGTAGTGTAGTTTACAGGGGGAATGGTTGGAGCAGCTTGGTGAAACGGGGAAATAGGGGTTATGGTAGGTTGGGGAGGTGAGACTGGTGAGAAGGTTAGTGGGGTTAGGAAGGGGAATGGGGGTCTTAGAGGTGGGGGAAACGCTGGGAAGGATGAAGGGGTGAAGGGGTTAACATATGGATGCAGAGGGTTGGGTGTGGGCATGGTGGTATGAATGGGTAAGGAAGAGGTTGTGGCTATGTTGCTTTGTACAGGTGTGGATGTGGGGAAAGCAGGTGGGTGTGCGGGTGATACGGGATGGGTTGGTGAAAGATGAGGTGAGAGAGGAGTCGAAGGGGTGGATGTTATTTCGAGGATAGTAGTGGTATGTACAACGGTGGTATGGGGTGGCGAATCTACAAGGATGGTTTCTGCGGTCAATGAACTTTCTGGGGCGAGGCGTGCCTCCCTGGCTTGTGCTGAGGATTGAACTCCTGTTGGTACACGAATATACTCTCCGGGCTTTGAAAGTAGTCGCACTCGGCGGGGATCAAACTGTGGTAGTTGCTTTCTTTGTAAAAACCTGAGTGCTTCATGGGAGCCTACTGATTTGACTAACTCTCTGAACCCTCTGATATATGCGTCTTCGAATCCTCCGGAGATGAGTTCCTGTTCAATTAATGCCTGGCTTTCCTCTTCAGTTAACTTCTTTCGTGCCCAGACTTTCTCCATGGTACGATATAATTTCTTTATAGCCAGTGTGTACGCTGCGGCTTCGAATGTCTCATCTTCATATGTGCTGGTGTCGCCGTGTGTGTCGGTTTGTTGGCCTTGGCCCTCTGTCTGTTCGTCATGTGAGCCCTGGCTGGCTTCATCGTCGCCTTCCTCGTCATCTGTTTCGGTTCTCTCTTCTTCAGAGCTCGACACAGCTTGTCCCTGTGGCAAATCTCGCGGTGTAGTAGGGTAGCTGGGACGTTCATATTCCTGGGAGAACAGTTGTGCTTCTGAATACTGGAATTCGTTTGAGAATGCATCAGGCATCTCAAAATCAAATGTCGTGTTTATGGGGTCGGCCTCCATATGTGGTATCGGGAAAGAAAACGCTTCCGCACCAATAGTGGTGGGAGCTTCTGCTGTTGTGGTGGTGGGTTCTGAGGTGGCAGCTGCCTGAGGTGCAGCGGTACTAGTGGTGGCCTCTGTAATCACTGGTCTGGACAACCGTATGCGAATAGGTTGTACAGTGGGAGCAGCTTCTGTCTGTGGTCGCTCTGGAGATGGTTGTGGTGATGGCGACTCTGGCACTTGAAGGCAGGGGATGGTGCCTCGCATGCGCTTACCTGCCCGTGTCCTACTGGGCTTCCTGGCTTTCTTCGTTGTGCCCTTGAATGCCTTCAGTTCTTCTCCTGTTAGTGCACGCTCAATTGGCAAGTCATAAGCCAAACACATATACACAATTCTAGTGAGCGCACAACATCCGTTAAGCACCTTCTTGCGCTCCCATCTGTGCTGTGCCAGATACATTTGATCTATGATCCAGCTTGCCAGATCAACTGTTTGAGGTCCCGTACATGCCAAATACAATCCGAACCAGATTCGTTTATGGGGCATGGTAAATCTGTCCTGAGCTGGAAATGCGAAATGTTGCATGCATATCCTTAGTGGCTTTGACAGCTCAGGTGTAATGGCCGAAATCTCCTCCCACTTCGTGACATCCCCACGTTTCATCGGTTTTGGAATCAATCTCTCTCGATCTGTGGGTGTGTGGGTGCCATGGATCTTGATGGCTGCTCTGATTAAGTCCTTAGAGAGATAAAATCTTTTATAAGGTGGATCATCCACTAGAGTAGGCAATATGAAGGTTCCTGGGATGTCCTTATTCTCTGATGCCAGTAAGGTAGTGATTAAGTAATAGCACCTGTAAAAATCCGGTTTGGGCAGAGGATCACTGAAATACTCTGTGAAGCCTGCTCTGGCCCAAACATGAGTTAAATCTTGGGTGCTTTGTAGGGCTTCGAACTCTCTGGAGAAAAACTGGTACTTTCCCCACGTGCGGTCATCAAAAGTCAGAGAGGATTGAAATATAAAGTCCGCGTCCGCAAGGGGTCCTGCAAGGCCCTGAAACCAATGAGAGTTTTTGTGTATCTTTTCGGTGTAGCCCATGGGTGGGTTGTCGATAGGCATGGGCCCTGGAAATCCCTGAAATTCCGGCGGTGGAGCAGTCGGGTGGGACTCTGCTCGTAGCACGTTGAGGGGCACAGCCGCTACACTGGGGCCTGCTCCTGATGTTCCTTCGTCGGTTTGCATGGTGGCTGGTGCGCTAGTGAGAAAGATCTACTACAAAAGATTAACACATTAGCATGGAAATTAATCATGATCCCATTAAAGTGAGACCGCAATCCCTTTCCATAACTGATGCGTAACCCGTGTAGCCAAGTGCTGTGATGTGATGGATGCAATGTTTCTTGCAGCACTAGTGCAGGTCTCTAGACACCTATACGTTTCAGATCATGCATACATTTCTTGATGAGATGAGATTACGAGTGGTGTGTGATGATGGTGTGTGAATTTATACAAGGTTTAAAGGTTAGTGATTTAGTACAAGGTTGTATGTTAGTCGGGGGGTAGTTAGACAATGGGTTAGGGGAAGACGGTTGGACACGTTTCGGTATCCATTTCCTAAAGATCTTGGAGTGGGTGGTGGGTTTCTGCTGAGGGGTAAAAGGTGGTGTCGGGTTTGGTGGTATCGAGGGATGAGATGAGTTATGGGGGTTATATATTACATGGCTTATGGGTTGAGCTATGATACATGGTTTGGGTACCCAAATCTGCGTGGGCGTGGGTCTATGGGTAAGGTACTTCTTGGCGATCCAAATTTGTCGGATGCTCGGACCTGTAGAAGAAGGTCGAGGGGATGGTGGATATCGATTCTGTTTCTGTTCGGCCTTTTGCTTGTTGATCTCTGCTTGGTTGGAGTCCTTCGGTGCTTTTTGTCCTTTCGGCACCCATATTTGTCTGGTGCCGCTTCCTTTGGGAGGCCTTAACTGCTTTCCATGTTGTTTCCTCTGATACTGTCGTCGGTCTGGGTTCCTTTGTCGTGGTTGACTCTGTTGTTGTTGAGGTTGAGAGGTCGGATGGACACTCTGCTTTGGAAAAGAAGGGAGTTCCAACACTTGCGTGACCTGCCCATTAGGAAGTGATGCCTTTTGTAACTTTAATCTAGGCCAGTCCGCAACAAGTTTGGAAGGATGAGCACCGCAGGGTGTCGTGCTCATTTGGCCGCTGATGCAACCCACCTGACCTCTGATTGTGCCCTTCTGTCCTTGCGTTTGGGTAACTGTCGCTTCTAGTTTGCAGGAAGTCCCAGGGAAGATCTCCTGTCGTTCTTCTGACTGACAACTGTCTATAGCCAAGCCCGAGTGGGTTGGTGTAGACGTAACGTGACTGGTCTGCCCAAAAATCTTCCTGTCTTCCGTCGCATGCGTTTCATAGGGTCTAGGGTCACAACCGTCAAGCGGAATGCCGTTAGGGAAGTCAAGCGGTATCACTCGCTTCTGCTCTAAGGTTCCAATCTGTAAGGAGCCTTGTCTAAGATTTAGGTCCACTGAGTGATCGTATAGCCAATCTTGGCCAAGGATTAGGGGTTCTATCAGGTCGTCATCATGGCACACTAATAGCTTCGCTGTCATGGTCACCTCCTTAACGAGGATAGGAAGGTCCACCTCACCCATGCAAGGGGTTTCCATGCCTCCTAGGCCTATGAGGTATGCCTCAATTGGCCGCATTTCTATTCCTGAAGCCTTATAGTGGGACCATCTAATCGCACTAGTCGCAGCACCTGAGTCAATCAAAGCCCTGAGTTCTTGGCTATGGTTACAGTGCGCTAGCCTTACTGTAATGAATGGTCTCCTGTCCACTATGCTAGGATGAGTGGTTGACTTTACTTGACACATGGCCATGGGATATCTGGGTGATGTTTCCAGATGGTTATAATGTTCTCTCCCTAGTCCTTGTCTTCTTAGCTTCATGCGCTTAATGCGTTCTATGGCTTCTGCCTGAGCTTCGGCTCGTATTCGGTTTTCTTCCTCCTTACGCTTCTTTGCCAACGTGAGTCGTCTAAGCATATCCTCAGTAAGAGGCTCTTGATATAACCTGACTCTACAGCCACTAATGTAATTAGGCATTATATCTCCTTCTAAGGTGGCTAACTGTACTGCTCCACTAGTCGAGAGTCTGTTAATGATCATAGGTCCATAACCTCGCTTTTCTAACTTGCGTGCATGCTGTTTCAGCGTATACACTAGAACTAAATCTCCTTCTTTTAGGCCTTTATCTTTCACATGTGCATCAAAATATGCTTTCTGTCGCTTCTTCGCTGCGTATATTCCTGCTGCTGCCTTTAGCCTGATTTCTCCTAATCGTTCCAAGTCCATTATTCTCGCTAATAATTCATGGCCGGTCCACTGATGTTCTTGTGCAACCTTAAGGGTCGGTATCAAGAAGTCCAAAGGAAGCACTGCATTCTGACCAAAAACCATCTGAAAGGGAGTTGCATTGAGTACGGTCTTGTAGGCCACTCGATATGCCCAAACAGCGTGGTGTAGCTGTTTGTCCCAATCTGAACGTTTATTGTTCACGAGTTTCGTCAGTACGGTACAAACTATCTTGTTAGTGCTTTCAGCCTGACCATTGGCCTGAGGATGATATGGTGCAGATTTCTTGTGAATCACCATAAAATCCTGTAACAAATATTCAATGACTTGGTTTAGAAAGTGAGTGCCTCAATCACTCACTATCTCTATAGGCAATCCATATCTTGTAAAGACGTTTTCAAATAAGAATTTTGCAGTCGTGTGAGCATCATTCTTTTTTGTGGCTTTTGCCTCTACCCATTTCGTCAGATAATCTGTAGCAACAATAATGTATTCCGCATGTGTACCTTTTGCAGGGGGGTTAATGGGTCCTACAAAGTCTATACCCCACTTAGAAAATGCACGTCCACCCATCATGGGTTTCAATGGCATTTCATCTCTGCGAGTAGGAAACTGAGTTCTTTGGCACACGTCACATCTCTTTACATAGGTATGTGCATCCATGTGAAGAGTGGGCCACCCTAATCCTGCAAAGAGGATGGCTTTGATTATCCTATCTGGTCCAAAATGACCTCCTGCAACACCTTGGTGTGCAGTCTCTAGTATGCTCAGATAATTGCTCTCATGAACACATTGTCTTAGATATCCATCTCGTCCTCTTTTGTATAGATTATCGCCAATAAGTGAATAGTCTTGAGCTTCCTGCTCTAGACTGCGTTGTCGAGCTAAGGTCATTCCTTGAGGGAATGTGTGCGTCCTCAAGTATGTCACTAAAGGTTCACTCCAGTCTGGTGTGAGGGACACGTGATATAACGTCGCATGCTCTACCGGTGGTCTTTCACAGCAAACACTGCATTCCTTACACAACTTGTAGACATCTGCTTCCATCGTAGGCCAATATACTCCCAATCTCTGCAGAGTCTGTAGTGTTCTATGTTTTGAATGATGTTGCTTTAGTGCACCTAAGTGTGCTAATTGCAACCAATTCGCATGTTCTGATTCATCTACACAACAAGCAAGAATCTTTTGATTATCTTGTTTATATATGCTTCCTGCTATTATTTGGTACCTCTGAGATTTGGTAATCTCTCCTTCTTTGATCTTTATCCTAGGACTCTTGGGTCCGTATGTCAGAATAGGGACTAACGGCTTAGCCCATTCTGGTGCTATCTCAAGGTTAAACAAGTATGCATCTGGTAGATCATCCGCTACTCCTTGAGGGGCTTCTCCTGAGGTTAATCTTGAAAGGTGGTCGGCTCTAAGATGCGTCTTTCCTTTCCTGACTACTACTTCAAAATCATACTCCATGAGTAATAGAAACCAGCGTATCAATCGTCCTGTGTTACATGGTTTGTTGACTAAATATAATAGGGCTTGATGATCTGTAAAGAACTTGAATTTGTTGGCCAACAAGTAGTGCCTAAACTTCTTTATAGCGTAGATCATCCCTAATCCTTCTCGTTCCGTCGTGGTGTAATTTCTTTCTGCTGCGTTCAGTTGTCTGCTAGCGTAAGCTATGGGGAGATCTATGTTACCTTCATTCGTGGGTTGTGCTAACACACATCCTATGGCATAATTGGATGCATCCACATGTACATGGAATGGCTTACTCCAATCTGGGGTAGTCAATATAGGTGCTGAGCACAAGCGTCGTTTGAGTTCATTGAATGAATTTTCGCATTCATCTGTCCACTCAAAATTGGTCAAAAGAGAGTACAGAGGCTTGGCTATGATTGCATACATGTGTATGAATCTCCTATAATAGCCGCAATGGCCCATAAATGCCTGTACCTCTTTCACATTAGTTGGTCTTGGTAATTCTGCAATTACCTTCACCTTTTCCTCGTCCGTAGAGATTCCATTTTTTGACACAATGTGTCCTAGAATTTTGCCTTGTCTGACCATGAAAACGCATTTTTCTGGGTTCAAACAAACCTGATATTCTCGACATTTGTCAAATATTTGTCTTAACTCTGGGATATGTGTCTGCCTTACATTTGAATGAGCACATAAGTCATCGACATAAACTTCCAAGCTCTTGCGTAAAAATTCCTTAAAAACATGACACATGAGTCGCTGGAAAGTTGCGGGTGCATTTGTTAAGCCAAATGGCATCACACGAAATGCAAATATGCCCCATTCAGTGGCAAAAGCCATCTTGTGTTGGTCTTCTGGAGCAATGGCTACTTGATTATAGCCTGAGAATCCATCAAGAAAGCTGTAAACTTCCTTGCCCGCAACTCTTTCCAATAGGTGTTCCGTGATAGGAAGAGGATAGCTATCTCTAATCGTGGCGGCATTAACTTTTTTAAGGTTGATACACACACGCAATTTTCCATTCTTCTTGGGCACAACCACAATGGGGGATACCCATTCAGTATGCTCAATTTCGTAAATGAATCCTGCTTCTATCAAGCGATCTATCTCCTCTTTAATCTTCGCAGCGTAGTTATCATTGTACGTGTAAGGTTTCTGTTTTGTCGGTTTTGCATCTGGAGTCATAGGGATTCTATGAGAACATATATCTGGATCTACTCCTTTCAAGTCTTTGTAACTCCAAGCAAAAACATCTCTATATTCGCGCAATAGGGCAACTAGCTCTTCTTCTTCTTCAGTCGTCAAATCATGCTCTATGTATGTACACTTTTCTTCTTCTCCTTCTATGGAAACTATTATTTTCTTGGTTTTCTCTCGGTTATCGTATACTTGTCCATCCTTCTCTTTTCTATTAGGCATTCGTACCATGATTCTTCTATCGTCGATTTCATATTTCTTGAAATTCTCGGGTACTTCAAACAAAGATTCTTCTTTTTCTGACATGGTTTCTTTCTTCTTTCTTTTCTTGCCTTCACTCTTGGTAGTCACTTCCGTGGCTAATCTCACTTCATTCGTAATTTCCTCGTGTCTCTGAGTGTGAGTCTCTACTTCGTAGAAATATTCTTCCTCTGATGCAAAGGGTGGGTCCATGAGAATTGATTCTAAATCAAAATCGCTTGCATCCTCAAATGCATCAGTGTCTGGTTCACACTCTTCTAAAATTGCATCGCCCATGATTGGCTCTATCGTGAAAACTGAAATGTCATAGCCATCCTCGTCACAGTGGGGTGTCCATTGTTCTTCATTGATGGCTACATCCATGGTTGCTAGAATCTCTGCCCAACCATGGGGTTCGAATTCCTCGTCTGGGAATACTACAGGTGCATAGGCTGGATCTTGAAGGGTTCGTGGATGTTGTTTTGCACCTAAGGTCCTGGCTTCTAACCGCTCTTCCTCTTGTTTGGCAACTTTACACATCCATAAATGGGTATCCTCATGCAACCAAGAAGGATCTGATTCTAATGAGTGCACGGATTCCGTTTCTACTGGAGTCTTATGGATGGTATTCCATTGTATTGGGGGTACATCTCTATGTGAATAGTCTTTAAGATTGACTTTAGTAGTCACTCCTAAATGTTGCAAGTACAAAGAATTAGTTCCCCAATCTTGTACAATTTGCAACTGACGCATGAATGGTCGTCCCAATATCATCTCATACGCATGATTTTTAGCAAAGTCACAAATGGCAAAAGTATGCTCAAATTCTACACCACAAGTGGTGAGAGATATGCCTTCTAGTAAGCCTAATGGTTTTTCTATGTGTCCATCAGCCATTTGTAGCTTCATCCTGGTGGGTCTGAGTGCGGGCTTACCCCAACGTTTCCATAAAGCGGTGGTAGCGATGGCTACTCCGGCTCCTGAATCTAAGATGGCTTTCGTGGTGTAGCCTTGATGGGTTATTGGAAGATATGTGTTACCTTCCTCTCCTTCGCTTACGTCTCCAATCTTTTCCACGGGTATCTCTGGTACCTTCTTATGTGATCCTCTCTGAGAGGGTGTGGTAGCTAGCTCAGGGAATTGATTTGCTACGTGCTTCCACAATTCTGGTTTTACCTTTAACAATTCCTCCAGAGTGAGATTACACTGTACTTTAGTGTTCTTGATCACATCCGTGTTCCTAGGGATCACTGATTCTTCATTCCTCACTATTATCGTGGGTGCTCTCATACTAATAGACTTTGCTTCCCAAGGTCCCGTGAACTGAGGTAATTCTTGTAAAGAATTAGATTCAAATCCTGTGGGTTCACTCAGTTGCTCCACCTCTACCTCATCATATATAGAGGGGATGTCTTGGGGAAATTGTTCCTGCAAATCGTCTATTTCTTGAATAGGAGGATGAGTTCCTTGTTCTTTTCTCCATTTCTCTTCTTGGATTTCTCTTAAAAATTCATGTGAATACCTATGTATGGAAGACAAATTGTCTTGGCTTTCTGTATTGGGTACTTGAGACAGGGATGGTGCATTCCTTTCCTGTGTCTCTGGAACAGTAGGGTTCCTAGACTGATCCTTTTTCTCTTTGCTTTCTATCAAGTGTTCTAGCCTCTCCATTAGTCCTTGAAAGTGTAGTTCCGGTTTTGCCATGTTATTCCAATTAAGATATCTAGAGGCTTCGAACAAAGCTTGTGCTAACTCTACCATTTTCATGCACAGTTTAGTTCTCTCAATTTCTAGATCAGCTCGAGGGTAGTTTTTACTCATTTCCGTTACTTGAGGTCCCTCTTTTATTCTAGCCTGATATGCACGAAACATCATGTCTAGGTCTTCGGGTATGGGTTCCGCTAAAACTGATCCTGATTTTTGAGCTGGGATTTCTTGGTTTAATTCTTGTGAGGTCAATTCTTGTATTTTGGCTCTAGATTCCCTTAGACTTCCTTCCAACTCACTTATCTTTTTACTCCATTTTCTCTTTATTCTTTCTCTGGAATCTTTCCAAGATTTCGTCTTTTTACTACTCGATTCCGCAACTTCACTAGTTTCGGCTATTTTCTCATGATTAAGCTGTTGGTTTTGTAAAAGTGCCTGGGCTCTGGTTATAGCTTGGATAGGCACGTATGTAGGGTTGGATCCATCTGCATTATTTACAATACCTATCACGTTGATCGGTGTCACGTTCGAAGCGTTAACTGGGTTCTTAGGACAATCTTTAATTATGTGCTCTTTACCACAATCGGCACAAAAGCCTTGTATGCTATAGTACTGTGATTGCCTTGCTATTGGGGGATGTGGACAATCCTTTATGAAATGATCTCCTTGGCACCTAAAGCATGGTCCTCTAGGGCCCTGTGGTCTTTGTTGTCTCAATTGGGGCCGTGGGTTTGGGTTTGCGTACATCACATTAGTATAATCTGGCTCCCAACTAGGTTCCATTGGTGGACTATCATAATGATATGTCTCCACATGCTCTGGTGACTCCGTGTAATAAGCTGGTGGACTAGTTACATGAGTAGAGTCAAAACTGTTGGAGTTCGGGTCACTTTCGGTGATCAGGGGTGAAGAAGGCACTAAGGCCCTACTTAGGTTCTCTTCTGCAGCAACGTATTAGACTGAGATGACATTCGCTGGTGGGGGTGGCTGCTGAGCTAAGACGGGTTGAGGTCTCTGTTGAGCCTGGTACGGGTAGTTCTGGGGAGGCCTATAGTAATAAGGCTGAGCATTGTATTGGCCTTGATACCTACCTGGCTGCTGGTATGCTTGCGGGTAGTTCTGTCTCACGGTTTGTTTGTTGTATGGGCAGTCCTGAGCCGTATGATTCGTGTATCTTCTCTCAATTGTGCAATATTGGCCACTAGGGTTGGCTTGAGGTTGAGGTGCATTGGGACACACGTTTGCCAAATGATTTCCACCACAAGTGTAACAACGTACGTTAGTTGGTAGCTTGGGCACCTGTTTGCTAGAAACTCCTAGTTTTTGGGCCACTTTTTCTGCTAGATCCTCTATTGAATTCGACAATTTTGTGGATGCTAGAGAAGAACAATCTGAGTCTTTATAGACCTTTGAGAGTTCTAATTCATCTCCTAGGTTGTCCTCAATGTCTATACATATTCTTACACACTCCTCTAGCGTTCTGGGTTCTTTTAGGTACACATAGGAGCGTAGTTTAGCGCTCAACAAGCCATCTAGGAACAATGATACTTGTTTGGCCTGTGAGGGTAGCTCTTGCATTGGACATCGTTCAACATATTGTCTGAACCTACGTCCTGCCAGTCTAACTGTTTCCTGAGGGGTTTGTTTAAAGCTATGAATCAACGAAGACGTGTCATGTCTAATCCCACTTTTAGAGAATTCAGTGATGAATGACTCTAAAAAGTGATGGATGTCTCTAAATTGCCTTTGTTGCAAAGGTTGGAACCAAGTTAAAGCGGTATTCTTTAACGTTAATCCAAATGCGTTGTACTGCGTGAACATGTCCTCGACTTGTTCTGCCCTCAGTACTTGCTTGAATTCTGCAACGTGGTCATAGGGATCTCCTGTCCCATCAAAGTAATTCTTCATGGATTTCACTAATTGTGTGGGTCTCAATACTCTTGTGTGTTCACGTGGTCTAGGTAGAGGAAAATCATCTCTACCACCTGGTATTCCATGATCTCTTTGTCTATCCGCTCTATTAGTGTCCGTGGTTGTTCTATCTCTCCCTATGGGATGATTAAAGCTTACTTCCGGTCTCTCGTGATTTCCTTCTCTTTGATTTCCATGGGCTGAGGATGTTCCTGCCCCTTGTTGATTTGCATTCATGTTTGTTCTGGATGGAGGGAATATCAATTCACCTCTCCAAGTGTAGGTGTTTTTAGCGCGCTCAGGCACCACAAAGACTCTTTCTGAAGTCTCATCCAGGTATACCACCTTTCCAGGTGTATCTGGGTCCTTGAATTCATAGATTGTGATGATGCCTACCTCACTGGGGTTTTCCTTTCTGTACCTCCAAAAGGCCTCGTCTGTCTCTTTATTTACAAACAACTCGGTGCTCCTGTTATCTTGAGGGATCCACTCTGGGATGAGTACTCTCGTTAATACAGATTTCCCTCTCGGTGTTCTGGGCTCTCCTAACGGTTCTTTTCCTTGAAATTTCGCTTCCGTTTCTAATTGAATTGTGCCAAACTCATTAGTATCGTTTGGCTGCGTACTTAGGACATACATGGTTCCTTCTTTGTCTATGTAAGCGTCTCTCTCAAATTTCACCACTAGTCTTTCCAATCCAATGGGTTGATCAGGGTTGTGCAGTTGCACCACCTGCCTTTGCAAACCATCCTCATAGATGCGAGCACCTAATCGGTTGGTTCGGAGAAACTCTAGTTGCGTTCTATAGGGTCCTTCTAGTTTTTCTAGGTATGCTACATGAGATCCTCCTTCTGGTCTGTCTGTGCTAAATGCCATTTCTGATTCGCTAGTTTCTGAGCTCTCGTAGGGATAACTATTATTCAATTGTTGAGCCCAAGATCGTGCAGTGGTTCTTACACTTGCCTCTGATGATCTAAGGCTTCGTCGATCCGACTTACCTATATGTTTGCCTGATCTAAGGTTCATTAATTTCCTTCCTTGCTCACTCAATTACACACTTAGATCGTCAATGGTTCTTGGTTATTACTGTCTTGATTCTTTTTACTTTTCTTTGGATTCTTGTCTTAGTTTATGCGTCAGGAATTCGACTTTCCGTTATAGTTTTGAGTTCTCGTTCCGTCAGACTTAGGTTCTTTTCTTTAGGTTTTCGTCACACACACCTTTACTTTAAGTCTTAAACTTGAAAGAATTAGGTATCTTGAACTTGAGGCGTTCCTATCGTCGTTAATCCACAACTACCGTTTAGCCTAAGCTAAGAATTGACTGAGGGGGTTGAGTAATCTTCCAACCTCGAGTCGGCTTTTCTGGTTGCTCTGATGCCCTATTGCCCAAGAAGCCGCGCTTCCCAAACTTTGCTGTCTTCACTGCCTTACTTGCTTGCCCTTGATTGCCTTTGCTAGACCTGGAAAAATTCCACTATTAGACCAATTCACAATTGGATGATCAAACACTTGAGTATATACACCTTTTAGTCCCTTCCCTTTTTGCCCAAATTTTAATGTGTGCCCCCTGGCTTCCTAGTCCCAAACTGGGTGAACCTCAAAATAGCTTATCCAAAAATAGATGTATTCTTTATGAAAAAAACAGTTGAGGTCACGTAGTACTCGTCGCGAGCTTTCTAACGAGCTATTAAGCTCAAAAAACGGACTTCGGATGAAAAAGTTATGAGCGTTCAGGCCCTGGGGGGTAAAAACTGACAATCAGGTTTTCCTTCAAATATGAGCTAAGGGGTCTCCTATGAGTCTAATGGTCCAAAAATTTTTCAAAAATACCCTCAAAATTGGTCAAAAATTGGAGCCCAAAATTTGCGATGGGGGTGCACAATCGCGATGGTCTGGGACCGTCGCGATGGTCCGAGCGAACCGTCGCGATGGCGTGGAATTTGGACAATCGCGATGGCCCGAAAAAGTGAACCGTCGCGATGGCCCGAAGTGAACGATCGCGATGGCGTGGAAATGGACCGTCGCGATGGTCCGAAAAATGAACCGTCGCGATGGCGTGATCAGGCGGACAATCGCGATGGCGCGGTCAACGGTCAAAGGTGGACAATCGCGATGGTCCGAAGTGAACCGTCGCGATGGTCCGCAATGCGATGGCTTGAGCCAATCGCGATGGTCCGATTTTGGGCTGTCGCGATGGTCCGAAAAAATGAACCGTCGCGATGGTCTATCGTGACACGTGGCACTGTCGTGGCGATGGCATGAGCCAATCGCGATGGTGCGGGGTCAGCTGAACAATCGCGATGGTCCAAGTGGACCGTCGCGATGGCTCATGTGAACCGTCGCGATGGTCCGAAAAAGTGAACCGTCGCGATGGTCCGGCCGAGCCGTCGCGATGGCGTGAGCCTATCGCGATGGTGCGACACAATCGCGATGGTCCGAGCCAATCGCGATGGTCCACCAAACAACGAATTTTTGAAATGCAACTGTGGTTCCGTGTATGCGCAAGGATCGCCTACCTCGTGGTGTGGTCTCCTACATCAAAATCCGAACTTGGCGGACCATCGCGATGGTCCGACACAGTCGGAAATTTCTGACAGAAAGTACATTTTTTACCTTTTGGAAGCTTTCCTGATGCTCTGAAGCTCTATACCTGCAAGAAAACTCAAGAAAACGCAAGCGCACACAAGCACAAAAATTCTCTCTCGCTCTCTCGCATGCACAAATGAGGGGAAATGAGGTGAATGGGTGGATATGGTGAATTTTCTGATTTTTTTGGAAATGGAGATGATGATGCGATGATGAAGATGGAGTATGGGGAAGGTGAAAAACACTAAAAACTAAGTAAAAACAACAACAAAAACTGAAATTTTTTACCTTCCAACGCCACTTCTTGCTATACTCTTACCATCACACATTCGTCCTAGACTCGATCCCCGGCAACGGCGCCAAATTTGGTGTTGCTCTAGCACAATGGTAAGAACCACGTTAAGAAGCTTCACCTCCTTAATGTCAATCCGTGGGAGAGGTAGGAGTGATATGAAGATCGTGAACGTGAGATGATGAGAGAGTGAAGGTGAGAAGCACAAAGATGCACACACACATAAACACACACAATGAAGAGACAAGCAAGACACAATGGAAGGTGGGAAATTAGTTCTATTGCTCAAGAATACTCTTACAAGCTCAAAATGACTCTAATCTCAAACAAGCTACAATGAACCAACCTCAAAAATGAGCTCTCTAGCTCTTTTTATAGTTTCTAGACTAGTTTTGACCGGTTTCACATCTAGTGACCGGCCTAGTTAAAAAATAGGTCCTAGAGGCTATTTGGAAGGGTAAACGGTATCTAAAAATAACGAAATTCGGTACGAGCGTTCTACCTAAGCTCCTCAAGCTCGAGGACTCCTCGGCTTGCACAAAATGGAGCTATGGATTACAAAATGGGGTTTTCTATGATACATATGTTACAATTAGTGATAATAATCACTGTTGAATGTTTGGAGAATTAATAAGAAATGTATTTGTTTGAAAAATTGATCCTCCTGGCTCCCTGCTCCTTCTTTACATGCTTCCGTGGCGTCTGTGCCTCTGGCTGCTTCCAACAAAGAGGAACTCATGAAAGAGTTCATGTATGATCAACCCATTGTTGATTTTGCAAGGCTTAAATCAGCCATGATGAATGAATCAAAGATTATGAAGCAAGGTGGAGTTAGCTTGCAAGGATTGAAAGATCCAAGACGATTCCAAAGAAGAGAAGGTGGAGCCAAAACAAATTTCAGATTTGGAACAAAAGTAGATGCACTCAAAGGGGGAGTGTTGAATTTTATGGTACTTGTGCAAGCTCCAATTGTGAGGCTTGGCACACAATCACCTCTCATTATTTACCTCTTCATCAAAAGTCATTCAAGGCAATGGAAAGACAAAGGACATGAAGTGAAAGGTCAAGAGGTGAGAGAAGATGAAGAGTAGGTGAAAAGTCCCATGCCCATACCTCTATATATAGAGGTCATTTGAACATGAAACTTTGTGGAGATGACAAGGAGATGGTTTAGAAGATATGCTAGTCATTCTCCCACCAATGGATATCAAAAGATACCTCATTTGGATGCTACAAGGCATAAAGGTATTCCAGTCACATACCTTTTTTGTGCACAAGCACCTTCTGAAGGTCATATCTCTATATGTTATTATCCAATTAGTTCATATGAGATCTTATTGGAAATCTTATCTTTCATAATCTCTCTATCTCAAATATCTCTATTAGATGATTGTCCAATAGTCACTGGGAACATTTCGTGTGAACCTTAATTTTCTGCATAACCTAAGATGATAGGTAGTCTATCTTTGAACAGTCGCTTGCCTAGACATATGAAATCCAAATGGAGTGTTTTGTAGCTTGTTAGAACCCTAAGAGATTCTAATATGCATGGAAAAGATGTCAAAGCCATTGGATCTCTGACTTGTGACTGAATTAGGTTGTACTAAGCATGTGTATTATAGGGCAGATTCTAGAAGAGGTTCTCTAACTTTTGTTGCATGTACTAAAGTGAAATTTCTCAACACTTCCCAGCAATCAAGATATCATCGACATAAAGTATCAAGCATATCAAGCTACCATCTAAGCATCTCTTTTTGTAGAGACAATGATCCTCATTGCTTCGAGAATAGCCTTGGGACTTCATAAAAGCATCAAACTTTTGGTACCATTGTCTACGGCATTGTTTAAGCCCATACAAGCTCTTCTTGAGCTTACAAACTAGAGTTTTCTTGCCAAGAACTACATAACCCTCTGATTGTTCCATAAAGATTTCATATGTAAGATCTCCATGCAAGAAAGTAGTTTTCACATCCATTTGGACTAGCTCTAAGTCCTCCATTGCAATGAATCGAAGCAACATGCATAGGATAGTCAGCTTGACCACTAGAGAGATGATTTCCTCAACATCAACACCATGTTGTTGCTTACAACCCTTTGCAACAAGTAATGCTTTATACTTTGGAGAAGCACTATCTGATGTGAATTTCAGCTTATATACCCATTTACATGGTAAAGCTTTCCTGCCCTTTCACAAAGGTACTAAATCCCAAGTACCATTCTTGTGAATAGAATCCAACTCACTCTTCATGGCACACTCCCACTTGACATGATCCTCTATCTGCATAGCCTCTTCGTAGCAAGAAGGCTCACCGGCATCTATTATCATAACAAAATCTAAACCTAGAACATATCTATCAAGTGAATGTGACAAATGCACACAACATCTCAATGGTTCTTGAACACGAACATCTGCAAATTGATCTGATCGAACATTCTCTTGAATGTCCCTATGTGCAGCATTTTTATGCATGCGAACTGGAGGACTAGTATCCTCAAGCATCTAAGTGCCAATCATAGATTTTCTATGAATTTCCTTACTCAAGGGTTCTCCACATATGTCATCATAGACGAGTTTACCACCAGGTGCACTATTGCTAATAGTTGTGCAAAAGGTATCCCATGATGATGACAAGGTGCATAACAACAATACTGCTTTCATTTCATTATCCATATCGATTTTTTGAGAGTCTAATAGGGAGAATATAGCACCAACTCATTTAGATGAGCAGCAGTACTATCTCTGTGCTTCATGCAAAGGTCATATAATTTTCTCATCACATACACTCTATTTGATGTTGTCTCTTTTTCACATGTATTACATAATTTCTTCCAAAGATCCTCTACACTTTCATAGTCTAATACTGTAAAGTAAACATTATCTACCAAGTGCAAGCCAATGGTAGACCTAGCCATTTCATATAACTCATCCCAATCAAAGATTGGCTACAAACTCAACCATAAAGGAGAATCAAATGGCTTTTATGATGTCCTGACTTATGGAGAGCAATACAGAGGGATTCTAAGTGATTTGAGAGCTCACTCCATAGCTAAATCACTTTCCTCACATTGTCAAATAGATTATTTCCAATGACATTGTATTTTTATGTGATCTAGTACATACATGCTCATTACATATTTACTTCACTTCTCTTACATGACTACTTTAGTACAGTGATCTTCTCAGAGCTTGTTCTCAATGTATGGTTGATCATTTGTTGTGATTTAAAGCATCATAGATTTAGTATACTATCTAGTTTATAGCTTAAAAATCTCATTATCATTGGTTACATCAATCATGAGATATTATCATACCTTTACTCTCTAGTTTATACTCTGATGCATCCCGAAAATCTCAGGGAAGTCCTTTGATTTGCTAAACATCATACTCAGCATGTAGTTCATCTTTTTTATTGAAATCACTCATGATTGGTAGTTATCTAAGTTAAATAAACACCATCAAAAGGAAGTAGGATAATTTCTATTGTTCTCAAAACACTGTTCATTATATTGAACAGGTGTATGGACAAAAATAGCAAGTCTATGAACTTGGATTAATTTCCTACTCATTTGTTTTGATCCATTGATTAGTGGATCATGTTCCAAACAACATAGGTGATTATTTATGATCATTAAAAATCTAGAAAGGCCCACTACACTCTCCAGCACTTGTTCTTTGCTGGTGTGAAGCATGTTTAAACAACACCACTTCATCTTTGGGGACTATCCACCATCTCCTCCAATAGTGGTATGAGAGCAACAACAAACAAGATGGAAGATGGGTTTCCATCATTCATTGAAAAATTGGACACATTACAACATATCAGGTGTATACCAAGGCTTTTAGCGAGGAAAATGAACGGGCATGATTTTTCCCCAACATCGATGTAAGGGTGAGTATAGGCATCAGAACCAAAACACCAGTATGAGCATCGGTATATGCATCGATATGAGCATCAATATTTGCATCCGTATAAGTGTCTAAAATACTGGTGTTCATACTGACACCCATACCAGCACCTATACCGGCAAATGTTGGGTGTACCACCATGTATACCGGCAAGCATGCTATCGATCATCTGGGAATACCGTCGTACACACCGATGACCATATGTGCAAAATTTGTTTTGGGCAGAGTGTCTTGTCTCTTGCTACAACAACATTACCATGATGTTGTTTAGGAAAAGACAATACACTCTGCCCAAAAAAAACCGAGTACATGTGGTGCATACTCTAATGGCAAGGGAAACATGATTTCATAAAGCAAAATACTATCAGACACAAAAGAGATCAGTAGAATGAACCATGAACCATTAAGCATGTACAAAAAAAAGGTATATATTTCATAAATGAATCATGTACAAGAGTGTGGCAAACCACTGTTATATATGAGGAAAATACAAAATGTGGCAAACCACAAAGCACCGCCATATAAGAATCAAATACAAAGTTTGGGGGCACCACTGCTATATATGAGCCAAATAAGAAATTGTGGCACACCACTTCCATACACATCCATAGAAGGATTGAAACATCTATATCACTAGTCCTACAACAAAGAACATTCATGAAATGAGGTAAACTAACACAACAAGTAAAAACCAAGTTTCTAAATTCATCACCTCATCGTAGATGCTCCCATGAGATGGCTGCACTACGTCCCTCCAAGTCCTCCAATAGTGCAATCATCCATGATGATATCCATAAGCCTCCTCCATTTCTGTTTGAGGATGACCCATTGCCAGCTCCTGCAACAAATATACAGAACGTTAGATGAACATACATGACCTGCTTAACATAAATAAATTCAATAAACTAAATGATACTTACAAATTCGTGACGTCATATCCGTCGTTGCCCAAATGTGATGGTCTGATCATATCTAGGCGTGTGGCCATGACATCTCATTGCTGGCGATATCGATCAGGAGTCTGTTGTTGCTCGTCGTGAATCATATCCCACTCCTCATCATCTAACCATATAGGCTTTGGTAAGTGTGCTCTGAAAGCATCAGGAGCATCGGATCATTGATGGGACATAAATTCACATGCATTATGTTGAATCCACCCTGTGCTGACAAGAGGATGCCTATGTGCTATTCAGAATTCCTAATAGGTCATCTCTATGATATAATTTTTACGATCTTTATCTTGTTCACTCCATTTCAACATGATAGAGTGTCCTTTGTATGGAGCAAAGCTGTCGTATACATTGATGCATGGCCTTTCCGATCCCATCCATCGAAGCCATCACGGATACTATACACCTTGGAGTAATCATGGTCATGAGCACCCCAAGGTGTAAGTGGTGTTCCATGTGGTGTACCATGTGGCATACCTACATCTGAGGTACTCACTCTAGGAGTAGAAGTGGGCGACACAACGTTCGTCACACTGCCTCCACAACAACCGCCTCCTCTAGAGCTACATGTAGATCCACTCCTAGAACCTCGTGCTCTAGAGCGTGACCTTGACCTACGAGACAGGTTAGCACCTGACATTGACATGAGTGACATCAACGAGAGTGAGGGTGAGAGGAGTGAGGCCTACAGGAGTGAGACCGATAGGATTTAGGCCGGCGGGAGTGCTACCACAAGCAATCCAGTACTGTGATGCTGCGGCCATATATGTAGGAGGCACCAGAGATATAAACTCCAAGAACTGCTCCTCTGTCATGGAATGTGGAGTGACTGTAGGACTGTCTCCCAACATGCTCTGTAACAAAACAACTTAAATAATTAACATATGATAATAAAGGTAATATAGAGAAATAGTAATGTACAAAAGAACATAGCAAAAAAAATAAACACAAATTAGTACATACAAGTGCTTGATTCAAAAATCCTCTATTCTAGCATCCTCTTGGAGATCTGATGCACAAAGAGTATCTATCTCTATATTGAGGACTTCTTAATATCTTGGTATGCTATCTTCTTCTGGATCATTGTCTTTTGCTTCATCGTGTATCTCATCTTCTTCAATGACCTCTTCATCTCTGACGATGATCTCCTCCAGCTCGACTATCGAATGAATCTCAAAGTCCACTACAGATGGACTTTCTTCTACATCTATGTTCTCACAAATTTGTCTACTATGTGGGAAGCCTTGTAAAACAAGTAGCTTCCAGAGAATCTCTCCCACATTCTTGAAAATA
>CM035435.1:129302537-129547537 GCA_020310875.1 Ceratopteris richardii
ATGCTTATGTGCCATCACAACTTAGACATAAACTTTAACCAAAGGTAGAAAAATATGTGTTCATTGGTTATGATGAAAAGCAGATGGGTTACAGGTTGTGGAATCCTCTAACCAAACAATTTCTTGTTTCTAGAGATGTTACATTTGATGAACAGAAAAGTTGGTATGCAGATCAAAGTCATACAACTGAAGAATTGAAAGAAGAGGTAAGCAGATGTGAGAAAGGAAAATCAATTGTGCAGGTGAATAGAGATGAAGACTATATGCAAGCAAGTACATCCAGAAGTGGATTAACAAGAAGAAATGAAGAAGCTCCTATATTTGATGAAGAAGTGTATCCAGACACTTATGAAGAATGTGAACCAAGGAGATCAAGCAGGACTAGAAGAGAACTAGAAAGGTATTCTTATGATAATTCTTACATAACTCAGAAGAATTATGCATATATGGTCAAAGATGATGAAGAACCTCAGAACTATGATGAAGCTAAAGGTAAGAAACAATGGGAAGAAGCAATGAAGGAAGAATTCAATGCATTAGAGGAGAAAAAGACATGGGAACTTGTTCCTAAACCAAATGGTAAGAAAGTAATTGGAAATAAATGGTTTATAAAGTGAAGAAGCTTGCAGATGGAAGTATAGCTAGATACAAAGCTAGACTGGTGGTGAAAGGCTATGCCCAAACCTATGGCATAGATTATGATGAGACATTCAGTCCTGTAGCTAAGATGTCAACTATAAGGACAATCATTGCTATTGCAGCTTCAAAAGGATGGACCCTAAGTGAGTTGGATATAAAGAATGCATTCTTGAATGGATCCATATCAGATGAGGTATACATGGAACAACCTCAAGCGTTTATAGATTCCAAGTATCCAAATTTTTTTTGCAGGTTGAGAAGAGCATTGTATGGATTGAAGCAAGCTCCAAGAGCATGGAATTATAGACTGGTGAAGTATCTTAATGATCTTGGATATCAAAGTTCAAAAGCAGTTCCAAGTCTACTTATCAAAAAAGCAGAGGAAGGTACAATCTACATTTGTATTTATGTAGATGACATTATAATCATAGGTACTTCAGATGAAGGAATCAAGGAGGTAAAGAGATTACTTGAGAAAGAGTTCAAGATCAGTGATCTAGGAAAGTTGTCATACTTTCTTGGAATGTAAGTCACTTATACAGATCATGGCATATATGTATCACAAGAAAGGTATCTTCTAAACTTCTTGAAGAAGTTTGATATGGAAAATTGCAGAGAAGCTTCAACTCCACTTGAAGTTAATCACAAGCTCAGTAAATATGATCGTGCAGAATACAAAGATATGAGGAAGTATCAATCTCTTGCGGGTAGTTTGATTTATGCGACACTAACAAGACCTGATCTTAGTTATGCAGTGGGAGTGTTGTCACAATTCATGCATTGTCCAAAGGACCCACATTGGATTGCAGGTCAAAGAGTTCTCAGATATAACAAAGGAACTATAAAGGAAGGATTATATTATCCTTTTACATCAGATTTGAAGTTGAGAGCCTATAGTGACTCAGACTGGGCAGGTAGCCAGGATGACAGAAGATCAACTCATGGCTACATTATATATATTGGTGATAAGCTTGTAAGTTGGTGTTCAAAGAAACAACATACAGTAGCATTATCATCAACTGAAGCTGAGTACAAAGGACTTGTGGAAGCAGCTAAGGAGGTCATATGGATGCAGACATTATTCAAAAGCTTGGGCATTGATCAAGGTATACCTACAATACATGGAGATAATATGAGTTCACTTTATCTTGCAGCAAATCCAGTATTTCATGCAAGAACAAAACATATAGAGATACATTACCATTTCTTGAGAGAAAAGATAATGGAGAAAGAAATAGAAGTGGAGTACATTTCTACAAAAGAGCATATAGCAGACATAATGACAAAGAGCTTGGATGGTGTGAAGACGAGCAGATTCAAAAGCATGGCAGGAGTAAAAGAAACAAAGATGATATGAAGAAACAGAGAATGTCAATTAGTGATTAAGGGGGAGCTGTTGGAGAAATAATCACTAATTGGATATATATTTGAAGGTCAAATCTTAGGAAGAAAACCACATGCCTATGTGAAGGGACAAATTCACAAGTGTATTATATTTGTAAAGCTAGTTCACTTTAGTTCTAGAAGTTTTTTTTGTAAATCACGAGAATAAGAAAATCTATATAAGTTAGTTTGTATCAACTGACGCGATGTGAAGACAATGAGAAAGTGAGTTAGTACTCATTTTGTATGACTGAGTATAGTCGGACTTCTCTGAGTGAGAAAGCACTTTGCCGAAGTGTTTTCAAATCATGAATTTGTGAAGCAACTTGATGCCTGGCATTGAATTCCAGTTGATAAGTCATTTCTAAGTGTACATGAAATCACCTATTGTTTTGGTATCTGAAAGCTTCAGGGTTTATGCGGGAAGTCGATGCCTAGCATCAAATCCCTGCTGAAAAGTGGCTAAAAACATTCCAAATCGATGCCTGGCATCGAATTCTCGTTGCAAGTCGATGCTAGGCATCGAATTCCATGTTTAGAAAGGCGCTTTTTTACTATAACAGGAAGAATTTCCAATTTTGGCAGTTATACATAGTCATCTTGTGAAGGCCATAACGTGAGTTGTAGAGATCCGTTTCTTGCAAATAATAGCTTGTTGGAAAGCTCTGCTCTTGTTCTTTCCTCTCTCAAAATATCTTGAAGAAATAATATTTAAGATTAGAGAAATTAGCAAAATACTGAAGATATGTCATTTCAGTGACTCGAAAAATCTGAAGAAGTAAAGTTCTTGGTTTTGGCTATCATTTCTCAAAGTTTTGAATGGCAATGAGTTAATGATGACCATAGAGGTTGTCTAGTGTCACATTAATTCATTTCTTCTGGTGTTTTACACATTAAAAAAGTACATATGCTGCACACATGACAACCTCAAGCAAGAAACTATGTGGTAAAGCCTGACACTTGACCATACACCTCGCCATCTCCATGAGTGACCTATTATTCCGTTCAGCAACTCCATTCTGTTGAGGTGTATAGGTCACTGTACACTAGTGTTTTATCCCACATGAAGCCAGAAATGCATTAGAATCAGAACACATATATTCCCCCCCCCCCTCGATCAGAATGGAAGGTGCCCATTGTACATGATGACACATATTCAGCCAAAACCAAAAACTGTTTAAAGCACATGAACACTTTAGACTTTGCCTTCAATGGATATACCCATGCATGCCTGGAAAAATCATCAATGAAATTCACGAAGTAAAGATAATTTCCAAAAGAAGGTGTCTACATAGGACCACAGACATCACTATGTACAAGCTCCAATTTTTGAGTGGCCCAAACTGAACCATCTTTTGGAAAGGATGAAGACTACATTTTGCCCAAAATACAGCCTTCACAAACATGGTTTCCATGTGCCTCAAGTTTGGGCAAAGAGGACATCATTTTAGATTTCTGCAGGCATAGCAAACTAGCAAAATTCATATGACCAAAGTGTGCATGCCAAATCTTTGCGCCAAGGACATAAAATGCCAGAAGCAATAATCACATCGCCATTTGATAGATCATGAACTATACACGTGTCATCAATAAATTTCACAACCAACCTAATCTTGGCTAATGCAGAAACTGATAACAGATTTTTCTTGATCCCTCGCATAAGCAAAGCATCTAACAAAGTGAAAGAACTACCATCATCAGTAGTCAAAATGATCTTTCCAACTCCCATGACAGGATAAGAGGAGTTGTTGGTGCATGTATCAGTATTTCCTATAGGGGTCGGCTCGAGTGTAGAGAAAAAACTATGCTACGAGGTAATATGTTTGGTCACCCCACTGTCAAAGTAACAAACATCTGAGTCTACTATAGACATGCACTGCTCATGAGAAGATGAGTCAAACCTGTAAACAGTAGTAAACGCCCATTCTTCTTCCTGCACAAGATTAGCAGACTCTATTTTTGGAGTAGAGGGCTTTGCAACAATCATTCCTGCCTCCTTTTTCTTTGCCACTTTTGTAGCCAGTTTAGGACAGTTCTTTATGATATGATCATTTCCTTTACAGTACTTGCAAAACAATTTCTGCTTTTTGATTTTCTTTTCATCTTTGTCTTCCCTCTTCGATTATGCAAAATTAGGAGATTTTTGCTTACTAATTGAAGAGCTCCATTTTCCTTTGCCCTTCTAACTAGCCAGGAAAGCTTTCTCTGCAACTTGCATAATGGTTCTGCCCAAACTAATCTTCCTGCAACAGAACAGAGACTAACTCCTCAAATGACAAGGCATTTGGATTGCCTTTCATCATCAATTGAAGAGTAGAAGCAAAACTCAGATATGAATCATGAAGACAATTCAGAACGGTGTTCACAAGTGAGCTATCTGGTATAACCTCATCAGTAGAAATCAACTATTCCTTCAAGTCTTTGATCTTTGTTCGGAAACTATCCATAGAATCACCTTCATTCATGTGCTCACTCTCCAACTGTTTTCGGAGGTAAGCAACACGAGCCTCATTCCTAATTTGGTACAATGTGGTAAGTGTATCCCAAGAATCCTTAGCTATTCTGCAAGAGTGAATGTGAGGAATAATGGCATATTTGACAGACAAAGCTATCAATGCATGTGCTTGAGCATCTTTGCCATCCCAACAAATCTGCTCTACAGTAGGTGCAGCAGAAACTGCAGCATGAACAGGAATATGCAGAATATCATCATCTTCCACACCTTCTAGATGAGCTTCAGTACCTGCAGTTGTATTAGTAGCAGGTATGATAGGACGCTTTTCGACACCCTGCACAATGTTCCACAATCCTTTTGCAACCAATACATGTCGCATCATATAAGCCCACAATGGGTAGTTGCTACCATCCAACTTATCCTCAATAGCCAACATACGAAATACATCACTGCTTTCATGCATGGACGGTGACTAAAATACCTTGATGCAAAAAATTGATTGTATGTCAAAAAGTTGAACAGAATTGCCCAGAGAAATTCTGCTAGACCTGTAGCAGACTTCGAGATGCTTATATTGGCAAACCAAAACTGGTATATACATTTGGCACAAAAAGATGAAATAGCCTACACAAGCATTGCGATAGTGCATTCGGAGGCCGAAAGGAGCTTAGATCGCGATGCTCACCAAAATTCATTCGATTTTGAGACTACAACTAGAGAGGTGTCGATGATGCCCTAGATGAAGCGACAACTTGCTCTGATACCAATTGTTGGAGTTAGACGCATGTGGAAGCACGTGAATGACACAAGGTAGAAGAAGAAGCTTGGAGCACAACACACAATACTGATTGTATTACTAGAGAATGTACAAAAATAAGTAGCCCATCAGGGCAATAGGCGAATATACAAGTCGGGGGAAAAAACCTCCTAAAGAGGGAAAAAAGTGCCCCGGTGGTCCTCGTATGTTCACACACATCACTACGTAGATATATCCACATTACCATGGTCAAGGAGGTTGTAGATCAATAAACATCCATCGGAGAGATGATTCAAGAAGAGGCCATCATTAGGTAGATTCTTAATGGAATTAGAAGTGATAAGCATTTCCAATCCTTCACCAAAACTTATGATCTCATCTTTGATGGATGTACCTAGATTTCAACATATTTATTGGACAAATCTTCAACAAGGATGCCAACAATAATATGAAGGAAGCTAGCTCTTATCAAGGTAATTCAACAAGTGCTCTTTATGCAAAGAAGAAAGAAAAGAAGCACAAAGGAATGAAGAATGAAGATAATGAAGACGAGGTTTCCCAAGCCAACTATGTAGGCAAGACCAAGTGGAAAGGGAAGATTGACAATCAAAAGGTCAAGATGTTCAACCTTTTGTGATCTAGCATAAGACCAACCACACCACTCAAAAATTCTTAACCACACCGCTCAAAAATTTTGGTTCAATGGAAGGACCCAAAAAGGAGGTGGAAGAGGTGGATTTGGGAACACTATAGGCAGAAGTAGACACAACTTCAACAACAACAACAATAGAAGTCACAATAGAAGGGACATCAACAGTTATTCAGAAGATCAACCACATGAAAACTCATTGATTCTAATGAACCTGATCCACAAAGATAGTAAAGAGGATAATATTTTTTTCTACATAGATTTAAGATGTATAAACCATGTTGTAGACAACATTGCTCTTCTATCTGACTTGGAAAGTCTAAATAATAGACATGAAGAAGAAAGAGGGGATGAAACCAAGAACAATGTGGAGAAGATTGGTAATCTCAAAGCTTCCAATGGCAGGAAAACATTTTGAATAAGGTTCTCTACGTACCCACTATCACTAAAAACCTAATAAGTGTGGGCCAAATAGTTGAAAAAGGCTTTCAAGTTAGGTTCACCCAACATGGAGCTTTTGTGCAAGACCCATGTCAAGGCTTCAAGGAGATATCCAAAGGTGAGAAGCATGGTAGGCTCTTTACTTTTGAAGTAGGAGAAACCAAGACCATAGCTCTATTAAACTTTAGGTCTAAAACCCTAAGTGACCTTGAAGTGCGGCATAAGAGAGTTGCTCATGTGAATGAAAGAACCTTGAAGGATATATGCAAGGATCAAAGTGCTCTAGGGCTACCAAACATATCAAAGCAACACATGATCAATAGATGTGATGCTTTTCAGATTGGGAAGGTAAAAAGACAACCATTCAACCACAAATGCTACATCCACAACAACCTTTTGGACTTAGTATACATGGATATGTGGGGACCAAGTCAAGAACCTTCATTCTCAAGCTCAAGCTATTATTTTTCCTGATCATAGTAGCCGGGCCATTTTGTACTTTATCAAGAATAATAATGATGTGTTTTAATGTTTCAAGAAGTACCTAGCACATGTAGAGAATCATGCAGATAGATCACTAAAGAAACTCAGATTTGATGGAGGAGGAGAATACTTCTCCTAAGAGTTTGATGAATTCTTATAGGATAAAGGCATGAAAAGGGAAGTGACTACCAGGTATTTTTCTCAATTGAATGGAATTGCACACAGAAGAAACAAGACTCTAGTTGGATCGTCTAGAACAATGCTTGAAGAAAAGAAGTTGCCACACTATTTATGGGAAGAAGCAATCTCAAAATCTTCTGAACAGACTTCCATCCAAATCTATTCAAGCTATGCATCATTATGAAGCATGGAATCGTGAAAACCAAGTCTAGGACATTGCAAAGTATTTTTTTGTTTAGCTTTTGTACATGTACCTTCACAAATTAGAGGTAAATTTGATGAAAGGGCAACCAAGGTAGTATTCAGATGGATATTTTGTAGTGGCTTTTGAGTGAACAATTTTTTTTGTGAGTGTGGTTGTGAGGCCACATATGATTCTAGGCTACATAGAGAGATTCCTTCTTCTCCCATCACCCCTTCCATCAAAGTCTCAAAATTGCATGAAAATTGGTGAGCATGCTCGGGGCCATTAGGAGTTCAAAAGAACTTCATCCTATGGCACCACATTTTCATCTGAGCTTGTTTCGGCCTTAGAATGCATTATTGTAATGACTATGCTAGTAATTTTGTCTTTTTGTGCCAAACATAATTATAGGTTTTGTCTCACTATTATAAGCACCTCAAAGTCTAGTACATGTTTAACAGAGCTCAATAGGGTGTTTCTTTTCAACTTTTTGAGATAAATTCATTTTTCTACATTAATGTATTTAGTCACTCACCATGCTTGAAAGTAATGATGTATTCCATATGTTGTCTATTGAGGATAAGTTGGATGGTACTATTTAAACATGGTGGGCATATATGATGTGTCATGTATTTGTTGTCACAAGGAAGGAGATACGAAAGAGAGCTCACACACACACACTCTCACAATCAAAGAGAAGCACACATTTAGATTGAGGCAAGGAAGAATGATCTTCTTCTTCTATTACATAAAAAGGAATGTACAAGAATGACCTAAAAACAAGAATACAACAAGTGCAATATATAAAGATCAGTATATAAGGAAAAATCTAATGTCTACAAATGAGTGAGCTGGTAAGAAACAAAAGTGTAAACACTCTCGATAGATAAATCTACTACAACTCAATGAAGTATCTCTGACATATATCGGCGTGACCACTATACATGTCAAAGAAATGAAAAACGGATACGTGTCATCCTGGATCATTACATGTTGAGCTTGATATCTCAACACTCCCCCTCAAGCTCAATGTCATATCCTCTAATCTAAGCATCTCCAAAACTTCTTCAGCTTCTCTACTCCAAGTGCTTTAGTGAAGATATCAGCAACTTGCTCATCTGTTCTCACATAAAGACTATCAATATCATTAATAATACCTTCAAACTTCCCACAATTTTCCTATACATAGTAACATTTTCCAATGCTTCTCTTGTAGTATCTAACCTCAAATTCTAATCTAATGGCATAGAAATTGGCTTACAATGAGCCATACCATACTTTTGTAGCATATTCAAGGCATATTTCCTTTGCGACATCCATATAATTGTTTTTGTATGTATAAACTCAATGACCAAGAAATAGCATAGCACACCAAGATCTTTCATGTCGCATTCTTGCATAAGAAGTTGCTTTACCTCTTTAATGCTTACTTCATAACCAGCACCTACAATCAAGTCATCAAAATAGATAGACACAATTATAATGCCATCACTTTCCAACAAGATATGATATGCATTAATTGGATAACTAAATAGAGAGATATGACCTTCACAATGTGATTGTGTACAGAAAAGGTATGTGGTTGGAATACCTTTATGCCTTGTAGCATCCAAATGAGGTAGCTTCTGATACCCATTGGTGCAAAAATGCCCAGCATATGCTTCTACACCATCTCCTTGTCATTCCACAATGTTTCACATTCAAATGACCTCTATATATAGAGGTATTGGCATGGGACTTTTCACCTACCCTTCATCTTCTCTCACCTCTTGACCTTTCACTTCATGTCTTTTGTCTTTCCATTACCTTGAATGACTTTTGATGAAGAGGTAAACAATGAGAGGTGATTTTGTGCCAAGCCTCACAATTGGAGCTTACACAAGTACCATAAATTTTAAGAGGAAGTCCTCTTATGACTTGTCAATTCTTAAAAGGAAGTTGAGTGAGACATTTAATATGAAGGATTTGGGGGATGCCAAACATATTCTTGGCATGCGCATTACTGGTGATAGGAGTAAAAGATGCATATACTTGTCTCAAAGGGAGTACATATCCAAAGTACTTCACATGTTCAATATGTAGGGTGGAAATTCATTGAGTACACCTTTACCCACATATGTGAAATTGAGCAAGGATGATTGCCCCAAATTAGATGATGAAAAGGAATTCATGACCAAAATTCCCTATGAGTCTACTGTTGGTAGTCTCATGTATGCTATGGTAGCTACGAGACCAGACATTGCATTTGTAGTGGGAGTTGTGAGCATATATATTTCTAATCATGGCAAGAAACATTGGGGAGCGGTCAAGATGATTTTGAGATATCTGAGTGGCACTAAGGAGAAGTGTTTGTGCTTAGGTAGAGGAAAAGCATACATTATTGGTTTCACAAATTCTGCCTATGCTGGTTGTGTAGACAATTGTAAGCCTACATCAGGATACATTTTTCATTTTGCTAGAGGTGCCATCTCTTGAAGATATCCTCTTCAAGAATGTAGAGCTATTTCCACCATAGAATCAGAGTATGTTGCAGCAAATGAGGCATGTAAGGAAGCATTGTGGCTTTCTAGTCTTGCTTGTGATATGGGTTTACCTCAGCATGTACCTCCTTTGCTCACTGACAGTCAGAGTGCCATTGCTTTGGCTAAGAATCCGATCTATCATGCAAAGAACAAGCACATTGAGGTGAGG
The DNA here is from genome assembly GCA_020310875.1 of Ceratopteris richardii. NCBI lineage: Eukaryota > Viridiplantae > Streptophyta > Polypodiopsida > Polypodiales > Pteridaceae > Ceratopteris > Ceratopteris richardii. Next base: position 129,312,400 of record CM035435.1, read on the forward strand.
TATCACTTCATTAGAGATTTCTTAGCCATTGAGCACATTATTCTTGAGAAGGTTCACACTCGAGATAATGCTACATATGCTTTGACCAAAGCTCTATCACAAGTTTTTTGACACTACTGTCACTTAATGGGGGTTACTTGATTCATGATCTTACATAGTCACTTGTATATTGTGTAACATGCCCATCAAGTGGGAGGTATAGTTTGTATACTTACAGTCAGGTATTATTTATCATTCTTTATTTTTCTCCCGTAGTTACTTTGGCCATATTGGCCTTTAGTGGCACATTGTTACCGTTAGTGTCCATGTGAAAGGCAAAATGGCCATCGGATACTTCTTTGTATATGTTCTTTAATAAAACATATAGTGGTCTGGTTAGCCACAGACTATAAGTTCGAGCGTATTTGTAACACCTTAGAATTCTGTGTTCGTGCTCCCCGTGTACTCTACTTTTTTTTGTGTATTCTGCAGCCTCTGTGTGGAGTATCGTGTGCGACCCTAGGAGCTTAGTTTTCTATGTGGAGGATATCGTTGTGGAGCTCTCAAGAAGGAGAGCGCACTCTGGTGCATCGCCATCGAAATACTTCAGCGATTGGGCAGATATACAATCTCAAATTTCTATGCGTGAACTCAGAGAGTAGTTGATAGATTCTATCATCACTCTCCTCATTTTCTGTGCCACGGATCGTCAAAAATAGGAAGACTCTTGGGCAACTGAACACTTTTCTTCCTCTCTACTAAACACTCATGTTTTTTCTCTATCTTGGAAACTTTCTCCTTGAAAAAACTCTTTCTCCATATTTCCCACTCAATATGTAGCCTCCAAAAAAACTCCTAGTCATGATGTTGTCCATCATTAATGCTCTACTATAGAACATGAGTACCCTCGCCCCCATTGCCATTACTTTTTTCTTTTAATAAGTCATACTTATATGTTTTCTTAACAACTTATTTATAATAGTGTCTCATGTCTTGGATTGCAAGGACACGTCGACTTTTTTCAGCTAATTAACAATGTCCTAGACTTCAGTTTCTAGTAAACATTAACATGCTTTCAACCCTCTATCAACGTTAACCTGAGTCCTAAAAATTAACATGCTTTCAACACTCTATCAAACATGTCATTATCCCTCACATTTTCTCTTGCAAGACAACAAAGGATACTTGCGATACAGTTACAACTTTATACCAAGCAATAAATGAGGCTCGTGTTGCTTACCTTCAAAAACATTTGGAGAGTGAGCATATGAATAAAAGAGATTCCATGAATACTTTTCAACAAAGATCAATGTATAGCTCGGTCTCCTATTACACAAATCTGATTTTGTTTCATTGGTTCTTTCGCACTTGGCTAAGTTTTGGTAATACTGATCAATGTTGGACTATGATTAGCACTAATATTATTGCCAAAACTATAAAAAAACTATAAACTTAAATGCAATCATAACGCACTTCAAAATTCTACTTGAGAATGTGTTGTGTTGCACCACATTGCTTAACACTAATTGAAAACATAAACTCTGAACAAACTAAATTTAAGAAGTTTACAAGAGGATAGGAAAGAAATAAGATGCAGAGGTAGTTGTATTACTATCAAATGCTGATTACAGAAATAGAGAGCGAAATGTCAACTGCTTTTGCCTCAGACTTCTTTGAATGCCTTTTGATAAGATAATATTATTGAAAGATACAACTACTAAGAACCCAAGACAAATGTAAAGGCACAAATTAAATAATTTCTCTTGACCTCAATGAAACTACAAGCACAGATTTGTGCTAAGAGGAAGAAGGAGGCTCCAGAAAAAAGAAGAATAAGAGGTGGATGGAGCTAGGAGAGACACTTGGTCCTCTTGGTGATCCCACTAAAATTGATCTTGCAGAGCGTCACCACCTCGCTAATCCTCGACACCATGTAGTTATTTGAGGATGCACTAGTATTGTGCATGCAGACTCTTGAGGTTGCTAACCACCACAACTCCCCAAGATGCTAATCACACCCTAGCTGCTTTGTTCTTCTTGTCAACGTTTAAGCATAGAACCTTGCGAGCTGCTCATGCTTCCCTCTAAGAATCCTCTACTTCATAAGCACATAGCTTTCGGCCCTCTTTACCGATCTAATTATCACTATCTTCCACTTCCACACCATAACTTCCCTTCTAAGATCTGCCTTGGAACTTTGAACTAACTTTTTGCATCTATTCACGATCCTCTTCGCACTACCTATTTTGTTGCAACTACTTCTCATTCCTCATGTAATTCGTGACTCTAGAAGTAGCCAGCCCAACTTCAGCATATGCTACGTGATGCTCCTCTCTATTGATGCATGAGCATAATCTCTTCTCTAAGCTCATGTATGTTTGGCATTGTGCCAATGCCTAATCATGCATAACTACATGTGTCTATTTGTATATAGTTTTTAACCTATTAGTTCCCCTTCTTGGTTGTCTGCCTGTTCCTTATATAGTGTGTCGATTTTTTACCCCCCATTGCACTTCAAGATCCTTCGTTGCACCATTGTAGTGTATAATGATTGCCATGAGTTGTCGCTCAAGACAGAGTTGTGAGGAACCCTATGTTCCATGCTTGCACAAAGCACATTGAGGTGCACTATCATTATGCCAAGGATAGGTTCTCTGCTAGAGATATCAGTTTGGATTGTGCCCACACAGGATAATGTTATAGACCTTTTCAGAAAGGCTCTGCTTAGGTAGAAGTTTGAAGATATTTGGTTTTGATGCATGTGAGCACACTTAGGACCACTGAGGCATTTTTTTCCTCTTTAGGAGGTTTTTTTTCTTCAGTTTGTATATACGCTTATAACCCTAAGAGGTGAGTTATCTTTGTAAATTCACTTGTTAATACATTCTACATTGTGTTGTGCTCCAAGATTCTTCTTCTTCCCTGTGTTGTTTGTGTGTTTCCCCAGACCTTGAGCTTCAACAATTATTGGACGCCTAGAAAGATGGAAATATGCATTTGTCATCCGCATTAGCACTTGGAATGTGTAATTTTGTTTTTGAGGAAAGTAGCAATCCGAAAGATTTTTGTTGGATTTGTGAGCATGAAAAAATACATCTTTTCCTTGCAATGTATACCCAAATTCTTATGACATGAATCCCTATAAAGTCGTGTCTAGGAACAACTAGTCTTAGCCAAATATAGAACATATGGCAGATTCTATCTTGATTAAAGGCCATCAGCTTAGAAGGCAAAAAAACTTTAATCAAGGGTGCTTTACTAGTTTTCTTTCAACAATTCTAACCTCACGGACTTATGATATTGTGTGAGGGAAGTATGTGTCCTTAGGGAGTTTGAACAGATGATATGATAATTTTATTCTCTTATCCACTCTTTTCCGTTTTTGAATGTTCTAAGGATTTCAAACTTCAGCCTACTCTTCCATAGGTTTGAAATTTGAAAGGACAATGCATGCACCTAATAAACTCCTTCTATCCCCATGTGGAGTCGTTCGGCTAATATTGAAACTTTGATTTTTATTCTAGGGATTCAATGAGTTTCAACTCATATAAATACACCAATCTTATCTCCATCTTGGTACTTGTCTCCATCCTAGTCCTTATCTCCATCGTACTCCTAAATCAAATAAGCTTAGTACTAGATGCTTTCATTTGGGACAAGGATGAAGAAATGTTAGTGTTAGTACTTCATGGCATGCTTTTATCGTACTGTTAAATCAAAGAAGCTAAGTACTACATGCTTTCATCTGGCACAAGGATGAAGACATGTTAGTGTCAGTACTTCAGTAGCATGCTTTCATCTGACAGTAGGATGGAGAGAGATTAGTGCCAACCAATGGTAGTTCAAGTGGCTACCATATTTGAATCTCTCTGGGGTCCACGTCCGACAAGCCCCTATAAGGTGGAATACCTCAAATATTTTAGGTGGGTATAGACGTAAAGTTGAACTTCCAAAAAAAAATAAAAGACCCGAAGAGAAATCTGAGGTAAGCGGAGAAGCAACATGAAAGGCTATAGAAAACTTTCACTCCGCACATGAGAGATGAGAATTTCTCGAAATAGCTTCCATGTCCGCGCTCTGTGAACAGGAAGATGGTCATGGGAGACAGCATCCAAACTCTTGTGAGACCTTGCTTCCCCTGCCGTCGTCTGAATGAGACGTCATAGATATTTAGTTTCCACTTTCGCGACACAGCTATGTCGTGCCTTGCGTGAACACTTTTAGCCGACAGCTGGACACAACAGCACCCAGTTCGTTTTCACGTCTCGCGGTGCGAATGCCAAGCAACAACGCAAGAGAATAGAAGTGGGTTCATTGTCATTAGCTGACAAAGAGTCGAGATCGCCCAAGGCTGAGATTGCCATCGACGGCGCAGCAGACATGTCAAGAACAAGTTACAACCTTGAAAACATAACAGACTCAAATATGCAGCGGCGTACGAAAGGATATGAGAGCTGAATGCAGCAGCACTCACGCAAACGCACGACGGTCTCTTTCTAAGCGATAAAGGGATAGCGCGGTCCCAACTTTTTCGCTTTGTTTTCTGAGTGTCGAACATGTTTTCCTTACGCGCTGCTAACAGATGCAATAAAGTGACAAACAGAACATCCGACAGCTGGAGATGACACCTCCACGAGTGAGAGACTCGAGCTCGTGTGAGGCTCGACGATACATTGAGCATGCTATCTAAAGTGCTTGAGTTGTGGCTAACAGTGTGGTTGCTGAGGTGATTGAGTTATAGCTTTAATAGAGTGGATAGCTTCTCTTTGAGATAATATTGGAAGTTGACTTTCAACGAGTGTTATGCATGTCCGAAATATGGTTGAACAATTCAACACACTACTACAAAATCCGGGTCTATCCATGTTCAAAAATGTGGAAGAAAATACTTACATTGATACACCCATCCAAAAGTCATCAAAATCTACCAGATGCTTTTTTTTTTTTTTTAACAAACACCTCAACTGATTCAATGCCAAGTAAGCCTACCGATTCTCTTGGACATTATAACTTTCCTAGACTTTTCATAACTTTATTTATTCTTTTTGGTCTACTTACGGGGCTACCAACGTGGCTATTGACTGGACTACTAGTGGACTCAAGAGGTAGGTTACCGTGTATATAGGAACTTCGAACTTCCGAGAACATTTAAAAAGCTTTTGAATTATTTTCTTTTTTTTGTCTGCTGATAGCATTATCGACTGTGTTGCCGGCTGGGCTATTGATGCAGTGAAACTACAAAAAGAAAAACCATGCATGTTTCCCTACATTTTGCATTTGCAGAGAACCACATGATCAAGAAACTCTCACATAAAGCTTTATGCGAGCACCATGAGCACTCTCTTGGTGCACTCTCATGACCATCAGAGCACTCCCTCGATGTACTCTCCATGCCCTCGGAGCACTTTCTTAATGTACTCTCACATTCGGAGCACATACACTAACATAAATCTCTCTTGTTTTCTCTCTCTTTTCTATCTCTCTTATTTTCTCTCACTTCTTTCTCTCTCTTTTTTTCTCTCAAACTTCAGAGAATAAGAGGGACAGACAGTAAGAAGAGAGTACATACACGCATGCATACACATGTATGTATCAGTGAGTGCATATTTGAGTGAGAGTGAGAGTGAGGTTGAGAGAGGAAATGAGAGTGACAATACATACACATTGAGATATACATACTTACTTACTTATGTACCTACATACAAAAGTACATATGTACATACATACACACACATACATACATATATCATACATATATACATAAATACATAGGTACATGCATAAATACATAGATACGTGCATACATACATACATACATATGTGCATACATATGTACATACATACATACATACATATGTACTTACTTACTTACTTTCTTTCTTACTTACTTACTTGCTTACTTACTTACTGGCTTACATACATACATATATGCATACATGTTTACTTATGTACATACATACATACATACATATATACTATATAACACATACATACATACCTACGTACATACATACATATATACATACATACATACATACATACATACATACATACATACATACATACATACATACATAATTATTTAATACAAACATACTTATACAATTACATATGTACATAAATACATACTTACTTTCTTACATGCATACATAGACACATACTATGGTAGGGATGTGTGTGAAACACTCACAATTATTGAGGCACTTTTTTCTCTCTTTAGGAGGATTTCTTCACTACAACATATGAGTCCTATATCGACATTAGCCGTACCGATTGTCATACCCCAACATCGGTATGACCATTGGAAATGTATGGAAAAACCATACTAGCCATACTGACAGTCACTTGGGCATTGGTATAACCATTGGGGAAGTTTTCGCCAGTATAAGTGCCGAAAAAAACTGGCCTTCAGTATGCGCGTCGGTATACACATTGGTATATGCATCCGTATAAGTGTCCATAGTCCCAAGAAAAATACCAACACTCATACTAACATCTATATGGATGCATATACCAATGGCACATTTTAATAACCTGAGAGCAAAAATTTGACACTCCTCTGTTTTGAACTACGATTAGTTATTGTTGAATTTGCATGTGTGTGCATTGTGCTTGATCTCGCACATCCACCTGAATTGTGCTCATTCTGTGACACACACACACGCATAGATCTCTCTCTTTGCACACACAAATCTCTCTGTCTCTCTCATCTTGGTAAGTGATGTGCCCACTCTTTCACCCTCTCTCTTTCTTTATGTTTTTCTTTTCTAATTTCTCTTTCCTTTTGTTTTCCATGATCTTTTTAGCATTAGTTTTCTGTAATTTGACAAGAGATGACATTGATTATGCTTTGAAAAGCTATCCAAAGGAAATTACATCGATGTAATTGATCTATGCACATGCATGTATTGTTTTGTTCTTTGTTAGAGAGAGAGAGGGGGAGAGAGAGAGAGAGACAGAGAGAGAGATGAAAGAGAGAGAGAGAGAGAGAGAGAGAGAGAGAGAGAGATAGAGAGAGATAGATAAAAGAGAGAGAGATAGAGAGATAGAGAGAGAGAGAGAGATAGAGAGAGAGATACAAAGAAACACATGCATATTCATGCATATTCATGCATATGCATGCATACATACACACATGCATATGCATACATACATACACACACATATACATACACACAAACATACATACACACACATATGTGTACACACACATTGGCATACACATATGCATACACATACACTCTCACATGCATACACACATAAGAGACACACATATACATACACACATACACTCACATACACACATATTCATACACATACATTTTCACACATACACACATATATACATACACACATAGACACACACATATACACACACACTGACATGCATACATACACACATGCATATTCATGCATATGCATGCATACATACAGAATCATGCATATGCATGCAAAGTTACTTGTACGACATGCTTTGCTCGAGATGCTAAATCTTCAATCCATTTATGGATGGTTAGATAGTAGTGTCTTTGAATTATTCAGATAAAGTGGATTTGAGATAAACTTTCATTACTGTATCAAAATAATTTTATTTACTAATATCATTGTAATTGCTTATCCTTTGTAGGCGTTTGAAATATCATTTTTTGCTAGATGGCAATGATATGCCTCCAACATGTGGGGATGCAAAGAATCTTTTAAAGTCTGTGGGTATGGAATACACCAAGATTCATGTTTTTCCCAATGATTGCATTCTTTCCAAATGAGTATGCCCAAACGAGTATGCGCACCTCCACATATGTCCAAAATGTGGAGTGAAAAGGTTTAGAGAAGACCTTGTGTGTGGAGCAGTCCTTGCAAAGGTTCTTTGCCACTTTCCTACCATTGCAAGAATTAAGAGCATGTTCTGATGCAAATCCATAGCTGAATTAATGTCATTACATGTAAAGAGAAGATCTATAGATGGTGTAATGTGAGTGCCTATTGATTTTAATGATTGGAAACACATAGATAGTAAGTGGCCAGATTTTGCAAGAGAGGCTCAAAATATACATTAGGCCTAGCTATGGATGGCATAAATCCATTTGGTTTATGTAGCTCCTTATGGAGCCCATGGTATGTATGTTTGGCCACCTATAGCATCCCACCATGGTTGGCCACCAAAAAGGGTCATTTATTATTAGCTATTATTGTGTCAGGTTGTATAATAGTTATTATTATTTTTTGTTGCAAAGTACGATGGGAGACACTTCACCATTTACTCCACATTCCATGATAGAGGAGGAGATTTTAGAGTTCATATGTGAAGCACCTCTCGCTTATTAGGCCACCATGTCATAGTACTCGATCTCTTGTCGTAGCACTCCCACCAGTAGCACTCCCACCGATGGCACTTCCTTTGATGAGACTACTCTAACTGGTGGCACTCCCTTTGGTGGGACTACTCCCACCGATGTTACTCCCTTTGGCGAGACTACTCCCCCTGGTGGCACTCTTGACTTTATCAATCCACTGCGATCGTCTTCTCAGCCGTCCCCTAGTGCTTCTAGTAGTCAGCATATGTGCGAGCATTTGACACCACAACAGGATAAAAGTGTTGGCCCATCTCATCTCTCTTGTCATTGAAGGTCATGTTCTTGAGGAGGAGGTTCTAGAGGTATAGGTGGCTTTAGAAGAGATGGATGTTGTGGAGGCAGTGTTACAGACATTGTGTCACTCACAACTACTCTTAGATTGAGTACGTGAGATATAGGTATGCCACACAGTACACCACGTAAACCCTCCAGAGATGGATGCAGCTGGAAAGGCCATGCCTCAGTTCATACGAAAGCTATGATCAATAAAATTTGGACACTTTGTCATGGTCAAATGGAGTGAATAGGACAAGGATCACAAAAATTACATCACAGAGGTGATATATCAGGAAGTAGCTAGCACCTGGGCACTCTCTTGTCAACTCAGAGTGGATTTAGCACATGACATGTGAGGTGATGTCCTTGTTGGTATTCTAAGGTCTTGATACCGAATGTTGGAAATGGGGTGGGCCACAATAATGATAAATAACACGTTTATAGTATCTTCAAATAGATGAACCTTAACATACACACCTTAATACTTAAAAAAATGTGTGAGAGATAGAGAGAGAAAAGACAATTAGTTTTCAAGTGTGACAGTAAGCTACAAGGCTCACCTACACTAACTTATGTTCTAATATCAAGATACAATGTGTGAATATGATACATACTAACAATATCTAAATCTAGGCAAAAATAGGAACTAGATACATGATATTGTGTGCCTAAGAGGTATGAAGAGTGTGTGTGTGTGTGTGTGGATGTGGAGAATAAGAACGATTTAGAACTATTGTATAGCAAACCCAAATTCTGATCAAGCTAAATTAGAAACGAGTGACCTAGTGAGTAAGAACGGAAATAGACTTGCTACTCACAATAAATGAACAATTGTTGTTGATGATAAGCTGGCACACTCTCTCCTCTAGATAATCACCAAGATGTAGACTACAACTCCTCCACGAGTGTGAGAACTCCTCCTCCAAGATGGAGCACCTCCTAGTGATCACCTCCTCAAGAGTGTGTGAACACTCTCCCTCCAAGACGACCTCCAAGATCTCCTCCTTGCATTGAGCTAGAATCTTGAGCTTGCTCCTTGAGATCGTTCTAAACAATGAGCTTATGCCCTCTTATATGGAAATTGAGCTTCCTTGAAAAGCTAGCTTATAAAAAGCATAAATCTATGATGGAAGACATCACCACTCATGAAAAGCTACATGATCTCGCCATAATAATCGGTGCTACTTGTTCACTATGAAAATCCAAATTATATGTAAAGCAAAAAAAGCTGAAATTAACTTTATTTTACTACCACCATTTTTGAGCTGCGCCGAGTGGATTTGACCTCAATTCACTTATATGGGAGGCGCTTAGCCTAGCCAACCCACCATACCTTTCGGTTGTTTAAACTGTAGTAAAGATAATTACACATCCTATACTTAGTTGAGGAATTTAGACCACAGACCATGAGACATTGTTTCTAACAATCCCCCCCTTCAATGTCATAATGGTACAAGGTTCAATAACCTGCAAAACTTTCGATATCTACAAATGTCTCTTAATTGGTTTCAACTGAATCTTGAGTTGACTATGTATGAGCGTGGATACTTGAGAAATTACAAACAGAATGTTTGGAGGAGTATTGCATACATATATCAAGAAACCAACTGTTTGACTATATAATGTAGCATTAAATAATTCTGAATTTTCTTTTGATTCTAATGACACATCGACATCCCTAGGTGTCTGCATAGGCTTAGAATATGTCATCACAAACCTTTCCAATAATTTCTTAATGTATTTTTGTTGTGTCATGTAGATATACTCATCTGTGTACTTGAATTCAATCCTAGGACTTCTAATAATCATATCATTTTGTAGTGCATCTTGAACACTAGCTAGTTCATTCTCAATTAAAGTAAGAACTAAAATATTATGAATCTCAAAATGTTTTGCATTATTTACGTGTTCTTCTTGTTGTCTCCATGTTTCACTTTTGGTTCTTCCTATGTATTCCTTTATACCACTATCCTTCCAGGTTTGATATAACCACTTTGGTGTATCCTTGAAAAGTTGTGGTATCCTTTCTTGTTCTTTAGAACCTCTTTCTTCTTGAACCTTGGAACCTTCTCCAACTTCATTACTTGGAACTTCAAGAGGTACTGATGATGGACTATCTACTGATATAGGTAATGAAACTCTCTCTTCAGCTATATCTCTTAGGGTTTGAGTAGCTTCATCACCCCCCTTGTATGGCTAAATATAAGAATCCAAATTCCTAAATCTCTTCCTTCTTATCATAAATCTGACTTTTTACAATATATGCATTGTGTGAGAGTAAGATATCACCTATATCTCAAACATAGAATTTGTATCCTTTGCTTTCAATTGCATAACCAATAAAGATCGCTTTAATGGATTTTACATCAAGCTTACCACAATCCTTCTTCTCAATGTGAACATAAGCTAGGCAACCAAAAACTTTAAAATAACTCTTATTGGGTCTCCTTCCATAATAAGCTTCATAAGGTGTGATGATCTTCAAAGCTTTTGTGGAAGACCTATTTAGAATGTGATTAGCTATTTGTGTTGCATCAAAAAAGAAACTCGGAAGAAAGCTTTTTGGATGACATCATACTATGCATCATCTCAACAAGTATCCTATTCTTTCTCTCTGCAAAATCATTTTGTTCTAGCATGTAAGCAATAGTGAGTTGATGAGAGATACCTTTGTCTTCAAGAAAAAACTTAAATTCTTTATGCATGTAATCTTCTCCTCTATCACTTCTCAAAATCTAGATCTTTAATTGAATTTCATTTTCAACCATAGCTAAGAACTTCATAAAAGTAGGAAAAAACCTCTAACTTCACTTTGAGACGTAAATCCATGAATATCTTGAGAAATCATCAATGAACATAATAAAGTTTTGAAACCTTGAATAGAATCTATTGTCATCGGGCCATTCACATGTGAATGTATGATCTGGAACTTCCCTGTGGCTATGATATATCCATGCTTCTTGAAAGGAAGTTTGTGAAGCTTTCCTCTAGGACATCCTTCACATGACTCTACATCATCGGATAAAGAAAAAAAAGGCAAACTCTCCACCATACCTTGATCTTTGATATGCTTAAGAGCTATATAATAAATATGTCCAAATCTAGCATGAAAAACCTTCATGTTATTCTTAAGTGTAGTAGACATATTAACATTGGCATGACTAATTTTGGATAACACAAACATGCCGCTTTTGTTTTCACCTTGAAGTAGAAAGAAACTTCTTCTTCATGCATATTTCAACAACTTTATAACCATCTGACAAGAAAGTAGAGATAGAAAGCAAATTCTTCTTCATGTCTGGAACATAAAGAACATTAGAAATTGTGAAATTTCTATGTGCTCTTGACTTAAGGTTTACATCTCCAACACCAAAAAGATCTAGATCATGAATATTTTCCATGGTCACTCCTACCTCAAGAGTTAGAAAGGGAAGACAATACACATTTCTGCAACATGTAATATGCTTAGTAGATCTAGAATAAAAAATCCAATGATTAACTGAGATTGTATTTAACGTTGCTTGCATTTTGGAAGAACAAAGAGTCTGCAAACAACACAAAGCTGGAACTATGGGTACCTATTGAAGAGGTATGCTCATTCACTCAAGCTTGTGTTGATGAGCATACCTCTTCTCGCCATATGACCAATAAAAAGGATTGGTATAGTTCACTAGTGCCACTACAAGAATTCACAATGTAGTGGTGGGAAATAACTCCAAGTGGAACTTTTTGCCATATGACCAGTAAAAATGATTGGTATAGTTCCCTAGTACCTCTATGGGAATCTTTCAATGTAGTGGTTAAAAATGACTCCAAGTGTCTAGTTGAAGAATTGGAACCATCTCTTTTATCACTTCTCCATGTGTTGAGAAAAAGTTTTTTGATGTTCTCTATGTACCAACACTTAAAAGAAATTTATTGTCAGTTTGTGCAATAATAGATCATGGACTCAGTTCACTTCAATAAGACAGGTGCAGAAATCATGGATTCATCAGGTAATGTAGTAGGAAAAGTCATAAGACATGATAACTTGTATTATTTAAGTGCATATACTGCTACAGAAGATAAAGATGTAAGCAAGTTATGGCACCAAGGATTTGGGCATCTTGGATTTGTAGTTTTGAAGGAGATGCAAAAAATAGGGATGGTTGCTCATTTGCCTGCATTTTCAGAGTTGTAGGAACCTTGTGAAGCTTGCATGATGGGAAAACAACAATGAAAGGCATTTCCATGAGAGACCAGCAATCCATCTCAAGCTCTTCTAGAGTTGGTACATGATGATCTCTACAGTAAAATGTCTACACCTACTTTAGGAGGATCTTTCTACTTTTTGTTGTTAGTCGACGATTATAGTAGAAAGATGTGGGTTTATTTCATTTGAGAGAAGGCTAATGATTTTGAAAATTTTAAAATGTGGCATAAGTATGTGCAAAATGGATTAGAAAAGAAATTGAAGAAATTTAGAGTAGATAGAGGAGGTGAATTCTTGTCAATAGAATTCAGTAATTATTGTAAGGAGCATGATGTGAAAAGGCAACTTACCATAGCTCATAACCTCAACAAAGTGGCACTGTTGAGCATAGGAACAAGACAGCAGTTGCAATGGCTTGCTATATGTTAAAGGCTCAAGGCATGCTTGATTCATTATGGGGAGAAGCAGTCAATATAGCAGTCTACATACTTAATCAAAGCCACACAAAGCATTGCAGGGGATGAATCCTCAAGAAGCATATTAAAGCCTTTTATTGAGCTTCTATGGAAGACAGAGCAACTGTAGGTTACTTCTTTGCCATCCCAAAGATTAACTTCTTGTCAAGCATCACTCCATATCCGCTTGTACTTATATATTCTTTGGATCCATCCCAAACAACATCTATATATGCTTTCACCTGCAAATCATCTTCAAAAGGATAAAATATACGTTTAAGATATCTGCATAATATTTAAGTTGCAAGTATATGAACAACCCTAGGTATGTGCAAAAATTACACAAGGCATTATGATAGTGGCATAAGTTAATGATCCCACTATAGACATGTAAAAAAGTGGAGCATGAACTTCATTATCTTCCATTGAAGTCAAATTTACCTCAATTGGCTTGCTCATGTTGATATATATCGGTGGTGATGTATGTGAACACACAACGTCTATCGGGGAACTTTTTCCTTCTTTAGGAGGTTTTTTCCCTAGCTTGTATATATGCCTATTGCCCTAACGCGTGTGCTGTGCTCCAAGCTTTTTCTTCTTCTTCCTTGTGATGTTTTTGTGCTTCCCTAGACCTCAAACTCTAACAATTTGTATCAGAGGAGGTGAGTGCTTTATCTAGGGTATCGTCGACACCCCTCAGTTCACAGTTTCAAAATTCCACAAAAATTATAGAGCATAGTCAAGGTAATTAGGAGTTCAAAACAACTTTGCTATGTGGTGTACTAATGGTGATATGAGATTTTTTTGGCATCTGAACGCACTATCGTAGCATCTTTGCATGCAATTTTGTCTTCTTGTGTCAAACATATATGCTAGTTTTGGTTTGGAAGTACAAGCAACTCAAAGTCTGCTATAGGTTTAGCAGAACTCGATAGGGTAGTTTTGTTCAACTTTTTGAGATATAGTCATTTATTTGTATCATGGTATTTTAGTTAGTGGCCATGGTTGAAAGTAATGGTGTATTCTATATATGGGACCAATCACCCATTTTGGGCATTTATGATATTTCATGTACTGGTTGCAAAAGGACTGTGGAATATTGTGCACAGTGTTAAAAAACATCCTACTAGACCTAAAAATATAGTTACTGAAGGTGATGCGAATGGTGTTGAAGATGATAATCTTTAGGTTCATGTTCGTGTTGTAGTTCTTGCTGCACCTATCGCAGAGGAACTTTTTTGGGATGGTAGAGATGCCCAAGCACATGCATTGCTAGCCTTGTCTATGAAACCTGCCATTATTCCTCATATTCACTCCCACAAAACAACAAAGGATGCTTGGGATACACTTACTACTTTATACTAGCAAAGGAATGAGGCTCATGTTGCTTACCTCCAAAAATTGTTGGAGACTGAGTGCATTAATGAAGGAGAGTCCTTGGAAATATTTTTGACAAAGATCAAAGATTTGAATTAGCAATTGTTTTTTGCTTATGAAGTCTTCCCAAAGAGTTCACTTGTGTAGACTATTCTAAACTATCTTCCAAACTCAAAATAGAGTTTTGCTTCTACTCTTTGATTGAGGATGAAAGGCATTCTAAATGCCTTAGAAGTTGAGGAATAAGTCTATGTTTTATTGCAAGAAGATCACTCTAGGCAGAACAAGTCCAGTATGTATGTTGCAGATCAAGCTACCGTAGCTAGTCAGAAGGGCAAAGGTAAATGGAGCTCATCTACTAGTAAGCAAAATAAAAGTAAATGATCATGTCATAAAGAGTTGTCCAAAACTGGCTACAAAAGAGGCAAAGAAGAAAGAGGCTAGAATGGTTGTTGCAAAGGCCTCTACACCCAAATCAAAATTTGCTAATCTTGTGCAGAACTAAGAATGGGCATTTACTATTGTTTATAGTTATGAACCATCTTCTCATGAACAGTGTATGTCAACACTAGACTCAAATGTTCAGTACTTTGATAGTGGTGCAACCAAACATATTCCCTTGTAGCACAGTTCCTTCACTTCTCTTGAGCTTGCCCTTACAGTGAATATTATCACATGCACCAAAAACCCCTCTTATCTTGTCATGGGAGTTGGTAAGATCATTTTGACTACTAGTGATGGTAGTTCTTTTACATTGTTAGATGATTTATTTGAGCCAAGGATCAAGAAAAATATGTTATCAATTTTAGCATTAGCTAAGATCGACTTGCTTGTGAAATTTGTTGATAAGAGATATATAGTTCACGATCTGTCAAATGGCAATGTAGTTATTGCTTCAGGTATTTTATGTCATGGGTTGTATAAGCTCATAGAATATGCAAAATCTATGAATGATTCAACATGTACATTTCAAGATTCTGAGGCTATGCCAAATGCAAAGCTTTGGCATGCATGCTTTGGTCATCTCAATTTTTCTAGTTTGCTATGCCTACAAAAATCTCAAATGCTGTCCTCTATACGCAAACTTGAAGCACCTAGTAAACATGTGTATGAAGGCTGTATTTTGGAAAAAATGCAACCTTGCACCTTTGCAAAAGATGCTTCACTACAAGCTATTTAGAAATTGCACCTTGTTCCCAATGATGATTCTAGTACTATGTAGACACCTTCTTTTGGGAACTACCTTTACTTTGTGAGTGTCATTGATGATTTTTCCATGCATGCATGAGTATTTCCATTGAAAGCAAAGTCTAAAGTGTTTATGTGCTTCAAACAGTTTAAAATCTGTCAGCATGTAAAATGGGCACCCTCTGTTCTAATCAAGGGGAGAATATATGTCCTCTAATTTTAATGCATTTTTTGGCTAAACGTGGGATAAAACATCATTTTATAGTGCCCATCTCAATAAAATGGAGTTGTTGAAAGGAAGAACAGGTCACTCATGGAGATGGCAAGGTGTATGTTCAAGAGTTAGGCTTTACCACATAGTTTCTAACTTGAGGATATAATGTGTGCAGCGTATATACTTAATAGGTATGCCACTAAAGCATTGCAATCTACCACTCCATATGATGCTTGGTATGGTCGCAAGCCATCTGTTGCTCATCTATGTGTCTTTGGTTGTCTCGCATATGCATTAGTGCATAGACAACAACATAGGAAATTTGACGATAAAGTAATGAAATGTCTTTTGAAAGCAAAGGCTATCATTTATATCATCCATAGACTAAAGGCATTTTGGTTAGCCATGATGTTATTTTTCTCAAAGATGCAATTCAGCCATTACTTTCATGTATGAAGGATACATGAGTTAGCTCAAAAGATGTGTATGACACTTTCCTACCTCTTTTTACAGGTGGAAAGTCTAGTGCTAGTCTAGATGAGGCAATTTCGCAGCCTTTACAAGCTCCACATGATGATGTAGATCATTCCATCTCTTATGAATATTTGCGTGAGGCACTTGTTAATGACGGGGCTGATATAGAGGAGGCAAAAACTATACCTAAATGGCTGGTTGAGACTTGGCTGTTGAAAAATGCATTATATGATTTGAAGCAAGCACCACGTTCTTGGTATGAAAATACACTATCCTACTTGATTGCATATGGTTTTGAGGACAGTCCAACTGAGAGCACCTTATGTGCAAATGATGTGCTATGATCATTGTTTTCTATGTTGATGACATGCTACTCACTAGTCCCAATGAGAAGCATATTGTTGATTTTAAGGCTGATTCACATGCCTCATTTGAGACATCAGATTTGGGGCATTTGCATCATTATTTGGGAATTTAGTTTATGCAAGTTCATGGTACATTTCCTTTGTGTCAAAAAATATATATTGACACATTATTGTAGCACTTTGGCCTTGAAGACTGTAAACTTATTGCCAATCCTATGGAGAGAGTTTTATGGTTGAGTCTTCATGATGCTAGAGATGCATTTGATGTTGTTCTCTATCAGCAGGCTACTTGATGCTTGATTTACTTATACATAACTAGGCTAGATATTGAGTTTGGTGTCTCACCGATGAGCAACTTTATGCATTGCATAGGTGTCAATCATTGTCAGGTAGTTAAGTGCATTTTTTTCTACTTAAGTGATACCCAGCTACTTGTCTTGTTTTATCCCAAGAGGGAATCACTATTGTCACATTTTCAATCTTTTTGGAAATCTGATGGGGTTGGTTGCTATTACACTCGTATGTCCACTAGTGGTTTTATCTTCATTCTTGGTAGCTCATGCATATCTTCGTTGAGAGAGAAGCACCCTACTGTGGCCACTTCTAGTTCTGAGGCTAAGTATAGGGTAGCTTTCACAATGACTGTTGAGTGTGTGTGGCTCAGATGCCATTTGTCTGATTTGGATGTTGGTTAATCTTCTGCCACCACCATCTTCACTGAGAATCACAGCACATTGGTAGTTGTGAGGAACCCTATGTTCCATGCTCGCACTAAGCACATTGAGGTGCACTATCATTATGAGAGGGAGAGCTTCTTTTCAAGAGAGATCAGTTTGGCATATGTGCCCACACAGAACATTGCAGACCTTTTTCACAAAGGCTCTACCTTGAGAGAAGTTTGATGCTTTCCGCAAAGCTTTAGGCTTACTTCCTTTTGTGGATTGATCTCTTTCCACATGGCTTGGCACTTCCTTATGCATGAGTGCCAGCTACTTGTTCACCTCATCACTCATAGGGGGACTTGCTGATATATTTGGATAGTGATGTGTGTGCCCACACTAGGACTGTGAGGGCACCTTTTTCCCTCTTTAGGAGGTTTTTTCCACGATTAGTATACATGCCTATTACCCTAATAGGTCACTTATCTTTGTACATGTTTTTGGTAATATATTTAGTATTGTGTGTTGTGATCTAAGCTTCTTCTTCTTTTTTATTTTGTTCGCGTACTTTTGCAAACCTCAAATTCCAATAGCTCAATGATTTGCATTGTGTGACTCCATACTTCTTCAATACATCCAATATGTACTTTTTCTGTATGAGCCAAATACCATTGCCCTTGTATATGACTTAAATACCTAAGCAATACCATAAATCTCCAAGGTCTTTGATCCAAAACTTCCTCCCAAGTCTTTCTTTTATGTCCTTGATACCTTCTTCATGATCACCTATAATATTATAGATGCTAAACATATCTCTTGTAGAACAATAATGGATCTTCTTTTCTTTTATTGTATCCACAAATGATCAAAGAGTCTACAAGTCTTTGACTTCATTCCCCTAGAGCTTTCTTGAGACTATTTAATGCTTTCTTTAACCTAGAAACATAATCATCCCTAATTTTATCTTCAAACCCTAGTGATTGCCCATGTACACTACCTCTACATTTACACGTAAGTATGTTAAACCTTATCTCTTGTAGATGTATCCACAACTAATCAAGTCATCTACATATACAAATAAGTATATATTCCATATGTATGAGCAAAGACTTTAGCTAGAAGCCTAGCTTTGTACCTAGAAATACTACCATCTCAATGCATCTTTACATTGTAAACCCATTTGTTTCCCATAAACTTCATATTCTTCCTTGTAACTAGTGCCCAAGTATGATTTATCCCCAGATCCTTGATCTCCTCCTGCATAGCCTCTTGCCATTTCTTGCATGTGTTTGTTTCTTCAAAGCATGTGGGTTCTTCAAAACCTTGCTCATATAAGCATAATTTCTAGCCATAAATGAATCATAGATAATTCTTTCAACTAGATTCCAATTGATTTGGATATCTGTTGTTGACCTTTCACTCTCCCCCTTCTTACCATGATGTTCTTCATTGATCTCAATCCATAGTTCTTCATATTCTTCTATTTATGTGATCTTAGACTTTCCTTTTCTCCTTGCATAAATAAGTTGGCTTGATGTAGGACTTCCTCCATTCCATGCAGTGATTACTCAAATCCCTTATCCCACTTAGGAATATACTGTATAGTTCTTCACTTGAAGTATTCCTTTTTTCATCTTCATTTCCTTGAATATATACATTTGAAGCATACCAAGGTCAAATCTCATCGAATCTTACATCCCTTGATACCTTTAGCTCCTATGTTGTCCTATTATAGCATCTATAACCCTTTTGCTCACTTGCATACCCTGAAGAGGCACATCTCTTTGATGTATTATGAAGTTTGCTCCTAAATTCACTTGGAATCAATACATATGCATGTGCACCCAAACACTCTCAAGTGTGATATATGTGTCTTTCTATTATACCAAGCTTCATAAAGTGTGGTAGCATTTATACATAATGTAGGAGAATTGTTCATGATGTATATTGCCATGGTTGTTGTATCAGCCTAATAGCAATTAGGCATGCCCATATCCTTCATCATAGCCCTAGCACATTTTGAAATGTAATTATTCTTCCTTCCCACCATGCCATTTTCTTATGGTGTGTGCCTAATGTAATTTGCCTATCGAGTTCATTTGTCTCCAAGAAATCATAGAACTCATGAGAGAAATATTATCTCCTTCCATCTGAACTTAAGCACTTGATATACCTATCACATTCCTTCTCTATCATAGCTTTGAACTTCTTGAAGTAATACACGACATATTATTTATGTTTCATACAATAAAGTCAACTTATTCGTGTGCAATCATCAATGAAATTTACAAAGTACCTATTACCTCCAATTGAATTCTCTTTCGTTAGTCCCCACACATCTGGATGGATTGGGCCAAGTGGATGATAACTCACAAAATTTCTCTTCTTGAAGGGTAACCTAGTCTGCTTACCCAATTGACAAGCTTCATATAGATTTTTTAGGTTTTCACTATACAGGTCTGGTAATGCTAGCACTAACCTCTTCATTTCCATATCTTTCAATCTTTGAGTATTGATATGTCCATACCTTTAGTGCCATAGGTCCAATTCTTCTACCGTCCTACTTTCATATGTGAATTAGGTTGTGAGGTTGAAATTTGGCTTCACATCCAAAGTGAATAGCCTTTCCTCCGTCCTACCTTTGGCTATCAATTTGTACCCTAATTTAGCGTTTCCCACAAAGCATCCCTTCTTATTGAATGTGAACTACAATCCTCTCTCAACAATTTAACCCTTAGAAACAAGATTCTTTGTGATTGTGGGAACATGAAGAACATCCTTAAGGCATTTTGCCTTGTAAGAACCATCCAACATAACATCACCTTGTGTGTGATAGCATGAGGAGTATCATCACCGATTTCCACATCCCCTTTGATTGATGGTGCCTACATATTTGAAAAGAAATCCTTGTTGCAACTCTTGTGATTGTTGCATCCACTACCAATGTACAATGTGCTTGACCCTTGTGTCTTGTAGTCACTCATCTCCATCATAGCTAGCATACTTTCATGCTCATTTGAAGTAGACGCATAATTACCTTGTCCTTTGTAGGTTGAATTTGCCTTTTCCCTTTGATAGCAATCCCTTGCAAAGTGGCCATACTTGCCACATATGAAGCATCCTTTTGAGTTGTGGTTGTCTCTATTCTAGTTGTACCTCCTCTAAACTTGCCTCTTCCTCTTGAATAAGGATATTTTCTTCCTTGGTCTTGATCAAGATCATCATTTGATCCTCTCCCATGCTGTCTTCTTCCTCTACCTTGGTTCCTTCCTTTGCCTCTACCTTTACCTACATATAATGCTTGGGCTTCATTGCCCTTTGCCTTTGAGCCTCCAATATTCATCTCCTCAATGACCATCAAGGCCACTAATTGCTCAAATTTTGGAAGCTTATCTCTTACGTACATAAATGTTGTAAAGGTCACCACCATCTATGTGAAAACCTATAGAACTCAATGCATTGTTGACTTCTTTGATTTTCAAGATGTAGTCATTTATATTGTTTCTAGGTGTTTTCCTCAATTAGTTAAGTTCATATTCAATTGGATCCTTCTTGCTTTAGTTGAAGTGGAGTAAACTCTCTCTAGGGTTTCCCATACTTTCATCGAGGTATCTAAATATTGTATATGCCCTATCATGGAATTGCTAATGTGTTGCTATAATATGAAAATGACTCTTTTATCTCTCCCATTCCACCCTCTAAAGTTCATTTACTAATCAGGAGTTGGATTCTCACCCAATCTAGATCTAGCTTTTCTACCACTCATGAAACCCCATAATCTTTTCCCCATGAGATATCTAGATATTCTAAATCTCCATGGCTAATATTTTTTTATCCAATTTCCCAATTGAGTGTTATAATATGACATTGTGTAGTCTAATGTATTCTCCTAGATCCTTCCATGTAGGAGAAGTGAGACATAACAATAGCTTATACCTTTGTACTTCACAAATACCAAACACATGAGGTAGATACTCTCCTTCTCTAGTAGTACACTCCCATTCATTTGGTTGTGTACTCTTGAACTTGATCTATCAGCTCTCTTGCCTTTGAGGTACTTCAATGGCTTCTCTAGGTCCTCCTTGAATGCCTTTGTATATTGAAAATCTCTGATACCACATATGGAAGAAAGATCAAAGTCCCTAGACTCAAAGCATACATGACCACATAGGCACACTTGTTGAACCTCTATTCACTCAAATGGATCTTGAGGACTGAACCCGAGCACTTTTGCACACACAAACTTTAATATAATACCTTTCTAATACAAGTTACCTTACTTAAAATTCTCATTCCTACTATGAGTGCCAATGCCTCCAAGATAGGATAGTTGTTGCCTTCACTAGGCATACACAAAGAGACCACTATTCACTTCTAGACTAATTTCTCTTAGAATATGCAGAGTTTGAATATGAGTTTCCGCAAAACTTTAGGAGATAATATTAGCTTTCAAAAAAAATAAGATCTACATGAAATGATTACAATTAGACAAGGAAGATCTTCTCAACACTCAAATTCATCTAGCTCCTAAAAGTAGAAATTTGTGAGCTAGCTATGGCTAGTCAAAGTCTATTAAAATCCATCAAGCAAGCATAGGGGCCTTGCTAATCAATAGTAAAAGGTATCTTCACATAGCCCCGATTTTTTATGTTCCTTCAAACAAACCTGATTATTTAAGCATAGATTTTTGAATGAGCATACACACTATAACATGTAATATATATATTATAATGCAAATCACTTAGATTCTCCATCATTTTTCACGCATCTTATATTCCTTACTATACCTTATAACTTCTAAGTAGTTAATGGAAGTTCAAGTAGGTATCACAAATAACCCACCCATGGAGATTTTGTACCCACCTATATATGATAATAAACTCAATGGTTCTAGATGGATACATTAAAAGACAACTTTTGTAAATATAAACCATATTTATATAAAAAAAAAGTGGAATTATCTTCCATAGCGGAAAACTTCTGATTTGGTTATGATAATTTTATGAGGTACATCTTTCTTAATTTACAAGACTTTAAGACATCGTTCCTCAGAGTGCTACCATTTTCGTTTTATTTAAGAAAAAAACCTTATTTGCTACCCAGTAACTGTCTTCATAAACATACAACATCATTCAAATTTTATTAGTTTATTTCAATCCTTAGAAAATCAGATTTTATTGAACTTTAACGATATAAGAATTCAAGACATGTCAATGCCAAATATACGGCTCAACAATCTTAAATAGAAACCTAACCCACAATGGTAAGAACAAATCCCTCTTTATAAAAAGGAACTCCAATATTAAAACTTCTACTATTATGAGCAGAAGTCTAATAGGTTTTGAGCTTCCAATTATACTTAAATGCCTTTAAAATTAACCATATACTAGAATAGAGGACTCGTGGTTAACATGTACTTAAGGAAAAAAAAGATTAGTATTCTTGATCTCATCATGCAAATATATATTGGGACCAATTAAGAATTTTATCTTGAAGACCACAAAAGAGATTTTACATCATCCCCAATTATGTGCATTCTTTAGAAACTATTATTAAGGTTTTCATTGTGATTGTGGGATCCATAGTATTGCGTGCCAACTTTGTTTAATGATGGCTTGCCTTAATAAACATTGAGATACATTATAGAGAAAATAATGACTCAAAATCAGAACAAAAACTCTTTCGAATATTAAGATCTCATAAATCTAGATCCAAATACAACATTTTCATGATTATGAAGAATAGAGCTTAGTTTTTTTTTTCACAACACGCTTTAAATTATATGAAAGGAAGAAATTACAAGAGTTTCACTAAGAGATACAAAGAAGGTTAATAACCTTTTTGTCCCCTTCATGGGGAACCACTTACTTAGCTTGTTTTCTTACAAATGGCCTACGGTTTCTAAAGGTTGGGGTTTTCTTATAATTCAAGATTTTTCTAACTAAATGGCCAAGAGAAATTTCTTTCGACCGTTCCCTTGGGGTGTTACCAAAATTTATAGTGCATCTTTCTTTCTAGATCTTCTACATATCTTCACCTCTAACAACATTTCACAGTGCAGAGAAGCATCTAACTAATTCCCCAAGTAAAGCTTTTTACTAGCTCATTTGACATTGTATACTAATAGCATGGCCTAAAGTCTACCAAAGTGAAATGCTCTTTGGGAAAGAAACTAAGAGGTGACCAATGTCTTCCCTAGCATGAAGGTAGCGCTTGCACCAAGGGGCAACTCCATATATTTTGTTAGCTTTGTCATTTGTCCAAACTACCAGGCGGAGAATTCACCACATAAGCACTCCTTTTTTATTTTCTATTAGAGGATGCCATAGGTCCATAAACTTGCATGCCCATCTTAAATTCAACCAATTTTGGTGACAATTCCTATTTAGTAAGATGTAAATTTCTAGGTTCTTCTTAATATTCGATTTTTTTTCCGAAGTATTGCCATTGTATCATCTTAATCCTTATAACTTCGAGGCATCCTATCCAAGAAGGAGACAAATCTTTTACCATAACAAGCATATTAGATCCGATCCTCTATGATTCACCAGAAAAGGAGAGAACAAAATGCTCAAAAGATTGAGCCGTTCTAACCAAGAATGCCAATGAGCAAAAGAGAAATATTGTTTCTAAAGATCAACTTGACCCAAAAAACATTAGCATAACTCCATCATTTGATCATCCACCTCCCACTTGATTTTAGGCAGTCCACTCCTATTGGGATCTCTGATTCAAAGAAAATCTTTACATATTATTTCCATCTTTGCTAAGTCTTCCTCCTTAGGACTCGATTATGCCAAGAAATAGATAATCATCCAGATGAGGAAGTGTTGAGAACCATAGCTTGCACTACTAAATAAGCTGCAAATTCTTCTAATAACCAAGTTTATTGTCAAGTTTACTAAGCATAGGCTCCCATCCTTTTCCCATCAAGGCATCAAAACCCATCAATATAGCTAGTCGATGGAAGCTTTTCCCATTAGGGAGCTCTTGAGGACCTTGATGGATGAGAAACTATGGCATATGACCCTTTATAGACTTGAAAGTGGCTTCTGTATGGTTTCTTTTATATCTTGGGACTTCACAAAAGGTATCAAGATAGTGCTAGAAGGAAGTGATATTTACAGACTCGTTATGTAATAAAGAAAATGGTTTCATTAGAAAATCGTCTCATGATTAACCTCATTTTCAGGTATCAAGAGCCCAAACTGTTTTCCACAATACACATGCTCATTCACCAAACAACTAAGGCCAGTGACAGCGATATTGAAGAGTAACAGAGCTAGAAAGCAACCTTGTCTGAGAGATCTTTCTAATATGATAGATGGGGAGGGTTGTTTGTTTATGTGAATCCATGCTATGGCATTTCCCAATAGCATTGAGACCATCTTGATTATCTTAGAGCCACATCCAAGATCTTTAAGAGATTGAAGAATGAAGTTCCATTCTAATCTCTAACAAGTTTGTCAAAGTCGAACTTGAGGAAGATGATGTTTTGAGAAGATTCCTTTGGATCGTCAATCCCTTCCCATAGATCAAGAATTGCCTCAAGAATAGACCTTCCCTGTATGAAGCCTTTCTAATCATCATTAATCCAAGTACGGAGGTGGCTAGTAATATGATTGGCAAAAACGTTAGCAACAATCTTATATCCCACTTGAAGCATCGTGATAGATTGCACCTTTAACATTTTGAAAATTTCATTAGTAAGGCCATCAAGTCCAAGGCTTTTACCTTTAGGAAAAGATCCAGTAGCCTCTAAAATTTTAGGTGTTTGAAATGGGAGAATCAAGATGATGCATAGTGCTCTAAGGAATCATTTTGGTTCTGAATCTAGGTATGGAAGCTGAAAAATCCCAAAGATGGGAAGAAGGTGGCAAAGAAACTCCTAGAAGATGAGTGAAGCACTTAATAATAACCACACAATTTTGTTTTTATGTACTAGTGCAGTCCACATTGTTGATGTCAATCATGAAAGAAATCACTTCCTTCTCCTGTTTTCTGTTTACCTTGTTCTTATGTAGTGCAGTCCACATTGTTGATGTCAATCATGTAAGAAATCACTTCCTTCGCATGTTTTCTCTTCAGAAGCTTGCATGTTTATTTATTCTATTTACCCTCCTTATCTAGGCCATGAATCTTTAGAAAATAACTATAGATTCTTCCTCTATGTTGATGTGCATGGAACCAGGGAGCCCTTTTATGTTTCTCATAGGGCACAAAGGTGCAAACCATTTGGCAGTGATAAAAAAGAACTAATTCCACATTTTTTGGATTAGGTAGGGGGGACCCAACTTCTCAATGATAGCTTGCATTATGTAACTTCTATCAAGTCAAGCTTTATGCAAATCCTCATGACCCAACTATAGGTTTGACCAAGAGAAACCACCCACGTTCTTGACCTCAGCTAGATCATGGTGGAGCTTTAACTGGTCTTATAAGTCTTTCTCAAACCCATCAATAACTCTTCTCTCAATCCCATCAATAACTCTTCTCTTTTTTCCCATTACAATTCTTTCCCAATCCCATCAATTCCTCTTATCTTTTTTCCCATTTTGAAAACTGTGTTTCCACCATATTAAAGTCTCTACAGAAGATTATCTCTGAAGAAAGGCAGTCCAATGATTAGCAAGTTATAATTCTCGCTAAAATGACATTGGGTGTGTATAAGGAAACGATTGTGAACTAAAACAAAGTACAACGAATAGTCTACTGCAAACAAAGATCTACCTTATTCCTTATGTGAATACAACACCGTGTATCCACATGGATCGTAGAGCAAGGGTGCTCCATGTCAGTTAGTCTTCTCAAACATCATAACAATGTCATATTCCCCTTCTAACTTAGAAAAGAAATCTATTCATTCTGGATATCGTCCATATTGATTGTGAGATACACACATACACACACACACACACACACACACACATATATATTATATATATATATATATATATATATATATATATATATATATATATATATATATATATATATATATATATATATATATATATATAATTTATACATCATGTTAAACAATATACGGCATGCTTTAAAGTTTGAGGAAATTAATGTTATTTTGAACTATTAGATTTCATGTTATTTTAAGAATAACTGAAAGAATATGTTCATAGACTATGAAATGAAGGGGCATTTATTTTATGCATACTTCAATCATATGGATATCATGAATAAAATATACATTCCTTGTCAATTCCATCATCCTCTCTCTATCAAAATGATCCATAGCTTCCAATGTTTGATACATGAAGATTTGAAAAACTACTTTGTATAGTACAGTGAAAGATTTGTCAACGGTACGATGCCAAATAAATT
Organism: Ceratopteris richardii; assembly: GCA_020310875.1. Lineage (NCBI taxonomy): Eukaryota > Viridiplantae > Streptophyta > Polypodiopsida > Polypodiales > Pteridaceae > Ceratopteris > Ceratopteris richardii. Next base: position 129,339,272 of record CM035435.1, read on the forward strand.
ATTTGTGAAAAAAGTGGAGAAATCAAGGATTTTTGGAGCCTTGAAAAGCAACAAGGAGCCCATATGAGTAAAAGCCATGATAACCATCATAAAATACACAACATAGACAATCAAATGGGTCAGGCAATTGTAAACGATGATGGTTCGGTATGAGGTTGATGGATGTACATGTCATTTCCCACGTTCTATACAATACTTTTACCAAGCAATAGGGAGTAGCATATGGCGAAGCCAAGGAGTCAATTGGTTACAGCCCTCCTGATGAGGCGTCTTGAAATGTCGGATATTTCGGTTGCCTCGTTGATAGAAAATCGAACAGCCCATCTTCTAACAGTGAACAGATATTCACGAAAGCAATCTGCTTTTGCATTACCAAGCTGGCGGGCCAAAGCTGTCGGACGTCATCCTCTAGTGCCCTTTACCTTTTTCTGTTGCATTAATCTTTCGAGCCGTCGGATATTTTGGTTGCGTTGATTATAAATGGTCTTCGTCAGTGTTTTCTCGTCTGAAGGTTACAGTTTTCTGCAGTGGTGGTCATCGCCATGGCGAACTCGCATCTCTATCGGTTACACGAAGTTTTGTGTCGTGTCAATGTATTTGCTTTGCCTGCTCTCTTCGTTTTTTTCTCTCTTCTGCTCGTACTTCTCCACACTGATATACCATTGATTCAACAGTATTACAGCGAGCATTTGCTTCATAATATTGATACACAACAGTCGCATTACGAATCAAACTATAAGCTGCTCGTATAACAATAGGCACTCATTGTCTCCGACAAACATAGCCGCCATATCTCTGAGTTTAACAAAAGAGACTCGCATACAAGAAACCCACATGGCGCAGTACCTCCAGCCTGTGTGATGGTTGCAGACGGTCTGGGAAAGTTTCATTAGAAAGCTCAAAGCACATACAACGAAGGCAAGTGGCAACCCCCAACGTATGATTGAATACACGAAAAGATCGACCAGAAAGTGGACAAATCCGGTTATAAATCTTTGATGCTATGAAAAAACTCCCATAGCGGCAAACAAAGGTCAAGAAATGTGTATAGTTTTCATCTATTAAGAAGATTAAAACATCCTCCATGTACAAAAACTTGCAACAATTATCTTGATATTGTAGACGTTGACGACATTGACTGGATAGACTGTCAGTTTGGAAGTGTTAAACTCTGAAGACGAGCTGCTCAATTGAGATTTGGAATTTAGGATGTGAACTTGGGTTTTTTTTTTTCTTTATTTCTAAGCAGCTAGATATGAGCTGCAACCCTTTTTCTATGTAAAGTTTATATGTTCTTAGGGGATTAGACACTATCTTGGTAATGAAGCCTATGATAAAGACTTCTCCAAATAATAAAATCTTTCTCGCAATGACATTCACATTAGTCTCAACAAGAAATGGTGCCTCAACTGGACACGACTTCATTGGGATATGAACTTTATGTCTATCTGGCACCCTCTCATTGAAAAAAAAAAGTCGGTCCTCCTATGGCAAATTTTACACCGCAGATTATGGACCAATGCAAAAGCTAACAAGATCTGTGGTGTTGTGCCCTGGTGCAAGCGATGTTGCCATAGCAAAGAGGATATTGGCCACCTGTTCTTTGCTTGCCCTCATTCCCTTCGGTTATGGAGGGTCCTTGGTCGTTCTCTGGGACTCCAAGAACAAACCAATTGGAAGCAAGCCCTTATTGGTGAAAGGATCGGTTGCTCTGTGGCATTGTGGAATGCGATCAGGGGAGAGATCCTTTGGAAGATTTGGCACAAAAGATGCACTCACAACTTTGGCAATACCCCCAAGGAGTGTTCAATCAAGAAGTCCCTATTCCTTCTCAGCAAAAGAATTGCCAACTGTAAGAAACCCCCCCCCCCTTCAGACATCACAAAGAGCTACAGTATGTCAACAATAAGCTTGAAACCAAGTGGGCTCCGCACGATGGGGATGCGAGGTTTATCAACCTCCTCTATAACTTCATGTAAGCTTTGCAAGATCTTCCATGAAGGCACGGAAAGAAAATCAGACTTCAGAAACATATCAATGGGATGCAAGCTCTACTAGGAGAAGCGACTCTCTGGAACGCCATAAGAGGGAAGGTCCTATGGAAGGGCTAGCAGATCTGGCAGGAAAGATGTGCGTCTAACTTTGGTGACTCCCCCAAAGAGTGGTCGATTGAGAAATCAATGTTCCTCCTTGGCAACAGGATTGCTAATTGTAAGAAATCCCCCCCTTTAGGCATCATCAAGTGCTCCTTTTGATCAACAACAAGATTAAACCCATGTGGGCCCCGCATGTGGGCGATTTACCTTCTATGTAAGGCCATGCCATCAAAACTCTGTAAAAGCTACCCCCGCTTTGTGGGATTCAAGAGATCTCGTGGGCACTAGTCCCCTTCTCTTGTACTTTTTTTTTAATTGATTCAAGTTCAGGAGAGTAGGCTAAGGCCAAACTTCCTTTATTTATAAAAAATAATAATAAAATCTTTTATATTGTAGCTCAGATTTCTCAAGAAAAAAAGTATCAAAGATATGCCACATACATTTGTAAACGTTAAATTAAGTAAAGATCATTCAATCTCATGAAAAATTTGAGGTTGACTTAAGTTGCATTTATTCAAGCGACTAATAAAAGAATATCAGACAAAGCTTAGGAATTCGTGATTGAAAGCACTTTCAGGTGAAATGCTTCTCGATCAAAAATCGTTCAAAGAACTCGCTATGCAAAAAACATTTACATCCACACTTTCAATGGAAAATGTTCATTTAAACATGTCAGTTGTAAGTGGGAAGTGAACTTAGCAATCACTTTTCTTGACCTAATCATTCGAGCTCAACATTCAGGTATATATTTTCAATTGTATTGAAATAATGAAAAACAACTCTTACTTTATTACCAAACACACATAGTAAACAAGCTAAGGAGGAAGAAATAAAACATAGGAATACATGATGAACAAAATAAAATGGAAATGATTTACATAAGATGATCTATGAGCATCGAGACTTCATGAGGAGAGAGTGGACACTCTTGCCAAGAGTTTGAGTGAATAAGCATATGTGGAGTGAAGGGAAGCCTTGCATATATGGAGTTTTGAGAATCCCCTTGCATGTGGGATAAAGGAACTTGCATGAGAATTAAAGAGGTTTTGGACAAAAGAGTGAAGCATGGAAACCACGAGACTCCCCCCTCCATGTGATGACCCTTTTGTGTGAAATGTGGGGAACTAGTGACATATGGCATCACTTAGTCCATGAGGTTCTTAAATCTAAGACATATGAGATCCTTAAGCATACCTTGGACATACTGCATCCAAGTGTGGGACATACAAGCTTGCTAGGTTGTCATGGACATATGGCATCCATGAGGTTCTTAGTTCCATTGACATATTGGATCCATGGTGTTGGAACATATGGTATCCCTAAAATGTAAGCACATATGGATCCATAGAAATATATTTTGGCATTTGTGATTCAAGTGGTTTTGGGAATCAACAGACATTTGAGATCCTTAGACATGTAGAAGTGTTTTGATCATGGGGTAGGTAGTGCTTTTGATCCATTTTCCACTTTTAGCCTTGTGGTTGATGTAGTCTTCCTTGTGATCCATTGATGGGCTCTTTGGTTTTCTTCCACTTGTTATAGTTGTTGATACACTATATATATATATATATATATATATATATATATATATATATATATATATATATATATATATATATATATATATATATATATATATATATATATATATATATATATAATAGAGATACTCATTGCTATAAGATATAGCAATGATTGTGATTGTTTGATTCATGGAATGATAATTTAAAGTTGATGTAGAACCACTGAATGCTAGTTATGCCTTGTGTTAGCAAGTATAGAACAACTTTTGGCATCATTGTCAAGGATGTGGTGTCGATCAAAGTCTCCATTAAAGATTGAAGATTGGGAGAGGTGGTAAGAGACTTTGTTGGAGATATCGATGAGCTCACTTTATTTTTTTGAGGATTTTTTGCATTTTCCATCATCATTCTTAGGTCTTCATCTTTGTTCTAGCAATAGAATAGGTAAGAGGACCTTGAGGTATGTGCTTTACATCATCGTCTCTATTTTAGGGTTATAAGAGCCTGCTAGTTTTGGTAGTAGCTATTTTTAACAATCGTCCTTATTAAATAATAATAATAATAATAAGTGCATGGGTTATCGAGTTCACTCGAATTCTTTCTTCATTCAAATTTCACACACAACGTTGAGTCTTTGAGAACATTTGTGCTGCCCGTTTGCTGTTTGGAGCCTTGAGGCATTGCTTGGAGGCTTAGAAGCCAGAGAGTGAGATCGTTTGCTGTTTGGAGCCTTGAGGCATTGCTTGGAGGCTTAGAAGCCAGAGAGTGAGATTGTAGGAGAGAGAGAGAGAGAGAGAGAGAGAGAGAGAGAGAGGAGTTACGACTTCTTGGTATTATAGTAGAGCTATCTGTTTTGAACTTTTGAGGAGGTAAGCTTGCTTCCGGCTATTCTTTTTTGCTTTGAACATGAGTAATATGAAGTAGGTACTGGAGAAAAGGTGGAAGGATTGAGAGACTACAATTTCAAGCATTGTATAGGAGGCTTCAAAGGACCTATAGAGGGAGTAGAGCATTTTTGAAGCATTGAATGAAGGATCCATGGATTAGGGTTCGATGATTGGCATTGAGAAAGATGAGATTTTTTTTTATGGTGAATTGTTAGGGCAATTGCATCGGATGATCAGTGAACGGAACAAGGGGTTCTAAGGCATACTTACATGGTAACATTGGGGAATACGTAAACGGAGTAATGTGCTTGATTTGCATTTTAAACAAAATGAGTCTTTTATTCTTATATTTGTGAACTTGTAGAGCCACCTTTATGGAAAAACGTGGGAATTTGAGTTGAGTTTGGAGGGATATAGTGCATATGACCTCATTTGATGTCTTCCATTTGATTTTAAATTTCAAGAAAACCACAAGTCAAGAGCCCACCAATTGCAGCGGAATCGTATAAGGGAAAGAGCTAGAAAAATCAAGTATTATATGCAAGTTGAAGTTACCAAGTAAAGAATAAGACCAAGACGATTATAAAGAACTCCTTTACAATGAACAATAATCTTATCCATGATTTCTCTAATCATAGGTTTTAAGGTATTTGAGGGCTTTTTGAGCTTGAACATTGCTTAGAGGCTTAGAAAGACTACTAGGAATATTTGGGCAACATACTGGATGCAAAAACTATCGAAAGCACCCCTTGAATTACTCTAAGAGGCTTGAATACACAAAGGCATCATGAGCATTTTGTAGCAACTTTTGACCAGAAATGGGTACCATTTGTCATGACTAAGGATCTATAGCATAGTACACGTAAATCCTCACCTCAAACTATGACGAAAACTCCTTTTGAATGCCCATGATTGTTCTATGTAGAGAAAACTTGTAGGGGGTAAAACAATGAGTCTTAGATCTTGGAAGTTTTAGATTGACACCATAAAAGTATTAGGACTATATAACAAGACCAAGCCCACTTGAAAAGACCAACTAGGCTTATCGAGCACCTATGAATAGCTATCATACATCTTCTATGGCGAGGCTCGGTAAGTCTTCCACCTGCATCACCGAAGATACCCCGACATCTGGGTGTCTCCTAGTTAAGATAACCTCACCACAACCCTCTTTTTCAAACGTAAAAGGCTTTATGCAAAAACATAACTGCTATATCAATGACCACATGGATGTACATAAGCGGTATCCACAGAAGCGTACATGGTGTGTATGTGTTCAATATATGCAGTAAAATGACACCAAAAGACTGAATGCATAGCCCAAAAACTAGCCAACAACACCTGCAAGTATCTGTCAACTCTGATGTTTTGGGCCCAAAAACCTGCATAGATTTGCAATAGCTGCTCCCACCAAGACTAGAAACCTTTCGAGACACCTGTAGTTTTACGAGTGTGGCTGAACACAGAGCCCCAAAGGTTGATGTTTGTTGTCGACAAAGTACAAAGAACACTCTTCTTGATGTTCTTGGACCTATATGAAGAGAACTATGTGCGAAAGTACTCCAAAATTGCTCCAAAAGACACCCCAAAAATGCTTCACAAACAGGCCTTGAAAGCAAAGAATGAAGCTTTGAGGGACCAAAACATGTTCAAGGTAATGTTAACCTTAGTCTTTCCCCTTCTTCATACACCACAAGAGTGTAGCTTAGTGGCACGGTTAAGCAAGCTCCGAGGGGAACAGTACTCAGATGGGTGACCTCCCGAGAAGTACCGAGAACCTCTATCTTCCTTGATCGTTGAGGTCCTCCATCGCGCAGAGCCAACGGCACCATTCGGTGACTCGGATGACAAGGTATGCCAAGGTGTATGCCTTGGTCACCGCCTTAACTCGTAAACCTTTGAGAAACTCGGGCCTTGGAAAAATTAGGGGGGGTGCTCGCACTTTTCGCTCGCACAAAAGGAACAAATCTTTTGCCTCGAAATGCTCCGATACCAGTGAAGTAATTCGGTGGCAATGCACCACAATGTGCTCTCCTTCTCGAGAGCTTCACGACGATATCCTCGGAGTAGAAAACTAAGCTCCTGGGACCACACATAGTACTCCGCACAGCAGTAGAAGAATACGCAGGCAAAACACAGTACACAGAGAGTACGAAGATAAACTTCTTAGGTCTTACGAATGCGAAAAAACTTACAGTCTATGGCTGACCAGGCCACTATATGTTCTATTAAAGTACATATACAAAGAAGTGTCCAGTGGCCATTTGGCGTTTCACATGGACACTAACGGTAACAATTATCACATGTGCCAACAACTCCTCTTATATTGTAATGGGAGTTGGTAAGATCATTCTCACTACTATTGATGGTAGTTCTTTTACATTGTTAGATGTTTTGTTCATACTAAGGATCAATAAAAATCTATTATCAGTTTCAGCATTAGCCAAGATCATCTTGGTTGTGAAAATTGTTGATGGCAGATGTGTAGTTCGTGATCTCTCAAATGGAAATGTTATTATTGCTTCTGGCATTCTTATGTCATGAGCTGTATAAGCTCATAGACTATGAAAAATATATGAATGATTCACCATGTATAATATAGAATTCTTAGGCTATCTCAAATGCAAAGCTTTGGCATGTACACTTTGATCATCTAATTTTTCCTAGTTTGCTACACCTACAAAAATCTAAAATGGTGTCCTCTTTGCCCAAACTTGAGGCACGTAAAAAACATGTTTGTGAAGGTTGTATTTTGGACCGAATGCAATGTTCCTCATTCCCAAAAGATGGTTTCGTTGGAGCTACTCAGAAATTGTAGCTTGCTCATGGTGATTTCTGTGATCCTATGTAGACACCCTCATCTGGGAACTACCTATACTTTGTGACTTTTATTGATGATTTTTCCAGGCATTCTTGGGTGTATCCATTGAATGAAAAGTCCAAAGTGTCTATGTGCTTCAAAACAATTCTGGTTTTAGTTGAAAAATCTATCAGCATGTAAAATGGGCACCCTCTATTCTGCTTGAGGGTTGGAATATATGTCTTTTGATTTTAATGAATCTTTGGTTGAGCATGGGATAAAACATCAGTGTACAGTGTTGTATACACCTCAAAAAAATGGAGTTGATAAAAGAAAGAATTGGTCTCTCATGGAGATGGCAAGGTGTATCATCAAAAGTGAGGATTTACCACATGACTTTTGGCTTGAGGTTGTTATATGTGAAGCATATGTACTTAAAAGGTGTCGCACCAAAGCATTGTAGTCTATCACTCCATATGAGGCTTGGCATGGTCCCAAACCATCTATTGCTCATCTATTTATTTTTTCTTTTCTAGTATATGCATTACTGCATGTACAACAACACTAGAAAATGGATGATAAAGTAGTGAAATGTATTTTTGTTGGGTTCAATTTAGAAAGCAAAGGGATTGTCTCTATCATCCATAGACTATATGCATTTTGGTTAGCCATGATGTTGTTTTTGTGGAAATGTTGTTCAGCCATTACTTTCATGTACCAAGGAGACTTTTGGTAGCTCTAGAGATGTGTATGACACTTTGCTTCCTCTTTTTATAGGTGGACAATCAAGTGGTGGTCCGAATGAGGAAATTTTACAGCCTCTACAGGTTTCATCTGATGATACAAATCATTCCTTTTTTTATGCACTTTTACATGATTCACTTGTTGATGAGAGGACTGATATAGAGGAGGCAAAAACTATGCCAAAATGGCTAGAGTAGAATTTTTATGGCAAATTAGATACACCTCTGTCATATTTGTACTTGTTCAGGCTCTCATAGTGCTTCTTTTGCATCAAATTTCTATGTTATGGAGGCATTTGCATCATTATTTGGGCATTCAGTTTATGCAAGTTGATGGCGGAATATCTTTGTGTAAACAAAAATATATCGACACATTATTGTAGCATTTTGGACTTGAAAGCTGCAATCCTATTAACACTCCTATGGAAACAGGTTTATGGTTGAGTCATCATGATGCTAGAGATCCATTTGATGCTATTCTCTATCACCAAGCTATTGGATGCTTGATCTACTTGTGCATAACATGGCTTGATATTCAGTTTGTTGTCTCATATATGAGCAAGTTTATGTACTTCCCAAATGTTGTTGGAGCAAGTCTATGACAAGCCTAAGTATTGGCTTGAGTCTCACAAAGTCTTAGAAGAAGCTTCAAAATGAAGACTATTTAAAGTTCACTTGTGAACTACCTCTTGTAACTTTTGAAGAGTTTACTTAATGTGAAAGTGAAAGAATCTTAAGTGGTTGAGTCCACTTGATCAAGAATGGAAAGAGGAGCCAAAGAATCTTAAGTGGTTGAGTCCACTTGATCAAGAATGGAAAGAGGAGCCACGAGTTCGTGATTTGTGGTAGGTAGAGAATCAAATCAATCATTGATTGATTAGAGAGTGATTGAGGGAAGTTAGCCTCCCAAACTCAACTATAAATAGATGGCAGTTTTAGTCGTGGTTAGAGAGACCTATGTGAAGACCTCCAAGAGCTAAGCTTTATGCCATATCAAGGTGTGATTACAAGGCACACATATGTATCAGTAAGTCCATTGTATTGTACAAGCAATATACTTTCATTTTCATGATCATTTGGGTTCATATTTCCATGTTCTTGTGAAGTGTACTACTCACTGCCATTACTCTCAGTTTTCTCAGTTAGATTGCAGAGATGTTTTGTCTGAGCTTGGTGCATCATTTTCAGTAATTTAACTTGGTAAAGTTAGCTCCACAAGTCTACTATATGCTCAAAAATTTTCATGTCATTTGTATGTTGCAATCTTCAGTTATGTTCATTTGAAGTCAACAGGGTCTATTCATCTTCACTTCTATGTCAGGTACCCGATTTTTTCACTCACCTTGTCAGAGCCATTTCTAAGTGGTTACTTATCCAAATTCAGTGATTTATGGCTTGTGGGATTCAGCTTACTGTCTAGTATAACTATACAAATTTTCATAATCATTTGATTCCTACATTTTGAGTTATGTTCATTTTTCTGCTCACTAGTCTCAAATTGTAGCAGCCTGTGAAAATCGGGATGATGTCATCACTTGTTAAAACTCGTTCTTAGTGTGTGGTTTATTATTTTTGATGAGATTACTCTTGAAAGTTAGCTCTTTAAGTTAACTAAACTTCCCCAAGAGGAATTAAGCTAATTGCTGCTGTGCTCAGAGAATTATGCAAAACACTGGACAGGTGTATGAACCAAATTGGCAAGTTTTTCACCTCTGAGCTAACTCCAACTTATCTGTTTTGATCTATCTTTTTGAGAGTGATCTTCCAACGTACATAGGGTGTCTAATACATCCATTGGCAAGCTAAAAGGGCCCACCATATACTCCTGGAGTTCATTAGGCTGGTGTAGATCAAGGTTTTGGCAACACCTCTTCATCTTCAAGCACATACCTATCCATCTCTTCACAGTGGTATCAGAGCAAGGTTGGACAACGTGGCAGATGGATTTCCTTCATCAATTGACAAATTGGATAGAGGTAATTACTCAGCTTGGTCATTAAGAATGGAAGCTTATCTCCAAGGTAGAATTTTATATGGTTATGTGGCTGGAGATGAAGTTATGCCAAGTTTCAGGAACAAAAGTCAACCAACACAAGAAGAGCAAGAAAGATTGAGCACATGGTGCTCCAAGGATGCACTTGTAAGGTCTTATCTCCTCAACTCTATCTCAGATTTTTTTTTGCCTCACATTAGAAGTTTTAGGACATCTCAGGAAGTGTGGGATGCACTTGAAGCCTTCTTCTCTTCAAGTACTAAAGCTAGGAAGCATCAACTATGGCTGGATTTCACAACTCTCAAGAAGGCTCCCAAACAAAATGTGACTGATTTTGTCACAAAGCTCAAGGACATAGCAGATCAGTTGGGAAGCATTGGAGAGGTAATAGATGAAGAACAAATTGTAAGGCAGGTCATCAATGGCTTGAAGGTAGATGACAAGTGGGAAGCATTCACCACAGCTATGGATTTGTACATGGACATGCATGTACCTGATTTCAATACACTCATTGGACAACTACTTACTCAAGAGGCAAAGCTTATCAAAAATGGAGAAAACTCTAAAGGTAATCAATCTTCAGCTTTATACACTGATAAAAGCAAGTCCAAAGATAACAAAGGAAAGGCAAAGAAAGTGGATGATGAAGTAGGTACATATCAAGCTAACTATGCAGGTAGAGGAAAACATGGCAGAGGTAGAGGAAGAGGAGGTAGACAAGGTAGGGGGAGATCCCAAGACTCCAACTCATGTTCTATTTGTGGATTAACTAGTCATACAACTGAAAATTGCTTTAGGAATTCTAGGAATCAAAGAGGAAGAGGATACAATAGAGGAAGTTATGGCTACTCTAGAGGAAGGTTCAACAATTATCATGGCAACTATAACAACTACAACAACTACAATCATTCAAACTATCAAGGAGGCTACAAAGGAAGGAGAGACTACAATAACTACACAGAAGACTCAAACCAAGAGGATTCATTATTGATCATGAACGTGGCTATGCCACAAGGTAAATCTGATGAGCATGTTTTCTACATAGATTCAGGTTGTTCAAATCATGTGGCAGGAAATGTGGAACTCCTATCAGATTTAGAAGATCCAAGGAATAAGCATGAGGTACAAACAGGAGATGACACAAGACATCCTGTGGAGAAAATAGGCAATGTCAAAGCACCTGATGGAAACATCAACCTACTCAGTAAGGTACTCTATGTCCCTAGCATTACAAAGAATTTGATAAGTGTTGGGCAGATAGTAGAGAAAGGGTTGCAAGTCAGGTTCACAAAAGCAGGAGCATTTGTTGAAGATCCAAGTCAAGGATTCAGAAAAATTGCAAAAGGTGAAAATACAGGTAGATTGTTCACATTTGAATTACAGGACACTAGAAACATTGCTCTCTTTAATTATGGTAGTCAGACACTCACAGAATTAGAAGTATGGCACAAAAGGTTAGCACATATTGGTGAAAGGTCATTAAAGCAAATATGCAGGGACCAAAGTGTACTTGGACTCCCTAATTTGTCAAAACAACATATGATTTATAAGTGTAGTGCATGTCAACTTGGAAAGTCTCACAGGTTACCATTCATGAAGAAAGGTTATATGAATGGAGATCTCTTGGAGTTGGTTCATACAGATGTATGGGGACCTAGCAAGGAAGCTTCAATATCTGGATCAAGGTATTATGTCTCCTTTATTGATGATTGCAACAGATGGACTATCCTATTCTTTATGAAACACAAAGATGAAGTTTTTTCATGTTTCAAAATATATTTGGCTCTTGTGGAGAATCAAACAGGTAAAACACTAAAAAGGCTAAGGTCATATGGAGGGGGAGAATACTTCTCCCATGATTTTGATTCTTTCCTTCAAGAAAGAGGAATCAAAAGAGAGGTAACTACAAGGTACACCACTGAGCAAAATGGAGTGGCAGAAAGGAGGAATAGGACAATTGTTGAAGCTGCAAGGTCTATGTTAAATGAAAAGCATTTACCTAATTACTTATGGGCTGAGGCTGTATCTACAGCCACTTACTTGATTAACAGGTTGCCTTCAAAATCCCTTGATGGGATGACTCCATATGAGGCTTGGAATGGAAGAAGACCAAGCTTAGATCATTGTAAAATTTTTGGATGTATTGCTTTTGCTCATGTTCCTTCACAGGTTAGAGGCAAGATGGATCCAAAGGCAGAAAGGTGTGTATTTATTGGATATGACAACAATCAAAAGGGTTACAGGTTATACAACCCTACCAACAAAGGATTCTTGGTAAGCAGAGATGTAGTTTTTGATGAAAACAATTCATGGTATGAAGATTCATGCAGGAAGGTCAATTTACCATATAATCTTGAAGAAGATTTTCCAAATCTTGGTAGAGAACAACCAAAGATTGAAGAACAAGACACCTCGGAGGATGATGAAGAATCTCATATGGAAAAGATCAAAGCATGGAAGTCTAAAGGTAAAGCAAAATTGCATGAACTTGGACATGAGGCAGAATCATCACATCATGGCCTAAGAAGATCTATGAGGGAAAAGAAAAAACCAGAAAGGTATGGGTTTGACACCTCATTAGTAACTAAACATTCTATCTACATAGCACAGGACATAAACCAAGAGGAGCCATCATCATTTGAAGAGGCCAAAGCAAAAACAGAATGGAAGCATGCAATGAAGGAAGAGATTGAAGCACTTGAGGAAAACAACACTTGGGATTTGGTGCCCAAGACTTCATCCATGAAGGTAATAGGCTCAAGATGGGTCTATAAACTCAAGAAGAATTATGATGGTTCCATTAACAGGTATAAGGCAAGGCTTGTAGCAAAAGGCTTTGCACAAACTCAGGGAATTGATTATGAGGAGACCTTCTCTCCTGTGGCAAAGATGCCTAGTATTAGGGTTTTGCTTAGTATTGCCTCTTCCAAGAATTGGAAGATACTTCAACTAGATGTAAAGAATGCATTCTTGAATGGTTGGATAACAGAAGAGGTATATATGGCACAACCACCTAGTTTTGAGAATCAAGTTTATCCTGATTATGTGTGTAAACTTAACAAAGCATTGTATGGTCTCAAGCAAGCTCCAAGAGCTTGGAATTTCAGACTTGTTTCATTCTTGCAGGACAAAGGCTTTCAACCAAGCAAGGCAGATCCTTCACTCTTTATTAAAAAGAGTAATTCAGAGATCATCTACCTATGTGTATATGTAGATGATATTATATTGATAGGAAATGATGCAAATGGTATGAAGAAGATCAAAGATCAGATGAGAGAAGAGTTCAAGATAAGTGATTTGGGTTCACTTACCTACTTCCTAGGTTTGGAAGTTGTCTACAAAGATCATGGTTTGTTTCTCACTCAAAGAAAGTACATTAAGGACATGTTGGCAAAATTCAAGATGCAAGATTGTAAGATTCCAGGTACTCCAATGGAGGTCAATCACAAATTGACCTCACATGAAGGTGAACTCATAGAGGACATCACATCATATCAAAGTCTAGAGGGTAGTCTCAACTATGCCACATTGAGAAGAGTAGATATATGTTACAGTGTGAGTGTGCTAAGTCAATTTATGCACACACCAAGGAAACCACATATGGATGCTGCCAAAAGGATTCTCAAGTATCTCAAAGGAACCATAAATGAAGGACTTTATTATCCTTATGTATCTGATTTAGGTTTGAAGCTATTTTCTGATGCAGATTGGGCAGGCTCCAAGGAAGATAGAAGGAGCACTTGGGGTTATCTTACCTTTGCAGGTTCAAAGCTTATTTCATGGTCATCCAAGAAGCAACCCACAGTTGCTCTCTCTTCTACTGAAGCTGAATACAGAGGTCTTGCCATAGCTACTCAGGAAGCTATGTGGATGAAGACATTGTTCAAAGATCTTGGATTGGAGTTTGGAACTCCAACTATTTTTGGTGACAATATGAGTTCTATTCATTTGGCTGCTAATCCTATTTTTCATGCAAGGACTAAACATATTGAAGTTCATTATCACTATGTACGCGAGAAGGTTCTAAGCAAAGAGATTCAAATATCATATGTGTCCACTCATCAACAATGTGCAGATATTCTAACCAAAGCATTGGATGGTACAAAGCTTTGCGAATTCAAGGCTATGATTCGTTTGCAGGTGGAAGATTGAAGACCTCAAGCATACTTGGCTTGAGGGGGAGCTGTTGGAGCAAGTCTATGACAAGCCTAAGTATTGGCTTGAGTCTCACAAAGTCTTAGAAGAAGCTTCAAAATGAAGACTATTTAAAGTTCACTTGTGAACTACCTCTTGTAACTTTTGAAGAGTTTACTTAATGTAAAAGTGAAAGAATCTTAAGTGGTTGATTCCACTTGATCAAGAATGGAAAGAGGAGCCAAGAATTCATGATTTGTGGTAGGTAGAGAATCAAATCAATCATTGATTGATTGGAGAGTGATTGAGGGAAGTTAGCCTCCCAAACTCAACTATAAATAGATGGCAGTTTTAGTCATGGTTAGAGAGACCTATGTGAAGACCTCCAAGAGCTGAGCTTTATGCCATATCAAGGTGTGATTACAAGGCACACATATTTATCAGTAAGTCCATTGTATTGTACAAGCAATATACTTTCATTTTCATGATCATTTGGGTTCATATTTCCATGTTCTTGTGAAGTGTACTACTCACTGCCATTACTCTCAGTTTTCTCAGTCAGATTGCAGAGATGTTTTCTCTGAGCTTGGTGCATCATTTTCAGTAATTTAACTTGGCAAAGTTAGCTCCATAAGTCTACTATATTCTCACAAATTTTCATGTCATTTTTATGTTGCAATCTTCAGTTATGTTCATTTGAAGTCAACAGGGTTTGTTCATCTTCACTTCTCTGTCAGGTCCGATTTTGTCACTCACCTTGTCAGGGCCATTTCTCAGTGGTTACTTATCCAAATTCAGTGACTTAATGCTTGTTGGATTCAGCTTACTGTCTAGTATAACTATACAAAGTTTCATAATCATTTAATTCCTACATTTTGAGTTATGTTCATTTTTCTGCTCTCAAACTGTAGCAGCCCGTGAAAATCGGGATGATGTCATCACTTGTTAAAACTCATTCTCAGTGTGTGGTTTATTATTTTTGATGATATTACTCTTGAAAGTTAGCTCTTTAAGTTAAATAAACTTCCCCAAGAGGAATTAAGCTAATTGCTGCTGTGCTCAGAGAATTATGCAAAACACTGGACAGGTGTATGAACCAAATTAGCAAGTTTTTCACCTCTAAGCTAACTCCAACTTATCTGTTTTGATCTATCTTTTTGAGAGTGATCTTCCAAGGTACATAGGGTGTCTAATACATCCGTTGGCAAGCTAAAAGGGCCCACCATATACTCTTGGAGTTCATTTGGCTGGTGTAGATCAAGGATTTTGCAACACCTCTTCATCTTCAAGCACATACCAATCTATCTCTTCACAAATGTCAAGCATTAGGAAGCAGTTAAGCACACTTTTTGCTACTTGAGTGGTACCCAACTAGTTGGATTGCTTTATCCCAAGAGGGGATCACTACTGTCAGATTTATATGCACTTTTTTATTTTGATTGGGATAGTTTCTATCACACTAGTGTTTCCACCAGTGGTTTTTGCTTCATGATTGGTAGCTCATGCATATCTTGGTTGAGCAAGAAGCAACCTATTATGGCCACTTATAGTTGTTTGGTTGAGTATAGGGCAGCTTCATAATGAATGTTGAGTGTGTGTGGCTCACATACCTTCTGACTTATTTGGGTGTTGGTTAGTCTTTTGCCACCACAATCTTCACAAACAATCACAATGCATTGGTAGATGTAAGGAACCCTATGTTCCATACTTGCACTGAGCACATTGAGGTGCACTATCATTATGTCAAGGAGAGGTTCTCAGTTGGAGAGATCAATTTGGCATATGTGCCTACATAGGAGAACATTGCAGACCTTTCTATAAAGGCTCTTCCTAGGAAGAAGTTTAAAGATTTCCGAAAATCTTTGTTCTTACTTCCTTTTGTGGATTCAATCCACATAGCTTGCCACTTCCTTATACATGAGTTCTAGCCCCTTGTTCACTATATCACTCCTAGGGGGGATTTGTTGATATATTTTGGTAGTGATGTGTGAGAACACACTAGGATCATCGAGGCACTTTTTTCCACCACAATCTTCATAAACAATCACAGTGCATTGGTAGATGTAAGGAACCCTATGTTCCATACTTGCACTGAGCACATTGAGGTGCACTATCATTATGTCAAGGAGAGGTTCTCAGTTGGAGAGATCAATTTGGCATATGTGCCTACACAAGAGAACATTGTAGACGTTTCTATAAAGGCTCTTCCTAGGGAGAAGTTTAAAGATTTCTGCAAATCTTTGTGCTTACTTCCTTTTGTGGATTCAATCCACATAGCTTGGCACTTCCTTATACATGAGTTCTAGCTCCTTGTTCACTATATCACTCCTAGGGGGGATTTGTTGATATATTTTGGTAGTGATGTGTGAGAACACACTAGGATCATCCAGGAACTTTTTTCCCTCTTTAGGAGGTTCCCCTGGCTTGTTTATATGTCTATAACCCTAGTGGGTCACTTATCTTTATACATTCACTTGGTAATACATTCAGTATTGTGTGTTGTTGTCCAAGCTTCTTCTTCTTCCTTGTGATGTTTGTGTGCTTCTACAAACATCAAATTCCAACATATTGTTGCCCATAAAATGTCAACATGAGAAATGACTCAATGGTGTGAAGACCTTCATATGCTAGAAGTCATGGATACCTCACAAAGATTCTCTCATAGGTGCATGCACATACATGGACACATGCAAGCAAGCTTCACTTATGGACAAGATAGAAGAGCTCCCAAGAAAATCACACTTAATTAGAAGAGAGAATGAACAACAAGAAGAAGATGAGCTTACAAATGAGGGTTGTGATAATTGTGATCCTTGCAATGATAAATCATAAATAATATTATGTTCTTCACGATGATGAATATATGGTTGCTTTTCTGGAGGAGGGCATTTCTGTCCCTTATTATGAAATTCTCTATTATGTTGAGGATGACCAAGGCCTATACCTACATTCTTTGGATGATCATTCCAATCTACATGTTGATGAAGGATATCTTTTACATTAAATAATTTCAAATAAAATACAATGCTATTTGATTATTATTTGGTAAATCTCATTCTACTTGAACAAAGTAATGAAGTAACGCTTTTTCTAATCATTTATGTTGTAAAGCATAAAACTTTAAAGGTGATTTATATTTTTCTTTTCCTGTAACTTGAAATACTATTTCATGGAATGAATGGTTTGGGCTTAGTGTCTTAACGGCTCCTAGTTTGGTTGAAAATCTTGTTGAAATATGGTTGAGAATCCTGATTGAGTAAACTCTATATTTTTTTCATGTAAAATTCTTTTTATTTTAGGATAATCAAGTTAGTCATCCACATCTATAATTCTCACCATGTTTTACTTTAAAATCTAAAAGAAGATCGATATCAATAATTTACATAAGTTAATATGATAACACTTGGATCAATAATTATGTGATATCATCAGAACACTCCACACCAAAACATTTGTCTTCAAATTCATATGAGATCACCCCACGTCATAACATGTGAATTAAAATTCATATTACATCAGTCCAGATCATATCATTCAAATTGAAATTCATATAACATCACCCACCTCATAACATTGAAATTAAAATCCATATGATATCACTCCATATCATAAAAGTTTGACTTTCATATCATATGACTTCAAGTTTAACACAACACTTGAACCTATAATAGCAATTATATAAAATTAACACACTATTTGAATTTGAAGAAATAATAAATGCACACTTTGATTATCAAATATGTTTGATTAATCAATATAGCTTAAAGTAACCATAAGCCATTAGTCTTGGATAACTTTAAACCATGACTATAGAGATTTGTAAAAACTTTGGGTAACTTGTATACAACTACTCTTTTAGGTATATTCTTATATGTAGTAAGTTCTAATACATACTTGAATTTAGATATCCCATTTTTATTGATGGGATAATCATTCAAATATATAAATTTAAGTAATTGCAAATACATTTCACAAACAAGTATGGATTTTGTGCTTTAGCATATGGTGAGGGACATGTTGAAATACATTTAATTTCCATGACCCATCAATACTTTTGAGACCACTCATTTTTTGTGGATGTTTCAAGGTCTACTAACTTTGGAAAGCACTTTCAAAATTTCATACTTTGTGATAAACTTTTTCTACTTCAAAATATCGAAAAAAATTCCTAGGCGAAGATCGTTATGTGTAATTTTTCATGTATGCAAAAGTATAACTTTTGCAACATTCAATTGATTAGCTTCCAGGTATTGTGTTTCACAAAGCTGAATCCCCCTTTGCATCTTTGATACATCTACTGCATTGCACATTTGATGACTCTTTCTCAATCTTTCTAGTCACATATCAAGTTTGTCGCCCTTCCAAAACTTAAAACATAAGGCAAATAATTTTCAGATGATACCTTAGAAAACATAGTGATAGGATGATTCCACTATGTGTAATAGATAGAATTGTGGCTTCATGCTTAGTTAGATTCGCTACTATTTTAATATCTGAACCATGTATTTGTAAATACTTTCAATGAAAATATCTCCTCGCCAAATTTTGGATGAATTATTTTGACTATATGAATTACTCCATAGTTTCCTTCTCTTATAATATTTATATCTTTGAAGTGAATTCATGAATATGGAAACTAACATATATTATTTGATGCTTGCTCTTCCATATTCTCATGCATTTCTATCGAAGAAAGAGATCACTCCATGATAGATGGTCTTTCTATTTCTTCAACTACATCTGGTCTAGCTCTTTTCACTCTCTTCATTGCTTGACAATGTAAATCTAAGAATTTCATATTATCTACAAACCCTAGCATTCTCCTAATACTTGATGCGAAAGATTCAACTTCACCATCTACCCAACGATTCTTCTAAGCTCCTTGCTCATTTGTGTCACAAGGAAGGAGATAAGGAAGACAGCTCACTCACACACTCTCACACTCAAAGAGGAGCCCACACACAATTGAGGCAAGGAAGAGTGATCTTCATCATCTTCTTCTATTACATAAAAGGAATATACAAGAATGACCTAAAACAAAAAAACAACTAGCACAATATACAAAGAACAATACATAAGGAAAATCCTAATGTCCACGAATATGTGAGCTTGAAAGAAACAAATGTGCCATCATTCTTGGTAGATAAATCTAGTAAAGCTCAATGAAGTATCCATAACATATATTAGTATGACCATGACCACTATACATGTTAGTGAAATGAAAAACTGATATGTGTCATCTTGGATCATCACATGAGCTTGATATCTCAACACTCCCCCTCAAGCTCAACATCATGTCTTGTAATCCAAGCATCTTTTGAAACCTCTTCAACTTCTCAGCTCCAAGTGTTTGATAATGCACATGCTTTGTTCTACCATGAGAAATAGGTTTATGTGCTAACGATATGCTACTAAGATTATCACAATAGATGATGAAAGGCCATCCAAATGCCTTATTATTTGAGGAGTTTGTCTCGGTTCTGTTGCAAGAGGATCAGTCAGGCAAAATAGGTCCATTATGCATGTTGAAAATCAAGCTTTCCTAGCTAGTCAGAAGGGCAAAGGTAAATGGAGCTCTTCTACTAGTAAGCAAAATTTTGCTAATTCTGTACAATCAAAGAACGATGATAGAGACGAGAAGAAAACAAAAAAGCAGAAATTGTTTTGCAAATACTATAAAGGAAATGATCATGTCATAAAGAGTTGTCCAAAACTCGCTGCTAAGGAGGTTAGGAAGAAAGAGGTTGGAATGGTTGTTGCAAAGGTCTCTATTCCCAAAATAGAGTATGCTAATCTTATGTAGAATGAAGAATGGGCATTTACAAGTGTTTGCAATTATGACCCATCTTCTCATGAACAGTGTATGTGTGTACTAGACTCAGATGTTTGGTACTTTGATAGTGGGGTAACCAAATGTATTACCTTTTAGCACAATTTCTTCACTTCACTCGAGCC
Organism: Ceratopteris richardii; assembly: GCA_020310875.1. Classification (NCBI taxonomy): domain Eukaryota; kingdom Viridiplantae; phylum Streptophyta; class Polypodiopsida; order Polypodiales; family Pteridaceae; genus Ceratopteris; species Ceratopteris richardii. Next base: position 129,359,403 of record CM035435.1, read on the forward strand.
TTCTCCTACAGGGAATTCTATCACATGCACCAAAAACACCTCTTATCCTATCATGGGAGTTGGTAAGATCATTCTCACTACTGCTGATGGTAGATCTTTTACATTGTCAAATTACACACATATACACACATACACACATAATGTTTCATACACACACATATACATGCATACACACACACATATACATGCACACACATATATGCATACACACACATACATATATGCATACACACACATAGAGAGACATGCACAGACATACACATACATGCATACATATGCATACATAATGCATATGCATATGCATACATACATACTTACATGCATACACTCACATTTGCACACATAATGCACATGCATACATACACATACATAATGCATGTGCATACATAATGCACATGCATACATACACATACATAATGCATACACACACATATGCATACATAATGCATACACACACATATGCATACATACATGCATACACATAGACACATATACACACATAGACACATACACACACATACACACTCATAGACACACACACATACACATAGACACAAACACATACACACACACATATATACAAACATAGACACATACACACATAATGATGCATACACACACATACACATGCATACACACATACACACACATATATGCATACATACACACATAAAGAGACATACACACACATACACATACATGCATACATAATGCATATGCATATGCATACATACATACTTACATGCATACATACTTACATGCATACATAATGCACATGCATACATACACATACATAATGCATACACACACATATGCATACATAATGCATACATCAAGCATACACACACATACACACACATATGCATACATACATGCATACACATAGACACATACACACACATAAACACATACGCACTCATAGATGCACACACACACATAGACACATACACACACATAAACACATACACACTCATAGACACACACACATACACATAGACACGCACACATACACACACATATACACACACATACACATACACACATACACACATAATGATGCATACACACATTTACACATGCATACACACATACACACACATACATGCACACACATACACACATACATGCACATACATACACATACACATACACACACATATATGCATACACACACATAGAGAGACATACACACACATACACATACATGCATACATATGCATACATATGCATACATATGCATACATATGCATACATATGCATACATATGCATACATAATGCATATGCATATGCATACATACATACTTACATGCATACACACACATATGCATACATAATGCACATGCATACATACACATACTTAATGCATACACACACATATGCATATATAATGCATACACACACATATGCATACATAATGCATACATAATGCATACACACACATACACACATAGACACATACACACACATAGACACATACACATGGATAAACACATACACACTCATAGAGACACACACATACACATAGACACACACACATACACACACACATATACACACACACATAGACACATACATAATGGTGCATACACACACATACACATGCATACACACATTCACACACATACATGCACACACATACATGCACACACATACATGCACATACATACACACACATACACACACATATATGCATACACACACATAGAGAGACATACACACACATACACATACATGCACACATATGCATACATAACACATATGCATATACATACATACATACTTACATGCATACACACATATATGCATACATAATGCACATGCATACATACACATACTTAATGCATACACACACATATGCATACATAATGCATACACACACATATGCATACATAATGCACATGCATATACATACATACATGCATACACATACACACATAGACACATACACACACATAGACACATACACACGCATAAACACATACACACTCATAGACACACACACATACACATAGACACACACACACATACACACACATACACACACACACATACACACACATACACACACACACATACACACATACACACATAATGATGCATACACACACACACATGCATACACACATACACACACACATACATGCACACACATACACACATACACACACATACATACACACACATACACACACATAGACAGACATACACACACATACACATACATGCATACATGCATACATATGCATACATATTGCATATGCATATGTATATGCATACATACATACTTACATGCATACACACACATATGCATACATAATGCACAGGCATACATACACATACTTAATGCATACACACACATATGCATACATAATGCATACACACACATACACACACATATGCATACATAATGCACATGCATACACATACACACATAGACACATACACACACATAGACACATACACACGCATGAACACATACACACTCATAGATGCAACACACATACACATAGACACACACACACACATACACACACACATACACACATAGACACATACACACATAATGATGCATACACACACATACACATGCATACACACATACACACACACATACACGCACACATACACGCACACACATACACACACATATATGCATACACACACATAGAGAGACATACACACACATACACATACATGCATACATATGCATACATAATGCATATGCATATGCATACATACATACATACTTACATGCATACACACACATATGCATACATAATGCACATGCATACATACACATACTTAATTCATACACACACATATGCATACATAATGCATACACACACATACACATACATAATGCACATGCATATGCATACCTACATGCATACACATACACACATAGACACATACACACACGTAGACACATATACACGCATGAATACATACACACTCATAGATGCACACACATACACATAGACACACACACATACACACACACATACACACATAACGATGCATACACACACATACACATGCATAGACACATACACGCACACACATACACATATACATGCACATACATACACACACACATACACATACACACACATATATGCATACACACACATAGAGAGACATACGCACACATACACATACATGCATACATATGCATACATATGCATACATAATGCATATGCATATGCATACATACATACTTACATGCATACACACACATATGCATACATAATGCACATGCATACATACACATACATAATGCATACACACACATATGCATACATAATGCATACATAATGCATACACACACATACACACACATATGCATACATAATGCACATGCATATGCATACATACATGCATACACATACACACATAGACACATACACACACATAGACACATACACATGCATAAACAGATACACACTCATAGACGCACACACATACACATACACACATACACACATACACACACACATACACACATAATGATGCATACACACATACACATGCATACACACAGACACACACACATACACACACACATACACACATAATGATGCATACACACATACACATGCATACACACAGACACACACACATACACACACACATACACACATACACGCACATACATACACACGCACATACACACATACACACATATATATGCATACACACACATAGAGAAACATACACACACATATGCATACATATGCATACATATGCATACATAATGCATATGCATATGCATACATACATACTTACATGCATACACACACATGCATACATAATGCACATGCATACATACACATACTTAATGCATACACACACATATGCATACATAATGCATAGACACACATACACACACATATGCATACATAATGCACATGCATATGCATACATACATGCATACACATACACACATAGACACATACACACACATAGACACATACACATGCATAAACACATACACACTCATAGACGCACACACATACACATAGACACACACACATACACACACACATATACACACACATACACACATAATGATGCATACACACACATACACATGCATACAGACATATACACACACACACATACACACATATATGCATACACACACAGAGAGAGACATACACACATATACACATACATGCATACATATGCATACATAATGCATATGCATATGCATACATACATACATGCATACACACACATATGCATACATAATGCACATGCATACATACACATACTTAATGCATGCACACACATATGCATACATAATGCATACACACACATGCACACACATATGCATACATAATGCACATGCATATGCATACGTACATGCATACACATACACACATAGACACATACACACATACACATGCATAAACACACACTCATAGACGGACACACATACACATAGACACACACACATACACACACATATACACACACACACATACACACATAGACACATACACACATAATGATGCATATACAGACATACACATGCATACACACATACACACACACATACACGCACACACATACACACACATACACACATATATGCATACACACACATAGAGAGACATTCACACACATACACATACATGCATACATATGCATACATAATGCATATGCATACATAATGCATATGCATACATAATGCATATGCATATGCATATGCGTACATACATAATTACATGCACACACACACATATGCATATGTAATGCACATGCATACATACACATACTTAATGCATACACACATACATATGTACACGTATATATATTGATCTGCAACCCATTTTGTTTTATATGTTAGTTATTATGGATCATAGTAGAGAGAGAAAGGCGAAACTCACTCTCATAAAAAGTCTTATGGGAGCAAGAGTTCCATCTTATACTCTAGGGGCCATCATGCATGATTACTTAGAGATGTCTGATGATGAGTTGGATTATATGATCCAGATGCTTACCGTGCGATCAGAGGAGGGCTCTTCTACGGCTCCACATGTAGGAAGACAGCTATCTGCTCATAGGTATGTTTTTTTTTCATAAACTTTTTTAATGATATTATAACACATATATTTATTTATTTTTATCTATCTATTTTCAAGACACCTATACCACCTCCAGATCATGATAGTAGAGCAGATTTGCCTATGAGGACATGCATAGGCACCTTACGACTAGAGTGCGATATAGAGCCAGAGGGGAACATTGTGTACATAGGGAATGGATTGGAGTTCAAGAGAACAATGCGGGCATTATGCGACTCTTACCTACACGTTGTCCACTTACCATGGAAGTAAGTATAAATTTTACATATAAATTGAAATAAATATCTTATGTTTTATTTACATGATTTTTTGTATTTTTGTAGTGAGCATGATGAGAGGGATAAAAAATGCGTACTTAGTTCACTTGAGATAGAGTTTGGGACAGGATGGTCGCATAAGTGGTGTCTAAAAGAGATGCGGACACTTATGGCTTATCGTCCCGATAATGCACGGTACGCACTGCTTTTATGTATATATATGTGGATATGAGTATGTGTGTTTATGTATGTATGTATATGAGAGAGAGAGAGAGAGAAAAGAGTGAGTCTAGAGGTACAAATACATGCATACACACACATATACATCATACATGCACATTTACACACACATACACATACATGCACATTTATACATACACACACATACATGCACATTTTTACACACACATACACATGCATGCAGTTACACACATATAATGAATACACATAGACACATACACATACTCACATACATATACACATGCATAATCATATGTACACACACATAGACTCATATAATCATATTTACATGCATATATACATATACACATGCATATATACACACACACAACACATGCATATGCACATATAGATACACATACATACACAACACATGCATATGCATAAATAAATAAATCCTATTTTTAAAATCCTAATTTGAAAACACTAATTTCGATATTATGGTTTTAAAACCCCTAATTTAAAAACTCTAATTCAACCTTCTAGCCATATGATTGAAGTATATGTACACATTGCATCTATTCCTCTGATGTCCTACTAGAGAGATGTCTCTCCTCCCAACCTTATGCCTCTATATATAGCTACTCGAATCAACAAGGATCATAATATATATAACGATATATACACATCATATAGATACACATACATAAATATCAAATGGAGTAGATATATTATGCATCACACATACATGCCTAAATGCACACATAAATATATATATATATACATGCATACATATTTACATGTACACATTTACACATAGACGCATATACATATATACATGTACACATCACATATACATGCCTACATGCACACATAAATATATATATACATGCATACATATTTACATGTACACATTTAAACATAGGCACATATACATATATACATGTACACAATTATAAAAACTTGCATATATTACATGAATACATGAATATTTTACATAAATGCATATGCATATATACACATATGCATACTAACACATGTATACATATATCACACACATGCACACACATACATGTACATGAAAAAAAAAAAAATATATATATATATATATATATATATATATATATATATATATATATATATATATATATATATATATATATATATATATATATATGCATGCTAACATATGTATACATATAATACACATCTATACACACACATATGCATACATACATGATAGAAATTTGCTCTTCGAAGATAAATCTATGTATAAAATAATTAGGCATACCCCTGAGCTTCATGTTCTAACTTAAAAGAACATGATTTCATCTCTCTAGTAGGATTCATCGTTATTCAAGTTAATAAAAAATCTATTATATGATATCCATTCAGAAGCTTCAAGTTATTGATCGATAACAAGAGTAGAATTTACTATCTAATCTGCTCATATGTTTTCATTATTGCAATCATTTTGGTAAGACATCAATATACTCTCATCTTCATTATTCTTATTGATTTCATTTATTTCTTCTATTGTTAAATCTGTGTTCTCCTAAGTCACATCATCTATTGATGGATGAATATCTATTTCAGGTAATTCCTCTTCCTCATCAATAGAATTAGCATGTAGAGAATTATCCTCTTCATCAAAAAGATTAATATCATTATCACGTATAATGAGTCTAATTTCTCTTTCAGATGTTGATGTATCAGTATCTGATGTTGAATCATCAAGAGGACTTTCTTCAATCTCTCTAACAATAAACTGTTCAAACAATGACCTACCTCTAGGTTGCACATGAATGACTTGCCACCAAGGATGAGCATCTGGGTTTTTATAAAAAAATGCTTGTTCAATATGCCTAGGAAGAATATATGGTTCTTTAGTAGATCGCATTACCTTGGAAGAATCAATTGCCCAAAACCCAGATAATTCCTTTCTTAATGTCGAATTACTGCCTTTATACTCGGCTCGAAACTAGTCAACCTTCAAAATGGCCTATCAAAATATATAAAAACAAAAACCCATTATAGGTGCTTAAAAAAATAACTAACTCTATCATAAAAAATATAAACTTCTTTCTACCTGTTTGAATGTACGAAATGAAATTTCGTAGATACCAACAATAGTTCCTATGTAACCAAGTTCGCCATCTATAAGGTTCGTGTCTTTTGAGCTAGCACGTGATAGTTGCTTGAAAGAAGCAACAATACTAGAATCCTCTGTTTTACATAAAGAATCAATGGCTTTGATTCTAATATGCTGTCCAAAAGCCCACATATTAGTGAACATTCAAGCCTGCAAAAGAAATTCAATTAGTAAATAGAAACTAATATACATATATGAAAAAAATATAATATTATTAAAATAAAATTACCTTTCATTCACAACCTATCATTAACTCTCTCTGCTCATCTGAGATTTCTTCATTATTTGTGTTGGCGTGTTGCAAACGACTATATAGCCAATCCGTGAAAGAAGATATATTTGTAATCTCATTATTATCGAGATTACATCTATATCTTCTGTTTTTTTGCCTTTTACTTCAGAGATTTTGAAGTTCCTATTCGTACTCGCTAAGGAATGCTTGCATGCATTCGCTATTATATGCTACAAAAGTAGAAACATCATTTTTTTCTTGAAATGTAAATAAGAATGGAACTCCCTTACCTGACAGTACCTCATCTGTTATTTTTGAAGAAGACTCGTTGGTCCATGCACATGGAGCTTCTTCATGAACTCTTTCAAGGTACTCACTAATGTAATACATGCACTCTTCAAGCATCCAACCCTTTGCCATGGATCCTTCTGGTTTCGCTCTTTGTCGGACATAACCTTTTAATATTCCCATAAATTGCTCGACCCAAAACATCCATCGAGTGTTGACAACACCTGCAATCTCTATTTCATCTATAAGATGGACTAACAAATGAACCTGAATATCAAAAAATGAAGTAGGAAGTTCTTCCTCCATCAAACATAGTAGCTCCTTGCATTCACGTTTTTTTTGTCAGATCGAGTTTTTGTCAATATCTTTGGATGTAATCCACCTATACATATCATAAAAGCAATTATAAAGAAGTTAATTCAAAAATAAAAGATATCCAATATTCATACATATTAAATATAAAAGTATCATAATTACCTTATAAGTGATCCAAGACGATAGATCACATCTCGTACTCCTTTCGTTGTACATCCATCGATAAACAAAGGTAAAATATGTTTCAAAAAGTTATGCCAATCATGGGTCTTTAACACAGATAAGCTCTTATCATCCATAGTAAACATGTTTTGAAAAGATGCTCCATATCCTATAGGAGTCTTAATCAATTGAATTCTATTGTTGATAGTCTGTATCTCTTTTGTTGTAAGTACCCAAGGAGCAGGTGCATAAGTCGTTTCTTGTCGATGTCTATCAAAAACTGGCCATAACTTTGGTTTTGATTTTTGATCTTTCAAATCATTCCTTGATGCTATGGTATCTTTTAGTCCAAGAAGATGTTGCCATAGTGAATAACCAATATTTTTGAATATATGCATAGGATCAAGAAGATGACATACTTTTAACTCTTTCCAATACTCCAAAGAATACCATATTGATATGTTCTCTACGAGTGCCAATTTTCCTTTACCTCTCTTCACATACTCATTATCAGAATCATCACTGAAGATTTCTGATTCTGGATCTATTAGAGGTCCATCTGTCCATTTTTTATACCAATCCATAGGCGTCATAGGTTTTGGGCACTAACCTATTTCAAGCTTTCGATTAAAATGTATCGCTTCTCTTTTAGATCTTAATGGATGATCATCAGTCAAGAATCGTTGATGTCGAAGATAAATATTTTTGTTGAGATTCTTACTATAGATTGATCTCAACCAATCACCACAATATGGACAAGCTTTATAACCCTTAGTAGATATTCCTACATCATGAAAATGATAAAAATATAATTAGATTAAATCATATTTATTTACATGCATATTGAATAAAAAAATTACATCAATACCTGAACAAACACCATATCCTGGAAAATTGTGAATAGTCCAAGCCACAATATCACGAATCGTAATATGTCTTTCATTGATGCTTTTTGATACTTCAATGACATTAATACCTCTCCATAACTCTTGGAGATCGTTAATGAGAGGATCAAGATATATATTCATATCATTAACTTGTGTTTTGCCTGGGATTAAAAGTGAAAGCATTAAATGTTCCCTTTTAATGCTAAGATATGGTGGAAGATTGTAGTTCATGACTACCACTGGCCATGTTGACCATTTACTGGATTTCATGGAGAATGGATTAACCCCATCTAATGCAACTCCTAACTTTAGATTCTGTCGATTTTGTGCAAATTCAAGCCATGTAGAATCAATATGCTGAAAAGCAACACTATCATGAGGAATTCTGATTATTCCATCAATACTTTTATGATCATGTCCCCAAGTCAAAAGCTTTGATAATTCGGGGCTTTGAAACATATGTCTAATCCATGGAGCCAATGGAAAATGTCTCAATACCTTTTTTGGGATTTTACCTTCTTCGCCCTTATATCGAGGAGATTGACATTTGGGACATGTCAAAGAGTCTGCATATTCACCTCTATATAAAATACAATTGTTAGGACATGATGTATACATTGATAATCTATACCAAGATTGTTGATTATCTTCTTCATTTCATCATGCGAGGTAGGAAGAATATTCTGACTTGGTAAAAACTTTTCAGATAATAACCTCTAAGTTCATCAAAAAAAGATATATTAAAAAAGTAAATAAATAAATATACATATGTATATGAATATAATTTTATATATGTGTATGCTTATGTGTATGTGTATGCTTATGTGTATGTGTATGTGGATGTGATTATGCATGTGCATGCGTATACATATGTGTATGTGTATATGTATATATGTATGTATATGTGTTTTATAGGTGTATATGTATGTATATATACGTATGTGTATATGTATGCATATATGTATATGTATATGTGTATACGTGTGTATGTATGTATGTATGTATGTATATATGTATGTGTATGTATGAATGTGTATATATGTAAGTATATGTGTGTATGCATGTGTAGCTGTGTATATTTGATTTCATTTTTAATTGTTTTCTGTATATTGTGGATTGCAAATTTTCATATCTAGACCATTGAATCCTCTGGCAGTTTCCCTTTTTATAGTCTATTACCTCTCTTGCTAAGTTGTTTACAGATATTAAATAGCCATTACCAAGGAAGGTATTAAGTCATATGGAAAATGGGAGGATTAAATTTTTCTCGAATATTTTGAAAGATGCATTAATAGTTTTAAAAGATGGGCGGACAAAAAGTGTCCATTCAATTCAAGTTCTTGTTCTTACCTTATCTAAAGTAAGAATAAAAACCTGCATTGAATGGACACTTTTTGTTCGTCCATCCTTTAGAATTATGTTTCCATCCTTCAAAATCTTCAAGCTAAATTTGCACCTCCCATTTTACATGTGACTTAATACCTTCCTTGGTAACTGCTATTTAATATTTGTATAATTAGCAGCACAGGTATTAGGTCGACTAAAATAGGAGAAACATATGTGTCAAGAAGATTCTAAAGGTTGGGTGGAAAATTTTAAAGGTTAGATGGACAAAACATCTTCAATCGATATAGGTATGTATAATTTGACCTTACTCTCATAACATGTGTATGTGTGTATATGTGTGTGTATGTTTATATGTGTGTGTATGTTTATATGTGTGTATGCATTCATGTATATTATGTGTATGTTTATATATGCATGTATTTATATATATATTTATGCATATATATATATATATATATATATATATATATATATATATATATATATATATATATATATATATATATATATATATATATATAGAAAATTTAAAATTATACCTTAATAGTGTCAAAACACATACATTACTCCATCCAAAATGATTTTGAAGATTGAGAATAAGTAAGCTCGCACTTAGTCGTGTCAAACGACTTCCTTCATATACATGCTTTAGACATTCCTCTCGAAGATATTTCTCATTTTTAGAAATATCAATGCTCTCACTGTCATTTTGATACCAATCCTCAATAAAAACTGCCATGCCATCATCTTCATCATTGTCACACAAATCTTGTACTTTATCTTCTTTTGAATATAGATCTTTCAACCTTGCATATTCCACAGGATTACTTTTGCAAAGCCTCCTCATAGAAGCTTCTGATAAATGAGGTCTTATTGGCAATTGTGAATGGTGTGGAGGAATAGCATCAACGTCATATGTTGGAATCTACACATATAAATAAAATTCACTAGTATTCTATAAATGAATAGAAATTAAACTTTCAATATAAAATTAAGTATATAAGTTATTAAATATGGATAGAAAATTTTTAGTCTCTCTAGCTAAAAGGTGCTCTTGGAGGTCTACGCCATCCATAATTCACTAATAGTTCATCACCAGCATGTAATGTAGTAATAGCATTGACAACTATGTATCTTGATACATCTCTACTCATGTATGGTGATTCATGACTATTTTCATGCTCCTCAAATGTGCAATTAGTCCTCAAACTATTATGTAACCCTCGACTACTATTTATTAAACCTGCTATATTTCCATGTGTGTAAGGTCTTCCGTCAATATATAATCTTTCATTTTCTGCATGTAAAATCCTTCTACTAGTAAGCGATGTTGCGTTCAAGCATATTCCATAAGTACTCATGCTTTGAACATAACGTGAAAGTCGATACCAATCTCCCCATCCATATATATGACCACAAAATAACATAAGAGTGACTTCAGAGTTCGAAGGCACATACAAATCCTCTACAATAAAGAGACCACGATGAGCATTAGTAATAATGGATGGAGCAATCATATAGAGATTACCCCAAAAGTTGAAAACCTCTCCATCTAAAGGAAGTGTTCCTCTATTGCATCCTCCATATCTTCTTCTATCATATGTTTGTACTAAAGAACGATCACAGGCTGGCAATGGATAATCTCCAACTGTTTCAGTCTCTAAACCAGGAGGTAGAGGATCTCTAGAAACCTCTGCTTGTAATTGATGAACAGCAAGTCCATTATGTGTACGAGGTATATTAACATTATGAGAAAAATTATCATCATCATCATCGTCGAGCAAGTATTCTTATATATCAACAGTAATTTGATTTTGTATATGGTCTTTAAATAAAATAATGACATTAATTTATATAAAAAATACATACCCAAGCATTATCACGTTGACCAAATGATGGTGCACCCTCAAAAGTACCATACTCTACCTCATGTTCAATACATTCCAATCGTGGTCCTCGATGCGTGCCATAACAAGAGTTACACCAACATATAATATGCTCTTGATAGTAAACTTCATCATAATTCCTATCGGAGGATGCATGTGAATTCGTTGCATGGGTAGGAGGTGGTGGAGTACCCTCTGATTGATCAGAATGTGATTATAATAAGAAACAAAAAAATATATAAGTTATGTATCCATCAAATATATTTGAAATTAAATGTTTGATATACTTACACTATATAGTCATTGCATGATGAGGAGATGGTGGTGGAGTTCCATCTGATTGATCAGAATCTATAGATGATGGTATTTGATATTAATAATCTGATTATTTACATACACAAAAAATTCACATATACATATTTACACAGACACACATATTCACATATACACATTTACACATACACACATAATCACATATACACAAATACACATTATTGTGGGATAAATGCATGTATTTTCTATGAATGAGTGTATATGCATGCATGTGTGTGTACGTATATATGTGGATATGTATATGTGTGTTTATGTTATATGTATGTATGTGTGTGTATATATGTGTATGTATTCTGATTTTTTTTCTGTTTGAGATTAAATTAACAGGAGATATTGTATGGTGGAAAAAAATAAGAGATGACCTAACATACCACCTGAGATGTGGGAGTTTTTTCATAGACAGCTACGTCTTCAGGAGTCACTTCCTCAGCAGAAGGTACACAAATTAATAGTTTATATTTATAATTTTCATATATTTTAGTAATTTTTTACATTTAATTTATTTAGTTCTTTTTTCTTAAATAAACAGGCTGCTGCAAAGAAGAGAGTGGAGTCGGACCACACATCGCACCTAGGCCAAATGGGCCATAATGGTTTTGTAGCTACATTTGTAAGTATATGTGTTATTGTGAGTATATATTTTTTTTTAGTTAAAATGCAAGCAACTAATCTTTTTTATTTGTTTCAATGGAGCGAAAGGATTATGGTCGATATCCTATGAAACATGAGACCGAGTATGCTACACATTTTGGATATCGGCGTTTGAGCGAGTATAAGCGAGATCATCTGGATGCCTTTGTGTGTATTACTAAATTTTATATAATTATTTTATTTTCATGAATGGTTTAATTGTTTTACTTATTTATGTTTGGTATATGTAATAGAGGAGTATTATGGAGAGGCAGATATGGATGAGGTGAAGAGACAGACACAGGAGGGACGATCTCGATCATCATAGGGTGATCATGATGATGAGGATGAGGATGATCAAGATGATCATGATGCTGTTGATGATGATGATCATCATCATGATGATGACGATTAGGATTCTAGTTGATTATGACATTGGATTATATGTATTTACATTGATATATATATATATATATATATATTATCTATATATTTTTCATTTCAATTATGTTTTGAATTGTGTGTATGGTATTAAGTAATGAAGAGTTTTGTTCTATTGATTGTTATTATTGTTTATATTAAGCATGTGTTTTAATACTTTAATTATATAATTCATTCATATGTGTGTATGTAAGTGTATATGTATGTGTGTATATGTATGTATGTGCATGTGTATGTGTGTGTATATGTATGTATGTGCATGTGCATGTGTAAGTGTATATGTGTGTATGAGTATGTGCATGTGTATGTGTATGTGTGTGTATATGTATGTGCATGTATATGTGTAACTTTATGTGTATATGTGTGTATGTGCATGTATATGTGTATATGTATGTATGTGCATGTGTATATGTGTGTGTATGTATGTGCATATATATGTGTATATATGTGTATATATGTGTATATATGTGTATATATGTGTATATATGTGTATATATGTGTATATATGTGTATAATGTATGTATATGCATGTCTATATGTATGAAGCATGCATGTGTATGTGGATGCATTTCCATTTGCATCCATGTGCATGCATGTGGATGTGCATATACATGTATTTACGTATATGTTAATGTGTGTATGTGTATATATATATATATATGCAATAATGCATGCATGTAAGTCTTTTTATGTGGTTGTAGAAATGTTTGTGCATATGCATGTGTATGTGTGTATGTGTGTATGTCTAAATGTATGTGCACAATTATCTGTGTGTATGTGCATGTGTATATGTGTATATGTGTGAACATGCATCTTCATCATGTATAAGTGTATATGTGCATATCAATAAGTGTGAGTATGCTATCTAATGAAAATAACATAATTCAAATGATATACAAAGAATAGAAATTGTACTTACAATAGTTAGCCATACTTTTTGCTTGGCTAGCTTCTTGAATAACCTGCAATAAAGAGAGAAAGAAGAGAGAGAGAGAGAGAGAATTCAAAGAGAGAAAGATGTAGAAAGAGAGAAATAGAAACAGAGAGAGACAATAAGAGAGTTCTTAGGAAAAACAACAATTATGCATATACTTGTTTCAGCTTGTTAGCGCAGCACAATTGCGAACGTTGGAGAGCTCTTCGATCAGATGCATGAAAATGCCAATCGAAGAGCCTCCAAATTTTTAATTTTTTTTGTCAACAGACCATTGTGTAAGCGATCGTAACGCGTCGTATAACCATTGGAGTTGGCATCGCATAAGCGACATTTTTTTGCGTCGCTTATGCGACATTTTTAGCATCACTTATGCGACGCAAAAGCATCCCTTATGCGACGCTTTTTAAAACCGTCACCTTAGCAATGCTCTATGCAAGCGTCGCACACCCCGTCGCATAGTACGTCGAAAAAAACGTCGTTTTATTCGTCGTTTAATCAACAGTTTGCGAGCAACGCTCATTGCGATGCATTTTGCAATTTTATAGCGACGAAATTGTGTTGCGTTAACCGTCGCTATGCACCCGTATTCCTTGTAGTGAAGGGGACACTAGCATGATGCAATCAATTGGCATTTGCATGGAACAAGAAATGGAGTACCAACCACAATTAGAGTTCGAGGAGGAAGAAGACATTCTCAATTGGCTGCGGGGAGGCAACTCTTCCTCTTGTTTTGGAGTTGTCTAAATAATACTTGCACAGATGAACGTTATGATGAGAATGAGGATAAAGTTTAGGTTAATGATTAGGAGAACTCATCATAGACCACAAAAGGGGGAGGAAGACACCCCTCAAGCACAACTTGGAGGAGGATGCAACAACAAGGGAGAAGGAAGTTACTAAAGTTAAAGAGAAGGTAAAACATACTAGTGAGGAATGTTCTTTGCCAATTCAAGAAATCCCGGTAGGATAGATGTAGGACAAAGAAGAATACATTGAGATCGAGAACACTCATGCTTATGCAACAATGCAAGAAAAGCTATTGGAAGAAGAAAGGGTTGGAGATGAGTAGGTATATACCATGGTCGATAGAAACCTAGTCAAAGAAGTACAACTAGGCACTCAGGAAAATAATCATCCAATTTTGGTGGCCACTTGGTTGTGGAGCCACCCACAGCTGCTTGAAAAGGTAAAACCTTTCTTGAAACACTATCTAGATATTTTTGTGTGGCATTATAAAGACTTAGAAGGAGTGCCTACCAATTATGGAGAGCACAAAATCCCTCTTGTTGATGAAGCTAAACCAATAAGAGGAAAGAGTTATAGACATAACCCAAAATCTACTGAAGCTATTTATTTGGGAATACAGAAGATGGAGGATGCAAGAATCATCATTCCTATGGAACACTTAGAATGGCTTTCACCAATGGTTATAGTACCAAAGAAGAATACCAACAAAATCAGGATTTGTGTTGACGTTAGTTTGCTATTTCATAGAGGAGTAGGTTTATGCATTGCCCAGGTGTGAAGCATTGGCAGGAGATTAAGTGCATCTTTTCCTACTTGAGTGGTACCTGACTAGTTGGTTTGTTTTATGCGAAGGGGGGGATCACTACCACCAGATTTGCATGCTTTTTTTGACTCTGACAAGTCTGGTTGCTATGACACTTGTGTGTCCACTAGTGGCTTTCGCTTCATGCTTAGTAGCTCATCTATATCTTGGTTGAGCAAGAAGCAGCCTACTGTGACCACTTCTAGTTGCGAGGATGAGTATAGGGTAGCTTTCATAATGAGTACTGAGTGTGTGTGTGTGTGTGTGTCTTAGATGCCTTATTGTTGATTTGGGTGTTGGTCACTCTTTTGCCACCACCATCTTCACTGACAGTTAGAGCACATTGGCAATTGGGAGGAACCCTATGTTCCATTCTCACACTAAGGACATTGAGGTGCACTATGATTAATGTCAAAAGGAGAGGTTCTCTGTTGGAGAGATCAAATTGTCATATGTGCCCATGCAAGAGAACATTGTAGACCTTTTCATGAAGGATCTGCCTAGGGAGAAGCTTGAAGCTTTCCACAAAGCTTTGGTCTTACTTCCTTTTGTGGATTGATTGCACATAGCTTCGCGCTTCCTTATATGCAAGTGCCAACTGCATCACTCGGAGGGGGGAATTTGTTGATATATTTAGGTAGTGATGTGTGTGAACACACTAGGACTATCGTGGAACTTTTTTCCATCTTTCGGAGGTTTTCTTCCCTCCGCTTGTATACACACCTATAGCCCTAATGGGTCACTTATCTTTGTTCATTCTAGTGGTAATACATCCAGTATTGTGTGTTGTGTTGTGTTGTGCTCCAAGTTTCATCTTGTGTTGCCTGCGTGCTAGATCTCAAAATCCAACATGTGTCACATAGAAGGTTTTCAATTCTTCCATATATAAAGCATTCCTTCTAGCCCCAAAACTCTCTATTGGCAAGCTAATAGACAAAGTGTGAGTTTGACCTCTAAAGCAAGAAAATAAAATATTAGATTCATGTCAAAAGCATGTTAATCTACTCTTTTTGAGTACCAATGTATTATATCTACAAACTCTACCAATAAATCTAACTAGCAAGAGACTAAGACATCTACCAAGACCACAGGGGTAAGAGAGAGCACGTATCCACCCATCCAACTCTACCCATATATGTATATATATATATATATATATATATATATATATATATATATATATATATATATATATATATAAGCCAAGGGGGTGCATGTTGTTGGACTTATCGAAGTATCGAGCCAAGTGTCCCTCATGTGGATACTGTCCCAAGGGTCACCACATGACTTCTAATTTCCCAAAGGCTATCAAATGCCGTCAAATTCATGTAAGGATTCTTCTCTCATATACACCCCAAGGTGGTATGTAGAGCTTCTCCCAAGACTATGTTCTCACACCTTAAGATAAATCAAACCTAATCTTCACACCCAATTGATTTAGAGCTCATATGAATCAATACCCAAAGAGTTAAATGAAGGGTTCACTCAAAGATTCTATCATGATCCAAGGGTAAATCAAGGGTTAAACAAAGGAAAATATGTTGGAACATCAAGCTTACATTATGCTTGAGGTGGATTTGATCTACATCAAAGGCTATCATGTCGAAAGAATATCTGTTGGAGAGTTCTTTTATTTATGCTCACTTATTGTACTTTTTTTAAAAAATATTTTTCATGGATCTTTTACCAT
Source organism: Ceratopteris richardii (assembly GCA_020310875.1). NCBI lineage: Eukaryota > Viridiplantae > Streptophyta > Polypodiopsida > Polypodiales > Pteridaceae > Ceratopteris > Ceratopteris richardii. The sequence goes on from CM035435.1 coordinate 129,377,780, forward strand.
TGTAAAAGCCTTGACCTTTACACATGTAAACTTAGAAAGATAGAGCCTAAATCCCACAAATTTGTGGTGGTTGAGTTGCATTCAATCAAGCAATCAATCACCTAAAAGTAGATCAAACCAGATCTTCACTTTTCCTAGATGGTAGGAAAGTGAATTGATTCCTTCAAACAACCATTTCCACGTTCATTTGAATTCAAATTCCACTTGTAGAAGTTGTGGAGCACTTCTAGAGTCTATATAAAGACCTAAAGCACTTGTACAATACATGGAAGAAATATACATACACTTGTGACCATCATTGTCTTGCTCCAATTTTCTGCATCATCTTCTTTGCCAATAGTAATCTTGGAGAGGTTGCTGCTCTGTCTCCAGAGCTCCAAATTGAGTGGAAGATGTTTTGTTGTAAGATATTCGTGCCTAGTTTATGGCTCTAAATTTTGATAGCATTTGGTTTAGTAGATTGGGAGAGATCTCAGTTTTTCTATCTCGGGGTCAATCTCTACATATTCCTAAAAAATAGGAGGTACCATCATTGAGTGTCTGATTCATTCATATAGCATATTTTGCTTATTCCTTATACTTTTATGCATTCTATACATTGAACCCTATGTGTATCACCCCCATAAAAGGATTTTTTCTAATTCTAATCACGCTGGTTGCTATGGGCATTTAAAGTTCATTGTCTCTTCCATAGATAGTAAATCTTTACATATTTATTTTGTATCAGCTCTTTCTCCTTGATGCTCCAAAGTACATAGTGCATTTCTTTGCACCTATCGCATGCCTATAAGGTCTATTTGAGTCTCCATAAGCTCAAGGGCTAGTCTTGTGCCGGTTGGCTGGACCAAACTTCGTCGCTTTGAAACACACTTTTCTACCTCCTACAAGCTTCTCCAAGTTCTTTCAGTGGTATCAGAGCTAAATCAAGATGGGTGACAGCTTTCCCTCAATGATCGAGAAGCTTGATCGACACAACTACGCGGCTTGGCAAATTAGAATGGAGGCCTATTTGCAAGGTAGAAATCTTTATGGAATTGTAGCAAGTGATGAAGTTATGCCTATTCTAAGATCCAAAGGAGGACCTACACAAGAGGAGACAGATAAGCTCACACTTTGGTGCACAAGGGATGCTCAAGCAAGGTCGTACATAGTAAACTCTATCTCTAACTTTCTATTACCACACATTAGAGGATGCAAGACATCTCAAGAGACTTGGGATGCCCTCGAGACTTTGTTTTCTGCTAGTACCTAAGCAAGAAAGAATCATCTTTGGAACGAGTTCAACCAAATGAAGAAGACACCTAAACAAACTATCATAGATTTTGTTACCAAGGTCAAGTAGGTTGTGGATCAGTTAGCATCTATTGGAGAGTTGATTGAAGAAGAGGCTATCATGCAGCAAATTCTCAACGGCATTCAAAGTGATAAGCATTGCATAAAGGAAGGTAACTCCTATCATGGTAATTCAACCAGTGCTCTATATGCAGATAAGAAGGATAAGAAGAAAGGCAAGAAGAAGGAAGAAGATGAAGAAGAGACTTCCCAAGCCAACTTAGCAAGCAAGAGCAAGTGGAAAGGGAAGAAGAAAGGACCAAAGCAAGATAAAGCCAAAGGTCAGAATGTTCAACCTGTTGGAGAAACACTCACTAATTGGACATATATTTGAAGGTCAAATCTTAGGAAGAAAACCCCATGCCTATGTGAAGGGACAAATTCACAAATGTATCATATTTGTAAAGTTAGTTCACTTTAGTTCTAGAAGTTTTTTTTTTAAATCACGAGAATACGAAAATCTATATAAGTTAGTTTGTATCAACTGACGCGGAGAGAGAGTGAGAGAGAAGAAGTAGAAGAAGGAGTTCATTTTATACGACTGAGTATAGTCGGGCTTCTCTGAGTGAGAAAGCATCTGTAAAACTTCTAAGTTTTCATAGCTATGAGAAAGAACTGAGTAAAGTTCTGTGTATGAGTCTCTCTCCATCATCTCCATAATTACCTACTGTGTGATGAGTTAAAAAGATCAAGTTTTCCAAGCAACTCGATGCCTGGCATCGAATCTCTGCTGATAAGTCATATTTTCATTTATATTTTTCATTCAGTACTGAAGTGTTTTGAAAACATGATGTTGTTGGAGCAACTCGATGCCTGGCATCGAATTCCAATTGATAAGTCATATTCGAAGTGTGCATGAAATCACCTATAGTTTTGGTGTCCAAAAGATCAAGGTTTTATGCGGGAAGTCGATGCCCGGCATCCAATCCCTGCTGAAAAGTGGCCAAAAACATCCCAAGTCGATGCCCGGCATCAAATTCTCGTTGCAAGTCGATGCTAGGCATCGAATTTTAATTTTAAACAGGCGCTCTTACTATAACAGGAAAGATTTCCAATTTTGGAAGGTCAAACAGGGTCATCTTGTGAGAGCCATAACTTGAGTTCTAGAGATCCGTTTGATTCATATGATAGCTTATTGGAAAGCTCTACTCTTCTAGTTTCAGTCTATAACGTTTCATGGAGAAATAATACTTGAGCTAGGAGAAATTAGCAAAATACTGAAGGTATGTCATTTCGGTGACTAGGAATTTCTGTAGAAGCAAAGTTCTCACTTTAGGCTATCATTTCTCAAAGTTTGGAGTGGCAATGAGTTATTGGTGACCATAGAGGTGTTCTAGTGTCACATTAATTCATTTCTTGTGGTGTTTCATACATCAACAAGTGGTATCAGAGCAGAAAGGTCTTGAAGATCAGAAGGCGGCAAAGGTACGAGAAGTTTTGGAAAGTTTTCCATTAAAGTTTCAAAGGTGAAGCATTTGAAGACACAAGGCATTAAAAGGTTACTTCAAAAGTATCTTCATACACAAAGAACTCCAAAAGGTATTATCCTTTATCTTTTAAGCTCACAGGTTGCAGCAGAAGGAAAGGAGTATGGCAGATCATATCTCCATTGACAAACTGGACAGAGATAATTACCCCGCATGGGTAATGAGAATGGAAGCCTTACTTATGAGTAAGGATCTCATGATATATGTTACAGGTGAAGAAGAGAAGCCAATATTTGAAGATGAAAGCCGACCAAAGAAAGAAGAACTTGATGCTTTAAAGCATTGGCAGAAGAACGATGCAAGTGCAAAAGCTTACATTTACAATACAATCTCTGATCATTTGCTACCACACATCAGAGGATTGGAATCATCTTAAGATATATGGAATGCATTGGAATATCATTTCCAAAGCACTACTAAAGCACGGAAAGCAAGTCTATGGGTAGAGTTTACAACATTCAAGAAGAAGCCAAGTCAAAGTATTAGTGATTATGTCACTAAGATGAAGGATCTAGCAGATAGTCTTGGATCCATAGATGAAGATGTTGAAGATCACAGATTGATTGCTCAACTACTTGCAGTTTTGAGAGGAGATGAAAGGTGGAAACCTTTTGTCTTATCAAAAGAACTTTCATTAAATCATTATGTTCCAGATTTGAATCAATTACTTGGTTTGCAAGACTTGAAGGGAGATGGAGATAAAGGTCAAAGTTCTGCAATGTACATGAAGAACAAGAAGAAAGGAGATAAAGGTAAAGCAAAGGATGAAGAGGAGTCTAGTTCTCAAGCTTATTATACAAGAGGTAAAGGCACTGGTAGAGGAAGAGCAAGAGGCTTTGGAAGAGGTAGAGGTAATCAAAATAACAACAAGAAGGCTTGCTGGATCTGTGGATTGAGTAATCATTTGGCTCATGACTGTTGGCACAACCAACAAGGATCAAACCAGAATCAAAACAACAATAGCAGAGGTCGAGGTGGAAGATATCAAAGTAATTTCCAAAGAGGTAGACAAAGTGAAAGAGGAGGCTATGGTAGAGGTGGAGGAAGAAGTTGGGGACAGAATCAATCCTACAACACCACCTACTACAACTATGCAAATGACACACAGAATGAAAGTCATACATCATTGATGATGAACTCAATCAGCACATCAGACAAAGAAGATCTAAAGGTATTTTACATTGACTCTGGATGTTCTAATCATTTGTCAGGAAACATAGAATTGATGTCATAATTGGAAAAAGGCATTTCTAGCCATAGTGTTCAAACAGGTGATAATACCACACATAGTGTACATTCAATTGGAAAAGTGAAATGCAAGAATGGAGCAGATTTGCTAACCAATGTTTTGTATGTTCCTACAATACCTAAAAACTTGATTAGTGTGGGACAGATAGTTGAAAAAGGTTTTCAAGTCAGGTTTACAAATGAAGGAGTATTTGTGGAAGATCCAGAGAATGGATATAATCAGATTGTCTCTGGTAAGAAAGAAGGTAGACTCTTTACTTTAAGAGTGCAAGGAAACATTGGTCAAGCTTTTCTCACACATGGTGAAGCGGTGATTACAGAACTTGATCTCTGGCATAAGAGATTAGGTCATTTCAATGAAAGAGGAATTAAAGCTATGGTTGCTAATCAGTCTGTACTAGGATTACCAAATGTGCAAAGTCAACATATGGTTTATAAATGTGAAGCATGTCAAATGGGTAAAGCACACAGGTTACCATTTCAAAAGAAAGGATTCAAACATGATGGACTACTAGAGCTCATTCATACAGATGTATGGGGACCAACAAAAGAAGGATCTATCAATGGCTCAAGGTATTATGTTCTTTTCATTGATGATGCTACAAGATGGATAACATTATATGTTTTGAAGGAAAGATCAGAAGTGTTTGGAGCCTTCAAGCATTTTCATGCATATGCAAAGAGAGTAACAGGTCAAAAGCTTAAAAGACTGAGGTCTAATGGAGGGGGAGAATACTTCTCTCAAGAGTTCAATGATTATCTTTGGAATGCAGGTATTAAGAGAGAAATAACTTGCAGGTATACACCACAACAAAATGGTGTAGCAGAAAGAAGGAACAGGACTTTGGTTGAGTTTGCTAGAGCTATGTTGAAGGAGAAGAATTGTCCAAATTATCTTTGGGCTGAAGCTGTAAATACAGCTACATATCTTGTGAATAGATTACCATGTGCAGCTCTCAATGGTATGACTCCATATGAAGCTTGGTGGGGTAAGAAACCAACACTAGATCATTGTAGAGTGTTTGGATCAATTGCATATGCTTATGTGCCATCACAGCTTAGGCATAAACTTGAACCAAAGGCAGAAAAATATGTGTTCATTGGTTATGATGAAAAGCAGATGGGTTACAGGTTGTGGAATCCTTTAACCAAACAATTTCTTGTTTCTAGAGATGTTACATTTGATGAACAAAAAAGTTGGTATGTAGATCAAAGTCATACAGCTGAAGAATTTGAAGAAGAGGTAAGAAGATGTGAGAAAGGAAAATCAATTGTGCAGGTAAATAGAGATGAAGACTATATGCAAGCAAGTACATCCAGAAGTGGATTAACAAGAAGGAATGAAGAAGCTCCTATATTTGATGAAGAAGTGTATCCAGACACATATGAAGAATGTGAACCAAGAAGGTCAAGCAGGACTAGAAGACAACCAGAAAGGTATTCTTATGATACTTCTTACATAACTCAGAAGAACTATGCATATATGGTCAAAGATAATGAAGAACCTCAGAACTATGATGAAGCTAAAGGTAAGAAGCAATGGGAAGAAGCAATGAAGGAAGAGTTCAATGCACTGGAGGAGAACAAGACATGGGAACTTGTTCCTAAACCAAATGGTAAGAAAGTAATTGGAAATAAATGGGTTTATAAAGTGAAGAAGCTTGCAGATGGAAGTATAGCCAGATACAAAGCTAGATTGGTGGTGAAAGGCTATGCCCAGACCTATGGCATAGATTATGATGAGACATTCAGTCCCGTAGCTAAGATGTCAACTATAAGGACAATCATTGCTATTGCAGCTTCAAAAGGATGGACTCTAAGTCAATTGGATATAAAAAATTCATTCTTGAATGGATACATATCAGATGAGGTATACATGGAACAACCTCAAGGGTTTATAGATTCCAGGTATCCAAATTTTGTTTGCAGGTTGAGAAGAGCATTGTATGGATTGAAGCAAGCTCCAAGAGCTTGGAACTATGGACTGGTGAAGTATCTCAATGACCTTGGATATCAAAGTTCAAAAGCAGACCCAAGTCTACTTATCAGAAGAACAGAGGAAGGTACAATCTACATTTGTATTTATGTAGATGACATTATAATCACAGGTACTTCAGATGAAGGAATCAAGGAGGTAAAGAGATTGCTTGAAAAAGAATTCAAGATCAATGACCTAGGAAAGTTGTCATACTTTCTTGGAATGGAAGTCACTTATACAGATCATGGCATATATGTGTCACAAGAAAGGTATCTTCTGAACTTGTTGAAGAAGTTTGATATGGAAAATTGCAGAGAAGCTTCAACTCCACTTGAAGTTAATCACAAGCTCAGTAAATATGATGGTGCAGACTACAAAGATATGAGGAAGTATCAATCTCTTGTGGGTAGTTTGATTTATGCTACACTAACAAGACCTGATCTTAGTTATGCAGTGGGAGTTTTGTCACAATTCATGCATTGTCCAAAGGACCCACATTGGATTGCAGGTCAAAGAGTTCTCAGATATATCCAAGGAACTATAAAGGAAGGATTATATTATCCTTTTACATCAGATTTGAAGTTGAGAGCCTATAGTGATTCAGATTGGGCAGGTAATCAAGATGACAGAAGATCAACTCATGGTTACATGATATATATTGGTGATAAGCTTGTAAGTTGGTGTTCAAAGAAACAACATACAGTAGCATTATCATCAACTGAAGCAGAGTACAAAGGACTTGTGGAAGTAGCTAAGGAAGTCATATGGATGCAGACATTGTTCAAGAGCTTAGGCATTGATCAAGGTACACCTACAATACATGGAGATAGTATGAGTTCACTTTATCTTGCAGCAAATCCAGTATTTCATGCAAGGACAAAGCACATAGAGATACAGTATCATTTTCTCAGAGAAAAGGTAATGGAGAAAGAGATTGAAGTGGAGTACATTTCTACTAAAGATCAGTTAGCAGACATAATGACAAAGAGCTTGGATGGTGTGAAGACCAGCAGATTCAAAAGCATGGCAGGAGTAAAAGAAAAGAAGATGATATGAAGAAACAGGGAATGTCAATTAGTGATTGAGGGGGAGCTGTTGGAGAAACACTCACTAATTGGACATATATTTGAAGGTCAAATCTTAGGAAGAAAACCCCATGCCTATGTGAAGGGACAAATTCACAAATGTATCATATTTGTAAAGTTAGTTCACTTTAGTTCTAGAAGTTTTTTTTTAAATCACGAGAATACGAAAATCTATATAAGTTAGTTTGTATCAACTGACGCGGAGAGAGAGTGAGAGAGAAGAAGTAGAAGAAGGAGTTCATTTTATACGACTGAGTATAGTCGGGCTTCTCTGAGTGAGAAAGCATCTGTAAAACTTCTGAGTTTTCATAGCTATGAGAAAGAACTGAGTAAAGTTCTGTGTATGAGTCTCTCTCCATCATCTCCATAATTACCTGCTGTGTGATGAGTTAAAAAGATCAAGTTTTCCAAGCAACTCGATGCCTGGCATCGAATCTCTGCTGATAAGTCATATTTTCATTTATATTTTTCATTCAGTACTGAAGTGTTTTGAAAACATGATGTTGTTGGAGCAACTCGATGCCTGGCATCGAATTCCAGTTGATAAGTCATATTCTAAGTGTGCATGAAATCACCTATATTTTTGGTGTCCAAAAGATCAAGGTTTTATGCGGAAAGTCGATGCCCGGCATCGAATCCCTGTTGAAAAGTGGCCAAAAACATCCCAAGTCGATGCCCGGCATCGAATTCTCGTTGCAAGTCGATGCTAGGCATCGAATTCTAATTTTAAACAGGCGCTCTTACTATAACAGGAAAGATTTTCAATTTTGGAAGGTCAAACAGGGTCATCTTGTGAGAGCCATAACTTGAGTTCTAGAGATCCGTTTGATGCATATGATAGCTTGTTGGAAAGCTCTACTCTTCTAGTTTTAGCCTATAAAGTTTCATGGAGAAATAATACTTGAGCTTGGCGAAATTAGCAAAATACTGAAGGTATGTCATCTCGGTGACTAGGAATTTCTGTAGAAGCAAAGTTCTCACTTTAGGCTATCATTTCTCAAAGTTTGGAGTGGCAATGAGTTAATGGTGACCATAGAGGTGTTCTAGTGTCACATTAATTCATTTCTTGTGGTGTTTCATACATCAACACAACCTTGTGTCATATGCGATAAGACCAACCACACACTCAAAATTGCTAGTTCAATGGTAAGACCCAGAAAAGAAGTGGGAAGAGGTGGATATGGTAGCAATAGAGGTAGACGTGGACACAATTTCAACAATAACAATAGAGGCTATAATAGAAAGGACTACAACAATTATTCAGAAGATCAACCACATGAAGACTCATTGCTTCTCATGAATCTAAGCCACAAAGAAGGTAAAGAAGATGACCATTTGTTCTACATAGATTCAGGATGTTCGAATCATGTTGCAGGCAACATTGCTCTTCTATCTTACTTGGAAAGTCCAAAGCATAGACATGAAGTGCAAACAGGTAATGACACAAAGCACAATGTGCAGAAGATTGGTAATGTCAAAGCTTCCAATGGCAGGACAAACATTATGAGTAAGGTTCTCTATGTACCCACTATCACTAAAAACCTAATGTGTATGCCAAATAGTTGAAAAAGGCTTGCATTTTAGGTTCACCTAGCATGGAGCTTTTGTGGAAGATCCATGTCAAGGCTTCAAGAAGATAGCCAGAGGTGAGAAGCATGGTAAGCTCTTTACTTTTGAAGTAGGAGAAACCAGAAACATAGCTCTATTCACTTTTGGGTCTCAAACCCTAAGTGAGCTTGAAGTGTGGCATAAGAGACTTGCTCATGTGAATAAAAGAACCTTGAAGGATATATGCAGGGATCAAAGCATTGTAGGACTGTCGAACATATCAAAGCAACACATGATCAGCAGGTGTGATGCATCTCAGATTGGGAAGACACAAAGACAACCATTCAACCACAAAGGCTACATCCACAACAACTTATTGGACTTAGTACATACAGATGTGTGGGGACCAAGTCAAGAACCTTCATTGGCAGGATCAAGGTATTATGTCTCATTTATCGATGACCATAGTAGATGGACTATTCTATACTTTATAAAGAGTAAGAATGAAGTGTTTGATTGCTTCAAAACATATATCGCACATGTGGAGAATCATACAGGTAGATCACTAAAGAAGCTCAGCTCTAATGGGGGGGGGGAATACTTCTCCAAAGATTTTGATGAGTTCTTGCAGGACAAAGGTATCAAAAGGCAAGTGAATACCAGGTACTCTCCTCAACTAAAAGGAATTGTAGAGAGGAGAAACAATACATTGGTTGGATCAGCCCAAACAATGCTTGAAGAGAAGAAGTTGCCACATTATCTATGGGCACAAGCTATTTCAACTGTTGTATACCTTGTCAATAGACTACCATCCAAATCACTTCAAGGTATGACTCCTTATGAAGCATGGCATGGAAGAAAACCTAGTCTTGGACATTGCAAGGTTTTTTGTTGTTTAGCTTATGTTCATGTACCATCACAAATAAGAGGTAAGCTAGATGAAAGGGCAATAAAGGGGGTGTTTATTGGATACGATTCAACTCAGATGGGCTACAGGTTTTATAATCCTTCAACCATTTAAGATTCAAGCATACTTTAGCTTGAGGGGGAGTTTTTGGACCATCAAGATTACGTTATGCTTGAGATGGATTTGATCTACATCAAAGGCTATTGCATCAAAACAATATCCATTAGAGAGTTCTTTTACTTATGCTCACTTATTCTACTTTTTTAAAAAACATTTTTCATGGATCTTTTACCATTTTAAAAGCTTTGAGCTTTACACATGTAAAATTAGAAAGATAGATCCTAAATCCCATGAATTTTTGGTGGTTGAGTTGCATTCAATCAAACAATCAATCACCTAAAAGTAGATCAAACTAGATCTTCACTTTTCCTAGATTGTAGGAAAGTGAATTGATTCCCTCCAACAACCATTCCCACCTTCATTTGAATTAAAATTCCACTTGTAGAATTGGAGCACTTCTAGAGTCTATATAAAGACTTGAAATGGCTTGTACAATACATGGAAGCAATATACATGCACTTGTGACCATCATTGTCTTGCTCCTTCAATTTTCTGCATCATCTTCTTCACCAACAGTAATCTTGCAGAGGCTACTCTCTCAAGCTCCAAATTGAGTTAGACATGGTTCATTGGAAAGATATTAGTGTCTATTTTTTGCATAAATGTTCATAGCATTTGGTTCTGTAGATTGGGAGAAATCTGAGTTCTTCTGTCTCGGGGTCAATCTCTACGTATTCTTGAAAAATAGGATGTACCACCGTTGAGTGTCTGATTTATTCGTATAGAAATCGTATAGCATATTTTGCTTATTCCTTATAATTTTGTGCATCATATACAATGAACCCTATGTGTATCACTCCCATCAAAGGATTGTTTCTAATTGTAATCACGTTGGTTGCTATGGGCATTTGAAGTTCATTGCCTCTTCCATAGATAGTAAGTTTTTTGAGCTAGTCGACGTGCGAACCTATCTGCTTTCTATCAACTCTTTCTCCTTGATGATCCAAAGTACATAGTGCATTTCTTTGCACTTACCGCATGCCTATAAGGTCTATTTGAGTCTCCATAAGCTGAAGGGCTAGTCTTCTGCCGATTGGCTGGACCAAACTTCGTCGCCTCAAAATGCATGTTTCTACCTCCTACAAGCTTCTCCAAGTTCTTTCAAAATATACATCATATTCTAAAATTTATTATCCATGTATTAAGCCTTATGAGCCCATGAATTATAGAACATCAAAACTCAAAACATAGTCTTGTAATGGATACAAGTATAATAGACAACATGAGATGCCCATAAAACTTGGATGGTTAGTATCCACCTGCCATAGTAGGTAGTCCCTTGGAAAGAGGTATAAATCGAGCCATATGGTTCAAAGAAGGCTCTTTGTGTAGGTTGTCATAATGTTTCATTGGTATCACAGATTGAGGAGAGATCTCACTTATCTTACCTTAGCTCTTCTTCTTTGAAAGAGAAAAAGGAAAGGAAGATATGATTTCTTCATAGGAGAAGAATAGAGCATGTTTTCCTTTTGAGAGAAGAGGTTTTTAGAAAACATCTCTTAGTCTATATTTTAAAAGGAACACATTTACTCGATAATTTTTCTTCACAAGAGTGTTTGGTTCTCCACTATTTTGATAGAAAAACATGGATTACTTAAGTGCATGTTCTCAATTTCGGATTAGTAGAGCATTTTGATTCGACAAAATTGCATCCAAAGGGAAAAGGAAAGTGGAATAGATTCCACTATTAGAGCTCTTTTCCTTAGATAAGATTAGAGAACAAGCAAGAGATAGAGAGAGAGAGAATTTCACCTTCTCACTTTTAGATTGTATAGATAGGAATGGCACTCTTCTATCAAAAACAAGAGGGAGATCAGTTAATCATGGTGGTTGGATCAAGCCTTGACTAGATATTGTAGAAAGACATAGTTATGCTCTTTCTAGTAATGGTTTTTTACTAGATGAGATGATCTAGTTACTAACATTAGTGAGATTGGGAATAGAGTAATGAATCTTTTTTCTTAGAGTTGCTAAGAGATAGGGATATATCTATCCATTGGTTACAAAACTCTTAGTTGGTGTTTCATCATGAGGATGATGGTTGAACAACAATTAGGAGAATGGGTACTTATGGATTATTTGAATCTCACAAGGAATGATTTTTGCATTTATAGCCTTGTTATTGTAGCATAATAAAAAAAGCCTATAATAGATTGACACAGAGTAAGACCCTCTATTGCTGCTCCAAAGGTAGAGCTTAACTTCAGTTTAACCTCCATGGAATTTGAAATGGGCTTGCAATGTAACATCCCAAACCTCTCAAGTAGGTCTAGGATATAATTCCTTTGTATGAGCATAATACCTTCTTCTTTGTACACAACTTCAATGCCATGAAAATACTTAAGATCTCCAAAATGAGAGATCCTAATGTAAACTCTAGTATTTTCCTTGATCATTTCAATTCTCTTTGTATTAGATATGATCACCTACATACACACATATGTAGACTACAAGTTCTCCTCCTTGTTTGATCAAGAGAGATGGATCTCCCTTGCGTTGGTGGTAATCACACTTCATTGAATACCCCTCTGGTTACAAGCCCCTGGATCTTGCTTTAGTCCAAAAAGAGCCTTCTTCAACCTACAAACATGATGTGGAAACTTTATAGGAACAAAACCTAGTGGTTGATCCATGTATATCTCTTCCTCCAAGTCCATTGGGCATTCTTAATATCCAATTGGAATAAAATCTATCCTTTATTTGCAGCCATTGCAATGTGTTTCCTAATGGCTCTCATCTTTTCCCTGTATATGAATATCTCTTTGAGGTCCACTCCATAGGTTTGCGAACACTTAACCAACAATATTTCTTTGAAATTAGAAACAGTTCCATTTGGCTTCCTCTTAAGTTTACACACCCAATTATTAGCTACATCCTTTATTTCCCCCTTCTTGGGCACTAGATTCCATTTTTTTCTCTCCTTATATCTTCTTGCATTGCCTCTTTTCATTCAACATAGCTTCTTGCATCTTTATAGGAGTCCGGCTCATGATCTTGAACTACTTTGATCATATATGCATAATGAATTTATATACATAATGAATTTCCATGTAAGAATCATAAGTAAACCTCTGAGGTGGATACTTAAACCTAGAAGGCTTCCTCTCTTCACCATTTCAAGGAATAAACCTCCTTTTCCTTAGAGACTTCATGTCTTTCTTTGAGGTGGCTCCTCTCTCCACCATTTTGTTTTTCATTGTCTTCAACTTCGATACAATCTTGTTATGGGATGCAAGAACACCACTTGCTAGCATGAAACTGCTATCAATCTTTCATGATCTCCCTTATTGAAGTGAGTTATTGATCAATCATTTGGTAGATCCAATGCTTATTTTAAAGAATATGGGAAAGATGCTCTGAAAGACATTGATCAGAAAGGAGGAAAGCAAAGAAAAAAGGAAGGATTTGGAAGAGTGAGATCATATGCAAGAGCTGTGGGCAATTACCAAGTCGAACTAGATATTGTTGCTACCAGGAGCTCCTTGGGTCCTTCAAAATATGGAAGAGCAACAAGTGAAGAAGTTGATTTCAGAGTTTTGGACACCTACTTGGTGCATGAGGTATCTAAAGACTACCTTCACATGGAATGACAATCTTGGAGGCTCAAGTCTCATGATTGGCACATGTTTTTAGAGTTTGTGCTCCCTATAGCTCTAAGAGATTGCCTTTCGAAAGATGTGCGAACAACCATTTATAAAATTAGTTCCTTGGTATAGTGGATCTCTTCTAATAAGATAAGGAGAGATAGCACAGAGAGTGCCAAACTCAATGCTATAGAGGCTCACTATATGGTTGATAAGTACTTTCCCACAAGTATTCTCACAATTCAGCTTCATTTATTAGTTCATGTGGTTGATGAAGTTGTAATTGCAAGAACTGTCCACAGACAATGGATACTCTTCTTGGAGCCATTCATGAGACATTAAATGGGTTTGTTCATGAGAGATCATGTCCAAAGGATAGCATGGTAGAGGATTGGCTTGTATAAGAGCCTTTTGTGTTCATAACAGAGTTTCTACACATGTCAAACCCAAAAATGCCTCGCCTATGGAGCAATGATAAAGATGTTTGTCTCGTAGACAAAGAGCCTCACGATAAAGGGATGCAAAGAAAAATGGATGCAGCTTATAAAGAGAAGGCAATGAAGTTTTGCATCATTAACTCGGAGCCCATGCAGAAGTGGTTAGAGAAGTATGAGCTTGCCAAGGAGAAAAATACAAAGGAAAGAGCTTAGTTTCGAAAGAATCATTCTACTCGCTTTTTGCCTCTTCCGAAAATTCTTTGACCTCTTCCAAACTTTCCAACGAGCACATGGCTAGATACAGCCTTCTCACAAGCAAAGATAGCAAGTGAGGATATCTCTAAAGAAGAGGAGGGGTGTGATTGGGAGTATTACAAATACGGTGCACTATTGTCACATGGAAGACACTTTCTGATCACATGCATCGACAAAAATAGGTCTACTTTTGATAGTGCGATGATAGTTATATTTCTCCAAAAAAGTAGAGCTAGTGCAAGAGACAAAAATGCTCAAGAAGGCAAGCTCGAGTATTATGGATTGATCCAAGATATCTTGAAGCTACCCTTTAGGAGGTTTGACTACTTTGTGTTTGATGTGAAATGGTTCAAAGTAGTCATCCCTGAAAGAAATGCAACAATGAGATGGGATAAGCGTGGTTTGCTTCAAGTAGGCTCCATGAAGCTATGCATAGATGAAAGAGATACATTTGCGCTTCCCAAACACTGTGAGTAGGTTGTTTTTCTGCCAGATTTGAAACAACTAGAGTGGCTATTTATTTTACAAGTCTCTCCACATAGCAGATAATTTGGTCAGGACATAGATGTACATTAGGGGAAAAAAATAAACTCTGCATGGGCCTTTTAGATTAAGGAGTGATTAGCTATGGACCAATGAGAGGAGGGTGGTGGCCATAGTCTAGTCCCTTAATCACATAGACTAGGCATTGGGTTCCCTTGTTTTCGTGTGGTCAAAGAGCTAGAAACCATCTAGAATTGGTGGTTTTTCTTAGAGGATGATTTTGAGAACCTTGAAATTCATTTAGAGCCATTCGACCCATAGAAGATCTAAGAGCCACGATTGAATTCAAAAATTCAATGCATGGAAAAATTTCCACCCTTGGATTAGCTTGAAATTGAATGGATGAGATCCATGCAATCATTACAAGAGGCCCCTTTTGGAGAGAACCATTGGATTTTGGCTTCAATCAAATGGTGCAATTTGAATTCCTTGAAGTTTGAGCGCTTAAGTTTGTAGCCATTAGATCTAGGAAGGATCTTGTGGCTTGGATTCACCCCAAACATCAGAAGGGCGCCTTTACATGGTGCCCACTAGATGTGCCTCACATCTGACAGTCGATATGCATCTGAAAAAGAGGCTCAACCCCATTCGTGTGCATCCATTAGATCTGGGATGATCCAATGGCCAAGCTTTTTGTAGAGAGAGTTCAAACTCTTGTCCCCATTCCCATGAATTCTCTTGTATTCTCTCTCTACATTAAAGTGTACTTGATATACACCATTGATTCAATCAATCTAAAGGCTCAAAGTTGCTCATGTATGAGAGAAAAAAAGAGATATTTCATCTACATTATTTTATTTTGCAATACCACTAATGGTTTCATGTGGCTCCTTAAACTCATGGATTAAGGATTTTAATCCCTAAAAATTAGGAATCCTTACAAGGCCCATGCAGGGCTCACTTTTTTCCCTAATGAGAAGAAATTCCATCTGTAGTGGACTCTTAGGTGCATTCGGTAGTCAAGGAAGAAGAGATCCTTGTCCAAGAGGAAGAGGTCTTTGAAGAATACGAGGTACACGATGAGGTAACAGATGTTGTATGAGGATGATGATCAAGAAGGGGCAACCATACAAAGAGATCTAGAAGTCACCAATGTAGAGATAGATATCCTCTGCATGTCAGATCTCTGAGAGCATGCTAGAATAGAGGATTTATGATGCAAACACTTGTATGTACTTATTTGTGTTCACTTATTTTTCCAAATTTTTTTATAGACTACTATTTTTTTATATTACCATTATTATCGTATGCTAATTATTTGAGTTTACTGTTGTAGAGCATGATGGGAGATAATCCTTTGGTCACTCCACATTCCATGATAGAGGAGCAGTTTTTAGAGTTTATATCTCAGGTTCCTCCCACTTATATGTCCATCGCATCATAGTACATCAAAACCCATCAATATAGCTAGCAGATGGAAGATTTTTCCATTACGGAGCTCTTGAGGACCTTGATGGATGAGAAACTATGGCATATTATCCTTTATAGACTTGAAAGTTGTTTCTTTGTGGTTTCCTTTTTATCCTAGGACTTCACAAAAGGAATCAAGATAGTGCTAAAAGGAAGTGATATTTCTAGACTCGTTATGTAATAAAAAAATGGTTTCATTAGAAAATCGTCTCATGATTAACCTCATTTTGGGGTATCAAGAGCCCACAAATGTTTCCACACTAAACATGGTGGTTCATCAAGCAACTAAGGCTGTTGACAGTGATAGTGAAAAGTTACAGAGCTAGCAAGCAACCTTGTTTGAAATATCTTTTTAATATGATAAATGGGGAGAGTTGGTTGTTTATGTTAATCCATGCTATGGCCTTTCCGAACAGCATTGAGACCACCTTGATGATCTTAGAGCCACATCCAAGATGTTTGAATATCTTAGACCAGTGAAATCGACGGTAATTAAAAAAGATCATTGAGTAATGTGTATTTATTAACCATGTACGCGTTATAATTTTGTGGTCACACTAATCTCCTAGAGGTAAGGTAAAAAAATCATCTATGCTACATTTGCATGCAGATAAGCCTTTTCTTGTACGCATAGAGATATAAAAAGGCGTGGGGCATATGTAAATTATGCACGTAGGTAATATATATATATATATATATATATATATATATATATATATATATATATATATATATATATATATATATATATATATATGTGTGTGTGTGTATATGTGTGTGTATGTGTGTGTATATGTGTGTGTATGTGTGTGTGTGCAAAACTCCCCCAAAATGACTAATTTAGCAGTTCACCACCCACGATTTTGAGAGGTATCTAGCTGGAGCCCACAAGAGTTGAACACAAAGGCCCAACACTGGCTTCATGCATACTTGTAATCCTATCATACTTGTATACACATGTCACAATCATCATAAGTGTACGCGAAAGTGTGTACACATCTATACATGCAACTATATAGAAAGATTACGGAATAAGTAATGCCAAAATTAAATCATTATGTTTCTTTTTTTTTAGTAGAACATGCTTTAAAATATGAAAAAGGAAAAAAAACAAGAGGATTAAGGAGAAATACAATGAAAAAGTTGCTAACCTTCTTATCTTCTTCATGGGGACTCACTTGTTCTTTAGATTGTTATTTTTTAAGATGAACATCGTGTTGTTCCTAAAGGAGAGAGACTTCTTACAATCATGGATCCTTCTACCTAATCACCTTAGGTATTTCTCAATAAAATATTCTTTGGGTTGTTTGCAGAAGTTGATTTTGTCTACTCCATGCATCTTTTAAAAACATTCTGCAGCTATCTCAAGTGACGATCCAAGAAATTCAAAGGGTTCTCTTTGTGAGATCCTGAAAATGAAGAAAAGTCATCCATGAAAATTCTAAGTGTTTCTAGCAATAAGGGTCCAAAAATGAGGTTGACAATCCTATTAAAGATGGCTTGAGCATTCTTGAGTCCAAATGGCATTTTTACATACACATATGTGCCCTAGGGTGTGATAAAAGCATCCTTTTCATGATCCTCTGGGTGGATGGATATTTGGTTGTAGCCACTAAAGCCGTCCATAAAGCTATATACTGCGTGTCCAGACACTTCTTCAATGACCTGCTTTGTAAAAGGCATGGGGAATCCATCTAGAATGGTTACCTTGTTGAGTGCTCTAAATTCAACACAAATCTTGATTTTGTTGGTATTCTTCTTTGGTACTATAACCATTGGTGAAAGCCATTCTGAATGTTCCACATGAATGATGATTCCTACATTATCCATCTTCTATATTTCCAAATAAATAGCTTCAACATATTTTGGGTTAAGTCTATAACTCTTTCCTCTTATTGGTTTAGCTCCATCAACAAGAGGGATTCTAGCTCTGGGTGGCTCCACAACCAAGTGGCCACCGAAACTGGACGATTATTTTCCTGAGTGCCTAATTGTAATTCTTTGATTGGGTTTCTATCTACCATGGTATCTAAGTGTTCATCTCCAACCTTGTCTTCTTCTAATAGCTTTTCCTGCATTGTTGCATAAGAAGGAGTATTCTGGATCTCAATGTATTCCTCTTTGTCCTGCATCCATCCCACTGGGATTTCTTGAATTGGTAAAGAACATTCCTCACTAGTATGTTTTACCTCGTCTTTAACTATAGTAACTTCCTTCTCTGTTGTTGTTGCATCCTCCTCCAAGTTGTGCTTGAGGGGTGTCTTCCTCCCCCTTCTGTGCTCTGTGATGGATTCTCCCAATCCATCAATCTGAACTTTATCCTCATTTTCATCATAACATTCATCTGTGCAAGAATTGATTAGAAAAACTCCAAAACAAGAGGAAGAGGTGCCTGCTTGCTGCCAACTCAAAATGTCTTCTTCCTTCTCTCTAATTATGGTTGGTCCTCCATTTCTTGTTCCATGCAAATGCCAACTGATTGCATCATGCTAGTGTTCCCTTGATGATTTGGACCCTCCTCTAAATATATCTATTTAAGTTCATGTCCCTTCTTTGTACCCACATAGTGTCTTTACCCCAGTCATGCATGACACTTGCATGCCTCAGCCATGGTCGTCCAATCAAGAGGGGAAATCCCCCCTCTACCTTGGGAAGTCTTAATACCAAAAAATCCAAAATGAAGATATTACCTTGTACTTTCAGTGGAACTTTTGGGATCACCCCCATGGGCCTTACTTTGCTTTGATCTGCCAAAGTGATGGTGAAGTGGGCTGGTCGGGATGGGCATAGGCCAAGCTTCTCCAAGGTATGCTCAGACATCAAATTTATGCCAGACCCACCATCCGCAATGACTCCTTGTAGCTTTAATCCTTTAATTGTTAGTATCACCCTGGGACTCTTATAGTCGATGAGAGGTGCTTCTTCTACACCCTTCCCTTGGCTTAAGGTAGTAGTCTTGGCCACCAAGGTGGATGAACAAGCCTCATCAATACTTTGCAGTACTTTAGACCTGAACTTTCCATCCATGTTTATCAACTCAAGAATACTAACCTATGTTTTAATTGACTTGAATAATCTTGAAGCTCCTGATTCCCTAAGGTCAATTTTGATGTTTTATTTCTCAAGTTCCTTGTGGGCCTGGTTGTATGCACTCCCAATGAAATCATTAGTCTCTAGAAAATTTTCTTTTTGTGTTACTGTTTCAGATTTTCTTGAACTTCCCTTATCTTGTTTTGCATCTTTATATATATCTAATTTGTTGTGATGTACCCTCTGGTCTTTGTGATTTCCAAAAGTATTTGATCTGTGGTTTGGTTCTTTTGGAATTTTCCCTTTGTTTCTTGTCTGCATGACCATGGAGTCAATTTCTTCTAATTGAACCACTCTAGTGAATGGTGATTGTACAACATTGGCTCCTTCTACTACTCCATGATTTACCAAGATGATCTAGAGATGGGGCACAGATGTAGATGCTTTATTTTGTGGGCAACAATTTGTATAATGATCCTTGGCATCTTGCAATTCCTGAAAGGGAGGCATTCTCTGGCAAGGTGCATTTACTTTGATAATGTCCACACTCTCCACACTTGAAATAGATAATTGGCCTTCTAGGCCCATTTCCATAATTACCTCTAGGTCTTTGATTATAGTTGTTACCTTGGCTGGGGGTTTTTGCCATTACATTGGTTGAGAATTGAGCATCTCCTTGTGCCCAATAGGGTTGTGCAGGCATCCCTCTTGACTGGCATTCATGGGCCTCATGACTTGTTTTCTTGCATAGCTGGAAAGTTACACTTAACAATGGACATTCACTTACCACATGACCCTGCTTGCTGCACATGGTACACCATAGCCCACTTTTGATGCCACCCCCCATGAGTTCCTGCAACTCCTGTTGAAGCTGAGCCAGTTCTTCTGCTTAGGCTTCCTCTTCCTTTTGTAGCTTGAATCCTTCAATTTCCCTCCTCAATTGAGTCATAGTACTCTCCTCTTCTTTATGGGGCTTATTCATTTTTACGCTCTCGAGCTCTTTCCTTAGCTGAATTATTGAGTCTTCAGGTTCTGTAGGATATGACAAATTGGAAGAGCTTGCCCCATGCTACTGTATAATTTGTTCCAATCTTGTAGATGTATTGATAACTTCTTCTATTGTTGTTGTTGGTAAAACCAACTCTTTTATTTTACATTGTGTTGATATGGGAAGTGGTTTAGCCAACCACTTCTTGATAAAAAAATCATGGGGAGGGTCTGGCAGTTTGGCCATTAATGCCTTAGCTCTGGTAAGAAATTCTGGAAGGTCTCCCCAGGACCTAGTCTTAAATTTTCCAATTCTTCAGTAATGTTTTTATTTGTGTTCCCTTGTTGGAACTATGTCCTAAATGCTTCCTTAATCAAGTCCCATGTTGTGAAATGGTTGTCAGCAAATTGACTAAACCACTTTTCTGCTAGCCCTTCTAATTTTGTAGGGAAAAGAATCAGAAATGCATCCTCCCTTCCCATCAGACCCCTTGTTTTGCATAATGCTAAGAATCTCCTAATGTGCTCATCTGGGTCTTCTTGTGCTAGACCTCTGAAGGATTGAAATTTGATATTGAATCTAGAAAGTAAAGTTTCCAAATCTTCCTGGGTTGCAATATTCTTTACTGATGATGTCGATGACAATGGACTGGTTGATCTTCAAATAACCTTCCTTCTTGTTGCTTTGCAAGGGACCCTCAAGCTTTGTTATCAAGTTGTCGTCAAGAGTTGTTCATACTTCTCTTAGTTTAAGAGATTTCCAATGGAAGGAAGATTACCTCTTAAGTCAGTACAATACTATCGGTACCTTGGAACTCTTCTACACTTTGCAATTTGCTTTTCCTATGCTCAAATATCCTTGTGGTCACCCGACATGCCAAATTTTGTTGGGGGATTCTTGTGTAGAAAGGGATTTGAGTGTTTGTAGGAGATAAGAGAAAGATAAGAAGAAAGATACAGACACTGGAAGCTTCTGTAGATTGATTATAAGGAGAAAAGTACAATGGTGATGTAAAATACAATCCAAATGCTTTCTGTGCAAAATTCCAAAGAGTGCACAATCCACAAATTTACAAAATACCCAAGGTTCTTGTTGTTGCGGACCTTCTCTGCACCAGACCTCCACCTTCTCAAAGCTTGCACTTGTGCACACCTTGCACTCAAGCTTCAAATAGGGGGAGCGATGGACACTTTCTGTCCACACGCACACAGCTTCAATGGGACCTTGGGACCTTTGGTTGTATGGCTTAACACTTCTCTACACACTTCAAAATCACTCTTCTTACACACCTTGCACTTTACTTCTCTCCGTCGCACACTCACTGTATGTCTCTTACTATTCTCTTAGTCTACACTATGCTCACCTTGCTTAGTCTTCAAGAATAATGCATTGCCTTGATTTGAGTGTCAGTTCACGTACGCTCCTAACTGCTAGAGTATCTTGGTGCTCACTTTGATGTCCCAAGATTTTCTCCAAAAGTGGGTAGCCAACAAATCCGTGTTTTGTCCTATAGTGACTTTAGACTAAAACAAAAATTTGAATTTGGGGGCCATACTGTCCCTTCTGCGTACGCTGCCGCTTCACATACCTTCACATTTTGCCTTTTAATTTTTTAAATGTGCACCTTAGAGAGGGTTCACTTGGACCTTCCAAACACTTTAAAAACACTTTGAACCTTAGAGAAATTACAAAAATACACTCTACAATCTGCAACCGACTATTTGCAATTATACCCTTTGTGAACAATTAATTGTGCACTACATGTGCCCTTGACACCTGAACTTTGAATGCTTTGACTTCACCCATGTTGACTTTGATATTGAAGATGTTCACTTTGATCGCTTTGACTTTGACCCTTTGCATTTCGTTGTGGTTTACTTTGACCAATATGACTTTTATGGGCTCAACAAGTGGGATATTAGCTCTTCTAAATCCCATGGAGTCATATTTTTCTCCTAATTACCATATGCCTCTATATATAGACCTTTCCAAGGGACTACCTACTATGGTAGGTGGATACTAACCATACAAGTATTGGCCATGTAACTAGATGTGGAAGAAGTGTCCTAGTTAACTAGAATTAACTCAAGTGGATGTTTCTATAAGGCTCTAGAGCTCTTGGGGAAAAACCCTCTCCCACATTTCTTAAAGGACCTGAACCCAATACCTCTTCCTTCTCATCCATATGAATTAACCACTAGGCTAGTTACCTTTGCTTCTCTAGAGACCATAAGCATATTTGCTTAAGTCTACTCTCGAGATTTATGCCCTACATTTGAATGACAAACTAATGTCCCATCTCTGATCCATCTGAACCTGTTAGACCCTCATGTCATAACCTTCTTTTATAACAAGTATCACTTCATAAGGAAAAATGTGATCTCAAAGGAGGAAAAATGTGATCTCAAAGGATATTTTAGTACATTAGAAAGGTACCAAGTAACAAGTTTCTAACATGTTTACAAAGGCTTTGGATGAAGTGAAGATTTCAAAGTTCAACAAGTGCATCAATATGAAGGAAGTTGGATGAAGATGAAGATTTGAAGTTTGACAGGGGTGTTAAAAGTCATGATTCACCAAAATTCATGGAAAATCAATGATGGAAATGTATCAATGTACACAAGGCTAAAAGGACAAGATTTCATCAAGAGTAATTAATCAAACACTCCTCAAGTTTTTCCAACTGATTCCTCCAATTTAGGAGGTAGAATTATTGGGAAACGTGGTTTTGCAATTTTTAGGCCAATTATCTTCTATAAAGGATCTTTTATCATGAACTTTTTAGTGATGCCATGGGTCTTCTAGTTCATTTAGAGTGCGAATAATTTCTAGAGTTGTATCAAGCAAGCCTCATTCTTCTTTGTTAGCTTTCAGTAGACATATCTCTATGTGCATGTAGGTAATGTTGGAACTGTCTAGCCCCCACTTGTTAGTTTTGGTTCTTCTTTTTTGTTCATCTATTTGATGATATCTTCATGTCTTTGGATATTTATTACATTCGTGAAGTACACCAAGTCTCCCAATAATAATCTAAGTAGATCTTGGAAAAAGCTTAAAGAGAGTGAAGTGGGATGATTGATATCTCTCTTTGTGTGTAGGCTCTATTAGAGTTGTTTACCAATAAGTTGTAAGCATTGTTACTACTTCTCTATTTATCCATGTGTTATAATATTGGTGTCCTTAGATAGAACATAAAGTGTTCACCCAAATTTGAATTTCATTCTCTGGCTATTCTTCAAGAAACCTCTAATAGAGGAAAGTGAGGTCACTGTTTGACTAGGTACTTTGTGCCCTCCAGTGGCCCACCTTGTAGAAATTATTTTTTTGAGTGGAGACATCCATTTGGAGAGAAGTTTATCTTGTTAGAACTATCTTTTCGTCTACTAAAATTTAGAAAAGCTTACTAGAGTTCTCTACATAAACTTTGAGAATGAGAAGAATCTTGGAGAACAATACAAAATTGATCATATTACCAACTGAATCTAGAAAGATAAGTGATCCATTGGGGTTATAGCCCTATATACAAATTAAGGGAAAGAAATCCTCCTAAAGAGGGCAAAAAGTTTCTCAACAGTCCCGAGTGTTTCACACACATCATTGCCACAATATAGAAACATATATATAGGTAAGTAAGTATGTACTTACATATGTTTATGTATGTGTGTGTATATATGTGTACGTATGTATCTATGTATGTATGCGAGTATGTAAAACGTACATATGTATGTATGTTTCCATGTGTGCATGTATGAAAGTAAGTATGTATGTATGAACATATGTAATCATATAAGTATGTTTGTATGCATGTAACTAAATTATTATGTATGTAACTATATATGTATGCATGCATTCATGCATGTATGTATGTATGTATGTATGTTTATATGTATGTATTGTTGGTACAAATGTCAAGCCTTCACATTTGGCTAGGCATTAAAGAAGATATGTGCAACCATTTGATGGATCATATGAATCCTAGCTTGTAATTGATTGATCATTAACCATTGTAAAAGTTATTTTACTTGAGAGAATCTTGCAAGCCCGTGTATCTCATGGAGTCATGAGAGATAAGAGCTACGAATTTCATTTGGTAGAATCATTCCTCATTTAGAGGAAGCACTTTTAGGTGGAGCCTCATTTGAATTTCAAATTCAAATCTGAAGAAAATCCTTATAAAAGGAATTGTAAAACTCGCAGCCAAAATGGCCTCTTCTTGGAGCTCATTTTCTAATCATTTGTAGAGGTTGAGTGGCATACACTATATCTCACTCATCCCATTTCCATTTGGCATCATCATAATGCCAATGGTCTTGTAAAATCATGTGTCATAATAGATATACATCATTGATCATCTCTGTCTACTTGTCTGCTGTGACTACTCACAATAGTGAACTTTGCATGACCATATCTCAGTGATTTCTCCATCATTTTTCATGTTCTATAGCTTATTGGGACCCCTAGCTTAAAGAAGACTTTATGTTGTCCGAATTTCAAAGCTTTTGCTTCAGCCAATTGGGATAAATCTGCATCGAAATGCTCTATGGTAAATTACTACTTAGTCCCTAAAAAGTCGGGGGTAAGCATCCAATTGCTGAATTGATTTCTCAATCTATGGTTTATCATTTTAAGTGATTCCACTTGTCATCGTTATCTATCTAAGCTAATTAGATACCCTCCAAAGGCATTTGAGTGACTACTACTGTACTGTGAGCATTGAGCAAAAAATCCAACAGGTGTGAGTACCAAAATAGCAAGTTTTGTGAACCTAGCTATTTGCCAAGCAGTCTGTTTTGATTCAATTGTTTGAGGGACCAACTCCAAAGTACATAGGTACTTATTTGGTGTCCTTTGCAAGCTAAAAGGGCCTCCTACATAACCCTAAAGTGAAATAGGGTAGGCACAAAGCAGGTTTTGATAGTACCACCTCACTTATTTGAGGTATCCATCCATCTCCTCAATAGTGGTATCAGAGTAAGTTAAGGTAAAATGGGAGATGGTTTCCCTTCTTTTATTGATAAATTGGACAGAAACAATTATCGAGCATGGTCCTTGAGGATGAAGACATATCTACAAGGAAGCAATCTCTATGGATACATATCAAGAGATGAGGAAATGCCCATTTTCAGAAGCAAAGGACAACCTACAAGATGGGACTCCTTAAAAGACTCAACTCATGGTGTGCCAAAGATGCTTTAGCAAGGTCATATCTACTTATTTTTGACTTCCTTCTTCCTCACATTAGGAATTGTAAAACTTCCCAAGAGACTTGGGACACATTGTCTTCATATTTTTCTTCCAACACAAGAGCTAGAAAAAATCAATTATGGATTGAGTTTACCACTCAAAGGAATCAACCCAAGCAGAATGTTTCAAAGTATGTGACCAAAGTCAAAGATGTGGTTGATCAATTGACAAGCATAGGAGAGGAGATTGAAGAGAAGAAAATACTGAGATAAATAATCAATGGCATCAAGGCAGATGATCAGTGGAAAGCCTTCACAACTGCTATGGACCTTTATATGGACATGCAGATTCTAGATCTTTCCACACTCATGGGACAATTGTATACCCATGAAGCCAAGCTCAACAAAAATGGAGAACCATCAAAAGGTAACAACTCTTCTGCCATATACACAGATAAAGGAAAGTATAAAGATAAAGGGAAGAGCAAGAAAGTAGAGGATGAAGGTACTATTTCTCAAGCTAACTATGCAAAGAGAGGTAGGAATTCAAGAGGAAGGGGTAGAGGAGGTAAGCAAGGTAGGAGGAGAGCCTTCAACTCTTCCCCATGCAATACATGTGGAATGTCTAATCACACAATAGATGAGTGCTATAGGAACTTGAAGAATCGGAGAGGAAGAGGATTTCAAAGAGGTGGTTACTCACAATCAAGAGGAAGATTCAACCATAATCAAGGTTACAACCATGGCTACAACAACAACAACAACGACAATTACCAAGGAGGATATAAATCAAGAAAAGACTTCAACAATTACACAGAGGATCAAGAGGATCCTCTTCTCATTAGGAACATGACTTCAAAACAAGGTATGAATGATGATCACCTGTTCTATATTTACTCACATTGTTCAAACCATGTAGCAGGCAATGTAGCTCTTCTCTTTGATCTTGACAAACCCAAGGGAAAGCACCAAGTACAAACGGGTGATGAAACCAAGCATTCAATGGTCAAGGTAGGAAATGTCAAAACTTTTGATGGGAATATAGATCTGTTGAGCAAGGTTCTTTATGTACCTACTATCACCAAGAATTTGATGAGTGTTGGACAGATAGTGGAAAAGGGTTTGGAGGTCAGGTTCAACAAATATGGAGCTTTTGTGGAGGACCCCCAACATGGATTCAAGAGAATTGCCAAGGGAGAGAAAACAGGTAGATTATTTACATTTGAGCTTGAGGATCCTAGAAATATTGCACTTTACAATTACAAGGATCAAACATTGTTTGAGTTAGAGATTTGGCATAAAAGATTAGGGCACATTGGTGAGAGAACCTTGAAGAAAATATGTAGAGATCAATGTGTACTTGGGATACCTAATGTATCCAAGCAACACATGATTTATAAATGTGTTGCTTGTGAGTTTGGTAAATCACACAGGTTACCCTTTACAAAGAAAGGCTATACGCATGAGGACTATTTGGAACTTGTCCACACAGATGTGTGGGGATCAAGCAAGGATCCTTCAATTTCAGGCTCAAGGTACTATGTATCATTCATTGATGATTTCAGTAGGTGGACTATCTTGTATTTCATGAAGCACAAAGATGAAGTGTTCAGTTGTTTCAAAAAATATCTTGCACTTGTGGAAAATCAAATAGGAAGAAGTCTAAAGAGGATAAGGTCATATGGAGGAGATGAGTACTTTTCCAATGAATTTGATGCATTTTTGTGAGACAGAGGTATCAAAAGGGAGACTACTACCAGGTATACCCCTGAGCAAAATGGGGTAGCAGAGAGGAGAAATAGATTGATTGTGGAAGCAGCTAGATCAATGCTTAATGAAAAGAAATTGCCAAATTATTTGTGGGTAGAGAGTGTTTCTACTGCCACTTATCTCATTGATAGGCTTCCTTCCAAATCCCTTGATGGGATGACCCCATATGAAGCATGGCATGGTAGGAGGCCATCACTTGATCATTGTAAAATATTTGGATGTGTTGCTTATGTGCATGTTCCATATCAGATCAAAGGTAAGCTAGACCCTAAGGCAACGAAGTGCATCTTCATAGGGTATGATTTAAATAAGAAAGGATACAGGTTTTATAATCCATCCAACAAAGGATTTATGGTCAGTAGAGATGTTGTGTTTGATTAGAATGACTCTTGGTTTGAAAGTGAATGCAGGAAAGTCAAATTGCCATATGACTTGGAAGAGGAGTTTCCAAGTCTCACCAAGGAGGAGCCAAGCCAAATTGAAGACATCAAATCAGATGTTGATGACACCATCAACTTAGAAGAATTCAAAGCATGGAAATAAAAAAGACAAGCCAAGATGATGAGGTTGGAAGACATGCCTGAATCATCCAACCAAGCCTTGAGGAGATCACAAAGAGAGAGTAAGAAGCCAATCAGATATGGGGATGATACTTCATTGGTTACTAAGCATTCCATTTATCTTGGTAAGGATTTATCACTTGAGGAACCTTCATATGAAGAAGCAAGTACCAAGGCAAAATGGAAGGAAGCTATGGATGAAGAAATAGAAGCACTCCAAGAGAATGAAACTTGGGAACTAGTACCCAAGAAGGCATCAATCAAGATAATTGGTTCTAGATAGATTTACAAAATCAAGAGGAACTCAGACGGATCCATAAATAGGTATAAAGGTAGAATTATGGCTAAGGGTTTTGCACAAACCCAAGGAGTTGATTATGAAGAGACTTTTTCACATGTAGCTAAAATTCCAACCATTAGAGTATTGGTAAGTGTGGCTGCATCTTGGAATTGGAATATGTATCAACTAGATGTGAAGAATGCTTTTCTAAATGGTTCGATTTCAGAGGAGGTTTACATGGCTCAACCGTCTGGTTATGAAGACTCAAGCAAGGTAAATTATGTGTGCAAATTAAACAAAGCTCTTTATAGTTTGAAGCAAGCACCTGGGGCATGGAACCATAGGTTAACAACCTATCTTCAAGACCAAGGATTCATGATAAGCAAGGCAAATTCTTCTTTGTTTGTTAAGAGAAGTAATTGAGAGATGATATACTTATGTGTAAATGTTGATGGCATCATCCTGACAGGTAGTGATGCCAATGGCATCAAACAAATCAAGAATCAATGATGGAGGAGTTCAAAATTAGTGACCTAGGGTTTCTGAAGTACTTTCTTGGACTTGAGCTAGTCTACACTAATTCTAGAATTTATATCACTCAAACAAAGTATATGCAGTATATGTTGAAGGAGTTCCACTTGGAGAATGCAAAGATAGCTAGCACCCCTATGGAGGTAAATCAAAAATTGAGTGTTCGTGAAGGTGATTTACTTGAAGATATCAAAGCATAGTTGGGAGTCTAAACTATCCAACATTAACAAGGATAGATATATCTTATGCAGTAAGTGTTTTGAGTCAATTCATGCATAAACCTAGAGCATCTCACTTGAAAGCTGCCAAAAGGATTTTAAAGTGTCTCAAAGGTACTCAAAATCAAGGTCTTTACTTCCCATACACATCAGATTTGGACATCAAGCTATACTCAGATTGCAGAATGGGCAGGTTGTAAGGATGACAAAAGGAGTACTTCAGAATATCTTTCTTTTGTAGGTGATAAGCCCATTTCATAGTCTTCCAAGAAGCAACCAACTGTTGCTCTATCTTCAACAGAGGCTGAATACAAGGGATTAGCCAATGCTACACAAGAAGCAAATGGATCAAATTGCTATATGCATATTTGGGACTTCCCACTCATTCACCTATGATCTTTGGTGACAACACAAGTTTTTTGCATCTTGCAGTCAATGCTATCTATCATGCAAGAACCAAGCATATAGAGGTACACTATCACTATGTTAGAGAGAAACTATTGAGCAAGGAGATTCAACTTGCATATGTATCTACAAACATGCAATGTGCAGATTTGTTAACCAAAGCACTTGATGGTACTAAACTTTGCAAGTTCAAAGCTATGATTGGATTGCAGGACATTCAAGAAGACTCATGAAGAAGTGCAAGCCAAGATGTTTTGCTTGAGGGGGAGCCGTTGGTACAAATGTCAAGCCTTCAAATTTGGCTAAGCATTGAAGAAGATATGTGCAACCATTTGATGGATCATATGAATCCTAACTTGTAATTGAGTGATCATTAAACATTGTAAAAGTTGTTTACTTGAGAGAATCTTGCACACCCATGTATCTCATGGAGTTCTGAGACATAAGAGCTACGAATTTCATTCGGTAGAATCACTCCTCATTTAGAGGAAGCACTTTTAGGTGGAGCCACATTTGAATTTCAAATTCAAATTTGAAGAAAATCCTTATAAAAGTAATTGTAAAACTTGTGGCCAAAATGGCCTCTTCTTGGAGCTCATTTACTGACCATTTGTAGAGGCTGCATAGCATACACTATAGCTCATTCATCCCACTATCATTGGGCATCATCATAATGCCAATGATCTTGTAAAATCATGTGTCATAATAGATATACATTATTGATCATCTTTATCTACTTCTCTGTTATGACTACTCACAATAGTGAACTTTGCATGCCCATATCTCAGTGATTTCTCCATCATTTTGCATGTTCTATAGCTTGTTGGAACCATCTCAAAGTCTAATTTATGTGTCCAAATTTCATACCTTTTTCGTCAACCAATTGGGAGAAATCTATATCGAAGTGATCTCTAGTAAATTACTGCTCAGTCCCTAAAAAGTCAGGGGTAAGCATCCAGTTGCTAAATTGATTTGTCAGTGTATGGTTTATCATTTTAAGTGATTCCACTCGTAATCATTAGCTATCTAAGCTAATTAGATACCCTCAAAAGGATTTTGACTAATTTCTATTGTACTATGAGCATTGAGCAAAAGATCTAGCAGGTGTGAGTACCAAAATAGCAAGTTTTGTAAACCAGCTATTTTCCAAGTAGTCTGTTTTGATTCAATTGTTTGAGGTATCAACTCCAAAGTACATAGGTACTTATTTTCTTCCATTTGCAAGCTAAAAGGGCCTACTACATAACCTTGAAGTGAAATAAGTGCAGGTACAAAGCAGGTTTTGGCACTACCACCTCACTTCCTTGAGGTATCCATCCATCTCCTTGAACATGTATGTATGTATGCATGTATGTCTGTGTGTATGTATGGATGTATGTATTTATGTATGTATGTATGTATGTATGTATGTATGTATGTATGTATGTATGTATGTATGTATGTATGTATGTGTGTATGTATGTATGTATGTATTTGTGTATGTATGTATGTATGTATGTATGTATGTATGTATATATGTATGTATGTATGTATGTATGTAAATAGGTATGTATGTATGTACATAAGCAACTATCTTTTATATGTGCTCAGAAGGTGAGAGTACATCAAGAAAGTGCTTCCACGGCACTCTTCAAGGGAGAGTACACTGAGAGAGAGCTGTGAGAGTGAGAGTACACCAAGAGAGTGCTCATGGTGCTCACATAAAGCTTTATGTGAGAGTTTCTTGATCGTGTGATTCTCTACAAATGCAAAATGTAGGGAAGCATGTAGGGAATTTTTTTTGTCTAGTTTCACTGATGGAGATGATTAATCTCCAAAAGAATAAGTTATCCTTGATGTAAGAGCACCTCTATATCAAGAACAATGCATAACCACAACCAATTTCGGAAATCTATTGCTAAATTATCAAGATTTGAGTTAACTGCAAAGAAACTCTTTACACACAAAAGTCTTCTGCACTTAACTCACTCATTGACTGACCAAATATGTAAAGTTTTCAATGAAACTTATAAGGTCTATCCTAAAGTTTGCCCACCTTCTCCAAGTTAAATCTCTTCAAAAGAATCAGCAGATCTTGAGATTTCCTCCAAACAATGTACCTATGTCTAAAATTGTTCTTCTATGTAGTCGATTTTGACACTTGCAACTTCTAATGCATGGTTCTCCCAAATTAGACCTCATTTATTCAAATGCTTCTAGCCACAAGTACCCTACCTCTCAACTTAAATAATGAGTGCTTAATTGCTCAAAACTTTAAACATTAGAGGGAGATCTAATCAAAACATTGACCATCGAGATTGCACCTGTTCCTGCCTTCACTTCTTCACATTTACACATGTAAATGTTCTTGTCTTTAATTCTCTCAGCCTGATTACAATTAGACTCTCAAATCTTGACCATATATGCATTAAATATGGACTTAGATATCTACAAAGGGATTTCTTAAATGATCAAGCACAAAAGGAGAGATGGAGAAAAGATCACGACACACATTTTAGAAGTTTTCTTCTATTCTCATGGAAAACATCTGATTGATGAATCTCATACATTCATCACACATTTTCTTCTTCTACTCATCTATATTTGTTCTATATCTCTTCTCTCATATATGTCCCGACTCTATACTAGTATATATAGGCATATATGTACAAATTCCTCACCATTACAAAAGCATAAGTGAACTAATTACAAGCTTAATGTACATGTGTATACAAGTCTTCATCTTCTGACCATACACTCATCTTCCATACTCAAACTTTGATCTTTGCTTTATTCTTTGACTCCAAAACTTGTCCAAATCCTCAATTGTTGATTGTTTTGCACCAACAGCTCCCCCTCAATCATCAATTGTGATTTTCTCTATTTTCTTTATACATGCCATGTCTTTGAACCTCTGCAACTTAGGTCCATCCAAGCTTTTGGTTAACATGTCTACAATCTTATCTTTTGTAGAAGTCTATGTGACTTGAATTTCTTTTTCAATCACCTTCACTCTTGGAAATGATATTGGATCTCAATATGTTTAGTCCTGGCATGAAAAATAGGATTAGCAGCTAGATACAATGAACTCATATTATCTCCATGAATGATAGGTGTACTCTGATTGATGTGAAAACTCTTTATGAGAGTCTTCAACCGTATAACCTCCTTTGTAGCTTCAACCATACCTTTATACTTGGCTTCTGTAGAAGATAAAGCAATTGTATGTTGCTTCTTAGAACACCAAGAGATTAATTTATCTCCCAGATAACATAGATATCCATATGTTGACCTCCTATCATGAGAGTTACCTGGCCAATCTGCATCACTATATATCTTGATTTCTGTATCTAATGTGAATCCATAATAAAAACCTTCTTTCATTGTTCCCTTAATGTATCTTAGCACCCGTTGTCCTGCAATCCAATGTTCTTTCCTAGGACAATGCATGAATTGAGAAAATACTCCAACTGCATATGAAAAATCAGGCCTAGTCAATATAGCATAGATTAGACTACCAACCAAACTTTTATACAGCTTCATTTCCTTGAATTCTTCTCCTCCATATCTGCTCAATTTATGATTCACCTCCATTAGAGTAGGTGCTACCCTACAATGTTCCATTTTAAACTTTATTAGCAAATTCTTCAAATACCTTTCTTGAGTCACATACACTCCATGTTGAGTTTACAAAATCTCCATTCCCAAGAAATATGACAAGTCTCCCAAGTCACTAATCTTGAACTCTTTCTCCATTTGCTTCTTTCCTTCTCATCTATACCTATAACAATTATGTCATCAATATATATATATATGCAAATGTAAATAAACCCATCATCACTTGCTTTAACAAGCAAGCTACTATCTACCTTAGACACTTGAAAACCAATCTCCTTCAAGAATTTCACAAGTTTTTAATTCCATGCTCTTCAGGCCTGCTTCAAACCATACAAATCTCTCTTGAGCTTATATACATACTCTCGATAACATTTCTCCTTGAAACCTTTTGGTTGCTCCATGAAAACATCATTTGAGATGTAACCATCTAGAAAAGAATTCTTCACATCTGATTGAAATAGCTTCCAACCTTTACATGCAGCAATAGCTATGAGAGTCCTAATAGTTATCATCTTTGCCACAGGACTCTAAGTCTCATCATAATCTATACCATATGTCTGAGCATGCCCTTTCACAACAATTCTAGCTTTATACCTAGACACACTTCCATCTGCATACCTCTTTGTCTTGTAGACCCATTTGCATCTAATGATAATCTGATTATTTGGTTTAGGAACCAAATCCCATGTCTCCTTTTCCATCAATGCATCATACTCCTCCTGCATAGCTTTCTCCCAATTATCCTTACCTTTTGCCTCATCATATGTAGAAGGATCTTCTTCTACTTTCACTATGTAAGCATAATCTTTAGTGGTCAAAAATGGAGTATCATAATGGTACCTTATAGGTTGCTTTCTGTTCCTTGTTGACCTTCTAGCTTCTTCACTCTTTGAATTCTTTGGTTCTTCATATTCTGGATAAAACCTTGGTATCTCTTCATTATCAATTTGAGCATCAACAATCTCTTCCTCATCATGAATTTGAATCTTTGATTTCCCCTTTCTTTGGGTCATGACTTCTTCATCACCTACATGAACATTAATTATACCTACGTACCAAGTACCTTTCTTATCAAATGTAACATCCTTTAACACAAGGAATTTCTTTGGGGATGGACTCCACAATCTGTAACCCATCTGCTTATCATCATAACCAATGAGCACATACTTTTCAGCTTTAGGTTCCAATTTATGCCTTAATTGAGATGGTACATATGCATGAGCCAGACATCCAAACACTTTGCAATGATCTAAAGTAGGTCTCTTACCCCACCATGCCTCATAACATTCAAGGCCTTACATGGAAATCTATTAACCAAATAATTAGTTGTATTTACAGCCTCAGCCCACAAATAATTAGGGCAATTTTTCTCCTTCATCATTGACCTTGCAAACTCAACAAGAGTTCTATTTCTCTTTTCTCCTACACCATTTTGTTGAGGAGACTACCTACAAGTAACTTCCCCTTTTTATACCTGCATTCCATATGTAATCACTAAAATCATTAGAGAAATACTCTCCCCCTCCATTTGACCTTAGTCTCTTCAATTTTTGCCCTGTGATTCTCTCTACATACACATGATAATTTTTAAATGTATTCAATACTTCTGATTTATCTTTGATCATATATATAGTGATCCACCGGGTAGCATCATCAACATAAATCACATAATATCTCGAACCATTAATGCTAAAGTCCTTTGATGGACCCCACACATCTATATGCACCAATTCAAGCTTCTCTGAATACATAAACCCTTTCTTACCATAAGTATTCTTGTGAGCTTTACCCAATTGACATGCTTCACACTTGTATGTCATGTGTTGACCTGCAATATTAGGCCATCCAATCATTGAACCATTGTTAATCATATCCTTAATACCTCTTTCATTAAAATTTCTAACCCTTCTGTGCCAAAGATCTAATTCAGACATCTTATGTTCTCCATAAGTGAACAAGCCATGACCAACATTGCCTTGAATCTTCAATGTGAAGAGCCTTCCTTCTTTCTTCCGCGAAACAATTTCTTTATACCCATTGCTAGGGTCTTTCACAAAAACTCCATCATTAGTAAACCTTACTTCATATCCCTTCTCTACAATTTGCCCTACACTTATCAAATTCTTTGCGATTGTAGGAACATGCAAAACGTTGCTCAAAAGAGTGCTTCCATCCTTGGCCTTTACCGATCCAATGGACTTCGCATTGTGCTTTGTGTTATCACATGTTTGGAATATATGATTACTCACCTTATTCTCCAAATCAGTCATCAAAGATATGTTGCGACTCAGGTGATTGTTGCACCCTGAGTCAATGTAGAAAACTCTCTGATCTTCACTTTGACTTTCACATGTTGCATTCATAATTAAGTTTGAATCCTCTTTCTGATCTGAAGCATAATTGTAGTAGGTATTATTGTAAGATTGACTTTGAAAGCCTCTTCCAGCATTTCTTCCAAATAAACCTCTACTACCTCTACCTCTAAAATTACCTCTTTGATTTCTACCACCTCTTCCTCTTGAATTAAAGTTTTGATTATATCCTCCACCATTCTGATTATTATGCCAACATTTGTGAGCTAAATGATTAGTCTTTCCACAAAT
Source organism: Ceratopteris richardii (assembly GCA_020310875.1). Lineage (NCBI taxonomy): Eukaryota > Viridiplantae > Streptophyta > Polypodiopsida > Polypodiales > Pteridaceae > Ceratopteris > Ceratopteris richardii. The sequence goes on from CM035435.1 coordinate 129,412,879, forward strand.
CCAGCAAGCTTTGACAACATCTTCATTGTTTCTCCCTCTTCGTCTTCCTTTGCCATCTCCTCTTCCTCTTAGAAAGTTGGTTTGACTCATAGTTCCTTCATCTTCATTCAATTGTTGCTTGTCTTTGTTAATCTTCTTCTTATCCTTTGAATACATTGCTTGACATGTACTCCTATCAACATCACCTTTGACATCCTACTCAAAGGTTAGTGTATGTCCTAGCAATTGATTCAAATCAGGATTGAAATGATCTATTGACAATTCAATGGATAGAATGAATGGCTTCCACTTATCATCTCCTCTCAAACCTCTGATAATTTGTCTTACCAATTTGTCCTCTTCAATGTCTTCATCAACGGCTCCTAATGCATCTGCAATATCCTTCATTCTTGCTACATAATCAGAAATAGATTGAGAAGCCTTCTTCTTGAATGGGTGAACTCTGCCCATAAAGATGCCTTCCTTGAATTTGTAATGTTTTTGAAGTGCTCCTCCAAAGCATTCCATATGTCACTTACACTTTCAAGTCCTCTAATGTGAGGTAGCAAGTAATCGTTGACTCCCATGTAGATAATGCTCCTTGCTTGAGCATCCTTCTTCATACATGTCTTCAAATCTGAGAGCTCTTCCCTAGTTGGAACACTAGGATCCCTAAATTCTAGTTTTTCTTCTGCACCTGTGATGTATCCTATCAGATCTTTGCGCATGGGATGAACTCCCATTCTCATTGACCAAGCAAGATAGTTTTCTCTATCCAATTTCTCCATCTGAAGAGAATTTCCTATCCTTTCTTTACCTATGCAATATATTCTTCAAGCTTTGTGAGTAATGAATGTACCTTTAACTGGAATATAGTTCTCTTTGATCCTCTTGATTGCTTTCAGGCCTCCTTCTCTAGCTTTCACCTCAAACTTTCACCTTTTGGATCTTCAAAGATTGATTTCTGTATATTTGCAATAGTTGAGGTCCTCCTTTCTTCAAATCTGATGACTCTTGCTCTGATACCACTGATGGATATTATTAATCTCCAAAATAATAATCTATCCTTGATGTTAAAGCACCTCTATATCAAGAACAACTCATAAACACAACCAATTTTGGAAATCTAGTGCTAAATTATCAAGAGTTGAGTTAACTATGAAGAAACTCTTTACGTAGAGAAGTTTGTTGCACTTAATTCACTCATTGATTGATCAAATATGTAAATTTATCAATTAAACTTTATACAAGGTGTCTTCTAAAGTTTGCACACCTTCTCCAAGTTAAATGTCTTCAAAAGAATCAGTATATCTTGAGATTTCATCCAAACAATCTACCTAAGTTTGAAACTATTCTTCTGTGTAGTTGACTTTGACACCTACAACTTCTAATGCATGGTTATCCCAAACTAGACCTTGTTTATTCAAGTGCTTTTAGCCACAAGTAGCTTACCTCTCAACTTAAAGAATGAGTTCTTGTTTGCTCAAAACTTTACACTGTGGAGGGAGATCTAATAAAAACATTGACCATCGAGATTGCACATGTTCCTGCCTTCACTTCTTCACATTTACACATGTAAATGCTCCTGTCTTTAATTCTCTCAGCCTAATTACAATTAGACTCTCAAATCTTGACCATAGATGCATTATCTATGGACTTAGATATTTACAAAAAGATTTCTTAAATGATCAAGCACAGAAGGAGAGATGGAGAAAAGATCGCGACACACATTTCAGAAGTTTTCTTCTATTCTCATGGAAAACATCGAATTGATGAATCTCATACATTCATCATAAATTTTCTTCTTCTACTCATCTATATTTGTTCTATATCTCTTCTCTCATATATGTATGGACTCTCTACTAGTATATATAGGCATATATGTACAAACTCGTCACCATTACAAAAGCATAAGTGAACTAATTACAAGCTTAATGTACATGTGTATAAAAGTCTTCATCTTCTGACCATACACTCATCTTCAAGACTCAAACTTTGATCTTTGCTTTATTCTTTGACTTCAAAACTTGTCCAAATCATCAATTGTTGATTGTTTTGCACCAACATTCAGTCCATCAATAGTCTAGCCGACAACACAATAGATAATCCTGTGAGTAGACCAAAAAAAGAAAAAAATTCAAAAAGTTTTGAAATGTTCTCCAAAGTTGCAAGGTCCTGTATACATGGTAACCTACCTCTTGAGTTCATTAGTAGTCTAGTCAATAGCCTCATTGGTAGCCTTATAAGTAGACCAAAAAGAATAAATAAATTTATGAAAAGTTATAATATCCTAGACAATCGGTGGCCTCACCTGGTATTGAGTCAGTTGAGGTGTTGGTAACTCAAGAAAAAAACAAATATGCATCTGGTAGATTTTGATGACTTTTGGATGGGTGTATCAATGTAAGCATTTTCTTCCACATTTTTGAACATGGATAGACCCGGATTTTCTAGTAGTGTGTTGAATCCAAGGTATAACAATATATTCAACCATATTTCAGACATGCATAACACTCGTTGAAAGTCAGCTCCCAATATTATCACAAAGAGAAGCTATCCACTCTATTAAAGCCATAACCCAATCACCAAAGCAATCACTCTGTTAGCCACAACTCAAGCACTTCAGATAGCAAAGAGCTGATGCTTACGAACAAGCTCAAAAATGTTCTTAATACAGAATCTTAGATGCATTGACTTGCTGGGGTTTCATTTCTCATGGTCAAGGAAGTTGTATGCTTAGTTAAAATCCGTGCTGTTTTGATCTAAAACGAGTGATAACCTTTTGATGCGTTGTGTTGTGCTGTGTTTTCATCATCAATAATCCGTGTTGTGTTGATCTAAAACGAGTAATAACCTTTTGATGCTAGTATAGAAACAACCTTTTGATGCTAGTATAGAAACAGCATATCAAGAAGATGACGTGCTTTCAATGAGGATGTATCAAGAGTTTCTGTTCATCCATGACATCATGGGGTTTGTCCCCCCCCGTCTTTGATTCAGTGTCATCGTCTCGTGATCCAAAAAGAACAGAGCTGTCGAGCTTTTGTCGTCCTTGCGTCCAGGCGATGGAGCTTCTTTGTAGTCTTTAGCAGTAACTCTCAGACAATTGAAATGGTTCGCTGGCAGGCAAGCCATGGAAATAGTATGCTAAAGCTGTTAGACAAAGCAAAGAAAATACTGGGCTGCGCTGGTTCTTTCGATGACTTTTAGGAACTTGTCGCCGTGCTATGATTGATTGAATGATGTTGTATCTAGCTGTCGGATGGTCTCGTACATCCTCGGCTAGTTGTGTCTGCTACCGTCTTAACTAAGCCATGTTCAGTCCCGTTGCACGCTCACTGTATCGTGGAGCTTCATACGAACTCGAGTCCCTCACTCGTGGAGTTGTCATCTCCAGCTGTTGGATGCTCTGTTTGCCAGGTTATCACATCGGCTGGCAGCGGGTAAGGAAAGCATGTTCGACACTCAGAAAATAAAGCGAAAAAGTTGAGTCCGCGTTATCCCTTTATCGCTCAGAAGGAGACCGTCATGCGTTTGCTTGAGTGCTGTTGCATTCAGCTGTCAGATCCTTTCGTACATCGTTGCTGTCAGATCCTTTCGTACATCGTTGCATATTTGAGTCTGTTATGTTTTGAAGCTTGTAACTTGTGCTTGACATGTCTGCTGCGCCGTCGATGGCATCCTCAGCCTTGAGCGATCTCGAGTCTTTGCCAGCTGATGACAATGAACCCACTTCCATGACAATGAACCCACTTCCATTCTCTTGCGTTCTTGATTGGCATTCGCACCAGCGAGACGTGAAAACGAACTGGATGCTGTCGGACGAGACAAATTGGAGCGAGGCATGACATAGACGCGCAACGGACAAATAGAACAGGCACGTTCGTCGTTTGCCGAATTTTGTATGTCATTGATTACAGGAGTCTTTTACATTCCAATGTTGTCGTGTGTACGTCTATCAGTTCGTCAGCAGCTCTCGAGCTCGAAACGAAGTCTCCTCTCTTTCGGTCGGTGCCGTAGTCTCCGGCTATCAGTTAAAAGTGTTTACGACAAGGCGCGACAAAGCTGTGTCGCGAAAGTGGAAACGAAATATCTATGGTACATTAGGGTTCAGGAACGAGGGGGCTTCGTGAGGCTGTTTCAGGTGGAACTATAGAGTATGTAAGAGTTGTTTCGGAACTTCAGTAAATATTTTCATCTTAATTCTGATGTAGCAAGCAGCATAGCGTTCGGGCAGGGGAGGGGGTCGGAACAGACAACGCAAAAAACTTCCGTGATGTGGCATTAAAATCCTTTAGGTCCTAGTGTGAATTGAACCCATGCTTGGTACTAATAAAAGTTGGTGTTACATGACGTCTGACTCAGACGACGGCAGTGGAAGCAAGGTCGATCTCACGAGAGTTTGGATGCTGTCTCCCATGACCATCCTCCTGTTCACAGAGCGTGAACATGGAAGCTATTTCGAGAAATTCTCATCTCTCATGTGCGAGAGTGAAAGTTTTATATAGCCATTCATGTTGCTTCTCCGCTTAGCTCAGATTTCTCTTCGGGTCTTTTCTTTTTTGGAAGAACCTTGCTGTCTATACCCACTTAAAATATCTTAGGTATCGTCCAAGCCCGTGTAGTCTAGTGGCTGACACCTTGAAGCTGTGGGAGGAAGTCCTGAGTTCAAGTCTTGGCTGGACATGTCCACGAGTCTCTCACGATGGGTGCCTCTACCTTACGAGGTGTGTGAGTGTGTATTTCCAATTCACTGTACTCTCAAAAACAAATCAAAAGTATCTCACCTTATACGGGCTTGTGGGACTTGGACCCTAGAGATCCAAATATGGTAGCCACTTGAACTACCTTGGTTGACACTAATCTCGCTCCTTCCTAGGGTCAGATGAAAGCATGCTACTGCCATGAAGTGCTAACACTAACATGTCTTCATCCTTGTGCCACATGAAAGCATCTAGTACTAAATTTATTCGATTTAGCGGCACGATGGAGATTGGTGTATTCATATGAGCTGAAACTCATTGAATCCCTAGAATAAAAATCAAAGATTCAATACTAGCAGAACGACACCACATGGGGATAGAAGCAGCTTATTAGGTGCATGCATTGTTCTTTCAAATTGCAAACCTATGGAAATGTTCAAACTCCCTAAGAACACATACTTCCCTCACACAATATCATAAGTTTCAAATTTCAAACCTATGGAAATGTTCAAACTCCCTAAGAACACATACTTCCCTCACACAATATCATAAGTTTGTGAGGTTAGAATTGTTGAAAGAAAACTAGTAAAGCACCCTTGATTAAAGTCTTTTTGCCGTCTAGGCTGATGGCCATTAATCAAGATAGAATCTTCCATATGTTCTATACTTGGCTAAAACTATTTGCTCCTAGACACAAATTTATAGGGCTTCATGTCCTCAAAATTTGGGCATACATTGCAAGAAAAAGATGGTTTTTTTCATGCTCACAAATCCAACAAAAATCTTTAGGCGCATTGCTACTTTCCTCAAAAACAAAATTACACATTCCAAGTGCTAATGTGGATGCCAAATGCATATTTTCATCTTTCTAGGCATCTGTTGAGAGCAGTATGGGCACCCAAGGACTGACTAGACAAGGAAGCCAGCGGAGAGAGTCAGAGCGAGCTGAAGGAGTAAGTAGACAAAGCAGTCGATGCAAATCTAGCAGATAGGCCCTGCAAATTTTTCCAAATCAACATCTTTATAACAGTGATTCTTATCACTAACAATCATTGTAAATACCATTTCATATTTTTGTAGCTCCATTTTGTGCAAGCCAAGGAGTCCTTGAGCTTGAGGAGCCTTAGAAGTACCTACATATCAATTTTCGTATTTTTTAGACTCCGTTTAAGCCCTCAAATTGGCCCTCGAACCTAATTTTTAACTAGGCCGGACACTAGGTCTGGACAAGGCCAAAACCTAGTCAAAAACTATAAAAAGAGCTAGAGAGCTCATTTTTGAGGTTAGCTTGTAATTGAAATGAACTTGTAAGAGCTTTTTGAAAGGAATCTAAGAACTCCATTGCTTCTCACTCTTTGTCTTGCCGTGTGTGCGTGTGTGTGTATGTGTGTGCATGCTTGTGTGCTTCTCACTCACGCACTTGTGCCTCCACTTGCTCGTGGTCTTCATACCATCCTCACGTCTTCCCGGATTGACATTAAAGGAGGTGCTACTCATCACTGAGCTACACCAAATTTTGGCGTCGTTGCCGGGGATCGAGCTTTGAGGACGAGCGTGTGATGGTAAGACGTAGATTGGAGACGTTGGCGTTGTAGGTAATTTCTTTACTTTTCCTATTTTTCTCTTTCTTACCTTACCACCATCATCACCATCATCATCATCACCATCTTCCACCTCCACTTCCATCATCGCGAAAATTTTAGTTTTTTTATTATATCACCTTCTCCACCTTATTTCCCTCATTTCACTTGTGAGAGAGAGCGAGAGAGCGAACTGTTGTGTGCTATTTTCTGCATGCTTTTGGAGTTTCTTGCAGGTTTCAGCATCATCATCCCCTCCAGCACGTCGCGTAGGTACGGAAATGTGCAGAACTGTCTCGCAGTCGCCGACTCCTGTCGATCGCGATTGACATAAATTTTCACCTTTTGGTAAATCTGAGTGCACCACAGTGGACTAGAGACCCTGCACACCACATTTCCACAAAAATTTTTGAAAATCTTGCAAAATTTCAGTCCATCGCGATTGACAGCTCTGTCCATCGCGATTGACAGCTCTGTCCATCGCGACCGACAGCCTGTCCATCGCGAATGATAGCCTGTCCATCGCGACTGACAGCCTGCCTGTCCATCGCGACCGACTGCCTGTCCATCGCGACTGACAGCCTGCCTGTCCATCGCGACCGACTGCCTGTCCATCGCGATTGATAGCCTGTCCATCGCGACTGACAGCCTGCCTGTCCATCGCGACCGACTGCCTGTCCATCGCGACCGACTGCCTGTCCATCGCGACCGACTGCCTGTCCATCGCGACCGACTGCCTGTCCATCGCGACTGATAGCCTGTCCATCGCGATTGACTGACCACATGTCCATCGCGATTGATACTCTGTCCATCGCGATTGATACTCTGTCCATCGCGATTGATACTCTGTCCATCGCGATTGATACCTGTCCATCGCGATTGACAGCCCTGTCGATCGCGATTGACAGCCAATTTTAGCCAAATTTTTTAGGGTTTTTAAATTAAAGAGTTGGGCTAATTTTGGGCATAAACATTTTACTCTAGAGCACATAAGGAGGCCTTAGGAAAACAACTTGGGGAAAACCTGTTGCATAAGTGATCCTGTTTGAACTCTGTCTTAACCCTAGAACCCTGAACGGTCATAACTTTTTCATACGAAATCCATTTTTTGAGCTCTAGGGCTTGTTGGAAAGCTCGTGGCATATACTACACGCCCTCAACTGTTTTTTATAAAGATAATGCGTTGATTTTTAGCTAGGGTATTTTGAAGTTGACCATACCTAGGGGGATCAAAGTCAGGGGTCTTAAGAATTGTTTTCCTAAAATTCACTATGCAAATAAGTATTTGTGCTACAGGAATGAGAATCATTGGTTCTGTCTTTGGAATTTAAATATTAAAGCTAACTTTGGAACTCTACAGATCTATTGAGAGCATCGAAAGGCGTTCTAAGCAAGTGTAAGTGCAAGCTTGGGAACACACTTCCTGGGCATTCAAGGGCAACCAAGCAAGAAACAAAAGGTTGGAAACTTTCAACCCCCTCTGTCAATTCCTAGCTTAGGCTAAGAACGACTAGAGGTAGGAGTAAGTCAGGGTGACGATAGGCAATTATCAAGTTGGAGCATACCTAAACTCTCAAGTTCAAGCTAAGAACATAATCTTCGTACTGTCGAGAACTTTAAAGGAAAAGAACTTAACGTGGAATGATCAACTGTAAGTGCGGAACTACACTCAAATATACCTTACGACGTGATATCAGACAAGAATTTTAACACGGGAATCAACTAAAAAGAATCAACTAACTGATACAAAAGGACTCTGCAACGAGGTTGTACTTGGGCAAATTTGGGTTATTCAATTAGGCTTATGAACCTTAGATCAGGGCGACATCTAGTAAGGGATAGACAAAGCCTTAGGTCTTCAGAGGCTAGTGCCAACCACACTGCTAGGTCGTGGGCCCAGCAGTTGAGCCACCACTTACACTACCCAAGTTCTGAGACTAGTGAATCAGAGATGTCTCAAGGCATGGACAGACCTACGGGAAGTTCAGGAGTGCCATACTTGCACAGGGTAGAAGGCCCGTACAAGACACAGCTGGAATACCTTAGGACCAACCGATTAGGTGCCAGCATCTATGAGGACGGCCTAGGAAGATCTGTGGTACAGATTAAGAATCTTGATCAATCCATTGGATTAGAGCACCTAGCTGTCAAGTTTGAAAATGGAGCATACTTGGACAAAGAAGGAACCATATACGTAGTCACCAGTCACCCAGATAGGACGGACGAATTTGGAAATGTGATCCCCGAAGCAGACTTAGGTGACCTGGAGCAAGGAAACATGAGTGCAGAACCTAGAACCCCTCGAGGTAAATCGGTTCTCACTAGGATTATCACACCGGAGTGGATTCCCCAGGATAATAAGAGCATAGATTTGCTCCTCAATCGAGAGACTGACGAAGCCTTTTGGAGGTACAAACCTGATCAGCCAATTGATATAGGAACAATCATGATATATGAGTTTAAGGATCCTGATAGCCCAGGTAGAGTGACCTACTTAGATCACGCTTCGGAGAGGATCTTTGTGGTGACAGAAAATGATAGGCATGCTTACACTTGGAAGGGTGAATTCGTTTTTCCCCAACCAAGATCGAATGTATCCTATGGTCACCCTGGAGCTGGAACATCCCAAGCTCATGGAATGCAAAGAGACAGAAGGAGAGATAGACCAGAAGTAAGCTTTGCCAACCCAGTGGGCAGAGAAAGAACGAGGACGGAAACAAATAGAGTAGAACCTGAGATACTTAGAGCTCACAGGAATCAAAGAAATGCGGATGAGTTCCCTCTACCACGACCTAGAGAGCACACAAGGACTTTGAGACCGACTCAGCTAGTTAAGTCCATGAAGAACTACTTCGATGGCACTGGAGATCCATACGATCATGTGGCTGAGTTTAGGCAAGTTCTGAGAGCTGAACAAGTGGAGGATCTATTCACGCAGTACAATGCCTTTGGTCTGACCCTTAGGAACACTGCCCTGACATGGTTTCAGCCACTAAATGAGAGGTAGTTCAGGAGCATAGACCAACTCCTAGAGGCGTTCATTATCAAATTCTCTAAGAGTGGCATAAGGCATAATACCTCCTCGCTGATTCACAGCTTCAAGCAAACCCCTCAAGAAACCGTGAGACTTGCAGGAAGAAGATTTAGGCAATACTTAGAAAGATGCCCTGTTTCGGAGCTACCCACACCAGCCAAGCAAGTGGCTTTATTCTTGGATGGATTGCTAAGTACCAAATTGAGATCTTATGTGTACTTGAAGGACCCTAGGACCATAGAAGATTGTGTACGCATGTGCATTGATATTGAGGATAACCTAGGGGAGGAGTTAGAGCTTTCCAAGATATACAAAGATTCGGATAGTGCCTCTAACCTCTCTTCCACGCAATCCACATCAATCGAGGAACTTGCAGAGAAAGTAGCTCAGAAATTAGGTGTCACTAACAAACAAATCCCAAGGTTTGCCCCTGTGAAAAGGTGCTATACTTGTGGTGGCGACCACATGGCGAATGTATGTCCCATTATGGCTCAACCCCAAGTTAATCCTAGTAGCCAGTACTGCACTATAGAACGAAGGTACACCAATCACACCACGCAAGATTGCCCCTACAATAAGCAAACCGTTAGGCAGACGTACCCACAGCCATACCCTCAACAAGGAAGATACCAGAACCAGTACCCACCTCAGCAGTATGCTAGGCCTCAACAAACCTACCAACCCTACCAAAACCAACAAAGGCCTCAGCCTAGCACTACAACCCCCAGCTCCAGCTAATGTGATTCCGGTAAAGTATGCTGCTGCAGAAGAAAACCTGAATAGAGCTATAGTCCCTGTAACACCAGTGCTTTCAGAAAGTGATCCCAGTGACCATAGCTTCGATTCTACACATGTTGATAGCCCCCAGGCTTACTACATGCAATCTCCTGAACATGGTGAGTCCTACTATAGTGAAGAGCCAAATGAACCTAGTTGGGAGGCAGATTACACAAACGTCATGTATGCAAACCCCAACCCCAGACCTCAACCTAGGCAGGTAAGACCCCCTTTCCCTAGAGGACCATGCTACAGATGTCAGGGGGATCACCTCATTCGTGATTGTCCCTTGCCTCCACCTACACAACCCCAGTCAGTGACGATTCAGGGTTTTTGCCAAGAGTGTGGAAAGGATCATCTCTTACGAGACTGCCCCAAGAATCCTAATAATATGCCAAAAATTACTCCTATTAACGTTATTGAGTTAGTGGTAGATTCCACAGGAAGTGTCACTTCCACTACACCCGTGCAAGTGATCACTAGAGCTCAAGCATTGCAGCAAAACCCAGGGGTAAACCAGGAGAAGAGCCCAGATGTTAGTGAAACAGAGAGCATGACAAAAAAGAGGACTAGAGCTTGGAGAGATAGCCGTGAAAGAATGAAACGGCAATGGGCAAAAAAGATGAGTGAACTCGAGGAAAGCCTCAGAGAAACAAAGGCCAAGATAACTGAACTCACATCTCAAACTCCCTCTCACATTACCCCACTCCCACCATTCCCAACTCCATCCGACCCGCCACCTTCCAACCCACCTCAACTAATTCCACCACCCCCTAGAGCAGGATCAGTATTAGCTGATCCCACTCTCAAAGACCTTAATATGATGCTTAAAGCATATCAAGCCAGAATCCAAGAAGGGCCAAATGTAACTGATCATGAAAAGTGTTACCCTAGAGCAAAACTAGAGTTAGAACGAACCAAAACTTGTGCTAAGATGGTGGAATTGGCTCAGACCATGTTTGAGGCCAGTCGCCTATTTAACATCTCTAGTTCAGCGAAGACACAGTTGCACTTTGATGGACTGTTAGAAAGAATAGAGAAGCTGATTGCACAATCAGAAAAGGAACCCGCCTCTCAACACAAGGACAAGGCAAGTGAAAGATTAAGCATTCCTGCTCAGGAAGCCTATGTGCCTGAAGCCTATGTGCCTAACGCTACGGAGCCAGACACATCTTCTTCTATGAATCGGTTCACACCAGAATTCCTACGCGAGATTCAAGAAGACAAATGGGCTAAAGAGAGTGAAGTCCCTCCTCCTATTGAACTCGTGGATGATGCACGCGACCAATTCCCACAAGACATCCCATCGATTTATGAGGAGCAGGAGAGCACCCACTCTCAGGACAGACTAGACTTTGAGTCTAACTCTCTACAAGAATTACCCCACTTCACAGGCCCATGGGAAGCTAAGTCTACTTGTATGAGAGCACCCACGGTCATGGTACGAAATGAGGACTCAGTCTTACCTAGGAACACAGAGGTAGTGAAAAACACTAAAGTGCAGTGCAATCTCAAGTTAGAAGAGCTACTCAAGGTTAGACCTGAATTATGGAAACATGTAGCCAATCAAGTGCCCGAGATAGCAAAACCTCGTTCCCAGGTAGGATCACATAGAACAGTGCCAGAGATACCCTTGGATAAGATAGGAGATATGTGTGAAGATGAAGAAGGGAACACCTATCTTCCCATTACCTACCAGGAGTACACCACCAAGGCAATTTTGGACTTAGGTGCAGGAGTTGCAATTGCCACCACTTCCCTATGGAAGCATTGGGGCAAGCCAACACTCAGGCCAACGAGAATGAAATTGCAAATGGCCGATGGTCATATTGAGAGACCCTTAGGATTGCTAGAAGGAATAACTCTCACCACCTGTGGTGTCGAGTTTGAGCATACATTTGCTATATGTGACTTCAGCAAAAATCATGCCTATGAGATGATTTTGGGAAGACCATTTATGCGACAGTTGCAAGTGGTACAGGACTGGGGAACCAACTCCTTGTATTTGCAACACTTAGGTGTTACAACCAAAGTAAATCTCAAAGATTACTCTCATAGAGATGTACCTCCCATCCAATGGAATCCCATCCATAGAGCCAAAGATGATACGGAATCGGTGCATTCCATAGGATCAGGATCCTCATGGATGCATGAAGACACTCACTTATGGATGTGCAAAGTAGCAGTAGAGGAAGAGAAGAGAGAAAAAGCCAGAGAGGTAGGTGCAAAAGAAAACCATAGATCGATTCAAGACCCAGCCTATGCACCTGTAGTCTTTCCTGATGAGGAATTCGAACCTCACGGCTGGGCAGAACTTCTAGCAACCATGGATGTAGCCATCAATGAGGAACAATGGACACCTCACTGTGATGAGGATGGCTATGACATTTCAGTCTTCTCCATAGAGCCAATCATGGGAGAGGCAGTTCTAGAAGAATGCGAACCTAGCCCTGATGCATTTGAGGATGCAAGTGACTCCGATCTAGAGTCAATCATTATGGATCCACCTTTTGCATCAGATGAAGAATACTTCCATGAAGTGGAATTTCAACCCCAGAGGCATGGAGAGCTTACAAATGATGTAAGATTAGCCACACATGTGACCCCGAAGGAAGAAGGAAAGAAACGAAAGAAGAAAGAAGTCTCACCAGAGGAGGAAGAATCTTTGTTTGAGGTCCCAGAAAATTTTAAGAAGTACGAGATAGACGACAGGAGAGTCATGATAAGAATGCCTAAACGAGAGGCACAATCAGGAGAGGCCTATGATAACAAAGAAACCACCAAGAAAATAGTAGTGGCCCTAGAAGAAGGAGAGGAGAGATGCACGTACATAGGTCATGACCTAACAGAGGAAGAAGAGCATGCGTTAATAGCCTTGCTAAGAGAATACAGAGATGTATTCGCTTGGAGTTACAAGGATTTGAAGGGTGTTGACCCAGACATATGCTCACACACCATCCCCATGACTTCAGATGCTAAACCTTCTAAGCAAAAGCCCTATACATATAACGATAATTATGCTGCCAAGATTAAAGAGGAGATAGATAGACTGGTTGAAGCTGGATTTATCTATGAAATTGAGCACACTGAGTGGGTATCCCCCATCGTAGTGGTGCCCAAGAAGAATGGCAAGCTGCGTGTATGCATTAACTTGAAGAAGGTCAATGCAGCCACAATTCGAGATAACTATCCGCTTCCCATCACAGAACATCTCTTGGAAAGAGTAGCAGGCAAGGAAGTGTACAGCTTCCTCGATGGATTTTCGGGCTACAATCAAGTAGCCATAGCTCCAGAAGATCAGCATAAGACAGCTTTTGCCACAGAGTGGGGTATATTTGCCTTTCGTGTAATGCCATTTGGGCTTACCAATGCACCAGCTACCTTCCAGAGACTAATGTGCCATGTATTTAAAGAGTTCCTGAGGAAGAATTTAGAAGTCTATGTTGATGATCTTTGTGCTCATTCCAACATTAGACAAACCCATATTCCTGAACTGAGACAAATCTTTGACAAATGTAGAGAATATCAGGTGTGCCTAAACCCAGAAAAGTGCGTTTTCATGGTCAGGCAAGGCAAGATTCTAGGGCACATAGTGTCAAAGAATGGCATATCTACTGATGAAGAGAAAGTGAGAGCCATAGCAGAGCTACCTAGGCCAAGGAATGTCAAGGAAGTGCAAGCTTTCATGGGACATTGTGGTTACTACCGCCGGTTCATTCACATGTATGCTGTCATTGCAAAGCCCATGTACGGACTTCTGACAAACTTTGAGTGGACTCAGGAATGTGAGAATTCCTTCAATGAGCTTAAACGGCGATTATGTTCAGCACCAATCTTAACCACACCGGATTGGAATAAGCCATTCCATGTTCACGTGGATGCATCCAATTATGCTATTGGGTGTGTGCTTGCTCAACCTACTGGTGAAGGTAATATGGATCTTCCAATTACCTATGCCAGTAGACAATTGAATGCAGCTGAACGAAATTACACCACCACTGAGAGAGAAGGCTTAGGCATGGTATATGCAGTTAAGAAATTTAGACACTATTTGCTTGCAAACAAGTTTAAATTTTTTACCGATCATCAGGCATTGTTGTACCTCGTAAACAAGCCATGCAATACATGAAGATTAGTAAGATGGTTTCTCTTGCTAATGGAATATGATTTTGAAGTCGTGGTAAGGAAAGGTAAGACTCATTTGAGAGCAGATCATCTCTCTAGGCTCACATCTGGAGAAGCCCCACAAGGAGTATCAGATGATCTTCCTGATGCTTACTTGTTTAATTTGGAAGTTGTACCGCAGTGGGCTAAGCCATTGGTACCGGTATTGACATACGGGCCTAACCATCCAGTAGTAAATACACAGAATAGAGAGGTTGTGAAAGCCCAAAAGTACCACATCATGGCAGGAAGCATGTACAAGCACACGGATCAAGGAATCTTGGCTTGTTGTGTGGAAGAGGACAAGTACAATAAATGGTTTCATTTAGCACATGTAGGTGCATTAGAGCAACACTACTCAAAGCAACGAACCTTACAGACACTAAGGAGACTCGGAGTACATTGGCCAACTATGGAAGTTGATGTCCAAAGGTTGTGCAAAGAATGCCCAATCTGTCGCACTAAACCACCTGTGGAACATGCCACTCTTTATCAAGTGTCCATAGTGCCGGATTGGAGTGAACCGCTAGTATCCTTCCTGAGGACGAAAACATTCCCCCCAGACATGACTCTGGCTAGGAAAAGGAGTTTAGAACAAGAAGCCCAGGATTACTCTCTCATTGGCGATAATCTATACAAACGTGGTAAAGATGGTTACTTGAGACTATGTGTCCATGAGAGTGAGTATCTTAAGATCTTGGAAACTGCTCACCAAGGTGTAGCAGGAGGACACTTTGGACCAGATCGGGTGATCAAGGCAATACTATTTACGGGCTTCTGGTGGCCGACCCTTCACATGGATGCACATACCTATGTGAAACGGTGTGATATCCTATACGTAAAGATGAGATGCCACTGAAACCTATGATGGGTGGACGTGCATTCTCTAAGTGGGGAATAGACTTTGTAGGTCCTATTAATCCCCCAGCTAAGGGTTCTCATGCAGAATATATCATTGTTGCAACAGACTATCTAACTAAGTGGGTAGAGGTAAAAGCCACAACGAAGAACGATGCTCAAACAACAGCTAAGTTTCTATTTGAGAATGTATTCACTAGATACGGGCTACCTATAGAGCTAGTTAGTGATAGAGGCACTCACTTCTTGAATGAAGTGATTGAAAATCTACTCCAAGAATTCTTGGTAGTGCATAAGAAGTCTGCCCCCTATCACCCTCAAGCAAATGGCCAGGCCGAGAGCACAACAAGGTTCTGTGCAATGTGTTGACGAAATTAGTGAACAATAAACGCTCTGATTGGGACAAACAGCTACACCATGCTGTTTGGGCATACTGAGTTGCCTACAAAACAGTACTCCAAGCCACCCCCTTTCAGATGGTGTTTGGCCAAAATGCAGTGCTACCATTAGACTTCTTAATACCTACATTGAAAGTAGCGCAAGAGCACGAATGGACGGGTCATGAACTCTCCTCTAGACTTTTTGACCTTGAACGATTAGGAGAAACAAGACTGAGAGCAGCTGCAGGGATATATGCAGTTAAGAAGAGACAGAAAGCCTACTTTGATGCCCATGTGAAGGATAAGGGCTTGAAAGCAGGAGATCTAGTTTTAGTCTACACATTGAAACAACATGCAAGGAAGCTAGGAAAGAGAGGCTACGGACCTATGATCATCAATAGGATCTCCACGAGTGGAGCAGTACAACTAGCCACTTTAGAGGGTGATGTTCTCCCAAACTATATTAGCGGATGCAGAGTCAAGTTGTATCAGGAACCCCTCACGGAGGAAATGCCAAGTCGACTCAATACTGCTAAGCAACGTAAAGAGGAGGAAAAACGAATTCGAGAAGAAGCTCAAGCAGAAGCCCTAGA
Source organism: Ceratopteris richardii (assembly GCA_020310875.1). Taxonomy (NCBI): domain Eukaryota; kingdom Viridiplantae; phylum Streptophyta; class Polypodiopsida; order Polypodiales; family Pteridaceae; genus Ceratopteris; species Ceratopteris richardii. Next base: position 129,428,947 of record CM035435.1, read on the forward strand.
GCACATACGGAGAATGAAATTAAGAAGACAAGGTAGAGAGCACCCTAGGCAAGATGCATATGCAGATCAAGGATATGATGTGGCTATGTGTGAAGTTTCAAGTGCTAGCTCACATAGGATAACTGATCGACGTCCTTTCATAACCTTAGATATAGGGCAAGGAAAGAGTGCAAGGACTGTAAGAGCCTTGATTGACTCAGGTGCAGCCACTAGTGCTGTTAAATTGTCTCACTGTCAAGAGTTGCAATTAACTGTCAATCCTGTGGAAGCATATCTCATAGGATTGGGAGGCGTGGAAACCCCTTGCATGGGTGAGGTGGAACTTCCCCTCTATATTCATGATGAGGCAATGACAGTTAGAGTACTAGTGTGTCAAGATGAGGACCTCACTGAAACCCTTATCTTGGGTCAAGACTGGATCTATGACCAAGCAGTCAACTTAAACCTAAGAAGTGGACTTCTTCAGGTATGGGTCAATCATAGTCGAATTACAGTAGAGTTAGATAATGGAGCACTCAAGGAACTAGGAAAGGCACACACTCCTGGTCCTTCCAGGAGTACACATGAAGATGACCATGCTGTTCTTGTCCAAAACTATGTGTTGCAGAGGAATGATGGCTGCAAAAAAGGAGTCAGGGATGCAACGGAACTCCCTTCTCTTCCAAAGGCCAGAGGGAGGCAGCAACCAAAGGTGGATCAAAGGCAGAAGAAGCAGAGTACTACCTATGTCGGAGATCAAAAGTACCTGCACAGCAAAAAATCTCAGCAAGTGAAACAAGTGTGGGTGCGGAAAAGCGAACACCCGGTTGCACTCAAGCCAACCACACGGGCAAAGCCTCTTATTAGTAACCAACAACACGATACTAATAAGAAGTCTTTCAGAAGCTCATCTGCTAACGTGAAGTCTATTTGGGTGCCCAAGAAGTCGATGAAGGCCAGCCCACAATCAAGACAAATTTGGGTGCCTAAGGCTTGTTTGTGGGCTCAAATAGCTACACCAAGAGCACACCCTATACAGCATGATCCATTCACTCGCACAGCCGGCATCCACTCGTTTTTAACACCCAGGAACACACCAAGGCCCATGAGCACGAACAGAATCACTTGTAAATGGGTCCCTAAAAGGCCTCATTTTCAAGCTGACACACCTATAAAGCTCTCGAGAGTCTCTACGGAACCAAGAGCAAAACCCATCCACTGCATTTGGCAGCCTAAGACTTGTAACAAACCCCCGGACCCCAAATGTAAATCCATGTCCACCTACTAACCACTTCACTCTCACATTACATCATTCCGCTTAGCTCATAGGTCTACCCAAATTCTAACTACACACACTAGCACCGAGCACTTATTAACCCCTAACCTCTCCCGAACTTTAGGTTAATGTTGTAACAGGGGACACCGTGTCATTTTTGTGTCCATTGCAATGTTAACATTTATTCATATATTCTCACAGAACCAGCTGCAAAGTTTTCAACATGGCTGAGGCAGCAGGAACTAGCTCTCACACAGAAACAAGCCCGCAAGTGGTGGACTTAGACAGTTTACCCGTTTTGCCTGAGACAAATGAAAGACCAGAAGAATAGCGGGCAATCAAAATCATACCTATTGCGGACCCTCCGCGTGGCCACACCATGCCCGTAGGAAAGACTTCCCACTGGTTTACTGAAGTGGCAGGACCCTTGGGTGAGGGAACGCACCTATGGGAATCAGAGTTGGACTTCAATGGGAAGCAAGGCAGATATCATTTCTTTACAAGAGAATTTGAGAAGTTACAAAATGGAGAAGTTCTACGTTCGATATGGGCAAAGGCAGGATTGGTGCATATTTCAGTGCACGGCTCCCAAAGCCTGACTTCATGCGATGCTACTATCTCATCAACACCGTGACTCCAAACCAGAACCCAAAAGGTGCAAGCTCATTTGTGATTCCATCTCTGACAAAGGGGAATGAGCTCAAGAGATTCAAGCTATCAAACAACTTGGTGAGAGAGGCTCTAGATATGCGCGGAATGCATATTCCTACAGAAAAGGAAACCCTAGTACCGGATTACATGAAGAATCGAAGCCTCACCAAACTCAAGGACATGGTGTCCATGACGCCTAATATTGCAATACACCTTCGCATGTGCATGCAACACTTTGCTTTTCCTGCACAAGATAGATTCACCATGCCACCCAAAAAGATTTGGTTTAGTTTGTATGTGGCAGAGACACAGAGCCTCACCATCAACTTACCCCACTGGATAATTGATCAGATACACCTAGCTCACAAACGATGGCCGCGGAAACAGGTTTTATATGGTTGCTGTGCTCTGACGAGAATCATTTATAGGTGTTTGGCTTATGACATTCCTATTCAACAGGCCCTAATGTGGAATCGTGTTGAGCAGTTTAGAGGCAGGACATCCACTGGAGCCCCTTCTAAGAAGATGAGAGGCACTGTCCAAGTCCCATGTGCTCAACCACGTGGAGCCACCCTAACACCAGATGTCACCCCTCCACCCCGAAGAGTCCGACCGTTCACACTCCGACTTCCAAGACGCAGCACCGATGGTTCCACCTTGATATTCCCTCCTATCCCAACCGATCTTGAATTTCCCAGTGGTGCACCTTTGGAAGAACTCACTAATGAAGATTTCGAACAATTATTACAAGATGTAGAGCTGGAGGCAGAAGAGGCACAACATGTAGAGAACGTACAAACGCAGGCCACAACCTCCCAAGCACCTGTCACCACAGTTGAAGTGGATGAAGAGGATGATGGAGATGAAGAGCAAGAGGAAGATGAGGAGGATTATGATCAAGAGCATCAAGAGGAGCAACAAGAAGTGCCAGAACTTGTAGGTGCACCAGCATATACAGCTCAACTACAAAGGTTATACGACACAATCAAAGCAGTACAAGAAAGGCATCAACTCTCTCTTGTATCAGGTCAAGCTTTGATGCAAGAAATGCTATCAGATGAGGGGGTGGACCAACATTTCATTGACACCCTCAAATTAGTGTCAGAATCTTAGGAGTTCCGGAGGCTGTCCACACTGCAGTCCGCCAGTCCGTGAGGTATGACAAACGCAGAGTTGACACATTACTACGAGCAGGTAAGACTATCAGGATACCCGTCACAGAATAAGAAGTACCCATTGAAACCACAGCTACCCCCACAACCACCACTGACCTCTCTGCTGAAACCTTCGTTCAGACATCACCCATCTCACCCTAGCATCCTCCATCACCACCTTCTCCACCCCCACCACCACCTCCCACCATGGAAGAAACGACAGCCATCACCTCTACCTCCACTTACAACCCATCCTCATTCACATCATTCTCATTTCGAGAACCCACCTCACAAGAAACCCTCTTCTCATTCGTCACCAATCCCTTGTACACTTCAACCCTTCTATCCTCCGAACCCATAACTGGCCATCCCATAATTCCAAGTGTGGTTGGAAACCCAACACCCACCGAAGGCACCCTGTGTTTCCCATCCTATCCCCCAATACGGGTACCTCCATTCCATGACCCTCACTTCCCATCTGGCCCCTACACCTCTTTCAACCTGACCGCACCACCCCAATACCCGTCCTTTGTGGAGCAGTTCATCCGCTCTCCAATGTTTCAGAGGCACATTTCTCCGATGTTCGCAACGACATCAATTTACACGAACACCACACTCACTTCACCTACCATACCCACCTACATGGTAGCCCCTGTACACACCACCTTGTCTGACCCAATGGACATTTCACCAACCACAGCACCTCTCCCCACGATTCCACCATCTTCCCCTCCCTTACCCCCCACCTCACCACTCACATCATTGGCACACACAGCATTCACTACCCCCCTACCCAATCCCACGTCCCCTGCAATTCAAACTTTTTCCCTTGCATCTCATAATGTAAATAGCACGTTCAACACATTACTTCAGTGTACACATCAACTACAACAAGAATACCATCACTTGGAAGAACGCACTGCTGCCCTCCAGGCAGAATCTCAACGTCTGCAAGCTAGAGTCACCACTCTTGAAGCTGATTACCAAACGCTCCTAACCGAGCATACCACCTTACAGCAGGCTCACTCCGAATTGGAATCAAAGACACCAACAGTAGATGATCAAGCAGTCAAGGAACTAGAAACAGTGCTCCAAGCGCAAATGATATCTAATGCTACACTCAGACGCAACATTGGGCTATTAAGGAAGCATATGGCAGAAGCACTAGAAGAGAACAAGAGACTTCAACAACAAAACCAAGACAACTTTGAAGCGGCTATGGAAGGAACTGTAAGAGCAACCATTAGCCCTACCAGATATAGAGCAGTCCCATCGGAAGACATTCGCATCTTACTTGAGGAGCATGCAAATTTCTTGGAGTCATATGAAAAGTTAGAGACTGAATGTGCAGACCTAAAGAAACAGATAGCCAGTGCCCCCACAGCTCAACAGGAGCCGGTAACCTTGCAATACTCTACAGAAGAAGTAGAGACCCTTCGGAAACAGGTGGCAGAACTTCAAGCACGCCTCTTACCATATGAAAGGCCACCCTCGCCCATTGAAGAACCAGAACCTGAAACAGTAGTGGAAATCCCCGTCGATGACAGCTATGAAGAGCCATACGAGCCTATGCCGACACCCGGTGGTCGAACTACAGAGGAAGGACAAGACACTTTAGAAATTCAAGTTCCAGATTGGGTCAAAAGGGTCGAGAAAGTGGGTAAGACACATGATGATCGTGTGGCAGTGCAAATGCAATCTCTCACAAATCTGGAAGAAACTGTCCTTCGGTCTTCCTACTTTCAAAACTTATCCCATCAACGGTTAATCACAACATCAGAGTCGCAATACATGCCTTATTTTGTCTTACTACACGATTATAATGCAGAAGTCAAAAGACATACAGGGAAGGAGCCCACATTCGCCACTCAATTTGAGCTAGGGGATTTACCGACAGATGCACGTGCTGGCTCGATCTTCCAACCTAATTGGCGTGCACGTCTACTAACCGATTACCCAGAGATGATGAGCACCTGGGCAACCATGCCACTATATATCAAGTATAATCCATGCTATTGCCCAGTGGTACGTTGCAGATCCTGACAAGCATTTGCAATCAAGGTACGCAACAATAAAGAATGCTCGGCTTGGGTTAACTATCCATATTTTGCTCCACCTCGAGGGACCCCAACCATAGCCTACATGATATCAACAATTCGGCACTGGTCTACACGTCTAAATAATGTACCCGACATAGCAGCGAAAATGTGTATGAAGATATTCGAGCTCATGACCATTGTCTTCAAAACCTTTTGGAATGTACAAGCTCCATACATCTCTGCCCCTGGATTCTCTCAAGGTAACAAGGATTTAGTCTACGACATGAGCCAGACTCCCTTGGTCACTATAATCTTTGCCTAGCATGCACGAATAAAGTACTTACCCGCATGCTTCAAGCAGACATTTGAGGAAATGTTCTCTACGGGATTCTGGGAATATCATTCCGAAATCTTCATTCCCAGACCCACACATTTGCTACATCCATTCGCAGTAGAACAAGCGATCCATGCAGATCAGTTACGTCTGCCACATCCGGACATTCCAGGACCAATTGATTGGGATCGTATGATGACAGACTTGGCCAGAGGACTACGCCTACAAGAACATCAGCTTGCCACTCAGGTTGTGGAATATTACATCCAACACTCCCAGCAACAAGGGTCTGTCAGGGACGACAGACGCGAGAGAGGGGGGGGTGTTGAGAGCAGTATGGGCACCCAAGGACTGACTAGACAAGGAAGCCAGCAGAGAGAGTCAGAGCGAGCTGAAGGAGTAAGTAGACAAAGCAGTCGACGCAAATCTAGCAGATAGGCCCTGCAAATTTTTCCAAATCAACATCTTTATAACAGTGATTCTTATCACTAACAATCATTGTAAATACCATTTCATATTTTTGTAGCTCCATTTTGTGCAAGCCAAGGAGTCCTTGAGCTTGAGGAGCCTTAGAAGTACCTACATATCAATTTTCGTATTTTTTAGACTCCGTTTAAGCCCTCAAATTGGCCCTCGAACCTAATTTTTAACTAGGCCAGACACTAGGTCTGGACAAGGCCAAAACCTAGTCAAAAACTATAAAAAGAGCTAGAGAGCTCATTTTTGAGGTTAGCTTGTAATTGAAATGAACTTGTAAGAGCTTTTTGAAAGGAATCTAAGAACTCCATTGCTTCTCACTCTTTGTCTTGCCGTGTGTGCACGTGTGTGTGTATGTGTGTGCATGCTTGTGTGCTTCTCACTCACGCACTTGTGCCTCCACTTGCTCGTGGTCTTCATACCATCCTCACGTCTTCCCGGATTGACATTAAAGGAGGTGCTATTCATCACTGAGCTACACCAGCATCCAATAATTGTCGAAGCTCAAGGTCTAGGGAAGCACACAAACAACATAGGGAAGAAGAAGAACATTGGAGCACAACACAATGTAGAATGTATTAGCAAGTGAATTTACAAAGATAAGTCACTGATTAGGGTTATAGGCATATATACAAACTAAAGAAAAAAACCTCCTAAAGAGGGAAAAAAATTCTCTGGTGGTCCTACGTGTGTTCACACACATCACTACTGAAAATCTTCAAACTGCTACCTACGTAGAGCCTTTGTGAAAAGGTGTACAACATTATCCTGTGTGGTCACATAATCCAAATTGATGTCTCTAGCAGAGAACCCCTCCCTGACATAATGATAGCGCACCTCAATGTGCTTTGTGCAAGCATGGAACATAGGATTCCTCACCACTTTCTCCTGAGCAACAAGTCATGGCAATCATAATACGCTACAATGGTGCAACGAAGGATCTTGAAGTGCAATGGGGGCAAAAAATTGACACACTATATAAGGAACATGTAGACAACCAAGAAGGGGGAATAATAGATTAAAAAATATATACACATAGACACATGTACTTATGCAGGATTAGGCATTCAATTTGGCACAAGGGCAAACATAGATGAGCTTAGAGAAGAGATTGTGTTCACGCATCAATAGAGATGAGCATCGCGTAGCATATGTTGAAGTTGGGTTGGCTACTTGTAGAGTCCAGGCTTACATGAGGAATAATAAGCAGTTGCAACAAAATAGACAGTGTGAAGAGGATCGTGAGTAGATGCAACAAGTTAGTGCAAAGTTCCAAGGCAGATCTTAGAAGGGAAGTTATGGTATGGAAGTGGAAGATAGTGGTAATTAGATCCGTAGAGAGGGCCAAAAACTATGTGCTTATGAAGTAGGGGATTCTTAGAGGGAAGAACGAGCAGCTCGCAAGGTTCTGTGCTTAAACGTTGATAAGAACAACAAAGCTGCTAGGGTGTGATTAGCATCTTGGGGATTTGTAGTGGTTAGCACCCTGAATAGTTTGCATGCACAATACCAGTGCATCCTCAAAGAACCGAATGGTGTCAGGGACTCGCACGGTGGTGATGCTGCACAACTTTAATGTCAGTGGGATCACCAAGAAGACTAGGTGTCTCACCTAGCTACATCCACCTCTTTTTCTTCTTTTTTCTAGAACCTCCTACTTCCTCCATCCTTGGGTTTTGAGGTTGCAAGATTCTTGTGAAGCTATTGGGAAAACTTAAGATCTTAGCATGAATTTGTGCTTCTAGTTTCATTGAGGTCAAGAGAAATTATTTAGTTTGTGTCTTTATATTTGTGTTGGGTTCTTAGTAGTTGTATCTTTCAATCATATTCTCTTATCAAAAGGCATTCATAGAAGTCGAAGGCAAGAGTAGTTGATATTTCGCTCTCTATTTCTGTAATCAACATTTGATAGTAATACAACTACCTCTACATCTTATTTCTTTCCTATCCTCTTGTAAACTTGTCCAATTTAGTTTGTTCAGAGTTTATGTTTTCAAATAGTGTTAAGCAATGTGGTGCAACAACACATTCTCAAGTAGAATTTTGAAGTGTGCTATGATTACATTTAAGTTTATAGTTTTGGTCTAGTTTTGCCAATAATATTAGTGCTAATTATAGTCCAACATTGATCAGTATTACCAACCGGTTGTCAAGGGGTGTGAAAGGAGACAAGCGCAAATCAAAACTGACTTGTGATAACCTCACTATGTGACTACACGCACGGTGTTTCGTTGCGTACTTTAGGAGCTAAGATGTGTTTTCAATATCTGAGGAGTGATTAGCTATAGTTTAATACACTATTCAAGATTAGCTTATGAATCTATGGTCCGTAAGGTTGTGCAGCTCTATACCTAGAAACAGCATCTTGATACCATTGCAAGTTTAATGATTCATCGGTTATACGATCTTTGATCATTTTGGCCATGTCGTGTTCAGTTTGCTTAGGTTGAATATTTCTTTTCAGAGGTGGAGGCAACAGATTCTTACTACTCTCAGGTTCAGGTGATGCAATTGAAAACAAAGCTAAAAACCTAGATAAATAGTGATCGTATGATGGAGAGATTAAAGATTCATCAACAATACGGTCTGTAATTACTTCATCTACTTCTATTTCTTCATTAGTTTCATTTTCATTGGATTGGGTGGTAGTATTAACAATAGGTGGAGGTAATAAAGTTTCTAGAATAAAAGATGTAGATATGCAATGTTCATCAGTAGATTCATTTGAAGAGACATGGTTTGTTGACATCAGAAATAAGGCGTAATGTAAGTTTTAATTGATAAATGAACTCTATTTGTAATAATGTTAAGACCTCATAATCAAAATAATCCTATTCAAATGCTTTGAGGAAAGTCCTAATACGTTTATGTCCTAATAATCCTAATACAAATACTTTTGAAGAAAATCCTATACAAATGCTTTGACAAAAAACCTTATACAAGATTTAAAGTTTCAAATGAGATAAAGGAAAATTAGGAGGAGGAGCATAAATGCAGCTCCAAAGTCCTAGTCAAAACCTCATAGGTTGCATCAATTCATCACTTCTCGTCAGTCTTCTTCAATGTTCTGCAAAAAATCATTAGGAAAACACAAAATAAGTATGTCTCATAAAACATAAAACACACATTCATATAACACGCTCATACATTTTTTTTTTTACTCATGTATAGGCTTGCACATGCAAACTCCATCACTCATGTATAAATTCAATATTTACTTATGCATGTATTAATCATGCATAGGCATACACACATAAACCCGCACATGCACATACATATACATACATGCATTCAATATATACTTTCTATTTACTTCATGCATACATTCATACACATAGACATATGCATACATACTACATGTCACATACTCATGCTTTAATTCATGCCACTTACATCATTTTCATTCATTTAACTTACTTACACATGCACTTCATGCATACTTAAGTATCTAATTAGGCATTCTTATGCATGCATACACCTAATATAATGTATTCACATGCATACATGTACCTCACATTATGCATACACTTCTTCTTCATGCCTATTCCTCATGTATACTTATATGCACTCATTACATATACATACTTACTTAGCCATGCATATGTAAACATTATATACATATGCATTTGTTCATCATGCATATATGCACATATGCTTTTCTCATGCATATATACCTAATTCATATGCATGTACACAAGCATTAGCTCTACTATGTATGCTCATATATTATTACATACTTCTAAAACACTTACATTTATACTGATTATGCATTTATGCACCTCAATTATACTCTCTTTCATATGTATACATGCATCTCTTGTACATATGCACCTAACTCATATGCATGCACACATGCATATGCATTACTCATTCATATGCATACATTCATACTTAAATACACTTACACACATGCATCTAAACCCATCCATGGTCATGCATACACCCCATCACTCATATGCATAGGCATAAATCTCTATACCTATGTACTTACACATATGCTTCATACATGTGCTTACACACTCACTACCACATGCATGCCCACACTCTATTACATGCATGCATAGATTAGCTTATTTATGCATATGCATCTAATTCATTTCTATGTATATATGCATCTATCTCCTTTGCATTCATATTTTCATATGCATCTAATATCATACATGCATTCTCATACTTTACATTCATACATGCTCATGCATTAACTCACATACACACATTCATACATGTATTCATGCACACATGCATTAATATTATACACACATTCATTTCTAATTCTCTCTCTCTCTCTCTCTCTCTCTCTCTCTCTCTCTCTCTCTCTCTCTCTCTCTCTCTCTCTCTCTCTCTCTCTCTCTCTCTCTCTCTCTCTCTCTCTCTCTCTACAAGAAATAGGGGGGCATAGCGACGCCCCCGAATTGAAAAAAAATGTGCACCATCGTTTATGGACGTTGGCGTCGCATAAGCGACGGTCAATTTTTTTATTTATTTTTTTTAAGCGACAACCGTCGCATAAGCGATGCTAGCGTCGCTTATGCGACGCTATATTAATAGCATCGCAAATACCATCGCTAATGAGCAACGGTATTTGCGACATTGGCAAACTGAAGAGCATCGCATATGCGATGCTCTGGAATGTAAAAAAAAAAAATCGATTTCTCCCGGCACATTTGTTCCGGGATTTGGATGCGAGAGACCAAGAAGAAACCGAGAAAGAGAGCGCGCGAGAGAGAGAGAGAGAGATGCATCTACTTGCAAGGTGTGCGCACACACACACAGTTACACACACATACATATGCATACACACACACATATACACACATAGCCACACACACACACATACACATAGACACACACACACACATACACACAAATACACACACATATACACACATACACAAATAATGTTGCATACACACATGCACACATAATGCATACACATGCACACACATATATACATACATATACACACACATACACACACACATACACACACATACACACACATATACACACATACACACAAATATATGCATACACACACACATAGAGAGACATGCACACACATAAACATACATGCATACATAATGCATATGCATATGCGTACATCCATACATACTTACATGCATACACACACATATGCATACATAATGCATATGCATATGAGTACACACATACATACTTACATGCATACACACACATATGAACACATAGACACATACACACACATAGACACATACACACACATAAACACATACACACACATACACACACATATGCATACATACATGCATACACATACACACACATATGCATACACATACACACACATTGACACATACACACACATAAACACATACACACACATACACATACATAATCATACATAATGCATACACACACATACACACACATATGCATACATACATGCATACACATACACACATACACACACATGCATACATACATGCATACACATACACACACATATGCATACACATACACACACATAGACACATACACACACATAAACACATACACACACATACACACACATATGCATACATAATGCATACACACACATACACACACATATGCATACATACATGCATACACATACACACATAGACACATACACAGACATAGACACATAAACACATACACACACATATGCATACATACATGCATACACATACACACACATAGACACATACACACACATAAACACATACACACACATACACACACATACACACATATATGCATACATAATGCATACACACACATACACACACATATGCATACATACATGCATACACATACACACATAGACACATACACACACATAGATACATACACACACATAAACACATACACACTCATAGACACACACACATACACATAGACGCGCACACACATACACACACATATACACACACACACACATAGACACATACACACATTATGATGCATTCACACACATACACATGCATACACACATAGACACACATATACACACACACATATACACATACACACATACACACACATATATGCATACACACACACATAGAGAGACATACACACACATACACATACATGCATACATGTGCATACATAATGCATATGCATATGCATACATACATACTTACATGCATACATACACATACATAATGCATACACACACATATGCATACATAATGCATACACACACATACACACACCTATGCATACATACATGCATACACATACACACATAGACACATACACACACATAGACACATACACACACATAAACACATACACACTCATAGACACATAGTGACACATACACATATACACACACACATATACACAAACACATACACAGATAGACACATACACACATAATGATGCATACACACACATACACATGCATACACATACATATGCATACATACATGCACATAGACACATACACACATAGACACATACATACTCATAGATACACACATATACACATAGACACACACACACACATAGACACACACACACACATACACACACATATACACACACATGCACACATAATGATGCATATTACACATGCATACACACATACAGACACATATACACACATACACACACATATATGCATACACACACATATATGCATACACACACATAGAGAGACATACACACACATACACATATATGCATACATATGCATACATAATGCATATGCATATGCATACATAATGCATATGCATATGCATACATAATGCATATGCATATGCATACATACATACTTACATGCATACATAATGCACATGCTTACATACACATACGTAATGTATACACACACATATGCATACATAATGCATACACACACATACACACATATGCATACATAATGCACATGCATAGATACATACACACACATAGACACATACACACATAGACACATACACACATAGACACATACACACACATAAACACATACATACTCATAGATACACACATATACACATAGACACACACACACACATACACACACACATACACACATAATGATGCATACTACACATGCATACACACATATACACACATATACACACATACACACACATATATGCATACACACACATAGAGAGACATACACACACATACACATACATGCATACATATGCATACATAATGCATATGCATATGCATACATACATACTTACATGCATACATAATGCACACGCTTACATACACATACATAATGCATACACACACATATGCATACATAATGCATACACACACATACACACATATGCATACATAATGCATATGCATACATAATGCATATGCATACATAATGCATATGCATACATAATGCATATGCATATGCATACATACATACTTACATACATACATAATGCACATGCTTACATACACATACATAATGCATACACACACATATGCATACATAATGCATACAGACACATACACACATATGCACACATACATGCATACACATACACACATAGACACATACACACACATAGACACATACACACACATAAACACATACACACTCATAGACGCATAGCGACACATACACTTAGACACATACACATACACACACATATACACACACATATACACACAAATATATACACACACACACAAACATACACACATAGACACATACACACATAATAATGCATACACACACATACATATGCATACACACACATATGCATACATACATGCATACACATACACACATAGACACATACACACACAGATACATACATACACATAAACACATACACACTCATAGACACACACACATACACATAGACGTGCACACACATACACACACATATACACACACTTACACACATAGACACATACACACATAATGATGCATACACACACATACACATGCATACACACACATATGCATACATACATGCATACACATACACACATAGACACATACACACACATAGATACATACATACACATAAACACATACACACTCATAGACACACATACATACACATAGACACACACACACACACATAAACACACATAGACACATACACACATAATGATGCATACACACACATACACATGCATACACACATACAAACACATGTACACACACATACACACATACACACATATATGCATACACACACATATATGCATACACACACATAGAGAGACATACTCACACATACACATACATGCATATATATACATACATAATGCATATGCATATGCATACATACATACATACATACATACATACATACATACATGCATACATACACATACATAATGCATACACACACATATGCATACATAATGCATACACACATATGCATAAATACATGCATACACATACACACATAGACACATACACACACATAGACACATACACACACATAAACACATACACACTCATAGATGCACACACATACACATAGACACACACACATACACACACACATATACACACACACATACACACATAGACACATACACATATAATGATGCATACACACACATACATATGCATACACGCATACACACACACATACACGCACATACATACACACACACATGCATACATACACATACTTAATGCATACACACATACATATGTACACGTATATATATATTGATTTCTAATCATTTTGTTTTATATGTTAGGTATTATGGATCCTAGTAGAGAGAGAAAGGCGAAACTCACTCTCATAAAAAGTCTTATGAGAGCAAGAGTTCCGTCTGATACTCTAGGGGCCATAATGCGGGATTACTCAGAGATGTCTGATGAGGAGCTGGACTATACAATCCAGATGCTTACCCAGCGATCAGACGAGGGCTCTTCTGCGGCTCCACATGTAGGAAGAGAGCTATCTGCTCATAGGTATGTTTTTTTTTTCATAAACTTTTTTAATGATATTATAACACATATTTCTATTTATTTTTATCTATCTATTTTCAGGACACCTATACCACCTCCAGCACGTGATAGCAGAGCAGAGTTGCCTATGAGGACATGCATAGGCACCTTAGGACTAGAGTGCGATATAGAGCCAGAGGGGAACATTGTGTACATAGGGAATGGATTGGAGTTCAAGAGAAGGATGCGGGCACTATGCGACTCTTACCTGCGCTTTAAGTGGAAGTAAGTAAAAATTTTACATATAAATTGAAATAAATATCTTATGTTTTATTTACATTATGTTTTTTTTTTGTAGTGAGCATGATGAGAGGGATAAAAAATACGTACTTAGTTCACTTGAGACAGAGTTTGGGAGAGGATGGTCGCTTAAGTGGTGTTTAAAAGAGATGCAGACACTTATGGCTCATCGTCGCGATAATGCACGGTATGCAGTGCTTTTATGTATATATATGTGGATATCAGTATGTGTGTTTATGCATGTATGTATGTATATGAGAGAGAGAGAGAGAAAAGAGTGAGACTAGAGGTATAAATACACGCATACACACATATACATCATACATGCACATTTACACACATATACATATACATGCACATTTATACATACACACACATACATGCACATTTTTACACACACATACACATGCATGCAGTTACACACATATAATGAATACACATAGACACATACACATACTCACATACACGTACACATACTCACATACACATACACATGCATAATCATATGTACACACACATAGACTCATATAATCATATTTACATGCATGTATACATATACACATGCATATATACACACACAACACATGCATATGCACATATAGATACACATACATACACAACACATGCATACGCATAAATAAATAAATAAATAAATCCTATTTCAAAAATCCTAAATTGAAAACACTAATTTTGATATTAGGGTTTTAAAACCCCTAATTTAAAAACTCTAATTCAACCTTTTAGCCATATGTTTGAAGTATATGTACACATTGCATCTATTCCTCCGACGTCCTACTAGAGAGATGTCTCTCCTCCCAACCTTATGCCTCTATATATAGCTACTCCAATCAACGATGATCATAATATATATAAAGATATATACACATCATGTAGATAGGATACATAAATATAAAATGGAGTACATATATTATACATCACACATACATGCCTAAATGCACACATAAATATATATATATACATACTAACATATTTACATGTACACATTTACACATAGACATATATACATATATACATGTACACATCACATATACATGCCTACATGCACACATAAACATATATATACATGCATACATATTTACATGTACATATTTACACATAGACACATATACATATATAAATGTACACAATTATAAACAGTTGCATATATTACATGAATACATGAATATTTTACATAAATGCATATGCATATATACACATATGCCTATTTAACACATGTATACATATATCACACACATGTAAACACATACATATACATGAAATACATATATGCATACTAACATATGTATACATATAATACACATGAATACACACACATATGCATACATACATGATAAAAATTTGCTCCTCAAAGATAAAGCTATATATAAAATAATTAGGCATAACCCCGAGCTTCATGTTCTAACTTAGAAGAGACATGATTTCATCTCTCTAGTAGGATTCATCGTTATTCAAGTTAATAAAAAAATCTATTATCTGATATCCATTCAGAAGCTTCAAGTTATTGATCGATAACTAGAGTAAAATTTACTATCTAATCTGCTCATATGTTTTCATTATAGTCTCATCTTCATTATCCTTATTGATTTCATTTATTTCTTCTATTGTTAAATCTATGTTCTCATGAATCACCTCATCTATTGATGGATTAATATCTATTTCTGGTAATTCCTCTTCCTCATCGGTAGAATCAGCATGTAGAGAATTATCCTCTTCATCAAAAGGATTAGTATCATTATCACGTATAATGATTCTAATTTCTATTTCAGATGTTGATGTATTTGTATCTGATGCTGAATCATCAAGAGACTTTCTTCGATCTCTCTAACAATAAACTGTTCAAACAATGACCTACCTCTAGGTTGCACATGAATGACTTGCCACCAAGGATGAGCATCTGTGTTTTTATTATAAAATGCTTGTTCAATATGCCTAGGAAGAATATATGGTTCTTTAGTAGATCGCATTACCTTGGAAGAATCAATTGCCCAAAACCCAGATAATTCCTTTCTTAATGTGGAATTACTACCTTTATACTCCACTCGAAACCAATCAACCTTCAATATGACCTATCAAAATATATAACAACAAAAACCCATTATTATGTGCTTTAAAAAATAACTAACTCTATAAAAAAAATATAAACTTTTTTCTACTTGTTTGAATGTACGAAATGAAATTTCGTAGATACCAACAATAGTTCCTACGTAACCAAGTTCGCTATCTATAAGGTTCGTGTCTTTTGAGCTAGCATGTGATAGTTGCTTGAAAGAAGCAACAATACTAGAATCCTCTGTTTTACATAAAGAATCAATGGCTTTGATTGTAATATGTTGTCCAAAAGCTCACATATTAGTGAACATTCGAGCCTACAAAATAAATTCAATTAGTAAATAGAAACTAACATACATTTATGAAAAAAATAAAATATTATTTTAATAAAATTACCTTTCATTCAAAACCTATCATTAACTCTCTTTGCTCATCTGAAATTTCTTCATTATTTGCGTTGGCGCGTTGCAAACGACTATATAGCCAATCCGTGAAAGAAGATATATCTGTAATCTCATTATTATCGAGATTACGTCTAAATCTTTTGTTTTTTTTGCCTTTTACTTCGGAGATTTTGAAGTTCCTCGTACTCGCTAAGGAATGCTTGCATGCATTCGCTATTATATGCTACAAAAGTAGAAACATCATTTTTTTCTTGAAATGTAAATAAGAATGGAACCCCCTTACCTGATAATACCTCATCTGCTATTTTTGAAGAAGACTTGTTGGTCCATGCACGTGGAGCTTCTTCATGAACTCTTTCAAGGTACTCACTAACGTAATACATGCACTCTTCAAGCATCCAACCCTTTGCCATGGATCCTTCTGGTTTTGCTCTTTGTCACACATAACCTTTTAATACTCCCATAAATCACTCGACCCAAAACATCCATCGAGTGTTGACAACACCTGCAATCTCTATTTCATCTACAAGATGGACTAATAAATGAACCTGAATATCAAAAAATGAAGTAGGAAATTCTTTCTCCATCAAACATATTAGCTCTTTGCATTCACGTTTTTTTTGTGGGATTGAGTTTTTGTCAATCTCTTTGGATGTTATCCACCTATACATATCATAAAAACAATTATAAAGAAGTTAATTAAAAAATAAAAGATATCCAATATTCATACATATTAAATATAAAAGTATCATAATTACCTTATAAGTGATCCAAGACGATAGATCACATCTCGTACTCCTTTCGTTGTACATCCATCGATAACCAAAGGTAAAATATGTTTCAAAAAGTTATGCCAGTCATGGGTCTTTAACCCAGATAAGATCTTATCATCCATAGTAAACATGTTTTGAAAAGATGCTCCATACCTGTAGGAGTCTTAATCAATTGAATTCTATTGTTGATATTCTGTATCTCTTTTGTTGTAAGTACCCAAGGAGCAGGTGCATAAGTCGTTTCTTGTCGATGTCTATCAAAAACTGGCCATAAGTTTGGTTTGGATTTTTTATCTTTCAAATCATTCCTTGATGCTGTGGTATCTTTTAGTCCAAGAAGATGCTGCCATAGTGAATAACCAATATTTTTGAATATATGCATAGGATCAAGAAGATGACATAATTTTAACTCTTTCCAATACTCCAAAGAATACCATATTGATATGTTCTCTGCGAGTGCCAATTTTCCTTTACCTCTGTTCACATACTCATTATCTGAATCATCACTGAAGATTTCTACTTCTAGATCTATCAGAGGTCCATCTGTCCATTTTTTGTACCAATCCATAGGCGTCATAGGTTTTGGACACTGACCTGTTTCAAGCTTTCCATTAAAATGTATCGCTTCTCTTTTAGATCTTAATGGATGATCATCACGCAAGAATCGTCAATGTCGAAGATAAATATTTTTGTTGAGATTCTTACTATAGATTAATCTCAACCAATCACCACAATATGGACAAGCTTTATAACCCTTAGTAGATATTCCTGCATCATGGAAAATGATAAAAATATAATTAGATTAAATCATATTTATTTACATGCATATTGAGTAAAAAAATTACTTCAATACCTGAACAAACACCATATCTTGGTAAATCGTGAATAGTCCAAGCCACAATACCACGAACCGTAATATGTCTTTCATTGATGCTTTTCGATACATCAATGACATTAATACCTCTCCATAACTCTTGAAGATCGTCAATGAGAGGAGCAAGATATATATTCATATCTTTAACTTGTCTTTTTTCTGGGATTAAAACTGAAAGCATTAAATGTTCCTTTTTAATGCTAAGATATGGCGGAAGATTATAGTTTATTACTACCACTGGCCATGTTGACCATTTATTGGATTTCGTGGAGAATGGATTAACCCCATCTAATGCAACTCCTAACTTTAGATTCTGTGGATTTTGTGCAAATTCAGGCCATGTAGAATCAATATGCTGAAAAGCAACACTATCATGAGGAATTCTAATTATTCCATTAGTACTTTTGTGATCATGTCCCCAAGTCAAAAGCTTTCATAATTCGGGCTTTGAAACATATGTCTAATCCATGGAGCCAACGGAAAATGTCTCAATACCTTTTTTGGTATTTTACCTTCTTTGCCCTTATATCGAGGAGATTGACATTTGGGACATGTCAAAGAGTCTGCATATTCACCTCTATATAAAATACAATCGTTAGGACATGCATGTATACATTGATAATTTCAAGATTGTTGATTATCTTCTTCATTTTATCATGTGAGGTAGGAAGAATATTCTGACTTTGTAAAAACTTTTCAGATAATAACCTGTAAGTTTATCAAAAAAATATATATTGAAAAAAGTAAATAAATATATATATATATATATATATATATATATGCATATAATTTTATATATGTGTATGCTTATGTGCATCTTTCAAAATATTCGCGCAAAATTTGATTGTTTTGGATGGCAGGATATGATTGTTTGTTTTGGAGGATATGAAGTATGTACCTTCATTGAATGATTTGTCGATTCTATCATATGTTCAGTTTGAAAGTGTGAGAAGTGGGTTTATAATTGATATTCAAAGAATTTGCACTGTTTATAGGCCATACGATGGTGACCTGGATGAATCGCATGCACAGAGGTTACTCAAGATAGAGCAACCTAATTATAAGGGACTAGTACCAGCTCGCACTAGTCCATTATAATCAGATTGCTCTATCTTGAGTAACCTCTGTGCATGCGATTCATCCAGGTCACGTACCATTGTATGGCCTATAAACACTGCCAGAATCTTTGAATAGAAATTATAAATCTGTTTCTCACACTTTCAAACTGAACATATGATAGAATCGACAAATCATTCAATGAAGGTACATACTTCATATCCTCCAAAACAAACAGTCGTATCCTGCTATCCAAACAATCAAATTTTATGCAAATTTTTGAAAGATGCATTAATAGTTTTAAAAGATGCGCGGATAAAAGTGTCCATTGAATTTAAGTTCTTGTTCTTACCTTATCTAAAGTAAGAATAAAAACCTGCATGTATTTATATACATATATATTTATGCATATATATATAAATAGATAGAAAATTGAAAATTATACCTTAATAGTGTCGAAAGAGATACATTACTCCATCCAAAACGATTTTGAAGGTTGAGAATAAGTAAGCTCGCACTTAGTCGTGTCAAACGACTTCCTTCATATACATGCTTTAGACATTCCTCTCGAAGATATTTCTCATTTTTAGAAATATCAATGCTCTCACTATCATTTTGATACCAATCCTCAATAAAATCTTCCATGCCATCATCTTCATCATTGTCACACAAATCTTGTACTTTATCGTCTTTTGAATATAGATCTTTCAACTTTGCATATTGCATAGGATTAGTTTTGCGTAGCCTCCTCATGGAAGCTTCTGATAAATGAGGTCTTACTGGTAATTGTGAATGCTGTGCAGGAATATCATCAACATCATACGTTGGAATCTACACATAAAAATAAAATTCATTAGTATTCCATAAATGAATAAAAAGTAAACTTTAAATAAAAAATTAAGTGTATAACTTATTAAATATGGATTAAAAAAATTTTATTCTCTCTAGCTAAAAGGTGCTCTTGGAGGTCTACGCCATCCATAATTCACTAATAGTTCATCACCAGCATGTAATGTAGTAATAGCATTGACAACTATGTATCTTGATACATCTCTACTCATGTATGGTGATTTATGACTATTTTCACGCTCCTCAAATGTGCAATTAGTCCTTGAACTATTATGTAGCCCTATACTACTATTTATTAAACCTGCTATATTTCCATGTGTGTAAGGTCTTCCATCAATATATAATCTTTCATTTTCTGCATGTAAAATCCTTCTACTAGTAAGGGATGCTGCATTCAAGCATATTCCATAAGTACTCATGCTTTGAACATAACGTGAAAGCCGATGCCAATCTCCCCATCCATATATAGAACCACAAAATGACATAAGAGTGACTTCAGAGTTCCGAGGCACATACAAATCATCTACAATAAAGAGACCACGACCAGCATTAGTAATAGTGGATGGAGCAATCATAGTGATTACCCCAAAAGTTGAAAACCTCTCCATCTAAAGGAAGTGGTCCTCTATTCCATCCTCCATATCTTCTCCTATCATATGTTTGTACTAAAGAACGATCACGAGCTGGCAATGGATAATCTTCAGCTATTTCATTCTCTAAACCAAGAGGTAGAGGATTTCTAGAAACCTTTGCTTGTAATTGATGAACAGCAAGTCCATGACATGTACGAGGTATATTAACATTATGAGAAAAATTATCATCATCATCATCATCATCATCGAGCAAGTATTCCTGTATATCAACAATAATTTGATTTTATATATGGTTATTAAATAAAAAATGACATTAATATATATAAAAAATACATACCCAAGCATTATCACATTGACTAGGCGATGGTGCATGCTCAAAAGTACCATACTCTGCCTCATGTTCAATACATTCCAATCGTGGTCTTCGATACGTGCCATAACAAGAGTTACACCAACATATAATATGCTCTTCATAGTAAAATTCATCATAATTCCTATCGGAGGACAC
This sequence comes from Ceratopteris richardii, assembly GCA_020310875.1. Classification (NCBI taxonomy): domain Eukaryota; kingdom Viridiplantae; phylum Streptophyta; class Polypodiopsida; order Polypodiales; family Pteridaceae; genus Ceratopteris; species Ceratopteris richardii. The sequence goes on from CM035435.1 coordinate 129,451,162, forward strand.
ATGCAAAGTCGTTGCATGGGTAGGAGGTGGTGGAGTACCCTCTGATTGATCAAAATCTGCACATAATAAGAAACAAAAAAAATATATAAGTTATGTATCCATCAAATATATTTAAAATTAAATGTTTGATATACTTATAGTATAAAGTCGTTGCACGATGAGGAGATGGTGGTGGAGTTCCATCTGATTGATCAAAATCTACAAATAATGGTATTTGATATTAATAATCTGATTATCTACATACACAAAAAATTCACATATATATATTTACACATACACATTATTGTGGGATAAATGCATGTATTTTGTATGAATGAGTGTATATGCATGCATGTGTGTGTACGTATATATGTGGATATCTATATGTGTGTTTATGTTATATGTATGTATATGTGTATATGTATACATATATATATGTGTATATGTTTGCATGTATATGTGTATGTGGATATGTGTATGTGGATATGTGTATGTGTATGTGTGTGTATATATGTGTATGTATTCTGATTTTTTTTTCTGTTTGAGATTAAATTAACAGGAGATATTGTATGGTCGAAAAAAATAAGAGGCAAGCTAACATACCCCCTGAGTCGTGGCAGTTTTTTCGTAGACAGCTACGTCTTCAGGAGTCATTTCCTCAGCAGAAGGTACACAAATTAATAGTTTATATTTATAATTTTTATATATTTTAGTAATTTTTTACATTTAGTTTATGTATTTTATTTGTTGAATAAACAGGCTGCTGCAAAGAAGAGAGTGGAGTCGGGCCACACATCGCACCTAGGCCAAATGGGCCATAATGGTTTTGTAGCTACATTTGTAAGTATATGTGTTATTGTGAGTATATTTTTTATTTTAGTTAAAATGCAAGTAACTAATGTTTTTTATTTGTTTCATTGCAGTGGAAGGATTATGGCCGATATCCTATGAAAGATGAGATCGAGTATGCTACACATTTTGGATATCGGCGTTTGAGCGAGTATATGCAAGATCATCCTGATGTCTTTGTGAGTATTTTTAAATTTTATATAATTATTTTATTTTTATGAATGATTTAATTATTTTATTTATTTATGTTTGTTATATGTAATATAGGAGAATTATGGAGAGACAAATATGGATGAGGTGGAGAGACAGATACAGGAGGGACGATCTCGATCGTTACAGGGTGATCATGACGATGAGGATGAGGAAGATCAAGATGATCATGATATTGCTGATGATGATGATGGTCATGATGATGATGATTAGGATTTTAGTTGATTATGACATTGGATTATATGTACTTACATTGATATATATATATATATATATATATATATATATATATATATATATATATATATATATATATATATATATATATATATATATATATATATATATATATATATATATATATATATATATATATATATATATATATATATATATATATATATGTATATATGTTTCATTTCAGTTATGTTTTGAATTGTGTGTATGGTATTAAGTAATGAAGAGCTTTGTTCTATTGATTGTTATTATTGTTTAGATTAAGCATGTGTTTTAATACTTTAATTATATAATTCATTCATATGTGTGTACTTAAGTGTATATGTATGTAGTGTATATGTATGTATGTGCATGTGTATGTGTGTGTATATGTATGTATGTGCATGTGCATGTGTAAGTGTATATGTGTGTATGAGTATGTGCATGTGCATGTGTATGTGTGTGTATATGTATGTGCATGTATATGTGTAACTCTATGTGTATATGTGTGTATGTGCATGTGTATATGTGTTTTAATACTTTAATTATATAATTCATTCATATGTGTGTACCTAAGTGTATATGTATGTGTGTGTCTATGTATGTATGTGCATGTGTATGTGTGTGTATATATATGTATGTGCATGTGCATGTATAAGTGTATATGTGTGTATGAGTATGTGCATGTGCATGTGTATGTGTGTGTATATGTATATGCATGTATATGTATATGCATGTATATGTATAACTCTATGTGTATATGTGTGTATGTGCATGTATATGTGTATATGTAGGTATGTGCATGTGTGTGTGCATGTGTATATGTGGATGCATGTGTATGTGGATGCATTTCCATTTGCATCCATGTGAATGCATTTGAATGTGCATGCATGTGGATGTGCATATACATGTATTTGTGTATATGTTAATATATATATATATATATATATATATATATATATATATATATATATATATATATATATGCAATAATGCATGCATGTAAATATTTTTATGTGGTTGTAGAAATGTTTGTGCATATGCATGTGTATATGTGTGTATGTCTAAGTGTATGTGCACACGTATCTGTGTGTATATATGTGTGTGTATGTGCATGTGTATATGTGTATATGTGTGAAAGTGCATCTTCATCATGTATAAGTGTATAAGTGCATATCAATAAGTGTGAGTATGCTATCTAATGAAAATAACACAATTCAAATGATATACAAAGAATAGAAATTGTACTTACAATAGTTATCCATACTTTTTGCTTGGTTAGCTTCTTGAATAACCTACAATAAAGAGAGAGAGAGAGAGGGAGAGAGAGAGAGAGAGAGAAAGAGAGAGAGAGAGAGAATTCAAAGAGAGAAAGATGTAGAAAGAGAGAAACAGAGACAGAGGGATACAATAAAAGAGAGCTTAGGCAAAACAACAATTCTGCATATACTTGCTTCAGCTGGTAAGCGCAGCGCAATTGCGAACGTTGGAGAGCTCTTCAATCGGATGCGTGAAAATGCCGATCGAAGAGCCTCGAACGTTTTAATTTTTGTCCATCAACAGACCATCGTGTAAACGATGCTACCCTTCGTCGCATAAGCGACATGTTTTAGCGTCGCTTATGCGACCGCAAAGTGTCGTCGCTTATGCGACCGCAAAGTGTCGTCGCTTATGCGACGTAAAAGAGCATTGCTTATGAGAGGCGTTTAAATGCGTCATGTTAGCAATGCTGTATGGGAGTGTCACACCCCATCATGCCACAAGTCGCAAAAAACGTCGTTCACTTCGTCGTTTAATCGACGGTCCGCACGCGACGCTAGTTAGGATGCATGTTGCAATTTTATAGCGACGAAATTTTGTCGCCTTAACCGTCACTATATGCCCATATTCCTTGTAGTCTCTCTCTCTCTCTCTCTCTCTCTCTCTCTCTCTCTCCCTCTCCCTCTCTCCCTCCCTCCCTCCTCTCTCTCTCTCTCTCTCTCTGTCTTTGAACCGTACCTGCAGAAAATCATTAGCTCAATCAATGAACACTATTCTTATTTATAGGCTTTCGTTATGCATGTGTGGCACCCAATTTTCCATGCATACACACCTAGTTAACTCACATGCACACCATACACCTAGTTAACTCACATGCACACCATACACCTAGTTAACTCACATGCACCGCTCACGTATGTGTTTTTTATTGTTAATTAATTATTAGTATGGACTAACTAAGAATTCATATAAACTAATATGTATTACATTAAATACATTAGTTATTAGTTAAATTATCTATTACCTAATATATAATGTAACTAATATATAGTTATGAGATACATTAATTATTAGTTAATATACTCATAAATATGGTTATATAGATATAGTTTCTCACATTCACATGCCTATACATAAACTTACATGGTACACACATAGGGTTGATCCCACATACCACATACACTAGGGGTTCCTATAATTACATGTAAGCAAGCACTTAGGGTGGAACTCAAACAACACATTAGGGGTCCCTTGTACTCACAAGTAGGCAAACACATAGGATTGAACCCTCATATGCTTTAGCGATAAACACAACCGTTCATAGCTATTTAGCAACATGAATACATTTAGGTAGACATGTATAGGTATACAAGAGTAGGAACTTATTTAGACACACATATACATATTTTCACATCCACATGTAATCACACATGCATAAACACAAGCATAAAGACCCATAAACATCAAAATACATTCTCACCCATTCATCTACATCAATGCACATACACACATATGGTTCATACCCATGCATTACACACACATGACCATGGTTATAACATAGTTATTCATAAGCTTCTTTATATTAAATTATAAACTTAAGGATTTTAGATAATGATATCTTTGCTTAGTCCAGCTCTTCATGTTCTTGTTGCCTATAGGTACTTAAGAGAGATTAGTCAAGTCAAAGAATTTAATCAAAAAGATTTGAGAGAGATAAAAGTTAATCATCTTGAAAACAAAATATTTTTGTTTTTCTGAGTGTTAATTTGTGGAAATCTCTCTGACATTGTGGCCAAGTGTGAAAGAACCAATGAAACAATATCAGCTTTTTATAATTGGAGACTAAGCTATACATTGATCTTTGTCGAAAACTATCCATGGAATCTCCTTCATTCATATGCTGACTCTCCAAATGTTTTCGAAGGTAAGCAACACGAGCCTCATTTCTTGCTTGGTATGAAGTTGTAAGTGTATTGCAAGTATCCTTTGTTGTCTTGCAAGAGAAAATGTGAGGGGATAATGTCGTGTTTGATAGAGGATTGAAAGCATGTTAATGTTTACTAAAAACTGAAGTCTAAGACATTATTAATTAGCTGAAAAAAGTCAACACTTCCTTGCTATCTAAAACATGTGAGACTATTATAAATAATTACGTTAAAACTATAAGTATGAATTATTAATGACATTAGTGGTGGGGGCGAGGGTACTCACGTTCTATAGTAGAGCATTGATGATGGACAACATCATTACCAAGAGTTTTTTTGGAGGCTACGTCCTGAGTGGCAAATATGGAGAAAGAGTTTTTTCAAGGAGGAAGTTCCCAAGATAGAGAAAAAAAGTGAGTGTAAACTATTCTATTTCCCAAGAGTCCTCCTATTTTTGACGATTGGTGGCACAAAAAACGAGGAGAACTATGATGGAATCTATCGACTGCTTTCTCACTTCATGCATAGAAATTTCATATTGTATATTTGCCTAGTTGCATGCCATCCCAATAAAACTCTTTAGCTGCAACTATAGTCAAATGAGTTCCCCACGTGGCCTCACACATAGGTGCCACATGGCACCCATTTGTGAGCCCACTTCATGAGATCATAGAGGTGATTCACACCTCTCCACAATGGTACTCCATATAACAATTCCTTTCCCTTAACTCCATACCCTTGGGAAGGTAATCTAAAATTGGGAAACCGTCTTTGAAGGGTGCTAAGTCGTTCTCATGTAGCACTATATTCTGAAGTATCTTTCCATTTTACTAGACACTCATTATATATGTGACTCCTCATCCGTTTCCCTTGAGTGTGTAGTATGCTCTTAGGCTCATGTGGAATAGATTGTACAAAAATAGGCTCTACAATCTCACTATCTCAAATGAGGTTGCCAAATTCACCTAGCCTTTTCTTAAGCTACCTAACATGAAATATTAGATGGATCCAGTTATTCTCTTGAACTTGGAGCTGATAATCCATCTTCCCTATTCGTGTAAGTAGTGGGAATGGTCCACAATACCTAGGAGATAGTTTTGGAAAATGTCCCATCTTCATGGTTTCAGACCTTGATGGAACTCTAAGATAAACTTGCTCTCCTACCTCAAAGTTGATGTCTCTCCTTTGAGGGTCAACATAGGCTCTAGCCCTATCCTACGCTCTCTTAATACTGTCCTTAGCAAGTCTAAGCATATCATTCATCTCTTCCAAGAATTCCTTTGCAGCTTGAACTTTCTCATTCTGTAATCTTACTTCATAAGGAGCTCTTGGCTGAAACCCGTACATAAGCATAAATGGAATGTGCCTAGTGGAAGAGTACTTGGCACTATTATATGCAAACTCTATTATAGGTAAGTACTCTTCCCACTTAGTTTAGCTTTCATTCACATATGCTAGAAGCATATTCTCTAGCATTTGTTTAACCCTTTCTGTTTTCCCATCAGACTATGGATGACCAGTCATACTCATGGTAAGTTTTGTGTCCAACCATTTGAAGACCACTCTCCAAAAGTGGCTAGTGAACTTCCTATCATGATCATAAACTATCCTTACAGGAAGATCATATAACTAGTACGTTTTGTACAAACAGCCTAGCCAACTCAAGTGTCTTCACTATAGTACGTGTCGAAATAAACCTAGCCATTTTGGTTAACCTATCCACAATTACCCAAATAGAGACGTGCCCTCTCTGTGTCTTAGGTAATCCAGCTATGAAATCCAATATGGAGATACTATCACACTTCCCATTGGGAATGTCCAATGAGTGGAGTAGTCCTCCGATCCTCAACCTTTCAGCTTTATTGACCTGGCATTTAGTGTAGTTAAGCACATACTCTAGGACATCTTCATGAAGGCCAGGCCAATAAAACTACCTCTTAACAAGATCATAAGTCTTGTTAACTCTTGGGTGTCCTACACTAGGTGTGTCATGAAACTCATACATAATGTGTCATCTCATCTCAGGTTCTCTAGGGATACACACCTTACCCTTATATATTAGATATCTATCATGGATACTCTAATTCTTCCACTTGAATCCTTCTTGAGTACTTGTCAATAGTGTGTCCTCATTGGAAACCCATGTATCGCAATCCCCTTTCTCTATGGCTTCCCAAATCTTGGAACATGCAAGATCAAGCCTACATTTCCCTCTAATGGACTCAAGTAGCTCACTAGTGATCTGACTAAAACTCACACGTTGAGCATATGCATGTGGCTAAGTGAATCAACCACTACATTAAACTTTCCCTTCCTATACTTAGGCTCATAATCAAACTCCTGAAGGGTCTCTACCCATCCCGCCTTATGACTTTTAAGTTCTATTTGATTAGAAAGCCACTTAATGCTCTCTTGATCAAACACTATCGTGACGTTGGCACCATATAGATAATGACACTACTTGTTCAAAGCATGGACAATTGCATACAACTCCTTCTCATTGATGAAGTAATTTTTGTGAGTAGGTCCTAATTTGTTAATCTCAAAATCTATGGGTTGACTATCCTGAACTAAAACTGCTCCTATAGCAAAATCACTCGTGTTAGTCTCAACCACAAAGGATTTATTGGGATCTACTATGTGCAAAAGTGGAGTTGTGGCAATTGTGACTTTCACTTTCTCCATACTTTGCTTCTGTTCATCTCCCCAACGAAAGGCTTTCCCTTTCCCTTTAAGTTATTCCATAATCGGATAGCAATTTTGGTATAATTCTTAATGAATCTTTGATAGAATCTTGATAAACCTACAAAGATCTGCCACTCTTCCAGGTTCTTGGGATGTGGCCATTCCATGATAGCCCCTATTTTTCCAGGATCCATCTGGATTCCATTTTGGGAGACTATATGCCCAAGGCATCTAACCTTTATTTTGAAAAATTCACACTTTGACTCCTTAGCAAAGAGTGAATTTTCCCTCAACACTTGGAATAATTTTCTCAAATGTTCCAATTGTTCCTATTCTAATCTACTATAGATCAATATATCATCTCAAAAGTCTACTACAAACTGCCCTAGATAAGGCCATAACACACTATTCATGAGCTTCATGAAAGTGGCAGGAGCAGTGGTGAAACCAAAAAGCATCACCAAGAACTCATAGTGCCCATATCTAGTCCTGAATGTAGTTTTACAGACATCCTCTACCCTAATCCTAATTTGATGATAGCTTGATCTAAGGTCAAGCATGGTAAAATACCTCTCTTGATGTAACTGGTTAAATAGATCTTCTAATATATGCATTGGAAACCTATTCTTGATAGTTACCTTGTTTAGTGTCCTATAATCTATCCATAATGTCATAGATCCGTTCTTCTTCTTAACCAAGAGCATTGGTGATGCCCAAGGTGAGTTATTAGGTCTAATGAAGCCCTTATCTAAATAGTGTAATTTCATCTCAACCTCCTCATGCTAAGAAACACTAAGCCTATAAGGTGGCCTACAAATAGGGTTAGTCTTAGTAACTACCTCAATAGCATGGTCAATGTCCCCTCTCTAAGGTGGTAGCCCTCTAGGTAAGTCAGTGGGGAAAACATCTCTAAGTTGAAACATAAGATCTTTAAAATTGTTAACAACACACTCTTGCAAGAAAGAATAGTAAAAGGTCATGTCCATATTTACATTTCTAGCATGAAAATATACATCAGATGAAGTATCTCTACAATGCTCAAAGTCTTGACTATACAACAAAAAGATCTCATGTACATGCTAAAGTTGACATAGACAATAAAAATCTAAAGATGAGATGAGAGGTGCACTAGGTACATCTCTCTCTCCTTGTATATAGAATTTACTTCCATTTCTTTCAAACTCAAGAGTGTTGTTCTGGTAAATGTGTTTAAGTGTGTCTTCCAACCCCCATAGCCACTCTCTTCCTAATACAAGGTCTCTCCCCTCCACATTCATGATTTGGAAGTCCATATGGTCAATGTAATCCTGTATCTTGACTTCCAAATGGGATACCATAGTATCCCATATCCTCTTGTCCTCCCCTTGCATCATAGATACTATGTATTTATGTGCAATGTGCTACTCGGGAATCTTTTGTTTCTTGACCAGAGCATAGTTTATGAAATTATGAGTGGAAGAGTCACCTATCATGATTTGTACCCTGGTCTCGTGTACAATACCATGAGGTTTACCTAATTCATGTGGTCCAAGTTGAGGTGACCACAATGATTATGTCATACAACATGTATGCTCAATGTCCTCCTGCATCACTTCCAGTCCCTTGCAACTAGAGCTGCCATGAATAGGGAGTTTTTGCACTATGTGGACCACCTATTTGCCAATATTAGGGGTCTTACTACTCTCTGGTCCTCTCTTCTTTTCATCCCCCTTCGTGAATGGACAGTTCCACTGTGCATGGCTAGGAGGCAAACACCTAAAACACAAGTTTTCTCTCTTGGAGCTCTCAAACTTCTCAGTAGTTAATCTAGGCCCTTGTGATCTTTGTTTCTTGATAAAGATTTTGTTTTTCCCCATTGTCACTTTCTTTTTTAACTCTTTTGTACTAAGAGGCTTCATGGGCTTATCTGGCTCCATAGGAGTATACTGAGGATGGTTACGGTCCTCATAGATCTAAGCATACTTAATCGCCTCATCAAACATCTTAGGTGTATTCCTTCTTACCTCTCTCTTGATGGCTTTTTCTAAGCCCCTAGCAAACCCTCTTGTTTTTTGAAAGTCATCCAACCCCTTAAGTTTCATAATGGTCTCCCTATAGTGGGATATATAGACCAACGAAGGCTTACCTCTCTGAGTTATCCTATCCCACTCATGCCAGTTTCTCTCTTCCTCATTTTTGGGAAGAAACTCTTTCAACAAAAGAGTTTCAAATTGAGTTCAATCCATAGGGATGGAGTTTTCCTCCTTAAGGCTCATCCACCACTTATAAGCATGCGGGTCAAGCGAGAGACTCACCTCTAGCACACAATACTCAGGTGGGGTGCCCTTCAATTGATGCAAGTCATTCCACTTTTGCAAAAAATTATAGACCGCATTCTTATTTCTCTCACGATCATCCCCCGTAAAAGGAGGTGGATTAAGGTCTTTTAGGGAGGAGCTTCCCTAGAACTCTCACCTTTATGCTTTCTAGGAAAAGGAACATCCTTCCTAGCCATCTCAACCATAGGAAGAGTAGGCATCTCTCTTTCCTTCCTAGCTAGGAAAGAGGTAACATGTGTCTCTAGTGAAATCATATGAGACTTAAGCTGCTCCATGAGAGGAGTCATGTTACCAATGTTTCTCTCTAACCTAAGAGTTTGTTCCTTGAACTCCATGAATTGTTTGTGTGTAACAAACTCATCATAGAGTTCCACAAAAGAGTACTCCTCTTCTTGTTGCTTTTTTTTCTTTATCTTTTGCTCTACTTCTTGCTCTTTTCCTACCCTTCCATCCTTTTTTCAAGGTCCTCTAGTTGTTCCTCTCTAGGTGTAGAAGTGTGCTCTAAATGTTGCTTACCCTTAAGATCCATGTTTAACTCCCCCTGTTTACTAAATAGAGTGTATAAAAGCAATGGAAGTAAACTTAATATGCAAGCAAGAGACAAAAAGTAGCACTAGAGCCTTCCATGATACAAATTAATCCTTTTGAAGAAAATTTGAAGTGATCTTTGAAATGTCAAGGTGTTGATCAGGAATCCTCACCATGCCCGAACAAGAATTTGAAATGTTCGATTGGTCCATGAGGGATCTAAGCACCAAATACCAACAAAAACGATGTGAAAAGTGTATGGAAATAGCCCAAAATATGAAAACTAAGAAAAATTGAAGCACCTTTGGATCTCGCCAGTAAAAAAAATAAGTGGTCTACCACCTGTATGTGAACGCTACAAAGGCTAATCCAAGTGATGAAAGTTGATTCCGATGCCAAATGACCAAAAACTAGGCGTGGGAGTGGATGCCTAGTCTCTATTGAAGCGCTACATAGGAATTTTGGTTGGGGAAAACCTCTCTGAATCAAGCACTATTTGTTGACTATTAAATCTTAGAAGTGCAGATTCATAACGTGACAAAAATCTCTTCACTCGCATGCCAAAGCATAAAGCTATGGGTCGGAGAAAATGGGTTTGTCAAGATAGGGAAGTGAAAAAGCAATTATCGTGAGGAGGGTACTTTGGGAGCTTGGAAATGGATGCTTGGAAGATATTTCACCTCCTCTAATGGCCCTTATTCCACGCCCACAACCCATATACATGTATATACCCTTTGATCCTCTCCAATCTTGTTGAATACTTAAATCTTTGCTCCTCCAAACTCAAGAAAAAAAAACAGATTTGATAACTTTACCTCCTCCAAAGGCTAGAAACAAGCTCAATTTCTTCACCCGTGTAGCTTCAGAGAGGAAGATTTATCACATAGATGAAGTTCTCAACTAGTTTTTCAGGTATAAGTTGAGGAGGTTGAAAGAAAGCTTGGCATCGTTGAGAGGGGGAGGAGACAAGAAGCTCCAATGGGGCTTGTGGTTGTTGGTGCTATGTGTGAATGGCCTTTTGATACTGTCCTCCACTCATGGGCCTTTCTCTGAGTTTGCATGGCTGCATCAAATTTCCTGCTCTGATACCAAATGTTCAGTTGCGTAGGATCCCCCTATTTTTTATGGTCGGTGGTATAGAAAATGAGGAGAATTATGATGGAATCCATTGGCTATTTTCTTGATTCACGCAAGGAGATGTAAGATCATATGTCCACCCAACCATGTGCCATCCCAATAAAACTCTCTAGCTCCAACTATGGTCAAATGAGTTCTCCACATGGCCTCACAATAGGTGCCACATGGCACCCATGTGTGAGCCTATGTCATGAGAGCATAGAGGTGATTGGCACCTCTCTCCCCAAGGGTACTCCATATAACAAAAAGGTAGGAGAACAAAGCTTTGTAGATGAGGTAAACCTTTTGGTTGAAGGGAGAAAACAAAGTAAATCGGATATGATCTAAGGGAGGAATGCAACAACATCTGGAGAAAGGCATGAAAAGAAAGACAAATGAACTCCATTGGGAGTATTCATCCTTCTACAACTTAAGAATTTATCATGAGACAGACAACTGTAAGGGTATAGCAATGACATTCATCATCATCATCATCATCAAATAAGAACTATGTTCTGGTAGAGCTTTCTTTCCTTCTCTTTTCTAGAAACATCTACTTTGAATTTGAAGTGTGTGATCTTATTATGCTATTAATTAGCAATCAAGTATGATATTTCCTTGACCTTCATACTCAAGAAAATTCCGTTCAAAAGTTGTGAAAGAGATAGATAGTTATGTTGGAAAAAACTACAAATTTTGAAACTCTTTTAACTAGATTCACGAGCTTTTGATGCTAAATGTATCCTCATTGCATAAAAGTCTCTCATTTTTTGAGTGTGATTCCCATGCATTTTCTTTACTGTAATTGTTTCTTAAATTGAAGATCAAGAAAACACTACATAAATTTTAAGGCAAGAATTGCAAAGTGCTTGTCTCAACACTACTCCCATTGAGGAATGTAAGGAATTGGTGTTTTTAATTTATATAATTCATAACATCTTAGTAACCTTCCAATACTCGATATTAGGTGATGATGATAGATTCTATGGGCTATTACTGGATGTACCATATTGTTTAAAAGAAAAGGTGCGCTTGCCATTGAAATGGTAGTTTTAGATTGATCACAAAAAGGAATCCAATCAACTTTGTGATATGTCTTCAACATCCTAATAGATTCAAGATTATGGAATGTATGTCAAGATTTATGTTTGTGTTTTTTTCCTAATTGATGAACCATTGCCTATGTGCAGTTACTCACAAAATAATCTATTGTAAAGATTGGGTGTTACTATCACAGTGTAATCACTATTGTAAAGATTGATGATAGTGATTTTATGATGATGTGTGGTCTCTTTATTGCTAAAACGTTTTTACAATTCCTTCATTGATTTACGTTTCTCCTATTCTCTCAAAAAAAAGGAAGTTAAATATGAGTAACATGAGAGGTTGTGGATGATTGTTGCAGGCTTAAAAGTGGTTTCACAATGTTCATTTAGTTTCATATTGTTCATTCATTGTATGTAACATATGAGGTTTTGGAGGATTTTTGTAGGTTTAAAAGTGGTATAACAAGTCTACATGCATAAGGTATGGATCACATATTGATATTAGATGAGCATACTCAACGTAAAATCAATATAATAAAGTAGATTGATGATTGGTAGATGTTATTGTATTTATGGTTCTTCCTTATTTTTAATGTGTTGATGCAAGCCAATCTGGGACAAGCAAACTGATGGAAGTTAATACAATACCAATAGTGGATAGTGATCAGCAAGCACGAAGATGTTACTAGAAGGAAAAAAAGGAAATATAGAGACACGATAATGTCAAGGTTGGGCATGAGTGTGGAGGATAATGCTAATTGTAGTTTAAGAAACTTGGATGGCATTGTGGATAAGATCATCAATTATTTTAACAATCAAACTAGTCACCTATGTTGCGAAGATAAAATTTGAGGCACTAAATAGGATGTTGTAGAATAGATGTATTGGGAAACTTTTTGATGCAATGGGAGGAAGCAAGCAAAGATCATGTAGCATGTGCACTTTCACCAATCTTCAAAATACACTACAAAGTATGCGAAAGAATTATGATGACCTTGTGTTGAAAAGATCAATAGTGATGATGATTCTAAATAGTGATGCATATTCATCAGCAAATCCGATAAATATTTCAAGACTTTCCAAGGTATTGGGAGTAAGCAAGAAAGTCCTCTATGATCCGATTTGCTGGTAGATCGACATGTACCGCATGTATCACATAAGAGGTCAAGGATCTGATTATCATGTATTAATGGACAAGAGAGAGTAGGCTATCACCAATAAGAAGGTTATAAAAAGGAGCCAACTTGGCATAAATCAATATTTGGAGCACCCTATTCACCTTTTTTATGTATCTCATGTAATCCTATTTTCAGTTGTCAGTTCATAGTTTTAGCAAATTAGAAATAATGAAAAGTTAGTTAGTAATATCTAACTAAACGTAAACTAACTAATATATTTTTTAACTAGTAACAAGCTAGTTAGTAATACCTACTATGGTAACAAGCTAATAGTAAATAGTAGAAGTTATGCACACCTAGTTACCTAGTACAAGGTAAAAAATAATATTGAAAGTTATGCATACCTAACTAGCTAGTAAAAAGTGAATTAGTAATGGTTGATTCAAAACAAGATATCAAATAATAGCTCATTAATAATAAATGCATAACATCAAGCTAATTAGTAATAGCTGCTTAGTAGAAATAGCTAACTAGTAACAATCTCAGTATCAAAAAACTAAGAGAAAGTTCAATAGCAATAACTACTTTGTAGAAACAACTAATTAGTAACAAGTTACATAGTATCAACAAAATAAGAACAGACTAAATTGTTGGTACAATTAGCAAGCATAATTGCTAAAGGTTCAAGACTACACATTCAATTAGCTCTTCATATGAAGAACCACATATGAACTCATGCTTGTCTATTTGAGTGTATTTACTTTGGATAAATGTAAAAGTCAAAAGAAGATGGAATCTCGTGGAGTCAAGAGAGTCAATTCACGACTCATTTGGTAGAGTAATTAAATTGATTATGCCCCTAAAGTGTAGGATCACTTTTAGGTGACGGAAAATTCAAGATTCAAACTCAAGACATGTGTATATACACATGGTTTTAGTCACGGTATACAAGAGCTATTTTGAGAGACATTGAGCTACTTCAATGAGCATACTTTGAGCTCACTTCATTTGTGAATAGTCCACTACACTTTCATGTTCATTAGAATCTACATTTTGATACATTTATTCAAGTACATTTCTATCTACTGTCTATTGTTGCATCTTGATTATTACAATGATCTTGTGGAATCGCTTTCTCTGCATGTACTTACTCATTTCCTATATTTAAACTTGGAATAGTCAGAGTAGAGTGTCTAGTATTTATGTATCAAGTTTGATAAAATTTGGTTTAGCAAAATTAGAGATATGAAGCAAGGAAGGTGACTATGTCTACACACCTTGTAGATCTTGAAAAGTCGAGATGACCCCCTGACTTGTTAGATTCATTTCTCTTTGCATAGTGCAGCTAAATTCATGAAGTAACTTGCTTTAGTTAGCTATACACTTCAATTAGATGTGTGCAAAAGCTCTTTGGTCAGTTCACACCCGGTTGTGAGCTCTGAGCATAATACTCAGGCCTTCTATTCCTAAAATAGAAAGTTCTTCATATTTCTTGCACACTCTAGTTATCTATTTTGATGCAAATAATTGAGAGTGATGCTCCAAAGTACTTGGTAGTTCTAAAAGAATCATAGTGAAGTTAAAGAAGTCTGTTAAGCAACCCTAAATTTAGATTGCCAAGTGTAGAGCAGGTTTTGAGCAACAACAGCTCATCTCTTGAACCTATCTCACCATCTTCTCAGAGTGGTATCAAAGCAACAAATCAACATGGGAGATGGATTTCCTTCATCCATAGACAAATAGGATCAAGATAACTACTTAACTTGATCACTTAGAATGGAATCTTATCTTCAAGGAAGAAACCTCTATGGTTACATATATGGAAATGAGATGATGCCAATCCTCAGAAGCAAGGGCCAACCAATACAAGAAGAATGAGACAGGTTAAACACATGGTGCTCAAAGGATGCTCTAGCAAGGCCATACATTCTAAACTCAATCTCTGATTTTTTTAACTTCCACACATTAGTAGCTGCAAGACTTCACAAGAAACTTGGAATGATCTTGAAGCATTCTTCTCATCAAGTAACAAGGCAAGGAAGAACCAACTATGGATGGATTTCACCACACTCAAGAAGATGCCCAAGCAAATTGTGACTGATTTTTCCACCAAAATGGACATAGTGAACCAACTTGAAAGCATTGGAAAATCATTGATGAAGATCAGATAGTAAAGCAAGTGATCAATTGAATAAAGGCAGATGACAAATGGGAAGCTTTCACCACAGCCATGGACCTCTACATGGACATGCGAAATCCTGATTTCAACACTCTCATGTGACAATTGTTCACACATGAGGCAAAGCTTATGAAGAATGGAGACAACTTGAAAGGTAATCAGTCCATTGTTCTCTATACAGATAAAAGCAAGAACAAGTATAGCAAAGGCAAATGTAAAAAGTTGGATGATGAAGGTAGTACCTCTCAAGAAAACTTTGCAGGTAGAGGTAGAGGCTCAAGAGGAAGAGGCAAAGTCAAAAGACAAGGCAGGGGGAGAGCTCAAAGCTCATCTCCATGTGCCATATGTGGCTTAACTAATCACATTACTAAGAATTGTTTTAGGAATCCTAAGAATCAAAGAGGTAGAGGTTACAACAAAGAAGGCTATGGAAGCTCAAGAGGTAGATTCAACAATAACAATGGATATAAAAACAACTCATACAAAATAATAATTAAGGAGGATATAGAGGAAGAAGAGACTACAACAATTATGTGGAAGATCAGACTCAAGAAGATTCACTTCTTTTGATGTACATGACCATGAAGCAAGGTAAAACAGTTGAACATGTATTCTATATAGACTTAGGTTGCTCAAATCATGTAGCACAAAATTGATATCTACTCAGACTTGGAGGATCAAAAGAATAGACATGAATTCCAAACAGCAGATGATAGAAGGGATCCAGTGGAGAAGATAGGAAATGTGAAAACTTCATATGGTAATATGAATCTATTGAGCAAAGTATTGTATGTGGCAACTATCACCAAAAACCTCACAAGTGCAGATATGATTGTTGAAAGAGGATTGGAGGTCAGGTTCTCAAAGAATGGAGCATTTGTTGAGGATCCTTATCAAGGATTCAAGAGGATAGCAAGAGCAAGAAAATCAGGTAGATTATTTACATTTGAACTCCAAGATACTAGAAACATTGCATTATTCATTTATGGTAGCCAAACTCTATCAAAGTTGGAAATTTGGCACGAGGTTAGCTCACATAGGTGAAAGGGCTCTAAAGAAAATCAATAGGAATTAGAGTGTACTTGTTCTACCAAATATCTCCAAACAACACATGATCTACAAATGTAGTGCTTGTCAATTTGGTAAGTCACACATGCAACCAGTCACAAAGAAGGGATATAGTAATGGAGACCTATTAGAGCTAGCTCATACAGATGTATGGGGACCAAGCAAGGATCCTTCAAACTTTGGATCGAGGTATTCTCATGTTTCAAGAAATACCTAGCACTTGTAGAAAATCAAACAGGTAAAACTTTGAAGAGACTAAGTTCAAATGGAGGGGGAGAATATTTCTCCCATGATTTTGATTTTTATCTCCAAGAGAGAAATCAAAAGAGAGAAGACTACCAAGTATACTTTAGAGCAAAATCGAGTGGCAGAAAGAAGGAATAGAACCATATGGAGGCTCCTAAGTCAATGCTAAATGAGAAGAAGCTACCAAATTACTTGTGGGCAGAGGTTGTATCTACAGCCACATACTTGATCAATAGACTCCCATCACACACCATATGAAGCATCGAATGGAAGAAAACATAGCCTTGATCATTGCAAGATCTTTGGGTGCATAGCATATGCACACATACCTTCACAAATCAGAGGCAAATTAGATCCAAAGTTAGAGAAATGCATCTTTATTGGCTATGACCTGAATCAGAAAGCTTATAGGTTATAAAATCCAAGCAAGAAAGGGTTCATTGTAAGTAGAGATGTCTTGTTTTATGAAAACAAATCTTGGTTTGAAGATGATTGCAAGAAAATCAAACTTCCCTATGACCTAGGGGAAGACTTTCTAACATTTTCAAAGAGGAATGAGCTTACACTTGAAGCATCAAGTGATTTTGATGATGACCAAAAGACTCCAAGAAGGGCAATCAATTCTTAGAGCTCTAAAGGAAAATCCAAAGTGCAAGAGTTGAGATATGTGGCAAAATCATCTCAACAAACTATAAGAAGGTCTACTAAAGAGAAGAGGAAGCCAAAAAGGTAATGGTTATGATACTTCCTTGGTCATTAAACATTCAACAACTCAACCAAATCCCAAGTATTATTTGCATGCAAGGCTTTTATCTCTTCCTGCATGGCTAACTCACACTTCTTCTTGAGCAATAGCACAGGACTCAAACTCTGAAGAAACCTCTACATATGAAGAAGCCAAGAAGAATCCAGAATGGAGAGGTGCCATGGAAGAAGAAATAGAAGCTCTACAAGAGAATCGGACTTGGGAATTGGTACCCAACAAACCATCTATGAAGATCATTGGCTCAATGGATTTACAATGTAAAGAAGATTTTTGATGGTTCACTTAATAGTACAAAGCCAAAGGGTTTGCCCAAACCCAAGGTATTGATTATGAAAAAACATTTTCACTTGTTGCAAAATGCCTACCATTAGGGTACTCATGACTATTCCATCTTCCAAGAATTGGAAGATATATCAAATGGATGTTAAAAATTCTTTCTTGAATGGTTGGATTTCAGAGGAGGTATATATGGCTCTAGCTCATGGATTTGAATATCAAACATACCATGAACATGTATGCAAGTTGAGGAAAGCTTTGTATGGCTTGAAGCAAGCTCCTAGAGCTTGGAATCATAGACTCGTCATTTATTTGCAAGATAAAGGTTTTATTGTAAGCAAGCCAAATCCTTCCCTCATCATTAAGAGGAATCATTCAAAAGTCATATATTGTTGTGTATATGTGGATGATATAATCCTTGCAGGAATGGATGCAGATGGAATCAGAAAGATCAAAACTCAAATGAAGGAGGAGTTCAAGATCAGTGATCTTGGTTTGCTCACATACTTCCTAGGATTGGAAGTGGTATATACAGAGAAAGTTATGTTCCTCACTTAGAGGAAGTACATTGGAGATATGCTCTCTAAGTTCAAGATGGAAAATACAAAGTTTGCAGGTACACCCATGGAGGTAAATCTAAAGTTAAGTACTCATGAAGGTGAATTAATTGAAGATATAACTAGCTATCACAGTTTAGTTGGAATCTTGAATTATGCTACTCTAACTAGAGGAGATATCTGCTATGGAGTTAGTGTGCTGAGTCAATTCATGCACACTCCTAGGAAGCCTCACATGGAAGCAGCCAAGAGAATCATAAAGTATTTGAAGGGCACAATTAATGAAGGATTATACTATCCTTGTACATCTGATATAGATGTTCAACTCTTTTTTGATGTAGATTGGGTAGGCTCTAAGGATGATAGGAGAAGTAGATCTGGCTATCTTACTTTTGCAAGTACAAAATTGATTTCATGGTCTTCCAAGAAGCAACCCACAGTTGATCTTTCATCAACTAAGGCTGAATACAGAGGACTTCCAAATGCTACACAAGAAGCTAGGTGGATTAGAACCTATATTCAGATTTAGGGTTGAACACTTCAACTCTATATTTGGAGACAATATGAGTTCTTTACACCTTGCTGCTAATCCTATTTATCATGCCAGGACTAAACATATAGAAGTTCATTACCATTATGTCAGAGAGAAGATTATGAGTAAGGAGATACAAATCTCATATGTTTCAACTCATCAACAATGTGTAGATATGCTAACAAAGGCATTGGATGGAAGCAAATTAAACAGATTCAAATCAATGATTGGATTGCAAGAGATCATGAAAGATTGAAGACTCAAGCATCTTAGGTTTGAGGAGTTGTTGGTATAATTAGCAAGCCTAAGTGCATTGCTAAATGTTCTCGACTACACATTCAATTAGCTCTTCACATGAAGAGCCACATATGAACTCATGATTGTCTTCCCTTGTATCATATGTTCATTAGCATCTACATTTTGATACATTTCCTCAAGTACATTTCTATCTACTTTCTACTGTTGCATCTTCATTATTATAGTGATCTTTTGGAATCGATTTCTCTATGTGTACATACTCATTTGATATACTTTAACTTGGGATATTGAGAGTAGAGTTTCTTGTATTTACATATCAAGTTTGATCAAATTTGGGTTGGAAAATCTAGAGATATGAAGCAAGGAAGGTGGCAGTGTCTGCACATCTTCTAGATCTTAAAAAGTCAGGATGACCCCCTTGACTTGTTAGATTCATTTATCTTTGAATGGTGCAGCTAAAACCATGATATAATTTTCTCTATTAGCTATACACTACAATTAGATGTGTGCAAAATCTCTCTAGTCAATTCGTACCACATTGTGAGCTCTAAGCATAATAATGAGACCTTCTATTCCCAAAATAGAAAGTTCCTTACATTTCTTGCATACTCTAATTATCTATCTTGATACAAGAAATTGAGAGTGATGTTCCAAAGGACTTGTTAGTTCTAAATGCATCATAGTGAAGCTAAAGAAGTCTATTAAGCATCCCTCAAGTTAGATTGGCAAGTGTAGAGCAGGTTTTGTGCAGCACCAACTCATCTCTAGAGCCTATCTCACCATCTCCTCACATAAATAATAATAGCTAGCTAATTAGTAACAATCTAATTAGTAATAGCTAATTATGACTAAGTAACTTAGAACTAGCTTTGAATTGCTAATCGCTAACCAATAACTAGATACTTAGTAATATATAACCAGTAACAAGCTAATTAGTAATAGATCATTACAAACAACCAACCAATAACCAACTACTAGTGATAGCTAACTAGTAAAAAGTTAATTAGTAATAGCTAACTATAAACAAGTAAGCAAGAACCATCTACTTAGTAATAGCTAACTGGTAACAAGCTAATTAGTAATAGCTAATTATTAACAACTAACCAAGAACTAACTACTTAATAATAGCTAATTGGTAACAAGCTAATTAATAATAGCTAATTGGTAACAAGCTAATTAATAATAGCTAATTACAAAAAGTAACCAGGAACTAACTACTTAGTAATAATTAACTAGTAACAAGCTAATTGGGAATAGCTAAATACTAACAACTAACTAGGAGCCAACTATACAAACAACTAACCAAAAACTAGCTACTTAGTAATAGCTAACTAGTAATAAGATAATTAGTAATAACTAATTACAAACAAGTAAGCAAGAACTAGCTACTTAGTTATAGCTAACTAGTGACAAGCTAATAATTAATTGCTAAGTACAAACAACTAAACAACTACTTAGTAATAGCTAATTGTTAAGAAGCAAATTAGCAATAACTAATTACAAACATCTAACATAGAACCAGCTAATTAGTAATAGCTAGCTAGTAAGAAGCTAACAAGTAATAGCTAATTATAATCAAATAACAAAGAGCTAGCTACATAGTAATAGCTAAATGGTAACAAGATAATAAGTAATAGGTAATTACTATTAACTATGTGAGAACCAACTTCTTAGTAATAGGTAACCGGTAACAAGCTAACACCTTGTAACAATTAACCAAGAACCAACTACTTAGTATTAGCTAACTAGAAAGAAGATTATTAGTAGTAGCTAATTGCAAAAAACTAACCCAGAACTAGCTACTTAGTAATAGCTAATTGGTAAGAATCTAATTAGTAATAACGAATTACAAACAACTGAGTGATGGGCTTTTATGAAGCAAGAGAGAAGGTGTTTTTCTGCGATAAATGGCTTAGGTTTTTGTGTTTGGGCACATTTTCCTCACCCAAGGCTTGCAAACATGCACAAATACACCTGATTTTTATATTCCCAACAAGATAACCAAAATAGTCACGACACAAAGTTGTCACCGATTTATCTTTTTAGCCCATCATTCAGATCCCTTTACGATCACCTTGATCCAATTCCCTCTCTCTCTCAACTTTTATGGTATTTATCAACTTCTCAGAAGTGTTCAATCGCGTTTACTATCCGACCTACCACCTCTTCTTCTTACTTTCTCTTTTCTACCACACACTAAGTCTCTCTCCCTTATACTTCACTCTTCAATGAACACTCTAGACTAACTTCCAACTCACCCACAAATCACTTTTTAACTCTCCCACTAACTCCTCCACTCTCATGACCTAGCCCTCACTCTCACTTTCATACACACAAACGGTCTTACACACATCGATGATTTCACTATTATGCAAAGTAACACACCCAATTCTTTGACACAAACACACACACACTAGCTCACTCCCTCACTCTATCCCAATGATCGCAACTATCATAACCACACAACTCACTTTCCCTAATTCATAAACTCAAATCACTTTCATACATGCTCTCACACTCACACAACCGCACACATGTTACACATGTACTGCATACTCATTCACCTACATTCACATACATTTTGGCACTCATTATTAGAAAAGAACCAATCAATTACTTGCAACCACACTCACTCTCTTTCCCTCTCTCTCTCTCTCACCTACTCTCACACAGTCGGCATCTTTATCCTCCATAAACAGTTCTCTCTTTAGCACATAGCTGACCCTTTTCCTTATTTAAATGATCTCCCTTTTCAAGTGTTCCATCTCTTCACCTACTGCTCTATGTTTTAATCCAACAATATCCCAATAAGAGCTACCTCTTAAGAGTCCTTTGCTCTTGGCAGTGTTCAAAATTGTTTCGCACTTGCTTTCCCATTAAAAGGAGAACGATGCAAACAGTGTGCTATGACATTATGACCTTCTTTTTTCGTTGAGTCTTGAAATATCCATGTTGTCCCTGATAGGAACATCAAAAGATTTGAATTTCCCTATAGCTTCATCCTTTATGACCTGGTAAGATCGTGGAGGAGGTATAAAGATGACAAACTTGGCAGCAACAGTTGAGGTCATCGACCCATATATGCAAGAATCTATGGGATGCAACTGTTTAACCTCCACATCGCAAAGTGTGGAGACAAAAGTAGTGCATCTTCTATGTAACCTCTAGATGCACTACGCATTCTTCTATGACGATAGTGGGTACTCGATCCTTTGTCTTGAACACTCCCCTCCTCCTCATTTCTATCATCCTTGACAGAACGTGATTTCACGTAAGTAATATAGTTGGTGAGAAGGTATGTTGCCAAGGTATGTTTCGTGATGCGAATTCCCCTAATAAGGTCGCATTTGAGTTTCTCCCAATCAATGGGCTAGGGTTCATCTAGAGGTGGGTGCAGATAATGCTCTGAATACATGGTAGAATTGTAGGCAAACAAATGAAGCAAATTCGTGGGACGGCTAATGAATACTTCTAAGTGGTATTCCCAGAAGCTGGTGGTGAACATGTCTTCAAAGGTCTGTTTGTAGGAGGCGAGCATATATTTCAGTCTGCAATGCCAAGCATAGCATACTTTGAGGGAAGGTGTCGTGCTCATTTCATAAAGTAAGTCCAAATTCCCATATTCAAATCCTGGTGTATTCACAGTGGGAGCCTTGACACGTCGGAAAGTCTTAAAGACCATCTGCATCATATCAAAAATTTTCACTGTCATTTGTGCAGCAATATCAGTCATCTTGTGCAGACAAGGTAACCAACGATGGATAGTGGCCATCATGTAGCCGACAATTGGAGTGTTATTCATGGGAGGTCAGAGATAGGGGTAAATGAGCCAGTCTTTGTATTGGCAATTATTCTGAACTTTAATAGCAAATGCTTTCCAAGTGTGTCTGCAAGGAATTGGTCCATAGCACGGGTTGTACTTCAAGTGCGTCGGCATGCGCATCCATGTGTGCATCATTTCAGGGTATTTTTGGAGTAAGTCCATGCGCCATATTGGTTGATATATGTGACCTTGTTTTGCTTCTGTGGAACATCTTCGGACTCGAATTGTGTGGCATGCATGGGACACTTCTGAGTGATGCTCTCAATTTGGAAGTTATATTCTTCGAGCAGGAGGAAATACGGTTTATATTGTAATTCACTTTTCATGATGTGTTTGCAGGGGGCCACAGCAGTAAAATAGGGTGACTTCAAAATAACCTCTTTGATGTTTGCAATCGCATGTAGTTGCGCATCAACTCGGGCAGAGTGTGTCTTTCATAGTTCTTCGATTGTCTTTAACCGAGCTGGAGGAGGTAATTCATATGTATCCTGTCCTTCGGGTGATGAGCATCCTCCAACAATAGGTAAAGGTACATATTCTTCTTCAAAGGTTTCCTCAACTGGTATGGGTATCGTCTCGTAAGGTTCAAGTAGGTCGAGTGGCAAATCTGGTCGAGGGGGTTCCGTCATGTTGGATACCTGAGTCCGTAACTCATGTACTTTCATACGTAACGCATTCAATTCATCTAAGAGAGCACGTGGTTCTATTTCCTGTACAATAGTGGGCCCTAATGAATCTTTGAGCAACAAGGTCTTATTGGTCTCCTTGAGTGTACCGCATTCCTCTTGTAGGCAATCATAATCCTCAAGCACCCATGCATGGTCTTTCAAGAGAATTTGCATTGACTCCAGAGGGACGGCTTGAAAGCAAGAGGGACTAAGGGGCGTCTCTGGATTATCCAAGGTGGCTTAAAAATTCTTGCAATTTTGTTGTTGTAGACGTTGAGTTTCCTCCGTGGCTGCATTGAGATGCCATCGAAGAAGAGCCATATTGCATGACAATTGGGCATTGCGCATCAAGTAAATGTCTAACTGTGATTTGACTTCTTTGATGCATTCCTGTACTTAAGCTTCAAGGGTTTGTTGTTGCTTCTGATGTTCTGTTTCCAAGTTCTGATACTTTATATTGAGTTCCTTGTTCTGCACAATGAGTGCATCTAAGCATGTCTGCAATTCTTGTGTAGTCCGATGGAGGGCGGAATGTTGTTGCCCTAGTGATGAATATTCTACATTAATCTGTTGAAGGCACTGTATCATTTGCTAGATGGCAGCATCAACAGTGGATGATGACAATGATGCAAGGGTGGGAAATGACACATGCGAGGTGGTTTGTAATGCAATGGGAGTGGGAGTAGGGGTAGGGATGGTGGATGCCATGGCAAGTGACAGAAGGGATGTGCGAATAGGTGACGTGTGAAGTGTGTTGGTGGATGCATGCAATTGTGCGTCTGATGAAGCAGTGGGTGAGATGTCCATGTTGCTAGTGGTACCTTTAGTGATCGCAATGTGAAAGAGTGATGTGGGTGTGATAGTGCACGGTGATGAGTGTAATTGTGTGGTGAGAGGTGAGTGTGGTGGTGTGCTTGGTGGCCATAAGAAGGGGGCTTGTGGGCGGAGTTCCTAAGAGGGTCGTACAAATGGAAAAGGTGTGGATCGTGGGTGCAAAAAGGATGTGAAAGAGGAATAGAAGGAGGTCGATTGTGTAGAGACGGTAAAGGAGTATAATGGATTAGTGGTATATGAGGGGAAATGAGGGGGTGAGGAAATGATAGGTGGCATCAGGATGGGTGGAATGGAAACAAGGGAATGGGAGTAGTAGTCATAATTGGACTAGATACCGGGGGCCAAAAGGAAATTGAGGAAGGGATACGAACATCGGGACTATCTACAATGTCAGGGGATGGTAGGGTTGGAGCCGGGTGAGAAGGGAGGGTTTCACTAAGGGTATATACATGGGACGTGTCCTCACTCGCAGTTAGGTCGATCGTAGAGGAACCCACGGGGGGTGCTGATGTGATAGGATCAATGGGACACGAATATATGTGCCCAATCGTTGAGAATGCAAACCTGTCGAGGGTCAAACCTAGGTAGGGGCTTCCATAGGTATTATGGAGCCGTCGAATGGCGATGGTGTAAGCTGATGCTTCTGCCGCCTCTTCTTCATAAATACTGGCTTCTCCTTTAACTTTGGCATGTGCTTCCGACTGTTGTGCTTCTTCCTCACTAACTTCGGTGTCAGTGCCTCCTTCATCTGTCACTGTACGGTCGTTGTCATTCTCTTCCAAATCAGTGTTCTCTCCCTCTAAGGGTGTAGTGGGTAAACTAGGCGTTCAAATTCTTGAGAAACAACATGGGTATTCGAAAATTGAAAGTCGCTAGACAACACATCCGGGATCTCAAAATCAAATGTGGTGTGGATTTCCTCAATGCCCAAACTAGTAACCGAGAAGGTAAAAGAGTCAGAGACAAATGTAGAAGTTGCCATGGGAGCTTCAATAGTCATGGTGGAAGTAGTCATTATGGTGGTAGGAACAGTGTTCGTTGCCTGTGAAACCTCATGGAGGGTAGCAAATCGGTTCAAGTGGACCCGAAGTGGTGGAACACGTGGTTGTGGTTGAACTAGAGGGCATTGGGGGAGGTTTCGGGTGTGGGCTGAGGTGATGGTGATTCGTGAACTTGTAGGTAGGGGATTCTGTCACGCATGCGCTTGACTCTACGAGCATTGGGAGGAGGCATGGTCTCTTCTTAGAACCTTTGTATTGTTGTAAATTCACTGCTAGGAGGGCTCTCTCTATCTCGATATCATAAGCCAAACACATGTATATGATGTGTGTAAGGGCAAGCATCCATGAACAACCTTTTTCTTCTCCCATTGATGTCCTTCCAATAAAAGTTGGTCCTGGATATAAGTAGCAATATCAATTGTTTGAGGCCTGATAGTGGCGAGGTACAAACCAAACCAGAGATGTTTGTGTGGAATCATAAATCTTTCCTATGCAGGGAAGGCAAAATGCTAGAGGCATATTCTCAACAGAGCGGTCAATTGAGGGGTGATGGTTGATATTGTTGGCCATTTGTCGACATCACTTCACTTCATAGGTTCTGGGATAAGACGTTCTTTCTCTATGGGCGTATGGTTGCCATGAATCTTAATGTGGTCCTGATTAAGTCCAACGACAAGGTGAACTTTCTGAAGGGGGGATCATTGACCAAGGACGGTAGTACAAAGACAGGGTCCAACTCTTTGCACTCTTGCTCTTTAATAGAAGTGACCAAATAGTAACAACGATAAAAGTCAGGTTTTGAGAGTGGTGCACTGAAGTAATTTGTGAATCTTGCTCTGTGCCATATGGGTTTGAGGTCTTCACTCTTCTGGAGGTTCTCGAACTCTTGTGAGAAGAATTGATAGCACCTCCACACATTTGCACCATAAGTCAAGTTAGCTTCATAGATGAACTCTGCTTCTCCATGGGTCCAGCAAGCCCTTGGAACCAATGTGCCTTGTTGCTTACCCTTTCCATCTGTCCTTGGGGAGGTTCTTCAATGGGATTAGGTCCAGTGAAACCCTGGAACTCCAGTGGTATTACTGTTGGTAGGCTCTCAAATGGAACAGGTGATAAGTCAACAATAGGCCGTCCGAGTGTTGCACTAGTAGAACCTTCCGCTTGCATGATAAAAGCTTGTTTAGCGAACCTAAGCTAGAGTAAAGAGGAAAACACATTAGTCATGGAAAATAGTTAAGATCCCAAGAAGATGAGACCTCCATTCCTTTCCACAACCAACATGCTTCCATGCAGTGTGCATGATTTTAACGATGTGAGAGGTGAATTGTGAGAAGTGTGTGCTTTGACTGTGATTGGTAGTGTGTGAGGTGCATGGCTTTACAATTGACTTTGAATGAGTACTGCCTACAAAGCTAGTGTATGTTACAAGGATGGTGGTGATATGAGTTTGTCGAGCTGTGTATGAGCAAAGTGGTTAATAAGTATTTAGCTGCACTAATTCAGTAGTCAAGGTGAGTTTGGTTGACAGTTGTCGTGATTAATGAAGGCTTGGCGATCCATTTCTGTACCACATGGGGGGTTAGCACAGATGAAGTGGAATCTACAAATGAAGATGAATAGGGTATCCTAGTACTCTCAGAAAAGGTCTTCTTCAAGATGACTAAAGTTGACGCATGAGCTGCACACTTTTTAGGTAGCCAAAGTTGGTGAGACTTAGACTGAGCATCACCAAGGACTTGGGCACCCAAATCTATTGAATATGTCGCCTCGATCGAAATTGAAAGGGATGCCAAAGATATGGAGTGTTTGATTCATTGGATATTGTCACTTTGGGTATCCACCTCGGTTGTGGGAATCCCTGAGTGGACTGTCTAACGGCCCACTCTGATGTGTTGCACTGTTGAGTATGTGGATGATGTGGCCATGTTGCTCGCTAAGGATGAGATGTCATATCCACACACCATTTTGGAAAAGAAGGGAGATCCACTACTATCATGCCCGGAAGTGTTGACGGTTCACATCCATTTGAAGACCGAGCCTTATGCCACCATACTTGTTTGGTTCTTGTCTGCCTACCCAGTCTCCTCTCCTGGATGGGTGGCATTTTGTGCTTTTCTTCGGTAGGGTCTATTGACTCACACAAGATTGGAGGGAGGTCACACGTAGTGGGAGGGGCTTCTATCACATCCAACACCTCTCTGCACCAAACTTGGAGGGGTAGCTCATGATACTATCCTGCATGTTCTAATTGAAGCACACTTCTGCAGAGATTTAGATTCACAAAGTAATGATATAACCATTCCTGGCCTAGGAACATAGGTTCTTTTAGGTTATCATCATGGCAAACCAACAATTTTACTGTCAAGGTCACGTCCTCGCCTAAGCCTATGAGATAGGCTTCAAGAGGCTTAACTTCATACTCTCTACAAAGAGAGAATGAAATTGTATTCGTTGATGCAGGAGAGTCGATTAAAGCTTTACATTGCTTGCGCATGGAGCCCTATCCTAGAGTGATATTAACAAATGGTCTCCTATCAATAATACATGAGATATCCCTTCCTCCAATTTGACACATAGCTATCGGATATCGTGGGGTGTCCACTAATGGAGGTTCTCTACCTAGTCCTCTCCTTTGTAGTGGCATTCGCTTAATGCATTCCAACGCTTTTGCTTGGGCTTCAGCTCTGATTCGTTCTTCCTCTTCCTTTTTCTTCTTGGCAAGAGTTAGTGGTTTAAGCATGTATGCAGTTAAGGGTTCTTGATATAGCTTAACTCGGAATCCGTTGATATAGTTAGGCATTACTTCACCTTCAAGAGTTGCTAGTTGAACAGCACTGCTAGTCGATATCCTATTGATGATCATGGGTCTATATCCTTGTTTCTCTAACTTGCGAGCATGTTGTTTCAAGGTGTAAACTAGCACTAGATTTCCTACTCGTAATCCTTTATCTTTGATATGAGCATCAAAGTAGGCTTTCTGTCTCTTCTTAGCGGCATAAATCCCTATTGCTACTCGCAGCCCCGTCTCTCCCAATCGTTCTAAGTCAAGTATTATCACGAAAAGTTCATGACCTGTCCACTCATATTCCTATGAAATTTTGAGTGTGGGTATCAAAAATTCTAAGGGCAGCACAACATTCTGACCAAACACCATCTGGAACGGTGTGGCATTAAGTACTGTTTTATAGGCTACATGATAATCCCACAAGGCATGGTGTAATTTTTTATCCCAATCCGAACATTTATTATTCACAATCTTGGTTAGGATGTTGCACAAAATCTTATTAGTACTTAGCATGTCTGTTAGCTTGTGGATGATACGATGCTGATTTCTTGTGGACTACCATAAAGTCTTGTAATAGATAGTCAATAACCTCATTTAAGAAATGAGTACCCCTATCACTTACAAGCTCAATAGGAAGTCCATATCTTGTGAAGACATTCTCGAACAAGAACTTAGTAGTGGTATGTGCATCATTTTTTCTTGTGGCCTTAGCTTCAGCCCATTTAGTAAGATAGTCAGTGGCTACGCTCATATACTCGGCATGGGAATTCCTTGTAGGGGGTTAATAGGTCCCACAAAATCTATTCCCTACTTTGAGAATGCACGCCCTCCCATCATGGGTCGTAGGGGCATCTCATCTCTGCATATGGGATACTGAGTCCGTTGACATACGTCATATCGTTTTACGTAGGCATGGGCA
The DNA here is from genome assembly GCA_020310875.1 of Ceratopteris richardii. Classification (NCBI taxonomy): domain Eukaryota; kingdom Viridiplantae; phylum Streptophyta; class Polypodiopsida; order Polypodiales; family Pteridaceae; genus Ceratopteris; species Ceratopteris richardii. Next base: position 129,480,324 of record CM035435.1, read on the forward strand.
TCCATATGTAGAGTGGGCCACAATAATCCTAAAAATAGTATGGTCTTGATAACACGATCAGGTCCAAAATGGCCTCCTGTTGCACCCTCGTGTGCAGCTTCCTAAAGGTTAAGATATTCACCTTCGTGCACGCATATCCTCATATAACTGTCTCATCCTTGCTTATACAAATTATCACCAATGAGCTTGTAGTCTAGGGCCTCTTGTTCTAGGCTTTGTCTACATGCTACAGTCATGTCCTCTGGAAAATTCTTTGTCCTTAGGTAAGTTACTAGAGGTTCGCTCTAGTCTGGTGTTAGGGTCACTTGGTATAAAGTGGCATGTTCTATGGCGGGTCTATTACAACACACATAGTCGTCGGGCATCTTTTTCCATTAACGGCCAATACACACCTAACCTTTTCAAGTTTAGTAATATCACTTGTCTAGAATGGTATTGCTCTAGCACACCTACATGTGCTAATCACAACCAATTGTTATACTCCTCTTCTTCTACACAACAAGCAAGGATATTTTTATGGTCTTGCCTATAGATACTTCTTGCGAGGAGTTGGTATCTCAGTGCTCTCACTACCTCTTTTTCTTGGGTTCTCACTTGAGGGTTCTTAGGTCCATATGTCAATATTGGCACTGACGACTTGGCCCAGTCAGGGACAATCTCAACATTGAAGAGATAAGCATCTGCTAGTTCATCCACTATCCCAATAGCTACTTCTCCAGAAGTTATCCTAGAGAGGTGTTCTTCTCTCAAGTGTGTCTTACCTTTCTTGACTACCACTTCAAAATCATACTCCATCAATAATAGAAACCAATGTATTAACCTGCCTATGTTGCATGGTTTATTTACTAAATACAAGAGAGCATGGTGGTCGGTAAAATTTAAACCTATTTGCCAATAAATAATGGAAAAATTTCTTCACCGCATAGACCATTCCTAGCCCCTCTCTCTCAATAGTGGTATAGTTTCTCTCTGCAGCATTCAACTGCCTACTAGCATATGCAATTGGTAAATCTATATTTCCCTCTTCTGTGGGTTGTGCCAACACACATCCTATGGCATGATTAGAAGCATCTATGTGTACATGAAAATGTTTATTCCAATCAGGCACGTGCAGAACACAATCGTCATTTAAGCTCACTAAAGGAACTCTCGCATTCTTCTATCCACTCAAAGTTTGTTAGTAAGTTGTGGAGTGGTTTGGCGATGATTGCATACATGTGTATGAATCGTCGATAATAGCCGCAGTGGCCCATAAATGCTTGTACTTCTTTTATGTTCTTTGCCCTAGGTAGTTCATTGATTACGTGTACCTTATCTTCATCCGTGGAGCTTCCATTTTTTGAAACTATATGAACAAGTATCTTACCTTGTCTGACCATGAAGACACACTTCTCAGGGTTTAAATAAACTTGATATTCTTGACACTTATCGAAGATGCATTCAAGTTTAGGGATATGCAATGGTCTATGCACTGAGTGAGCACACAAATCGTCTACATACACTTCTAGGTTCTTTCTTAGAAATTCTTTGAACATGTGGCACATTAACCTTTGGAAGCTGCAGGTGCATTCGTCAGCCCAAAAGGCATTACACAAAATGCAAAGATACCTCACTCAGTGGCAAATGTTGTCTTATGTTGGTGCTTGAGGGCAATGGCAACTTGGTTATAGCCTCAGAATCGGGAACTATTCTCCTGAGTCATCAATCTTGAGTATAGGTGGTTGTGATTCTTGTTATTGCCTCCATCTTTCTTCTTGAATCTCTTTCAAGATGGCATGTGAATCCATAAAGCCCATTTGATGATTTTCTAAGTCTGACTAGCCCTTTCGAATAGAGTGTCTTCAAGGATTCTTCTAGGCTAGTTTGTGTACTAGAGCTGACTTTTGTGGGGTTAGATACTACTTGCCCTAGTCTTTCTAGTAGTCCTTGAAAATGTAACTCAGGCTTGGCCATAATTTCACAATTGAGGTATTATGATCCTCAAACATTGCCTCGGTTAATTCAATCACTTTCATGCACAGTTTGGTTCTCTCAATTTCTAAGTCGACTCTCGGGTAATTATTGTTGGATTCTCCTACTTGTGTTCCTTCTTATACCCTTGCTTGATAAGCTTTGAACATCATGTCAAGGTTTTCTAGGGTGGGGTCGGCTAGTACTGATCTTGGTTTTGAGGTAACTACCCGTGGTTCAACCTCTTGTGATGCCATTTCTAAGATTTTACTTTTGGTGACTCTTTCCAAGTTCTCGTTTTCTTTCTTGTTGACTCTCCTACTTCACTGGCTTCAGCTATTTTTCTAGGGGTTTTCGGTTGCATTTTCCTTTGTGTCCGGGCTCTAGTTACTGCCTGGATGGGTATGTACTAGGGTATTGTTAGCCCACAATTTGGTTGGTTTTAATGCACTAATGTGGTTTTATTTGGCCAGGGAAATATGTTTGATTGCAGGATACTCTCATAGTGGTGAGGAAGTCTGATGAGCAAGTTGAAGCAAGTGTGGGCTCTAGGTAATCCAAGAAGACCGATTCCGAGGAATTTAAATCAAATAAAGTTTCGTAAAACCACTTTTTCCTTTGGGTTTAAGACCCTTTCATTTGGTGCGTCTGCCGGGAATTGGCTTAGCACATCTCATCGAGAGTGCTACGAGTTCGCTTGGTGCCCCAATCGTGTGGCACAGCCAAGTCAATCCCAAATCTGCTTTGATCTTCATTAGAGAAATGGCCCAACAAAGACAAGCCTCTAGTTTTGAGAAGGCCAACATGCGGCAACCGAGTTTTGGACGAAATAGGAGATGCATAGATTCTCGTCCGACCATGAGACATCATGTGAACCGAGGGTGGCGATTTGGCCCGATATCAAATTATGTGAGATGCTGGTGTTGCGAGCAGATTGGGCATATAGCCAAATATTGCCCTCGTGTATGCACTCTGTTGGATTTTGTCCCCACATGTGCGGACTGTGGGAAAAAGAGACTATGCGAGCACGTGTGTGGCTCAAAAGAGGTGATTGACCTAAAGGTCGCAACGAATGAACCAGATAGGTGCTTATCCTCTTTGTATGTGGAAGTTGACAAAGGTGGAGTTACTTCGTCGACGGAGACTGCGAGAGCAAGTGAAAGCAAGGACACTGGATCTCATGATCGAGACTTGGTAGAACTTGTGAAGAGCTTGGAATGTCAAGTCAATTGGTTGCATGTGGAGCGAGATAACGAGAGGATCAAAATAGAGAAATTAGAGGAAAATCAAGTGAAAATGGCCGAGGTCCTAGAAACTTGGGAAAAGCAAGTACAAGTGTTGAAAAGCGAAAACAAGGAGTGGAAAAGAGTAAACAAAAGCTGGAGGCAAGATCTTGTGAGACCTGAGAGTGAAAACGTGGTCTTGGACTTGAGATCCGGCTTGATGGTAGCCAACTGCTTTGGAGTTGCGATCGAAGAAGAGCTCTCAAGAGACGAGGATGACCTGATGAGGAGGGTCGAAGGAATGGAGCATGAAATCGAGAAGGTACAAAGCATAATCCGTCGATATAGTGATCAAGCGGGTAAGGCATGTGACGAGTTCCACCTGGAGTTAGAAAGAATGAAGAATGCCCAAGCAGAGAGTGATGAGAAAGTGAGACGGGTAGAAAAAGAGAATGCAAGGCTGAGTAGCAAGCTCGGTAGGTGGATGAATCGGAAAAACGACGAGATGCAAGGACAGGTGGAGGATCCGAGAGCGAGGAAAACGGAGGAAGAGCTGAAAGCGGTGTTGGATAGGTTGGATGCGTTCGGAACAGAGTTAGAAAGGACGAAGAATGAATTGTCGAAGAAGGTAGATGACCTGGAAGTAGAAAATATGAGTAGAATCTGGGAGGAGAGGTCGATTCGAGAAGAGGTTGAAAAGTTTTCTGGCCAAGTCGGGAGGAGCGAGGAGGTTCCTTTGGAAATAGAAAGAAAGATGAGCCATTTAGAAGAGGAGAAGAAGAAAATGTGGGTTCGGTTCCATCAAGTGGATGATGAGATTTTTGGACTCCAAGGCAGTGATGAGCGAAAAGAAGAAGGGATAAGGGATTTAGCTTTGAAGCTCGAGGCATTAAGAGGTGTAGTAATGAATGGTGGCCTCCCAGACCGTATCGCCTGGCTAGAGGACAATATCAGCAAGCTGTCGAATCATGTGGAATCTCTGCGAGGTAGAGGTTGGAGATGAAAAAAATAGACGAGGCGATGGATGTGGGTGAGGACGGCTGTAGTCTGACTAGGGTTTGCTTTGTGGATTGCGAGTCAGAGATGTGAGGACGGGTGGACCAAGTGTGTTGTACATTTAGGAACTAAAGTGACACTTTTTGAGGTTTCAGGTCGACGAGGTGATTAGTATGTGCGGGTTTTGCGAGGACGGGTTGACCATAGCATTAGTGGCTGGATTTTGGCTTGAGTGGTAGCAAAGAGGAGATATGTCTCATCGGGATGTCCATGGGCGAGTTTATGTGTGTGTGTCGTGATTGGGATGGTTGGGAAAAGATCCTTTCTTTTGTCTCCTAATTCTCGAGATGCGGGAATGAAAAGAAAATGAGAAAAATATATGTTTGTGTATGTGTGAGTGTGGCTACGCGCCTATGTGGGCCGATAGATGGGTGGACCCACTTTGGCCGGGTGGTCAAAGCCACGAACCGACGTCGGTTTCACATAGGGCTAGCTGTCTGTGTGTCGTGCGCTGCGTTGGGTTGGTAGATGGGTGGAACAAACTCGATCGGGTGGTCGAGTCCACGAGTCGCATCCAGCTTCAGCGTAGGCCGGCAAGTGTGAGTAAATGTGGAAAAAAAAATGATGAAAAAAGAGAGAAAAAATTGTGGAAAAAATGAATGAGAAGAATTCCTCGCTCGAGGGGGGACATAAGAGAGGTGAGAGAGCATGATGCTCGGATGGGAATATATGTGTTTGTGTTGTGGGGATTCGGGTTATGTGTGGGCTCCCGATGAAACATGTCAAATTGAAGCTTAAGCTCGGCTAGGGTTTTGGTTGCGATGTGTCTATGGAAAGCTTGGACTTGAGGAATCCAATCGTGCTAGTTGCATTGTTTGTCTGCAAACCTTCCGAAAGTGTTCAGTTTGGCTCTACCCCAACCTTATCATCATCATCATCTATATTGATGGCAATAGATGCAAGTGACTCACGTATACTTTTGATTTTTAAGGTGTAATCACTTATCAACATGTCCTTTTTCTCAAGTGTATGCAGCTCATTCTTGATATTGCAATTTTTCTACCTTTGTATTGGTCCCATACAATGTGACTCAACTATTACGAGCCTCTTTTGGAGTTTTGGCATCTTGTATGTGTCCAATCATGCTATGATGTATGCTAAAAGATAGCCAATACATTACCTTCCATCTCCTTTATCCCACTCTTCATATGCTCTTAACTACACTGCATTCATATTCCTCTTTGCTAACTACAAGGGACTTTCATTGTCTCCATCGATGTATTTATAGTAGCCTTTTCCCATTAGGAAGGTCTTCATTCTCAATCTCCAAGCATGAAAGTTGTTCTTCTCCAACTTATCGTTCATAGGTTGAATCATTTCATCAACATTTTCCATTTTTGCAGCAAATTACAATATTGCATAAACACTAGAAGCAGTACCTTTTCTTGAACATTATCACACTTTTGCAACAAATTACAATATTGCATAAACACTAGAAGTAGTACCTTTTCTTGAACACTATTACACTGTGAATTAACAGTCATATTCCTCTTTGCTTACTACAAAGGACTTTCATTGTCTCTTTCGATGTATATATAGTAGCCTTTTCCCATTAGGAAGGTCTTCATTCTCAATCTCCAAGCATGAAAGTTGTTCTTCTCCAACTTATCGTTCATAGGTTGAATCATTTCATCAACATTTTCCATTTTTCAGCAAATTACAATATTGCATAAACACTAGAAGCAGTACCTTTTCTTGAACACTATCACACTGTGAATTAATAGTTCGTGTTCAACAAAACACAATTTTCATGTATCAACTATCCCATGCCGCTTGTTTGGGTGGTTGGGCCTTTCGCCTCTTGAGGCGGGGGTGAGGGTTCAACCCCCACCAGCAACATGTAAAGGACATGTTATCATGGAAAGTTGTATCTTGTGGATGATGTGCCATTGTTTGTCCTGCCCCGCGGTAGTTGTGACTGCAGTCTAACATAGCTATGTAAACCCCTGTTCTTGTGGGATAAGGGGGGTCCCATGGGTACTATGCCCTTCCTTGTATGGTTGCAATTTCAAAGTTAAAGCCTGGAGGAGTAGGCCTCGGTCGAACCTCCATTTTTTTTATAAAAAAAATTCATGTCTCAACACTACATAGAACCGCTTGAAATTAATGTCTGTGAACGAGTGAGATGGCAAGAAACAAATGTACCATCACTCTTGGTGGATAAATTTTGTGAAGCTGACCAAAAGTATCCTTGGCATATATTGGTGTAACCACTATACATGTTAGAGAAACTAAATATGGTATGTGTCATCCTCAATCATCACATGTTGAGCTTGATATCTCAAAACTAATCAAGTATAATTTTCCCAAAAAGCATAGATTGAAATGACTTCTAAGTTTTAACTTTGCTAAGCCTTACTTGAAATGACTTTTTCTTATTTAAGGAAGAGCTATTTTCTTTATTGAGATGTAGTCAAAAGGTTAATACCTATGTTCTCTAGTAATAGAGTTATTTTTGTTATCACTCATGGAATGTTGAATTATTGGAGTTTATTATTGAGATTTTAATGTGCTTTGTGTTTTTATTTAGCAAATTAAGTTTCATGAGGGCATGGATGGGTGTGGACTTATTCGGATGCATCTGGACATAAATAGAGAAATTATATTTTCCATATATTTTGTAAATAAAAGACCCACATAAAGGGTTGTTTCTAGAAATTCATAAAAATAGTGGTTGAGATAAAGATCACTATAGAACCTGATTTTTGTAAATAAAATCTAAGGTGCAACATAAAAGGGAGCAAATTTTTACTCACAAGCTTGCTTTTTGAAGCACCCACCCTCATTGTAACTCTATATTTGGACATAATAAAAAACTATAAATACGTGCACTTCAGAGACTCATCCAACTGAGTGCATGGGTGGAGAATATACCCAATATTGTGTACTATGTCATCTACTACTCATTTTTGTTTTTGTCTCTTTTATATTTTGTATTGTCTCTATGTATACATATTCATAAGATCCTGCAATAGTGGTATCAAAGCATGTGCACATCATTGCACAGGCATCCTGGTGCTGATTAGTGCTAACTATTTTGACATCTAATCTGATTCCAATCCCAATTCTTGCTCTTGTTTTTGTTTTGAATTTCAATTTTTGTTTTTGTTTCCAGATCATGTTCCTATTTTGGTTTCTAGTTTCTATTTTGGTTCTAGTTCTTGAACTTGAACCTATAGTTTATGCTTACAATTTATACTCCCATTGCTTAGACTAAGGCATCAACTAAGGCATAGAACATTGGCATAACTTTGGCATCTTTGTCTTCCATAGCACCCATGGCTTCCTTGGTTGTTGCTATAATTGGCTATGTGTGAACACTTTTTTATTAAGGAGTGGCAATAAGGACTCTCTCATTTAGCAAAGATGGGATTTGAACCCACAATCTTGCATTAACAAGTCAAGTGTCTTACCACTACACTATTTACATGTGTTGTCACTCTATTACTATTTACTTATATTTAACATAACATTCATCTCTCGTACTTTTTGAATTGCCAAGACCCACCCTTTCTGTGGCAAAGCAAGGTACATCTTGTCAAGGCATAGTGTCAAAAGGTACATCTTGTCAAGATATAGTGTCACAGGGTACATCCCCTTAGGGTAAAGCAATGCAGAGTACATATTGTCGATGTACAACCTACTAGGGTACATCACAATACATCATGGTAGAGCCTATTAAGATCTTTCTTCTTTGTTGGATGTATCCTTGATGCAACCTCCCAATTCCTTCCGATACAAAATCTCAATGGATCCATAAGACTTCATTGAATCCCCATTATGATCACTTAATTTTTGCATATCATTCACAATCACAATAATTTAACTTTCCAAAAATACATTTCCATTCATGTGTGTTTTTACATGGAAGATGCTTATTTTTGTTCAGTGATGGGACATGTGATTAGCCATCCATGTCTATTTTCTTTCTTCTCAACTAGGGTTAGTTTCTTTTTCAACTGGGGTCATGTTATCACTTATGGACTGTTGACTTATTGAAGTTTATTATTGAGATTTTAATGTGATTTGTGTTTTGATTTAGTAGTTGAAGGTTCATGAGGGCATGGATGGGTGTGGATTTATTTGGATGCATTTGGATATAAATAGAGAAAATAGTCTTTCCATATATTTTATAAATAAAAAACCGACTTAGGGGGTTGGTTGTTTCAAAAAATTCATGAAAATAGTGATTGAAACGGATCATTGTAGAATGTAATTTTCGTAAATAAAAGCTAAGGCTCACCATAAAAGTGAGAAACATTTTACTCATATGCCTAGTTTCCAAAGCATCCACCCTCATTTTAACTCTATATTTTTACATAATAAAAAACTATAAATACATGCACTCTAGAGACTCGTTCGCTAGAGTGCATGGGGGGAGATTGTACCCAATATTGTGTACTGTGTCATCTACTATGCATTTGTTGTTTTTGTGTTTTTTAGATTTCATATTTTCTTTATATGTGCATGTCCATAAGATCCTGCAACAATGTTTCTCAAATTAGGTTTTATATGTGAAGATAGTTAGAAAACTATATGAAAGAATATAATTATTTGCCAATTTATCCTAATGAGAATGGTGATATGCTTGATGATTTTGAGAAATAGTCCCTAGCTTTATAGGGCATGCTCTAAAAACATAGGAAAATGGTGTTTATGGTACCCTACAACCCTTCATTTTACCTTGACTTTAGGTATATCAATAGATTTAAAGAGCTTCGACACAACTTTTCTCTTTTAAACTAGTTCTTAAGCTCAAAATGGTTCATCCTTCTAACAAGAAGGGAGAACCATATTGGGGAAAAAGATGAAACCTTTTTTGATATATTTTATTAGTGATGTGTAACACACATAGGACCTCCAGGGCACTTTTTTCCCTCCTTAGGACTTTTTTTCACCTGACTTGTGTATATTCCTATAACCATAATGGGTAAATTACCTTTGTAAACTCATTTGGTAATACAATGAGTCTTGTGTTGTTCTCCAAGCTTTCTCTTCTTCTTCCTTATGTTTCTCGTGAGCTTTTTTAGCCCTTAAGCTCCAACAATTGGTATTCTAGTAGGTTGTGGCTTTCTTTAGGGCATTGTTGGTGCCCTTTTGATCATACTCTTACAATCCCACAAAAATTGGTGAGCATACTTGGGGTGATTAGGATTCAAAAATAATTTTCTTTGTGGTGTCAAAATTTTGATTTGAGCTTGTTTTGGACTATGAACACACTATCATAGTGAATATGGAGGCAATTTTGTCCTTTTGCACCATACACATCTATAGTTTTTGGCTTTCGAGTACAAGCATCTTGAATTCTACTATAGATCTAGCATATCTTGATTGGGTATTTTTTTTCAACCTTCTTTGAGATGTAATTATTCTCTACACTATGGTATTTAGTCATTGGCCATTATTTAAAGCAATGATGTATTTCATATGTTACTTGTTGATGATAAGTTGGATGGTTCTAATTACCCATTGTGGGCATACATGATGCATCATGTATTGATATCAAAAGGTTTGTGGAATATCGTGCGTGTCGAAATGCATCCTCCTACACCTACTAATATGGTGAATGGAGGTGATGCAAGTGGTATTGAAGATGATGGTCTTCAATTTCCTTGTCAAGTTGCAATTCCTATTACACCTACTATAGAGAAACTTTTTTGGGATGGTAGAGATGCACAGACACATGCATTGATACCTTTGTGAATCAAACATGCCATTATTCCCTCATATTCAATCTTGAAAAACAACAAAAGATGTTTGGGATACTCTTACAACACTATACCAGGAAAGAAATGAGTCTTATGTTAATTACCTTCCAAAATTGACAAAGGGTGAGTATATAAATGAAGGAGATCAATGAACACTTTCTTGACAAAGATCAAAGATTTGGAAGAGAACTTAATTTTTTTTTGTGAAATCTTGCCAAGTATTTCACTTTTGCATTCTTAATGGTTTTCTAGATTCTTATCAGAATTTTTCTTCTACTCTTGGGTTGTTGATAAATCCAAATGCCTTGAGCTTTGAGGAGTTAGTCTTTATTTTGTTGCAAGAAGATGAGTCTAGGCAGAATACCTCATACTGCAATTTCTTCACTTCACTTGAGCCTACCCCTATAGGGAATATTGTCACACGTGCTAATAACTCCTCTTATCATCTAATGGGAGTTCGAAAGATCCTTCTTACTATTGTTGATGGTAGTTCTTTCACTTTGTTAGATGCCTTATATGTGTTAGGGATCAAGAATGATTTTAAGCACTAGCCAAAATTGGCTTGGTTGTTAATTTTGTTGATGGTAGGTGTACAATTCATGATCTCTCGAATGGTGATGTTATCATTGCTTTTGGCATTTTATGTTGTGGATTGTATAAGCTCATAGATTATGAAAAAAATGAGAATGATTTAGCATGTGCATTTCATGATTCTCAAGCTATTTCTAATGCAAGACTTTGGAGTGCATGCATGCTTTGGTCATCTAAATTTTGCTAGTTTTCTTTGCCTATAGAAATCTAAAATGATGCCCTCTTTGCCCAAACTTGAGGAACCTTCTAAGCATGTGTGTGAAGGCTATATTTTGGGCAAAATGTAGCATTATTATTTTCCAAAAGATTATTCACTTAGAGTTGCACATAGATTGCAACTTGTTCGTAGTGATGTTTGCCTATGCACAAACTTCATTTGGGAATTATCTATAATTTGTGACTTTCATTGATGAATTTTCTAGGTATGCATGGGTTTATCCATTGAAAGCAAAGTCTCAAGTGTTTATATGCTTTAAATAGTTTTTGGTTATGGCTAAAAATATGTTAGCATGTAAAATAGGCACCCCCCATTTTGATGGGGGCTTAATATATCTTTTGAGTCTAATGCATTTCTAGTTGAGTGCGGCACAAAACACCAATGCATAGTGTGATATACACATCAACAAAATGGTGTTGCTAAGAGGAAGAACATGTCTCTCATGGAAATGGTAAGTTATAAGGTCAAAACTCAAGCTTTGCCACATAGCTTTTGGCTTGAGGTTGTTATGTGTGCAACATATGTACTTAACAAGTGTCCCACCAAAGCATTGCAATCTGGCTCCAGATGAGGCTTGGCATGGTCATAAGCCATATGTTGCTCATCTGCATGTTTTTGGTTGTCTAGCATATGCATTAGTGTATAAAGAACAATGCCAAAAAATGGACGATAAGGTAGTTAAGTGTATTTTTGTTGGGCACGGTTCTAAAAGCAAAGGCTATCATAAGAGATCTAACATAGAAGAGGCAAAAACTATGCCCAAATGGCTAGTGTAGACCTTCAGAGATAGCAAGGTGCATACCTCTTTGTCATATCATACTTCTTCAGGCTCTCATAATGATTCTCTTCCATTATATTGTTACTCAATAGTTGTCTCTAGTCTTTGTTATGAGCATGAGCATGTTTCTTTTGATGAAGCACAAAATTCAAAAAATTGGATACTTGTTATGCAATTAGAATATGATGTTATTATGAAGAATGATACTTGGTTTTTACGTGATTTCCCTCAAGGAAAAAAGCCATTGGCACTAAATGGGTATACAAGTTGAAACGTAAGCCTGATGGAAGTTATGCTTGTTTCCAAAGGTTATGCTAAAGAGAAAGGCATTGATTTTGATACCACCTTTGCTCCCACATGCTAAATGACCACCATTTGTAGCATCTTTGCACTTGTAGCTCATTATTGTTGTAAGAGACAAGAATGAAATTCCTAAAAATTACCTCCCAACCAATATATAGATCTCACCTAGGCACCATCTAGAATCCTCTATGTGAACTATTCATCCACCCATCATGAATAGGAAACTACTAGTAGGATCCGTGGTTTTTAGACTTGCAAGCTATTCCCCAAGCAAGGAACCTCTCGTTCGTCCAAGCATGTTCACCTCTGGAATATAAATTTCTCTCTCCCTTCTAAAGATCATTGTCCTCAATGATATAGAAGGAGCATGAGCCTCGGAATCGAAACCTATAATTCCAACTAATAAGATTTGAGTGTGTTGGGTGTCTAAAATACTAGACACTCAAAATCTAGACAGCTAGTCTCTTTGCTTCCTATCTAGCATTGATTTTGATACCACCTTTGCTCCCCCGTGCTAAATGACCACCATTCGTAGCATCTTTGCACTTGTAGCTCATTATTGTTGTAAGAGACAAGAATGAAATTCCTAAAAATTACCTCCCAACCAATATATAGATCTCACCTAGGCACCATCTAGAATCCTCTATGTGAACTATTCATCCACCCATCATGAATAGGAAACTACTAGTAGGATCCGTGGTTTTTAGACTTGCAAGTTATTCCCCAAGGAAGGAACCTCTGGTTCGTCCAAGCATGTTCACCTCTGGAATATAAATTTCTCTCTCCCTTCTAAAGATCATTGTCCTCAATGATATAGAAGGAGCATGAGCCTCGGAATCGAAACCTATAATTCCAACTAATAAGATTTGAGTGTGTTGGGTGTCTAAAATACTAGACACTCAAAAGCTAGACAACTAGTCTCTTTGCTTCCTATCTAGCATTTCCACCAAGAAATAGTGATCTTTGTCTTGGGCCTTCTCTAGGAATCTCTTTGAGGCCCAATGAGTCCATATGTTCATAGCATAAATGCTTGAAATATCTTCAGACTCCTTATGTCTAGACCTTGACCACTAACTTGTGATAACTTGTCACCTATAGTGACCTTGATGACTTTCCCTTGTATCCCTGAAATACCCACTAACAACTTCTCAAATGATGTAACTCTGAAATAATATAAATCTTTTACTCTATTAGACTATTAAAGAATACTATGCCCATCTTAAACTATGACTCAATTGTGGAACTTCCACCATCTAGTTAAGTAACTCACTGAACATGAATCTGATAAAATAATAAAAGAATAGTATACTACATACTTCCTAGACAATGTGACTATGCCAAATTATATGAGGGCAAATATTGAAAATGATTAAAACTCATGAAAGAATCTTGTTTTCAAACCATATATTACTCATAACTTATGGAAATATTTTCCAAATAGTATTTTAAACTCTAAACTTGATTAAATCTTCTCGACTTAATAACTATAATGAAATGGAACTACAAAAGATTCTTATCTTGGTCCAAACTATGGATCCAAGATCTCAGTTTGTCATACCAAAGATGTGATGATCCAAACTATTATGGATCAAATATCACATACAAAGTAAATCTTGATCCACTTTATGGAACTAAATCTCTCGGACCAAGTAAGACATGCAACAAAAAGTGGAACTACCACTACCTTCTCAATGAAAATGCACCTTGCTCCAAGTGGAAAATATTTGACCATCCCTATTTTGGAATCACTCTAAACTAAAAAATGAGACATCTCTAGTAAACCATTTCCATAAATTCTATCAAAAATACTCTCCTAGAGATAATCAAGGCTCGAGAAATGTGTTTACGAAGTACATTGAAATCATGGTAAAGAGATATGTGCACACTCATAGCCAACTAAGCTAGATATCTAGCTCACCTCATACATATTAGGTATGCAACATGGCCTCTCTTACACTTGCATTCCTCAAGTAGCATTGATGTGAACCTTTTCCCTCTCACATGTGGTGGTACTTTCTACTTAGGGATATTATTTTGCTCTTACTTCAGTTCAAATCATGATCATCAATAGAGAGAGATGTTCCAGGCATCGTCTTCTCCATGTGTCTTGCTTCATTTGTGCTCCTTGTTTGCACTTCTCGTGTGTCTCTCGCACTTCTACACACAACCAACAGTGGTATCAAAGCAGGTTCAGCTCCTTCTCAAGTTTTGGTTTTTTGCATCGTGACGCACGCGCACTTTTAACAGTGCAAATCAGAATTGCCATCAAAGTGATGGTTTGTGAGCTGAAATTTCAGCATTCATTTCAGCTTTCGTCGAAGTGAAGATTTTGTCACATTCTTGTTCTTTTGTGAAATGGGGGGCAGCAATGACTTGTTTGGCATGCTTCAAGCTAAAGATAAGCCTGATGGGACCAACTATCCGATGTGATCTTACATGATGAAGCATGTTCTTGTTGCTAAACAACTTTCGAACATAGTGGCAGACGTAGATCGAAGACCTACAGGTCCTTCTACTTCACAATCTACTATCATAGATGGAACTTCTTCTTCGAGTACAGTGGTTTCTTCTTCTCCTTCTCCACCTACACATGAGTAGCTTAGATGGGATGGAAAAGATGCTCAAGTTCATGCATTGATTGTGCTTTCTGTGAAGCATCATACAGTTCCACACATTCGATCATGTTCTACATCACGACAGGCATGGATGATGGGACACTCTTGCTTCTTTTTATGCCATGCGTAATGAAGCACGTGTTGCATACTTGAGGAAGCAACTTGAGGATGTATGTATGGCTGAAAATGAGTCGGTGGATGTGTATGTGACACGCATCAAGGACTTGAAAGAGCAATTGGCAACATAGATGAGATTATTCCAGATGCATCACTCATTTCTACATTGTTGAAAGGATTACCAGAATCTTTTCAAAGCTTTGCTACTACACCCCGTTTGGTTGCAAAAGTAAATCCTAATATGTATGCATTTGATGAGGTTATATCTCTTCTTTTGCAAGAAGAGCAATCTAGAGTGAATAGGAGTGCTTTGATTGAGGGAACGCAAGCACTTGCTATCTCATAAAAGGGTAAAAGCAAGTATGGTTCAGCTTTGGGTTCATCAAAACGAAAGCCTCAACCTTCCTCTTCCACTCATTCCTCTAATGATGGTGATTTGCAAAAGCAGAAGAAATGCAAATATTGTCCAAAGGCTGGTCATATTATTGATGAGTGTAGAAAGCTTGCTAAACGCAATGAAAAGGAGAAAGAATTTGGCATATCTATTGCTAAAAATTCAGCAAATGTAAAGAATGATGAAGCTAACATGGCTCAAGATTTTTGGGCATGTGTTGTTACATGTCATTATGATGCTTCTTTGCATTCTAAATGTATGGTTGTGAGTGAGGCTGATTCGGATTGGTTCTTTGATAGTGGTGCTTCAAAGCACATAACATCAATCATGCAAACGATTTTTTGCCTCTTTGAAAGATGCAGCCAAAGGAGGACATGTGGTGTGTACAAACAATGCCTCTTATTCTATCATTGAAGTAGGAGAACTTGAGCTTACAGCTGAAAATGGAGGTGTGATTCTCTTGAAAAATGCATTGTATGTGCCGAGTATAAAGAAGAACTTAATTTTAGTTCCATTGATTGCCAAAGTTGGACTTCATGTACACTTTGTTGATGATAAATGTATGGTTCATGATTTTAGTAATGGCAATGTTATCGTGATGTCCGGTACATTATGTAATGGATTGTATCACATGGATACATACAAGAGGGCTGCCTTGAATGCCTTAGTTGCTCATACCTCTTCCATGGCTGAAATGGAGCTTTGGCATGCTTGTTTTGGTCACTTAAACTTCAATATGTTGCTTTACTTGGAAAAGAAGGACATGGTTATTGGCTTGCCTACACTTGAGTCCATTGAAAAGCATGCATGTGAAGGTTGCATTCTTGGAAAAATGCATCGTGCTTCTTTTCCAAGAGATAGTCATACACACACTACAAGAAAATTGCAGATTGTTCATAGTGATGTATGTGGTCCCATCAAGACTCCATCTTTTCGGAAGCATGTATATTTTGTTACCTTCATTGATGATGCTACTCGCCATACATGGGTGTATCCTATGAAAGCAAAGAATGAGGTATTTTCTTTCTTCAAAGCATTTTTAGCTATGGCTAAAAATTTTTCTTCACAAAAGATTTTGACTCTATGCACGGATCGTGGTGGTGAATACATGTCACATGATTTTAATGCTTTTCTTCATGAAAGAGGTATTTCACACCAATGTACGGTGCCATATACACCTCATCAAAATGGTGTTGTCGAGCGTAAAAATAGAACTCTACTTGAAATGGCATGATGTATGGTTAAGGGAAAGCATCTTCCTGATAAGTTTTGGATGGAAGCAGTCATGTGTGCAAACTATGTGTTGAATCACTGCCCTACAAAAGCATTGAGAGTCATCACTCCTTATGAGGCTTGGAATGGTCATAAGCCTATGGTTAGTCACATGTGTGTGTATGGTTGTTTGGCATATGCTCTTGTGCCATCATAACAATGTCACAAACTTGATGAAAAGGCAAAGAAATGTATATTTGTTGGTTATAGTGCTAAAAGTAAGGGATATCATTTGTACCATCCATTGACGAACACAATTATTGTGAGTCGAGATGTGGTATTTGCTGAAAATTCAGTTTTCCCTCTACTTGAATGCAAAAAACAGCCAACAATTAGCTTACAAGGTGTGTTCGATACACTCATGCCTTTGTTCCAAAATGGTGTGCTTGACTATGGCCATGTGGACCAGCCAACTGAGGCTCAAAGGGCTGAAAAATTCCAACAAAATAGAGCTGCAAATGCAAAGAATTTCCAGCCAAACATGGTTGAAATTTTTCAGCCAAAAAATGTCCAAACAGCTGGAAATTTCCAGCCACATATGGTTGAACATTTGCGTCAAAATATGTCTGAAAATGAGCATGAAATTTAGCCCATGCATGATGTACATATTGAAGATGTTTTACATAATAAACGCATGTCTATCAAGAGTGCACAAACTATGCCAAAGTGGCTAAAAAAAACTTTGCAGGACAGCAAACTGAGTGCACCTTTACTTGGTAGAACAAGATCAAGCTCTCACCATGCATCAAGTAATTTTATGGATTATTCTCTTATTGCAACAGCATGTAATGAAGAGCCACTTTCTTTTGAAGATGCATGTGACGATCCACAATGGATGAGTGCTATGCAATCAAAAATGGATTCCATACATAGGAATGGTACTTGGGAGTTATGTGAATGGCCAAAAGGAAAGAATGTCATTGGTAGAAAGTGGGTTTATAAGATTAAGAGAAAATCTGATGGTAGCATTGATCGCTACAAAGCTAGATTGGTTGCCAAAGGATATGTGCAACAATATGGCATTGACTATGAGGAAATGTTTGCACCTACTTCACGCATGACTACCATTTGTACCATGGTTGCATTGGCTGCCCATCGAGGTTGGAAAGTGCATCAGTTGGACATAAAAACGGCCTTCTTGAATGGTGATTTGCAAGAAGAGGTGTATGTGAAGCAACCTCCTAGATTTGCTATGAAAGGGAAAGAGCATATGGTTTGCCACTTGCATAAAGCCTTGTATGGTCTCAAGCAAGCCCCACGTGCATGGTATGATAAAATCCATAAGCACTTGATTGCTCTTGGCTTCACGTGTAGTCCGATTGAAAGCACACTCTATGTACGCAAAAATGGGGCTGATCTTATAGTGCTTATTCTTTATGTCGATGACATACTCTTGACTGGGTCATGTGATGCAAAACTTGACAGTCTTATGGATGATTTGCAGCATACTTTTGATGTCACTTATCTTGGTCTTTTGAGCTACTATCTTGGCATCCATTTCGTGTCCGTTTCCCGGGACACTTGACTGGGAAACGGACACGCTGTAGCCTGGGAAACGGACACTAAAGCACAAGACCAACATGGTGTAGCTGCGCGCCTAACGGGACACTTATCAAGCAAAGTATGTTGAAAAACTACTTCACCATTTTGACTTTGAGGATTGCAAGCCAGTTTCCACACCAGTTGAGATAGGATTCAGGTTCTCAGTTGAGGATTCCAGTGATGCATTTGACACTTCTCTTTATCAGCAAGTTGTGGGATGTCTTATATATGCATGCAACATAAGGCCGGATATAGAGTATGCAGTTTCCCAGTTGAGTCGATTCATGCATAGCCTTGGCACTAAGCATTGGGAAGCAGTGAAACGTGTGTTTAGATATCTCAAAGGCACTTTGAGCTTAGGTCTCTTTTATGGAAGAGATATTCAGCCATGCTTGCATGCTTTTAGAGATAGTGATTGGGCTAGTTGTTATCATACTCGTGTGTCCACTAGTGGTAATTGCTTTTTCCTTGGACACTCATGCATATCTTGGTTGAGTAAGAAGCAACCTACAGTGGCAACATCGAGTTGTGAAGCTGAGTATAGGGCAGTTTTCATAGCTACAGTGGAGTGTATATGGCTGAGATGCCTATTGATGGATCTTTGCATGGATATTGATGTTGCTACGCACATTCTCACTGATAGTCAGAGTGCTTTGGTTGTCGCATGAAACCCAGTGTTTCATGCACGGACCAAACATATTGAGGTGCATTATCACTATGTGAGAGTGCGCCTCCATGCAGGAGATATTGATTTGGTATATGTGCCTACGCAAGATAATGTGGCAGACATATTCACCAAAGCTCTTCCACGAGAAAATTTTGAAGATTTTCGCAAAGTTTTAGCCTTATTACCTTGTGGGGGCTAATCTATCACTCCCTGTATGTGTTCACATCATTTGCTCTAGGGAGGTTTGTTACACTTATGTGTTCCTCGAGTAGCTTTGATGTGAACCTTTTCCCTATACATTGGCACTTTTTACTATAGTGTTGGCTAGAGGATTTTTCCCCATGTTACCACATACTTGATACTCTCATATGTGGTGGTACTTTGTACTTAGGGATATTATTCAGATCTTACTTCAGTTTAGTTCATCATCAATAGAGAGAGCCATTCCAGTCATCGTCTTCTCCATGTGTCTTGTTGCATTTGTGCTCCATGTGTGTGCTTCTCGTGTGTCTCTCAGACTTCTACACACACCCAACAACCTCATCATGCATATCAAGTAAAGTATTATGTACTATGTGAATTACTTCTTATTCAATTGTCAATTCAAATATTCCTATGTGCAAACCTTGACTTTTTGTTTCTAGGCCACTTGCCTATGGACTTGCCTTGCTTTCCATCACACATAGAGTGACTACC
The DNA here is from genome assembly GCA_020310875.1 of Ceratopteris richardii. Lineage (NCBI taxonomy): Eukaryota > Viridiplantae > Streptophyta > Polypodiopsida > Polypodiales > Pteridaceae > Ceratopteris > Ceratopteris richardii. The sequence continues at coordinate 129,499,453 of CM035435.1, forward strand.
TCAGCTACCTCTCTATTGTCTAATAATGTGAAGATCATACGAATGACCTCCAAAGCATGAAAGATATAGTCTCAACGACTTCTCTCCCTATCGTGTAGCTAGGTAGAATACAGTTCGATGTCCCACACCACCAAAATTTATATCCTACATAGATGCATGTATAAAATTAAGATCCAACACTTGTTTCAACATAAGAAGAAAAAAGTACGCACAATCATAAATAATGATTATAAAACCCAATTTGAAATCATGAAGTGTTTCCTTCCCTCTAATTAAAAATTTAGAGTAGTCATTCCTATGGCTCATAACTATTTGTTGCATCAACTCAACTAAAAATGATGAAATGGTATGACGAATCAACTCAACTAGAGTTGCAAAGGGTGTGGCTTGCATCCAACATAGCTAATAAGAAATGGAAATTGATACAAATTTTATGAATCCATAACATATGTATCAAAAACAAACTCTTATGTTATCATGTTGCATACTCGGATTGTGTCATATGTAGTTTTGAAAATTCAAGTAGAGTCTCTTGTGTCCAACTGATAATGGTCACCATGAAAAAATCATCAAAATACACACATATAAGGCGTGTCTAGCCCATGTTGATCACACCATATCAAATAATCATATAAACAACATGTGGAAAACCTTATTCTCTTAAGAATCTTCCTTGTATGAAAATTTTCCAATAGTAGTAGGTTAATGATTAACTTTAACTATCTTTTGCTAAAATATCTAAAGTTTTTTAGCCTCATGAAGATATCCTCAAGATTTCCAAATACACAAAAATCACTTGATTTCGACACTTCCTCAGAATTCTATGGCCAATTCTTCACAAGAGTTGAACATTGACGACCAAGTCTGGAAACGTATAGGGTGATCTTCTTGAAGCCTTTAGACTAATGAAATAAAATTCAAGCTTAACCTTGTTTATGACCAAATGTAGACTACTTTTCTAGTTTGTGATCACAAAGGTTCAACTTCAAATACATTGAAATATGCATTCAAATTGAAGATTCTTTCTCTACTACACTTTCTCTTGGGTGACCCTGCAAACACTACACCTACACATTTATAATGTTTTATAACTATGAAGGCAAGAAGAAAATTTAAAATTGAGTCTTCCAATATAAAATAATAATGTGTTTGTCAGACACATATTGCAATCTCTGGTGAATACTCTTCTTTCAATTTTGGACATTGTGTTAAAATGTAATCAAGCTTCTTGTGATATAAGTTTCAAATCAGTTGAACATTTGAATTTCATAGTGTCCAAAATACTTAGCCTCTATACCTACAATATTTGAAAAAGTTACATAGGCTAACTTTCACATGTTTAATCACATCTCCCAAATGGGCATAGGTATTATTTTGAGGTTTTGTGAGCATATTTATAATGGGTTTAGCTCATATTCTAAAGTAAAATCATTCAAATTGGATAAATATGCTAACATAACCAATCACCTTTAGGTGAAAGGGTCTCTAGCCATTGAAGAAATTGTAGATCCTACATTTTTCTTTGAAGAGATAATTTGACTTACCAAATGATCTTTAGAATCCATAAAAATCTCCATGGAAAGATTTCCAAAACAATACTTACATATAAAAAATTATTCAATTTGGATTTTACCACTTAAAATCAATCTATTGGTTTTAAGGGCATAAATCAATATAGAGACAAAAATGACATGAGAGAGAATAGAGAAGACAATAGGGAGATGGAGCAAAGCTCCACATATATGCCATATATTGCAAAAAATGAAGTATATGAATGTTACAAAGAATCATAAAGTTTGCAAATAAATGTGCCAATCTATTGCATATCTTCATAACTTCACAATCTCCATAAAGTGAAGATGATCTCCTTCACGTATAGATAAACTCCAAGCTCATGTCCTCCTTGATATTGAAGAAGAATCACAAGCCCTAGTTGCTTCCCTCCTTGTTAAAGATGAAGAAATCCAAGTTCTCCTCTTCTCTAAGGTCGAAGAAGATATCCTCAACCAAACTCAAGGATCAAACCACCTAAAAGTGATGCTATGAGTCAATCGGCCTCCTGTTTATATAGTTTTTGTTTCTCCATGAAAAGCAAACTTGAAAAGAATAAAGAAAGTCAAAAAGCAAGGTTCCATAATTTTTGAAAATACTAATTCCAAAAATTATGAAAACCCTAATTTTGGGTTTTTTAACTAGTTTTTGTCTTTTTGAGTCAAATTCATGTGATGTATTTCTTTTCCCTTTTAAAAAACGCTTTTCACGTATAAAAAATGCTTTTCAAGCTAATTTCAAAAATTAATGTTTGAGTTTTGACTACCCAAATGTGGTCCAAATTCTAATGTTGTATATCAATAGATAGCTCTTAGTTTGTATTTTCGAGAAAAGTTATGCATTTTTACATTTTGATCAATTTTGACCAGCCTTTGACCATCTGTTGACTATTCCATTTTTTTTTTAACCTCCTTTGGAAGGTTGCCTACTTTCCAATGATCCCCTCCTAACCTAACACAAGGGGTATATGTCAAGATTGGTATATTTTTTGGTTGAAATTGATGTAGGTACCTATATACTTTTGAAAACAACTACCATGTGGTGTCATACAAGTCTCCACAGACACACACAAGGACCTTGCCATGATGAGTCCTCCCCCAACACACATCACAAAGAGAAATTGTTCATCCCTACTCTTCTCAACCAAGTAATACTTGGAAGGATAGAGACAAATACATTGGATGCCATAGTGTATAGACTCAAGCATACTTCCTCAACTCTCAAGGTTGGTCAAGCCTATCAAGTATTGATCATATGTGTGTGTGTGTGTAAGAAGTTGAAAACATGTCCACTATTAGGTTTTGAAATGTAGATATGTTTCATCTTCTTATGCAAATAATAATAATAGGATTGATATAAATCTTCAAAATTTATGATATAATAGCTGAATATGACTTCTTTAGAATATATACAAAATGTATGACTACTTGGGAAATCAAATAGGACCGATATGACCCCTCTTGAAGCTAACTTCCCTTGGTTCATGTACCAAGCAAGCTTTCGATGATTGCCTACTTTATGGATTTGTTGCCACCTACCAAATAATGAATTGAGCTTGACTTGTGTTTGTCATAATGCTCTTATTTTTCTATATATTGCACTATTCTCAACATGCTCTATGCACACTATTTCCACTTACTTTGATACCAATATTTTGTTTTTAGATCCCAAAAACAGTATAGGGACCCAAATGAAAAAGAGACATGAGAGAGAATAGAGAAGAAAATAGAGAGATGAAGGAGAAAAGCTCCACATATATGGCATACATTGCAAAAAATGAAGTACATGAATGTTACAAAAAATCATAAAGATTGTAAATAAATGCACCAATCTGTTGCATATCTACATAACTTCACAATCTCCAAAAAGTGAAGATGATCTCCTCCAAGTATAGATAAACTCCAAGCTCATGTCCTCCTTGATGTTGAAGAAGATTCACATTCTCTTATTGCTTCGCTCCTCGCTGAAGATGAAGAAATCCAAGTTCTCCTCTTCTCCAAGGTTGAAGAAGATCTCTCTGCCAAGCTCAAGGCTTAGACAACCTAGAAGTGATGATATGAGTGCAATAGGCCTCCTGTTTATATATTTTTTGATTCTTCACGAAAATCAAACTTAAAAAGCATTAAAAAACTCAAAAATTAGGGTTTCATAACTTTTGGAACTGCTAATTATGAAAATTATGGAGACCCTAATTTTGGATTTTTTGTGGTATATTTCTTTTCCCTTTTAAAAACAGCTTTTCATGCATAAAAACTACTTTTCGCACAAATTTCAAAAATTAGGGTTTGACTTTTGGCTGCCTAAATACGATCCAAATTCTAATTATTATATATCAATAGATAGCTCTTCTGTACTTTCCAAATATACAAGAATTTTTTTTGCAATTTTTGACCATGTTGCTCAACTTTGACTAGCCTTTTACCATTTCTTGATTATTCCAATTTTTTATTTTATGAACCTCCTTTGGAAGGTTGCCTATTTTCCAACATAATCCTCTTGGAAACAAGCCTCTATCACTTGTTTCATGCTTTTACCAGGGTTAGCAACACCTATAGAGGTCATTTGATCTTTGTAAAAGTACCCAAAATGCTTGAAACTTGGAGAGATTTTAGAGAAACTTATGAGATACTTTCTCTCAAAATTTGAATCAATTTGTACATTCCCTCAAAGAGAAACATCCAAATTTTTCTCATGATGTTGTCTCTCTAACGATATCCAACATCGAGCTTTGCAACTTGAAAATGATGAGACATTTAATCTTTATAATTAGACATCCTCATCAATTCGTTTGAATGAATTATGACATGGATACATATACATACATATAATGATTGTCTAACATTGGTAAAAGCAAAATAGTAATCCAAATCGCCTTGTGAAAATAGATTATTCATACATCATGCATTTTTCAAATGAGAGTAGACATTGATGGATGTCTTCCTAATCATTGTGCTTCTTGCACACTCATTAAGTCTTTTGTTTAACATACACACGTGATTGTGTGATACTTATATGGATTGTTGATATATTTCTATAGTGATGCATGTGAACACACTTAGGACACCCGGGGCACTTTTTTTCCCTCTTTAGGAGGTTTTTTCCCCCAATTTGTATATATGCAATAAGCCTAATGGTTCACTTATCTCTGTACATTCACTTGGTAATAAAAAAATTATTTTGTTGTTTTCCAAACTTCATTTTCATCCCTATGTTGCTCTTGTGCTTGCCTAGACCTCAAACTCCAACAATTTGTATCAAAGCATGTCATCGCTTTCTCTAGGGCATTGTCACATCCCTTTGGTCACAATCTCAAAATTGCACCTAAATTGATGAGCATACTTGGGCCAGTTACGAGTTTGATTTGGCCTCTAAACCACTATCGCACTAATTGTGGAGATAATTTCATTCTTTTGTCTTGAACATATATATATAGGTTTTTTTCGCTAGTACAAGTGCCTCAAAGTTTGGTACAAGTCTAACATAGCTCGATTGGGTATTTATCTTCAACTTTTTGAGATACAATCAACTTTCCACATAAAGGTATTTATTCACTCAATATGTTTGAAAGCAATAATGTATTCTATAAGTTGGTTGTTGAGGATAAGTTGGATGGTGCTAATTATTGATTGTGAGCATACATGATGTGCCATGTATTGGTAGCAAAAGGCTTATGGAATATTGTGCAGGGTGTTGAGAAGCATCCTCCTACACCTGCAAATACAATGAATGAAGGTGATGCACATGGTGTTGAAGATGATGATCTTCAATTTTCAGGTCATGTTGCAGTTCATGTTGCACCTAATGTAAAGCAACTTTGTTGGTATGGCAAAGATGCACATGCACATGCACTGATAGCCTTGTATATCAAATGTTCCATTATCCCTCACATTCACTCTCGCAAGATAGCTAAAGATGCTTGGATACTCTTATAACATTATACCAGGCAAGAAATGAGGCTTATGTTGCTTACCTCCAAAAATAGTTAGAGAGTGAGCACATGAATGAAGGAGATTCAATGGATAGTTTTTTACAAAGATCAAAGATTTGAAAGAGCAATTGATTTTTGTTGATAAATTCTTGCCAAATAGTTCACTTATGCTGATTGTTCTTAATAATCTTCCATATTCTTACTGAAGTTTTGTTTCTACTCTTCGTCCAATGATGAAAGGCAATCCAAATGCTTTAAGCTTCAGGGATTTATTTTTTGTTTTGTTGTAGGTAGGTCAATGTATGAATAAAAGAAGAAAGAGGTTGGAATGGTTATTGTAGACTCTATAACTAAAACAAAGTCTACTTATCTTGTTCAAAATGAAGAATGTGCATTTACTACTCATTGTAGTTATGATGCATCTTCTCATGAGTAGTGTATGTTTGTAGTAGACTGAGATGTTTGGTACTTCGATAGGTGCAACCAAATATATTACCTTGCAATGTAGTTTCTTCACTTCACCTGAGTCCACTTATATGGGGAATAGTGTCCCATGTGCTAACAAATCCTCTATCCTATCATGGGAATGGAAAGATCATTCTGGCTATTGTTGATGGTAATTCTTTCACATTGTCAACTGCCTTATATGTGTCAAGGATCAAGAAAAATATGTTCTCAGATTCAACACCAGCCAAGAGTAGCTTGGTTGTTAAATTTGTTGATGATAGATGTACAATTCATGATCTCTTGAATGTGATGGTATCATCACTTCTAGCATTTTATGTTGTGGGCTAATTTAATTTGCCTACAGAAATATGAAATTATCTCCTCTTTGCCCAAATTTGAGGCACCCTCTAAACATGTTTGTGAAGGTTTTATTTTAGGTAAAATGCAACATTCTTCCTTCCCAAAAGGTGGTTCAGTTAGATCTACATATAAATTGCAGCTTGTTCATAGTGATGTTTGTGGTCATATGTAGATACCTTCATTCAAGAATTATCTATACTTCATAACTTTCATTGATGACTTTTCCATGTATGTATGGGTTTATCTATTGAAAGAAACACCTAAAGTTTTTAAGTTTCTTAATAGTACTTGGTTATGGCTAAAAAGCTCTTAGCATGTAAAATGGGAACCCTTTGTTTTGATCAAGGGGGAGTACATGTTGTTTGAGTTTAATGCATTTTTTGCTAATTATGGGATAAAACATCAATGTATCGTGTTGTATACACCTCAAAAAAATGGATTTGATGAGACGAAGAATAAGTATCTCATGGAAATGACAAGGTGTATGGTCAAAAGTCAAGCTTTACCACATACTTTCTAGCTTGATGTTGTTATGTGTGCATATGTACTTAACAAGAGTCCCACCAAAACATTGTAGTATACCACTTCATATGAGGATTGGCATGGTTGCAAGCCATTTTTTTCTCATCTATGTGGTTTTGGTTGTCTTGCATATGCATTAGTTTCTAAACAACAATGTAGAAAATTGCATAATAAGGTAGCGAAATCTATTTTTGTTGGATATAGTTATGAAAGCAAAGGCTATTTTCTATATCATTCACACAATGCATTCTAGTTAGCTATGACGTTGTTTTTGTGGAAGCTATAATTCAAACCTTACTCTCATGTACTAAGGAGACATCAATTAGCTCAAACAATGTGTTTGACACTTTGTTGCATCTTTTACAGGTGGACAATCATGTTGATCCTAGTGAGAAAATTTCTCAACCTTTATAGGTTTCAAATTATAATGTTGATCATTCCATTTCTCATGCATATTTACATGATGCACTTGTTGATAAGAAGGTTGGCATAGCAGAGGCAAAAACTATTTCTAGATTGCTTGTGCAGGCTTTAAGAGATATAAAATTAGATTCACATTTGTCATATCATAATCGTTCAGTCTCTCATCGTGATTTCTTTGAATTAGTTTGTTATGAAATGGATCTCTCTAGTCTTTCTGATGAGAATGATCTTGTTTATTTTGTTGAAGCACATAATGCTAAAAATTGGATGGTTGTTATGCAATCAGAATACGATGCTGTTATGAAGAATTTTACTTGGTCTTTATGTGAATTGCTTCCAAGAAAAAACCCCATAGGCACTAAATGGGAATACAAGCTAAAACATAAGCCTGATGGAATAGTTGATAGATATTAATACTAGGCTTTTTGCCAAGGGTTATACACAAGAGAAAGGCATTGATTTTGATGAGACTTTTTCTCCCACAGTCCAAATGATTGTTGTTCAGAGTGCATGTGCACTTGAAGCTCATCATGGTTGGAATGTACATTAGTTGGACATTAAAATTGCATTTTTGAATGGTAATTTACATGAAGAAATGTATGTATTTCAACCTTGTGTTTTTTGCAAAAAAGGCATGAAAACAAAGTGTGCATGTTGAAAAAGCCATTGTATGGATGGAAGCAAGCACCACATGTTTGGTATCAAAAGATACATGCCTACTTGCTAGCACACGTATTTGAGAACATTCCAATGGAGAGCACCTTATATGTTAAGCATGCAGATGATGTACCTTTGATCATTGTTGTATAAATTGATGACATGTTGCTCATTGGTCTTAATGAGAAGCATATTGCTGAATTTGAGCCTAATTTGCATGCCTCTTTTGAGATGTCAAATTTGGGGCATTTGCATGAAAATTTTGGAATTCAACTTATGCAAGTTGATGGGGAATAGCTTTGTTTTAAGCAAATACATCAATACATTATTGCATTTTTTTTGGCCTTAAAGATTGAAACTTATTACCACTACCATGGGAACAAGTTTATGGTTGATTCTTCATGATTTTGAGGATGCATTTGATGTTGTTCTCTTCCAAGAATTTGTTCGATAGTTGATTTACTTATGCATAAATTGGCCTCATATTCTAGTTTGTTGTCTCTCAAATGAGTAGGTTTATGCATTGCCCACGTGTCAAGTGGTGGCAGTCGCTTAAGCGCATCTCTCACTATTTGAGTGACACCCAACAACTTAGATTGTTTTATCCCAAGCGGGGATCATTATCGCCAAAGTTACATGCTTTTTTTTACTTAGATTTGGTTGGTTTCTATGACACTCATGTGTCCACCACTGGTTTTTGCTTCATGCTTGACAACTCATGCATATCTTGGTTGAGCAAGAATCATCCTATTGTGGCCACTTCTAGTTGTGAGGTTGAGTATAGGACAACTTTCACAATGACTTTTGAGTGTGTGGCTCATATGCATTTTGGATGATTTGGGTGTTGATTAGTCTTGTGGCACCACCTTCTTTCTTGATAGTCAGAGGGCATTGGCATTTGCAAGGAACCTGTGTTGCATGCTCACACAAAGTGCATTGAGGTGCACTATCATTATTTCATGGAAAGGCTCTTTGTTGGAGAGATCATTTTGGCTTATGCGCCCACATAGCATAATGTTGCAAACCTTTTCACAAAGGTTCTACCTAGGGAGAAGGTTGAAGCTTTTCACAAAGCTTTGGGCTTACTTCCTTTTGTGGATTGATTTCTTTCCACATTTCTTTGAACCTCCTTATACATGAGTGCCAACTCCTTGTTCACAATGTCACTCTGAGTAGGTATTGGTTGATATATTTCAAAGATTTGTTGATCTATTTCGGTGGTGGTGTGTGAACACGCTTAGGGTTGTAGGGGCAATCTTTTCCCTCTTTAGGAGGCTTTTTCGCTGGCTTGTATATATGCCTATAGCCCTAATGGGTCATTGATCTTTTTCCATTCACTTCATAATATATTCAGTATTGTTTTGTTCTCCAAAGATCATTCTTCTTCCTTGTGTTGTTTGTGTGCTTCTCATACCTCAAACTCCACCATTGATAACCATAAACATAACACAATCTTGTGTAGAACAAGAAACGTAACTTTATATCAATTGTATATGCAAATACTTCCATGAAGAGTTATACATGCTAACTCACGAATTACCAAGTGCTTGAAACTTTCATGCATAGAAAAGCATTCTTGATATAAATTTATAATATTTTATTTTTTCACTCCAACTCAGTGACTTATATGCATCACTTTGAAGAAAATTTTGGTTGGTTTGAGGATTCTATCCTCCGATCATCTCTTGCTTCTTGACATAATTATACTCATAGATACCTATGACAAAGATTATTTATCTTTATCAACTTGAACTTTCATGGTACTCTTACCATTTACCAACTTGTTCATAATTATACTAGCTTCCAATTCATCCTTATGAAGAATGAAAGTAAAAATGATTTTTTTCATAAGAAACCTTCAGATGCTTCATTATCATAGTCTAGGTATGCACACACTCATGCATCTTCTTATCTATTGATATTATTACACAAGCATCTAATTATGCTACTACTTTCAAAAACACACATAAGATTCTCTCTCAAAAAAATATATCCCTTTACTTCTTCCATCTCATATAACTCCATGTGGCTACTCTAAAGCTCAAATTTTAGTCTTCATCAAACTTGAAGAACTCTGTGTTGGCTACACAAGGACACTTAAAACACCTCAATCGAATGTCTCTAGCTGAAGTTACAAATACACATATGCTCTCATTATCATCTTGACCTACAACGTTGTCGCTCTCTAATTTCATTTTTTGGTGACCTAGATCTTTGAATCTAGATATGTGTTCTTCTACAAAGTTGTAGATCTTTCATTGATCTGACTTCTAGATCACTCTATTTTTTTTTCATTTTTAGCAAAGTAGAACTCCCAACCAGTTTTTGCGGCCTTCTATGAATTTTTAAGTCTCTTCATAAGCTACAAGTTCACCTCTTGTGCCCTAATCCTTCATTGAAGCTCCTTGCACCTCAACCTTCAACATGCTCTAATACCAAATGTAAGAGACAAGAATTATGTGCCTCGAACTCACCTCCCAACCAATATATAGCCTTCATGTAGTCTATCTCACTATTCATATGGCCATCAGGAAGTTCCAACCACCAATAAAATCTCTAGATTTCGGCCTTAGCTATTCCCCAAGCAAGGAACCTCTATTCCTCTCGACATGTACATCTCTAGAATGTAACAATAATTGGAATGTACATCAATTGGACATTAAAATTAAATTTTTGGATGGTGTGCAAAAAGGGCATGAAAATAAAGTGTGGAGCTTGAAAAAGCCATTATATGGATTGAAGCAATTACCATGTGCTTGGTACAAAGAGATACATGCTTGCTTGCTAGTACATGGAGTTGAGAATGATCCAACTAAGAGAACTGTATATGCTAAGTGTGAAAATGATGTACTTCTGATCATTTTTGTATATATTTATGATATGTCATTTTTTGTTCCTAACAAGAAGCATATTGTTGAATCAAATCTTTGATCTTTGTCAAAAAATTTTCCATAGAATCTCCTTCATTTATATGATCCCTCTCCAACTATTTTTGGAGGTAAGAACACGAGCCTTATTTCTTGCATGTTATAAAGATATAAGTGTATCACAAGCATCCTTTGTTGTCTTGTAGGAGCAAATGTGAAGGATAATGGCACATTTGACAGGCAAAGGTTTCAATGCATGTGCCTCAGCATCTTTGTCGTCCCAATGAAGTTGACTTATGTATCCAATGTACATGTAATTCCAAACCCACACCTCTACTTTATGTATACATAGTAAAGGGTGCAGTCTTTATGCCTAGCAAGTTCCACACATTCGGTCATGTTCTACATCAAGACAAGAATTGGACACTCTTGCTTCTTTGTATGCCATGCATAATGATGCATGTGTTGCATACTTGAGGAAGCAACTTGAGGGTGTATGTATCGTTGAAAATGAGTCTGTGGATGTGTATGTGACACGCATCAAGGACTTGAAAGAGAAATTTGAAAACATAGATGAGATTATTCCAGATGCATCACTCATATCTACATTGTTGAAAGGATTACCATAATCTTTTCAAAGCTTGGCCTCTACTCTGTTTGGTTGAAAAAGGGAATCCAAATATGTATGCATTTGATGAGGTTCTATTTCTTCTTTTTCAAGAAGAGCAATCTAGAGTGAATACAAGTGGTTTGATTGAGGGAACACAAACACTTGCTATCTCACAAAAAAGGGAAAAGCAAGTATAGTTCATCTTCAGGCTCATCAAAACCAAAGCCTCAACTTTCCTCTTCCACTTATTCTTGTAATGATGATGATTTGCAAAAGAAGAAGAGATGTAAATAGTGTTGGAAGGTTGTTCATATTATTGCTGAGTGTAGAAAGCTTGCTAAACGTGATGAAAAGAAGAAGGAATTCGGCATGTCTATTGCTGAAAATTTTTTGAATGCAAAGAACGACGAAGCCGACATGGCTCAAGATTTTTGGGCATTATCAAAGTTGGACTTCATGTACACTTTGTTGATGGTAAGTGTATGGTTCATGATTTTAGCAATGGTGATATTATCATGGTGTCTGGTACATTATGTCATGGTTTGTATCACTTGGAGACGTACAAGAGGGCTGCCACAAATGCCTTGGTTTCCTATACTTCCTCCATGGCTGAAATGGAGCTTTGGCATGCTCATTTTGGTCACTTGAACTTCAATAGTTGCTTTACTTGCAAAAAAAGGACATGGTCAGCAAAACATGGACGAAACTACTGGAAATTTCCAACCACATATGGATGAACATTTGCATCAAAATACAGCTGAAAATGAGAATGAAATTCAATCCACAGAGGATATACATGTTGATGATGTATTACATAATGAACGTATGTCTATCAAGAGTGTATAAACTATGCCAAAGTGGCTGAAACAGCCTTTATAGGACAGCAAATTGAGTGCACCTTTACTTGGTAGAATAAAATCAAGCTCTTGCCATGCATCACATAATTTTGTGAATTATTCTCTTATTGCAACAACATGTAATGAAGAGCCACTTACTTTTGAAGATGCATGTGATGACCCACATTGGATGAACGTTATGCAATTAGAAATGTATTTGATACATAGGAATGGTACTTGGGAGTTATGTGAATTGCCAAAAGGAAAAAATACCATTGGTACAAAGTGGATCTACAAGATTAAGAGAATGTCAGATGGTAACATTGATTGCTGCAAAGCTAGATTGGTTGCCAAAGGATATACGCAATAATATGGCATTGACTATGAGGAAACTTTTGCACCTACTTCACGCATGACTTCTATTTGTACCGTGGTTGCATTGTCTATGCAGTGAGGTTGAAAAGTACATCAATTGGACATAAAAACAGCTTTCTAGAATGGTGATTTGCGAGAAGAAGTTTATGTGAAGCAACTTCTTGAATTTTTCCATGAAAGGGAAAGAGCCTATGGTTTTTCACTTGCATAAAGCCTTGTATGGTCTCAAGCAAACTCCATGTGCATGGTATGACAAAATCTATAAGCACCTCATTGCTCTTGGCTTCACATGTAGTCCAATTGAAAGCACACTCTATGTATGCAAAGATGGGGCTGATCTTATAGTGCTTGTTCTTTATGTTGATGGCATACTCTTGATTGGTTCATGTGATAAAAAACTTGACATTCTCATGGCTGATTTGCAGCAAAAGTAAAGATGTCACTTATCTTGGTCTTTTGAGCTATTATATTGGCATCCAGTTTGTATCCATTGAGGGGGAAATTGTTATGCATCAAGCAAAGTATGTTAAAAAACTACTTCAATGTTTTGATTTTGAGGATTGCAAGTCAGTTTCCACACCAGTGGAGATAGGATTTAGGTTCTGAGTTGAGGATTCCCGTGATGTATTTGACATTTTTCTTTATCAGCAAGTTGTGGGATGTCTTATATATGCATGCAACACAAGGTCAGATATATGATATGCAATTTCCCAGTTGAGTCGATTCATGCATAGCCCTAACACTAAGCATTGGCAAGCAATGAAATGTGTGTTTAGATATCTCAAAGGCACTTTGAGCTTAGGTCTATTTTTATGGGAGAGATATTCAACCATGCTTGCATGCTTTTATAGATAGTGATTGGGTTGGTTGTTATGATACTCGCATGTCCACTAGTGGTAATTGCTTATTCCTTGGAGACTCATGCATATCTTGATTGATTAAGAAGCAACCTATAGTGGCGACATCAAGTTTTGAAGCTGAGTACAGGGCAATTTTCACAGCTATAGTGAAGTGTATATAGATGAGACACCTATTGATGGACCTTTGCATGCATATTGATGTTGGTATGCATATTCTCATTGATAATCAAAGTGCATTGGTTGTTGCACAAAACCCAATGTTTCATGCATGGAACAAACATATTGAGGTGCATTATCACTATGTGAGAGAGCACCTTCATGCAAGATTTATTGATTTGGTATATGTGCTTACACGAGATAATGTGGCAGACATATTCACCAAAGCTCTTTCACAAGAAAATTTTGAAGCTTTTCACAAATATTTAGGCTTATAGCTCATATGTCACTCTTTGTATGTGTTCACATCATTTTCTCTAGGGTTGGTTGTTACACTTATGTGTTCCTTGCATGTGAACCTTTTCCCTATACATGGGCACTTTTTACTCTAGTGTTGACTAGAGGTTTTTTCCCATGTTACCACGTACATGATTCACTCATATGTGGTGGTACTTTGTACTTAAGGATATTATTCAATTCTTACTTCAGTTCAATTCATCATCAATAGAGAGAGCTATTCCAACCATCTATCTTTGCCATGTGTCTTGTTGCGTTTGTGCTCCTTGTGTGTCATTCTTGTGTATCTCTCGCACTTTTACACACAACCAACTATTTCGATGGATTTTTTTATTGTTATTCTTATGAATTCATCTGATAATCACATGATTTGAACAATTGTTGATAGGTTTAATAAACATGCATATTTCATTTCTTGTAAAACGACATTGTTTGTACCTTAAACTGCTAATTGTTTATTAAATGTATTTTTTTGCATCATGGTTTTCCTAAACTTATTTTATGTGATCATGTCTTTATTGAGATATCAAGCTCAACATGTGATGATTGAGGATGACACATACCACTTTTTGCATCTCTCTTACATGTATTGGTTACACTGATATATTGTCGGAGACACTTTTAGTGAATTATATCGGATTTATCTACCAAGAGTAATGGCATATTTGTTTTCTTATCAACTCACTCATTCACGAACATTAGGGTTTTCTTTATGTACTATTCTTTATATATTGTACTAGTTGTATTGTTGTATCAGGTCATTCTTGTATATTCTCTTTATGTAGAAGAAGATCATTCTTCCTTGCCTCAATCTGTGTGTGCTTCTCTCTTTGTGTGTGTCAGAGCTCTCTTCTTTATCTCCTTTCTCTTTACATGGTATCAAAATTAGAGTGTCTATAGAGAGCTTGTGGAGAAGGCCGATAGTGAAGAGTACATGAGAAGACATGAAGAAGCGTGCTTCAAAAGTAAACCTGACACTGCTAGGAAATTTGGTGTGAAGGTAGAAGGCATTAAAATATTTTCATGACTTAACACTTTAGGGTCACTCGTTTTGCTCAGATTTTAGTTTCGGAGCCACCTTGACCTCCATTTCGAGCTTTCAAGATGGGGGCCATGGAAAAAATAGATCAGCTTGAAAAACTATAACTTGCCTTCTATTTGGTATCTCTCCACTATTCTAGATCCAGAATATCAAGTTTGATACACAAAAAATCTCTTTTCCTAAGATTGAACTATCAAGTCACATTGTGATAGTGTTCAAGCAGAGGTACTTCTTCTAGTGTTTTTGTTGTATTGTGAATTGCTACAAAAATGGTAAAATGCTGATGGAATGAGTAACCTTATCAGTGCTAATTTGGACAAGAATAATCTTCATGTTTGGCGATTCAGAATGATGAATTTCTTGATGAGAAAGGGCTCTTGGAAGTACATCAAAGGAGACAATGAAAACCCTTTGTGGGTACGAGAGAGGAATCGGACTATGAACCAATTAAGAGCATATGAAGAGTGAAATTAATGAGCATAGAAGGGAATGTATTGGCTTTATGTTAGCATACAAGATAGCATGATTGGGCACATATAGGATGCCAAAAATCCAAAAGAGGCTTGGAACAGTTTGTTGTCATTGTACGAGATCAATAAAAAGGCATTGAAATTGCAACTCAAGAATGGGCTGCATACACTAGAGAAAAAGAGCATGTTGGTAAGTGACTACAATTTAAAAATCAAAACCATATGTTAGTCACTTACATCTATTGGTGCCAATGTAGAGGATGATGATAAGGTTGAAGTGTGCCTTCGTGGTTTAGGAGCTTCTTATAAGCAACTCAAAACTTCTATTCAGAATAGGGAGAATATTTCAAATTTTGTTGATCTTGTGTCCATGTTGATAATTGAAGAAAAGAACCTTTGCAAAGACTCAAAATCCCAAGGAAAAGTTGGTTCTAAGCAGGTATTCTACTATGGTAGAGGAAGAGTCCTAGGTAGACGCTTCAAAAGTGGAAGAGGAAACAATAACCAGAACCAAGGCCAACAACAAAATAATGCAAGAGGTAGAGGATGGTTTCGAAACAGGGGGAGCGAAGGAGGCTGTAGAAATTTCCAAAGAATGATTCTGGTAATGACTGTAAGGGACATTGAAATTGTGATAAACTTGATCACTTTGAAAGTGATTGTAGGTTGAAGAATCAAAATAGCAGAAAGCAACCAAACAACTATGCATCAATGGTTTATATGTAGAAGAGTACAAATTGAATGGAAGGTTGATCTCCAAAGGAAACAAACTAGGTAGGATGTTCACCTTGAATGTCAAAATTCATGAAATGAATGTCCCCATGTTTGCAAAATGTGCAGGTGTTATTACTCACATAGAGATTTGGCATAAGCAAATTGGACATGCAAATTTGCAGAGGCTGAAGTTGATGCAATCAAAGGAGCTTGACAATGGACTACCAAATTTCAAGGTTGTAGAGATGCATAAGGGATGTGAAGCATATCAATTTGATAAACAGTCGAGGGCATCATTTGTGCATGATAAGCATGTTAGTGAGAATGTGTTGGAAACAGTACCTACAAACGTTTGGGGCCTTGCAAAGACCACATCTATGGGAGGCTATAGGTTTTATGTCACTTTCATTGATGACCATACACGAAAACTTTGGATATACTTCATGTATGAGAAGAGTGAGGTGTTTACTTGCTTTCATAATTTCAAGTCTATGGTGGAAAATCAAACAAGTATATTCAGACATTAAGATCTCATGGAGGAAGTGAATACATGTCAAATGAATTTAGTAATTTTCTACAAAGCCATGTAATTTGAAGGTAGTTTTCATGCAGGTACACACCCCAACAAAATGGTGTTGCTAAATGCAAAAATAGATATATTACAAGAATAGAAAGAGCCTTGATGGTTGAGAATATGCCTCATTGTTATTGGGCAAAAGCTGTGCACACTATTGTACACATCTCGAATAGAACTCCGATTGTTATTGTACATCAAGTTTCACCTGAAGAGAAATTTATAGGTAAAAACCCAAACTTATCACATATAAAAATATTTAGCTATATTGCATATGTGCATCTTCCAAATTGAGGATGAAACTTGATCTAAAAGCAAAAAAATGTATCTTCATTGGGTATTCTATGGAGCAAAAGGGATATAATTGTTACAACCCACTAATACGACAAATGAAGGTAATTAGATGTTAGAGTTTGAGGTCTAAGGAGCACATGAACAGCACAAGGAAGAAGAAGAAGACTGGAGCACAACACACAATACTCAATGTATTACCAAGAGAATGTACAAAGATAAGTGACCCATTAGGGTTATAGGCCTATATACAAGCCGAGGGAAAAGATCCTCCTAAAAAGGGAAAAAAAGCACCACGATGGTCCTACTGTGTTCACACACAACACAACTAAAATATATCAACAAATCCCCCTGGGAGTAATGCGGTGAACAAGGAGCTGGCACTCATATATAAGGAAGTGCCAAGCTATGTGGAATCAATCCACAAAAGGAAGTAAGCCCAAAGCTTTGCTGAAGGCTTCAAACTTCTCCCTAGGCAGAGCCTTTGTGAAAAGGTATGCAGTGTTCTCCTATGTGGGCACATGTGCCAAACTCATCTCTCTAACAGAGAACCTCTCCATGACATAATGATAGTGCACCTCAATGTGCTTAGTGTGAGCGTGAAACAACACAGGGTTCCTTGCAACTACCAATTTGCTCTGACTATCAGTGAAGATGGTGGTGGCACAAGATTGACCAACACCAAATCAACCATAAGGATTCTGAGCCACACACACTTAATAGACGTTGTGAAAGTTGCCCTATACTCAGCCTCACAACTAGAGGTGGCCACAGAAGGCTACTTCTTTCTCAACCAAGATATGCATAAGCTACCAAGCATGAAGCAAAAACCACTAGTGGACACACAAGTGTCATAGCAACTAGCCCAGCCATAGTCAAAAAAGCATGTAAATCTAGCGCTAGTGATCCCCCCTTGGGATAAAACAATCCAAGTAGCCGAGTACCACTCAAGTAGCAAAAGATGCACTTAACCACCTACCAATGCTTGACACCTGGGCAATGCATAAACTTGCCAATATGTGAGACAAAAAATTGAATATATGGGCAAGTAATGCACCTTGATGTGCTTAGTGCGAGCATGGAACACAGGGTTCCTTGCAACTGGCAATGTGCTCTAACTATTAGTGAAGATGGTGGTGGCAGAAAATTGACCAACACCCAAATCAGCCATAAGGCATCTGAGCCACACACACTCAATAGTCGTTGTGAAAGCTACCCTATACTCAGCGTCACAATTGGAAGTGATCACAGTATGCTGCTTCTTGCTCAGGCAAGATATGCATGAGCTACCAAGCATGAAGCAAAAACCACTAGTGGACACACGAGTGTCAAAGCAACCAACCCAATTAGAGTAAGAAAAGCATGCAAATCTAGCGGTAGTGATCCCCCTTGGGATAAAACAACCCAAGTAGTCGGGTACCACTCAAGTAGCGAAAGATGTGCTTAACCGTTTGCCAATGCTTGACACCTAGGCAATGCATAAACCTGCTCATTTGTGAGACAGCAAACTGAATATCTAGATGATTAATGCATAAGTAAATCAAGCATCCAACAGCCTGCTGATAGGGAACATCAAATGCATCTCCAGCATCATGAAGACTCAATCATAAACCTATCTCCATAGGAGTGGCAATAGGTTTATAGTCTTCAAGGCCAAAATGTTGGAATAATGTGTCAATATATTTTGTTTGACACAAAGCCATTCCACCATCAACTTGCATAAACTGAATGCCCAAATAATGATGCAAATGCCCCAAATCAGACATCTCAAATGAGGCATGCAAATCAACCTTGAAATCAGCAATATCCTTCTCATGAGGACCAATGACCAACATGTCATCAACATACATAACAATAATCAGAAGCAAATCATTAGCATGCTTAACATATAAGGTGCTTTCAGTTGGACTATTCTCAAAACCATGTGCAATCAGATAGGCATGTACCTTTTCATACCAAGCACGTGGTGCTTGTTTCAAACCATAAAAAGCCTTTTTCAACCTGCACACCTAGTTTTCATGTCCTTTCTACACAAAGCCACGAGGCTGAAAACATACACTAACCATGATGAGCTCCAAGTGCACAAATGTTACGAACAGTAGTCATTCGGCATGTAGGTGCAAAATCAATGCCTTTTTCCTACGCATCACCCTTTGCAACAAGCCTAGCCTTATACCTATCAATTGTTCCATCAGGTTTATGCTTCAACTTGTATACCCACTTAGTGCCAATGGCCTTCTTGCCAGGAGGCAAGTCACATAAAGACCAGGTACCATTTTTCAAGATAGCATCATATTCAAATTGCATTACGACCATCTAATGTTCAAAATTTTGTGCTTCATCAAATGAAACAGGCTCAGTCTCATCATAGAGACTAGATGTAGCCATAGCATAGCAATCTAATGCAAAAGAGGCACTATGAGAACCTGAATGAATATGGTATGACAGAGGTGCATCTAATTTGCAGTCACGCAAAGTCTACACCAGCCATTTTGGCATAGTTTCTTCCTCCTCAATGTTAGCTCTCTCATCAATAAGTGCAACATATAAATCTGCATCAAAAATGGAATGATCTGCATCATCACCTAAAACCCACAAAGGTTGACAAGCTGCCTCATTAGGACCAGCACTAGACTGTCCACCTGTAAAAAGAGGCAACAAAGTATCATACATGTCTTTGGAGCTAACAAAGCTCTCCTTTGTACATGAAAGTAAAGGTTGAATAGCATCTTCCACAAAAACAACATCACGTCTAACCAAAATGCGTTTAGTCTGTGGATGATACAAGCAATAGCCTTTGCTTTCAGAACTATACCCAACAAAAATACATTTTACTACTTTATCATCTGATTTCCTGCGATGTTGTTCAGGCACTAATGCATATGCCAGACAACTGAAAACACACAGGTGAGAAACCGATGGCTTACAACCATGCCAAGCCTCATATGGAGTGATGGACTGCAACGCTTTAGTGGGACACCTGTTAAGTACATATGCTGCACAGATGACAACCTCAAGCTAGAAACTATGTGGTAAAGCCTGACTCTTGACCATACACCTCGCCATCTCCATGCATGACCTATTCTTCCATTCAGTAACTCCATTCTATTGAGGTGTATACGGCACTGTACACTGATGTTTTATACCATGTTCAGCCAAAAATGCATTAAAGTCAGAAGACATATATTTCCACCCCTTGATCAGAATGGAGGGTGCCCATTTTACATGCTGACAAATTTTTAGCAAAAATAAAAAATTGTTTGAAGCACATAAACACTTCAGACTTTGATTTCAATGGATATTACCATGCATGCCTGGAAAATCATCAGTGAAAGTCATGAAGTAAAGATAGTTTCCAAAAGAGGGTGTTTGCATAGGACCACATACATCACTATGAACAAGCTTCAATTTATGTGTAGCTCAAACAAAACCATCTTTTGGGAATGAGGAATGCTACATTTTTCCCAAAATACAGCCTTCACATACATGTTTACCAGGTGCCTCAAGTTTGGGCAAAGAGGACACCATTTAAGATTTCTGCAGGTGTAGCAAAGTAGCAAAATTCAGATGACCAAAGCATGCATGCCAAAGCTTTGCATCTGACATAGCTTGGGTATCATGTACTGCACATGCTGAATCATTCACATATTTTTCATAATCTATGAGCTTATATAGCCCACGAGATAAAACACCAGAAGCAATGATCAGGTCGCCATTTGAGAGATCATGAATTGTACATCTATCATCAACAAATTTCACAACCAAACTAATCTTAGCTAAGGCCGAAACTGATAACAGATTCTTCTCGATCCTTGGCACAAATAAAGCATCTGACAATGTAAAAGAACTACCATCAATAGTAGTCAGAAGGATCTTACCAACTCCCATAATATAAGAGGAGTTGTTGGCACATGTAATAGTATTCCCTATAGGGGCAACTTGAGTGAAGAGAAGAAATTGCGCTGCAAGGTAATATGTTTGGTCTCCCCACTATCAAAGTACCAAACATCTGAGTCTACTGCAGACATGCACTGCTCATGAGAAGATGAATCAAAACTACAAATAATAGTAAACACCCATTCTTCATCCTGCACAAGATTAGGAGACTCTGTTTTCGGTCTAGAGGCCTCTGCAACAACCATTCTAGCCTCTTTCTTCTTTGCCTCTTTAGTAGCCAGTTTTGGACAGCTCTTAATGACATGATTACTTGATTTACAGTATTTACAAAAAAAATTTTGTTTTTCTGATTTCTTCTCATCTTTGTCTTCCTTCTTCGATTGTGCAGAATTACCAGATTTCTGCTTACTAGTAGAAGAGCTCCATTTTCCTTTGCCCTTCTGACTAGCCAAGAAGGCTTGATCTGCAACACGCATAATAGACATGTTCTGCATGGACTGATCTTCCTACAACAGAACAAAAACTAACTCTTCAAATGTTAAGGCATTTGGATTGCCTTTCATCATCAAATGAAGAGTAGAAGCAAAACTTTGATATGAGTCCAGAAGACCATTCAGAATAGTCTCCACAAGTGAACTGTCATGAAGGACTTCATCAAGAAAAATTAATTGTTTCTTCAAATCCTTGATCTTTGTTAAAAAACTATCCATAGAATCACCTTCATTAATGTGCTCACTCTCCAGCTGTTTTCGGAGGTAAGCAACACGAGCCTCATTCCTAGCCTGGTAAAATTATGTGGTAAGTGTATCCCAAGCATCCTTAGCTGTTTTGCAAGAGCGAGTGTGAGGAATAATGGCACGTTTGATAAGCAAAGCTATCAATGCATGTGCCTGAGCATCTCTGCCATCCCAAAAATTTGCTCTATAGTAGGTGCAATAGGAATTGGAGCACGAACAGGAATTTGATGATTATTAGCATCTTCAACACCATCTGCATCAGTTTCAATACCTCTATTTGTAGGTGTAATAGGACGTTTTTCAACATCCTACACAATGTTGTAGCCAATACATGTCGCATCATATAAGCCCACAATGGGTAATTGGTACTGTCCAACTTATCCTCAACAGCCAACATACGGAATACATCACTACTTTTAGCCATGGCCACTGACTAAAATACCCTAATGCAGAAAAATGATTGTATTTGAAAAAGTCGAACAAAACTACCCTGACAAGTTCTGTTAGACTTGTAGCAGACTTCAAGATGCTTATATTAGTGAACGGAAACCTATATATATCTTTGGCACAAAAAGACAAAATAGCCTACACAAGCACTATGATAGTGCATTCAGAGGCTGAAACGAGCTCAAATCGTGATTTTGGCACCAGACAACAAAGCCGTTTTACTCTCCTAATCACTTTGAGTATGCTTACCAAATTCTGTGCGATTCTGAGACTGTGACCTGAGGGGTGTCGACGATGCCCTAGATGAAGCGGTGACCTACTCTGATACCAATTGTTGGAGTTAGATGTCTGCGGAAGCACGCGAACAACACAAGGAAGAAGAAGAAGAAGCTTGGAGCACAACACAAAATACTGAATGTATTACTACTAAAACGTACAAAGAGAAGTAACCCGTTAGGGCTATAGGTGTATATACAAGATGGGGGTTAGTTGCTGATAAATTTTTTGCCAAAACCAAAAACTGTTTGAAGCACATAAACACTTCGGTCTTTGTTTTTAGTGGATACACCCATGCATGCCTAGAAAAATCATCAATAAAGGTCACGAAGTAAATGTAGCTCCCAAAAGAGGGTGTCTACATAGGACTGCAAAAATCACTATGAACAAGCTGCAATTTTTTAGGAGCTCAAACTGAACCATCTTTTCGAAAGGAGGAACGCTGCATTTTGCCCAAAATACAGCCTTCACAAACATGTTTACCAAGTGATTCAAGTTTGGGAAGAGAGGACACCATTTCAGATTTTTGTAGGCATATCAAACTAGCAAAATTTAGATGACCAAAATGTGCATGACAAAGCTTTGCATCTTAGATAGCATGAGAATCATGTATTGCACATGTTGAATCATTCGTAGATTTTCATAGTTTATAAGCTTATACAACCCACAACTTAGAATTCAAGAATCAATAATAACATTGCTATTTGAAAGATCATGAACTGTACATCTATCATCAACAAATTTCACAACCAATCCAATCTTGGCTAATGCTGAAACTAATAACATATTTGTCTTGATCCCTGACACAAATAAAGCATGTGACAATGTGAAATAACTACCATTAGTAGTAGTCAAAATGATCCTACTGACTCCCGTGATTGTATAAGATGAGTTATTCATGCATGTGACAATATTCCTTGTAGGGGGAGGCTCAAGTGAACTGAAGAAATTGTGCTGTCAGGTACTATGTTTGGTTGACCCACTGTCAAAGTACCAACATCCGAGTCTACTACAGACATACACTGTTCATGAGAAGATGGGTCATAACTACAAACAATATTAAACACCCATTCTTCATTCTGCACAAGATTAGAAGACTCTGTTTTAAGTGTAGAGGCCTCTGAAACAACCATTCAAGCATATTTTTTATTTGCCTCTTTTGCATCCAATTTTTGGCCAACTCTTTATGACATTATCATTTCCTTTATAGTATTTGCAAAACAACTTCTTCTTTTCTAATTTATTCTCATCTTTATCTTCCTTTTTTGACTCTGCAAAATTAGCATATTTTCTGCTTACTAGTAGATGAGCTCCATTTACTTTTTCCCTTTTGACTAGCTAAGAAAGCTTGATCTTCTACATGCATGATGGACATGTTCTCCCTAGACAAATCTTCTTGAAACAAAAGAGAGATTAACTACTCAAATGTTAAGGCATTTGGATTGCCTTTCATCATCAATTGAAGAGTAGAATCAAAACTCTGATATGAATCCAAAAGACTATTCAGAACAGTTTGCACAAGTGAATTGTTTGGCAAGACTTCATCAGGAGAAATCAATTACTCCTTTAAATCTTTGTTCTTTGTCAAAAAACTGTACATGGAATCTCCTTCATTCATGTGCACACCCTCCAACTATTTTCAGAGGTATGCAACACGAGCTTCATTCCTTGTCTGCTATAAAGTGGTAAGTGTATTCCAAGCATCCTTTGCTATTTTGTAGGAGTAAATGTGAGGAATAATGGCATGTTTGATAGACAAAGCTATCAATGCATGTGCGTGAGCATCTCTGCCATCCCATCAAATTTTCTCTACAGTAGATGCAACAAGAACCGCAACACGAACATGAATATAAAGATCGTCATCTTCAACACCATATGCATCACCTTCAATAATTGTATTTGCAGGTGTAGTGTGTCATTTTTCAACACCCTTCACAATATTCCATAGTCCTTTTGCAACCAATATATGATGCATCATATATGCCCATAATAGGTAATTAGTACCATCCAATCTATCCTCAACATCCAACATACAAAATACATCATTGCTTTTAGCCATCGCCATGGTGCAGAAAAATGATTGCATCTCAAAAAGTTGAACAAAACTACCTTGTCAAGCTCTGCTAGATCTGTAGTATTGGCGAACCAAAAGAAGCTCCTTTGAAGATGTCTTTTTGAAGCCCTAACCTCTTGAAAATTGGTTGGAAAGATTCTTAGAAAAGAGTAGTACTAATGGTTCTCTAGGGTTAGAAAAGTTCTCTCCAAAATGCTCATGATAAAAGGCTTAAAAGATCTCTCAAATTGATGGTTTGAAGCACTCGGGTTGTCCAAACTCATGGGGCTCACGAGGATGTAGCACAATTATTCCATATAGGCTTTTGTTTTGGTCGATTTGAGGCCTATAAGAGCAAAAGGATCCAACTCAAGGTAAACCTTCTTGGCCGTCCATAGGTTGGTTGAGGGGGCTCGCTTTGCCTCCTTGGAAATTAGAGTTATAGATGCTATGAATAAAGAAAATGCTAGCTACACTACTTTTTTTTTGTGTACCATGTCATCTTAAAATAGATTGAGTTAGAGACATCAGATCGCGCAACCCAACTTTACCTACCTAAGATCATTGTCTTTGTCGGAACATTGGGCAAAATTTGATTCACCACAATTTACTGAACATTTTTATACGCAAGGCCTATGTAGTAAAAAAAGCAAAGCCTTTAGAGAGGCCTATAATGTACATCACACAAGTGCCATTGGGGCCTTGGGAAGAAAAAGATACATACAACCAATAAACTTCTCAAGAGATTGCAACACAAAAGTGATTGAGTGAGAAACTCGTAAAAAATTTGCCTCCTCACATGTTCCGAGGAGACTTCTTATAGCCAATTTTAGATGTGCTACAAGCCAAACCTAGACTATGAGGAAAGGGAACCTCCATTCAACATTTGCTACAACCCAAACCCTAGGAACCTAACATTTGCTACAAGCCAAACCTTGAATATGAGGAAAGAGGACCTCCATTCAACATTTGCTACAACCCAAGCCCTAGAATACGAGGAAATAGAACCTATGGAGGGCCATACAAATAAAATAGAAATAAAACCTTTAGGTAGCTATGCAAAGGGAAGCATACGAGGGCACCATAAGAGAGCTAGACCTCAAAGAGAAGCACACGGGGGCACCATCAAAGGACTAGACAACAAAGTGCTACACGATATCAAAAGGCTTCTCAAGAGAATGAGACAAAAGTCAAAGGCTAGAGGGTGACCTAACTTTGCTCTCCACATGGTAAAAAAGAGACTACTTTAGGGCGAGTTTAGCACTTCCTACAATCCAAGACCAAAAGATACTTGAAAATATACCATTTGGGGAGCCATATGAGTGAAAGAGAAGGTAAGACAACAAGTAGAAGTTAGTAAGTCAGAAGGATTTGACTCCTAGTCCATACAACAATTGCTTCAATCCAAAATGGAAAGAGTTTCCAGAGGCCCATATGTAGGGCACAACACAAGTGCACCATGAAGGTATTATACAACGCAAGTGCACCATGAAGGAGCTATACAACATAGCAATATACAAAAGCAAAAAACTTTTTTTTTATATAATGGATGTTCAGCCCAAGCCTACTCTTTCGAGCTTTAACTTTAAAATTGCAATTGTACAAGTGAACGGGCACAATACCCATGGGATCTTTTAAATCCCACAAAACAAGGGTTAAGGTACCCAAAGGCGACACAAGAAAGGAGTGCCCGAAGCCAACTAGTTTCAATTGAATACAACGTGGTTTACACTCGCCTTAAGCTCACAAAGTGTCCTGTCATAAATACGGATCGAACCTTCACCTCCGCCTCAAAAGCCAGAAGGCCCATCCAACCAAGCTGTGCGGACCACAAAAGCAAGAAACTTGTCAATAGGTGGGACAAAAGTTGGTTAGTGAGTCACCAAACCTTGCTCCCCGTACATGCTCAAAGGAGATGCTTTCTCTTGGAGATTTCAGAGTAGAAAAATGTAGTGGGCTTGAGTGTCCCTCTGTGCTTGATTGAAGTGCAGAGCCTCCATTGGAATCTCCTGCTCTGCACTTCTACGGAGCAGAAGATCTATGGATACGTATCTTGATTATGTGCGAGCAAAAGTCTTTCTTTCTAATTTCATTCATAACACTATATGCGACTTAGCTATTCTTGCCATGTGCTCCTCTGTTGAAGGTTCCTTGCATTGATCTCAAACTCTCTCTCTCTCTCTCTCTCTCTCTCTCTCTCTCTCTCCATATGCACGACAGAGAGAGGCATCTCCCTTCAGCTTTTCGTCGCCTTTTTCCAGCAGCCACAAACGATAAGGAGGCGTCTTCCTTCTCAAGTCTGCCTCTTCCGTCCCCCTTGTTGTGCCCTCTCTCACACACTCCGCAAGCACTGTTGCCACGGTCCTGCGTCTCTGCACTGAAGACACTTGCACAGACACACACATACCAGGATCTTCGATACTGCTTGGCAATGGTGTTTCCTGGCCCATTATCTTGCGTCTTACCTTCTGCGTCATGAGTAAAATGGTTTGCTTGTTCTGCTACTACACCTCTGCTTGACTCTGGAATTCCTTTTGGCATCATTTTTCTGCAGAATTGAAGCTTGTGATGGCTCTGTGTTTAGAGATTCCCATCGGCTTCAAGTTGGCCAAGCAAGTGCAACACCTTCCTCCGACCGTCGGCCTCTTCTGAGAGGCAGATTTCCTCCTCTGCATTTAGGGCCTCTGTATTTTATTTTGACACTCACCAAATCATTTGCTTCTATAGCTGTGTTTACCCTCCTCACCTCTACTTCACGTTTTTTATTGATAGGCAGAGAGTGTGTGCGTATGCTTGTGCATGTGCATGGTGTGTGAGTTATTATTCAGATATCCTGGGGAACATTCTAGCTGAAGAGCTATGGCGTGGAGTCCTGTCAAGGAGGAGCATCTCCCACAGCTTGTTTCTACCGAATCTACCATCGAGAAAACATTGAAAGCCAAAGGTACTTTTCCACTCATCCCTGTTCACCATCCTGTTCAACTTATTGGTGTAGGTGAAAGGCTGGCCTTTAGAACTTGGAAGAAAAATTGATATAATTAAATTGATGTTATCGTGGGTACACATGTTGGCCATTAGCGTCTGCTGCATCTCGCCTCTAGAAATGAAGTTTACTAGGAAAGTATGACGCTGCGAATTGAGAAGGTACCTGAAGCCAGTAGTCATAGGAATTGTACGAAGTGGACGAGGCAGTCATGCAACTATATGATCTGTCTACTTAATACATTGGAAAGCTGCAGCTCGTTGATCCTTGGATTTTGATCATATACATGATCATCGTCCTGATTCGATCTCGAGTTTTACTGTAATCTTTATTGAGCAGCAATTTTAGTTAGATCTGTTTTCGTTTGAGATGTTTTTTCTGTTTATTTGCATTACATTTTAATACGCTAGAGATCGGTCAAATCGTCCTTTACGGATCAGATCCGACTATGAAGTTATTCCTGTTCTAGGCGAGGTTGTTTTGTAGAGGTTGTACTGAAACTAATTATGGATGCATTAATTTTCTTTGATGTTTTCCGGGAATTATCAATTGTTTTTCGAAGTATCATAATTTGTTCGCCAAGCTTCATTACACGGGGTACATGTGTATGCTTATGATTCTACTGTTTTTTGTTTTACCAATTTGTAACTGTTGCTTCTTCTGTCATGATTGATTTGCCTGTTCTATCAGAATTCACTTGACATGGAGCACTAATGTATTCATAACTGGATTGTGAAATAAATACCTTTAATAATATTTGAGAACAGTTCAGCCCACAATACAGGTCTTGTTTTTCATTAATGCCGAGTATATATAGTCACCTGTCCTTCCGAATTTTCCATCCTTTATTTGAGTTTGATTTTTCTGTTTGAGTCCCAGGTTGCAGATGTATTCTACTTGTTGTTTTTTGGAAGTGGTGGGTAGATTTATTAATTTGTGGCGATCTTACATGGTAGGAATAGTCTACCTGTGTCATTTGATTTCTCTGCATATGGTGTTGATGTATGATATTTTTGTACGGAGTTTCAATGCTATTATGAACAATATTTGTGGAATTTCATGTGGCATATATATATGTTTAGCAAACCTTTTTTGCAAGTCTATATTTTTACTGGAGTTCCTTTTATTTTTTTAAATTGGTGGGTTTTTTTTTTTTTTTTTTTTTTTTTTTTTTTTTTTTGGGTGTGTGGTGGTTCGTTCCTTTTAGTTGTCATGATGGTAGAAACATGGAATTCATGCGTTAGCTTTTTTTTTTGGGGTGGTTCTTTCCTCTTAGTTGTCGTGATGGTAGAAACATGGAATTCATGCGTTAGCTCTGTTTTGTATATATCCCAACCATGGGGGTCTCCATCTCAAGCCCGAGTTGGTCATGTTCAACTAATGTATGTAGATCATCGCTGAACTTATGGATGTAGATCAGTGCTTCTCAGATCTGATCCATTCATATGTGCATGAGTATTGTGTGATCAGTCAGTTTCAATCACTGTGCAGGGATGATGGAGGCACTTCAGATTTGATGTCCCCCCCTTGTATTCATTATCTATTATTGGGAATTGCTATTTGATAATTGGATGAGGAAATTGTGAACCTTGACAATCTTCCTTGTGGTTCCTGATAGGTGGACATCTTTAGGCATTAGGAAATGCTTGGAAGTGCATTTGTGTCCAGGAGGAAAAGGATATTGGGGATTTCTTTTGCTTAGTATATCTAAGAGGACATCTTAGGAAAGGATGTATCGATGATAGCATGTTTCCGGTATGGAAGATGATCCCTTTTGTAGTTATTGATGCTATTTCAATAGCAGCTACTACAGCATATTTCTTCTGTGAAAGATGATCCTTTTTTGAAGTTGTTAAGTGCAAGGTCATGAACACCTGCAATTTGCATTCCAAACATAATTGGTTTGTTGTAGCTCAAGGGTTTTGTAGGGCTGAATTTGGTAAGAGCTGTTGAACTCTTAGTGTTAAATGTTGAACTTAAATCTATTGGTAAATAAAACTAACGAGCTTTTGAAGTAATATTAACATGCATGGACACCCATCCATCAATTCCTGGTTCCATCACATCTTTGTAGTGAACTGACCTCGTTTTGTGCTCTAAGCTGTTTTTTTTCCATTTTTTAAAAATTATTAATGGAATGTGGAGTTAGTCATCTGAGCTTTGCCATTTTGTGTATAATTAAAGGCAAGTGGAGTCATCCTTGGAGCTTTGTGGTTTTGTAAACATTTATTGACTGTGGAGTTGTTGCTCTTTTGTAAACAAGAAAACAATTGAATGATTGTGGAGTTGTTGTTGGGGCTTATGTGATTTCTGCGTTTTACTGACGATTCTTGCCAACTTGATTGATTTTTTTTGGGGGGAAGGGGGACTTCTGGCTGTTTTCATTTTTGTCAGTTTGGTTGCTTTTACTTCAATGTGGTCATGTGATATTTAAAGTGTTGGTCTTCTTGCGTTTTGAAATGCTATATATTATGTGAACTTTACTAAAGTTATGCTTCGGCTATGGCTTTCTAATTATGTTTGCGTGTTGACATTGTGTACATAAAGTTCTCTTAGAGGGATTGCCATATTTTTGCATTTTGTGGTTTGGTGAGAATATATCTGTATGCAGGCAGGCTGCAGTGGCATAATTTTGTTTTATTCATATTGTTCCGGTTTGGTTTCAATCTTATGAGAGTTTAGTGAGATTGCCATATTCTTGCATTTTGAAATGCTATTTATTATATGCACTTTATTAAAGTTATGCTTCGGCCATGGCTTTCTAATTATCTTTGTGTGTTGACGTTGTGTACGTAATGTTCTCTTAGTGAGATTGCCATATTTTTGCAATTTGTGGTTTGGTGCGAATATATCTGTATGCAAGCAGGCTGCAGTGGCATATTTTTGTTTTATTCATATTGTTCCGGTTTGGTTTCAATCTTATCAGAGTTGGTGCTTAAAAAATGTTCAGGGACAACTGGGTCATTAAATTTTTTGTGCATGCACGATTGCTCACATTGCCATTATCCGTTATTCTAATGTGTGTGTTTTGAGTGATTGCTATTCCTCTGCAGCCTGCAGTGAGCTTGAGAGTTTCCATTTCCTGTTTGATGGATGTTTTATTTTTTTATTGTAGTTTATTATATTTTTAGATGTAATGTTTGATGGATGTTGAGTGTCTGGTTGGAATTTCTTTTATTTTAAGGTTTTAGTTGCTTGTTCATTATTGCAGTGCTTTTTCGTTTTCTGTTTTTGAATTGGCATTAGTGATCTGCAAAAAATAAATGAGCCTTGGGGTATTGCAGTTTTATTTGTTTAGTTTATTCTTCTTCTTCGTTGTGTTTAGCTCAAATGTTGGAACTCGATATTATGATCTTTGTAGATTTGATAATACTAACCTTGAGGCAATGCATAGTTTTAATGGTTTGCGGAGCTTGTGCCTTTTTTAATAGTGAACTCTTCATTACCTGCATACTCCATTGATATAAAAATATGCATTACTGGTCTTAATTGTAGACAGAATATTGGACGTGTCATGTTTATTATCTGAAATTTTCCAATCTTTGTATTCTTAGATGTAATTGTTCTTGCTTCTCCATCATTTTCTGATCAAATTTATGTTATTTGTATCTAAAGGTAATTCTTTTATCTACAAATAAGCCCGAGGGGCTATTTCTGCATAGTTTGGTGATTATTAGAACATTTCTATGGGTCTTGTGTAGTTGTTTGCTCCATCATCCTTCCATTAATGATGGTCCATCGCTTATTCTATTCTATGAGGCAGATCCTTGCAAAAGGCCCAAACGCCGTGCCAAGAAGCGCACTGGCAAGGGCAGTACCATTGATGATTCAATCGACAAGAGGCGAGGCCTAACTGTGGAGCAAATAAATTTCCTTGAGATGAGCTTTAAGGAAGATAACAAGTTGGAACCTGAAAGAAAAGCTTGCATTGCCAAGCAGCTTGGGGTGCGACCCCGTCAAGTGGCAATATGGTTCCAAAATCGACGTGTACGGTGGAAAAATAAGCAAGTAGAACAGGACTATGAAACGCTGAAAGCCCGCTATCAGGATGTAGTTAAAGAGAAGGATAGTATTATGATGCAGTATGAATCAACTATGGAGGGGAACAGAAAGTTGCAAGCTGAGGTGTGAAGACTGATTTTACCTTGAAACTTTTGCATGCAGTTTTTGCTGTGCATGTTCACATGTATGTGTTACTCCAGTACATGTTGAGGTGCTTCTAACTTTGCATCTATTGTAGTGTGTTTCGAGTTTATGCATAACTGACCATGACACTTTAGTCTTTAGGTATTGTATTCTGCAATTATGCAGTTACAGGATGTTTTCTTTTTGGGTCTAATCTATTGATACTTTTGAGTCGGATGTAATTACATTTGCATCTTCTTTGGAGTTATTCAACCTATGTTTTCAGGTCACTTCATGATACAATTTTACATATTGCCTGTCCATTTTGGCTGCTGCAGGTTGCTCGTCTTACTAACCTGCTTCAGAGTACTGAAGGGATTAGTGCCCATACAGATATGGATCAAGTATTGTCAAACTGCAATTCAGAAAATCTAAACTGCATTTCAGAAAATATTTCTCCCGCAAAGTCAGCAGACTATCCAAGTGAGATTATTGTTTCTGGGGACCCTACTGAGGGGGATATAAGTCGCTTTATCTTTCAAGAACCCATATCATCAATGCCATATGATTTGTTGCCAGATGGTGATTATTTTATCTTGTCACCAGAAAACAGCACTGGCAACTTTCCATCTCTTGTCCAACAATTAGTTTCAAATGGACACTGTGTGGAGGATGCATACAACATTTATCTGGGTTATGAGTACTTGTGTTGCTGATGGAGCTGCAAGTGAAGGCCAGAAGTTTTCAATTCATGGTCCTCCTTATCTAGATGTATAAGTACAGTAGGAAATGAGTGGATGATAATATACCAGCTTCACTGTCTACAGTCTCAGGTGCTTCACTAATCTTTCAAGAACAAACATCATCAATGCTGTGTAATTCAATAGCAGAAGGTGAATAGTCTTTCTTCCTGTCACTCGAGAACAGCACTGGCAGCCTCTTATCACTTGTTCAACAGTTAATGTTAAATGGAGGGTGTGAGAATGCATTCAACATTTATCTGGCCTGTGAGTACTTGTGTTACTGCTGGAGGTGCGAATAAAAGCCTAGTTGATTTTAATAATTGTCCTCCCTTATCTAGATGTATAAGTAAATTAGGGCTTGTAGTTTATAGTAGTATGTCAGCTTCTCTGTAGTTTATGGCAGTATATCAGCTTCACTGTAGTTTACAGCATATCAACTTTACTGTCTACCATCCAGGTGCTTTAGTGTTGCCTGAGTTGGAAAGATGGTCAAAGTTCACTCTACTTTGCAAATAATGTTTATGTGAGTGCTACTACCTGGATTGCAGCTCAGTAAAGATTTGAACAGTTTGTCATTAGGACCACTTTTGGATAAACTTGTACATTTTTGTCAGTGATCATTTATGTGCAGATCTTCTGTTTGTTTCACCTCTTCTCTACTCAATTACACTCGGTCATGATTTGTGTTTTATCTATTTTATTAATATACATCTGTGCTAAGTTATTTTTGCTTCTCATATATTAGAAAAAGACATTGTTCCCACCCTACCTGCACACAAAAAGACAGAAAATCTTTTAAGGAGCTACTAATATCTTTATACCATTTAAAATCTATTAGAGTATAGGTTCATTTTACTTGTGTTGATGGAAAAAAGTAGAATTCGTTTTCATATTTTACTTCATTGCTGTGTTTTTATTTATCTTCTGCTTTATTCTCTTTTCTTCTCCCGTTTGTTTTGGCTTCTTTTTTTTTTTAGTTTTTATTTTTTAGATGTGTGTGTATTATCTTAGCTTTTTAGTCATATGGTCACATGAAGGTATGTAAGATGCAGGTGTTGGATGTTACTTGAGCGGCACTTGAGCTGTTCATGTGTAGTATCTATGTAGCTGACTAGAAATTACACGTTTGGTTCTATGATCCAGAACATGCTTTTGATTTTTTTCTGTGCAGGTGCCTTGTATCCACAATAGCATGCTTTCTTGCTGTTATTTAGAGCTTATTATTGTTATTGCAAGCATACTTACTGTAACCAGGACTGATATCCCTAATGAGCACTGATTACAGCAAGTATGCTTTTGATTTTTTTCTGTGCAGTTGCCTTGTATCCACAACAGCATGCTTTCTTGCTGTTATTTAGAGCTTATTTTTGTTATTGCAAGCATACTTCCTGTAACCAGGACTGACAAACCCAATGAGCATTGATTACATGACCTTTTTGCTATTTGGTGCACTTCAAAATAGAAATCATCATAATTATGCTAGTTTAAGGCAAATGATAGACATTTCAGCTCCTTTTCATAAGCAGAAGGAAAATTAAATCAAAAGGTGAACATTATAATGCAATGTGGTTCAAGTACCAAATTTCTCTTATCACAAACCTGCCACGAAACAGTATGTTTCAGGGGCAAAAACTTTGCTTGCACATCTTGATATTTCTTGTAACTGAAAAACATTTCAGTGCTTGTTAATTGGGCACAGCTTCACCGGTCACCAGTGATGAGAAGGGAGACTCAAAACTGGTGTGCGGGCTCCTCCTGTGAGCCGATGCTCCTTGTGGGTATGTCATTCCTTTGTCGGGAACACGTCGGGTAGGCAGTTTAGCTTGGTGAGGAATTCGTTCCAAGTCCGCATACTCCAGTGTCGTGACCAGGGCATTGGGTATTTCACCGCACTGATCCCTCTGGATTAGTTGACCACAATCTTCGGGTTGCAAGGTCACGTATAAATCTTCTTCGGAAGATAAGCGGCGGATAGATTCTGCCTTCTGAGCGGGTTAGCCTCCTTGGGCTCCCATCCCCGACTCAGAAAATCAAAAAAATGTTAATTGGGCAGATTTGATGCTAGTATCCCTCCATTTGTTTATATTGATTATATATACCAGAATGAATCCAGGCGGACCCCAAATTTATCCTTTAACTGAAAGTCCAACTATGAGGTCATGGAAGTCAGCCACAAGACTAAAGCGTATGTGCATAGTATTGACTCAATATTATGACTCCCCACTAATGTCGTCAATGCCCAATAGTGGGCATGGAACTAAAGAATGAATGCATGCACCCCACCCCACAATTCAACCACACACCACGAGCATGAAAACTCAAGGAGTTTTGCGAACTGACTTTTTATCCCTTTTTACATACATACATACATACATACATACATACATACATACATACATATATTTGTATATATATGTATATATATATATATATATAGATATATATAGAGAGAGAGAGAGGGAGGGCATAAATGATATCCAAACTGCCCATCTCTTCCATATCCAAGAGAAATACTTTTTCTAGATTTGTAGTCCAACTTTTGTCTCAAATTCTTTGGAACATGGACATAAGCCTCACAATCAAATACTCTAAGGTGATCATAAGGTGGTGGCTTCCCTATCCATAACTCTTATGCCACTTTCAAGCATTTAGTATTACTAGGTGAAATGTTAATCAGTAAACTCTAGTCAACATGGCTTTTGCCCAAAGCCCTTGTGAAAGGTTTGCATGATGCAACATAGAAACTACTTTATGTTGAATAAAATTATTCATCCTTAGCTAGACCATTGTGTATTGGGGTATAAGGAGTTCTAAGCTTTATCCATAATTCTCTACATTGACAAAAATGGCTGAATTCATGTGAAATATACTCATCACCATTATCTAAACATAAAGCCTTAAGTTTAGTTCCCTTCTCAATCTCTACTGAAGCAAGCAATTTTCTAAAAATAGAGAATATCTCATCCTTAGGTTTGATAAGATACACCTATATTTTTCTAATAGCATCATCTATGAAAGTGTCAAAGTAAAGAGCACCACTTAATGACCTAGTGTGAATAGGAACACACACATTGGTATGAGGAAGATTTAATGGATGAACTTAAGAGTCAATGTGCGTTCTCATGAATATTCCTAGTTTGCATTCCAACAGCCATGTCATATACAAGCCATAGGATGTTCAATGTCAACTAACAAATGTTCTTCTTATGATACAAATAAAGGATAAAGTGAACCAATTTTTTTTTTCTTTTGAAATAACCATGTTTCCTTTTATATGTGAAAGGGATACGCATAGAAAAATAATTGTAACCAAGGTCATCAAGTTGATCAACTCACATCAAATTGTGTGATAATTGAGGCACATGGTGTACATTATGTGAAGTAAATTTTGAACCATCATTGAATTTCACAACCACATTTCCAATTCCAACACCATCACATTGGTAAGAATCACCAAGTCCCACAATATAGAGAGGCTTTACTACATAAGTAGAGAACATTCTCTATGTCGTGTCACATCAAAAGAAGTAGTAGAATCTAGTAGCCACACATGGGAAAGATCCATTAGAGCCTCACTAGACATAGTACTATCGAGTGTCAACACATCAATATCCTAAAAAATATAATTAATTTCTTCTATCTTTGCAATCGAAGTAGATGGTGTAGGTAATTGTTTAACATGCTCATCAACCTATTATCCTTTACCTTTAGCATTTTTTGCACATAGAAATCTTTCTTCATATGTCTTTTTTTATTATAGTAATGGCACTCGATATCCCCCTTCCTTGATTTACTCCTCCTCTTATTCCATTGATCATTCTTTTCCTTGTTCTTGCTCCTGTCAAGTTGTTGATTCTTTCCTTGGTAAGCATCACAAACATTTTATGCATCTCCACTATGAGTGTCAACCATAGGCTTTCTAGAAATCTCTTCACTCAAGGGTGCTCTACATATATCATTGTTGAGTAGTTTTCCCATGATGATGGCAAGGTGCATAGCAACAAGATTGCTTTCATTTTATCCATATCCATTTTGTGAATTAGTAACTAAGAAAATATAGCATCAAACTCATTTAGATAAGAAACAGTGCTATTTGTACCCATATACACTTTATTTGGTGCCATTTCTTTTTCATACGTGTTGGATAACTTTTTCCAAAGCTCCTCTAGACTTTCACAATCCAATACTATAAAGTGAACATTATTTTCTAGGTGCAATTGAATGGTAGACCTTGCCATTTCATCCAAATCATCGCAATCATCATCACCCATATCAATAAGCTTCTTTGAGGTTCCATTTACTTGCTTCTATTGCCTCCTCTAAATCAACACATCTTTAATATGATTCTTTCATAGACAAAATTTTGTGCCATCAAATTTTTGGATCTCAAAATGATCTTTGTCCTACAAGTTATAACTCCTCTTTGGAACACTAGCACTAGATCTCAATCCACCAAACGTGCATGGGACCTCTGATGCCATGATGATCGCAAACTCACTAGAATGAGTTTCAGCCTCTCTCTCCACATGAAAATCAATTTTGGCCCATATATATTGACCTCATTCTTGATGCCAAGTGGCCAAAAAAGGGGCAAATTCCAAGGAAGTTATTTTGTATGTTTTCAAAGATTCATTCCTCTCCTTTGGCACTCTAAACATTCAAGTACTCACATTATAAGACGTCTTATCCATATTTTCTCAAGTATACTTACCCTTACAACTATAGGACCCTTTGCCATCCTTGACCACCCTCATTAACATGTTGTAGTGCATTTTCCCAAGGGTTGTGGCCATCAAAATTTGATTCTCTTAGGCACTAAGTGCCATACGTTTGTACCTCAAGTAATAAATAAGGACTTGTATGTGTGTGCCTCGGGAGGCTATTATAAGCCCCCAAAGAGTGTCTCTCTCAAAGCATTTTGGGATACTCTAGGCCCCCCTTTCATAGTGTCAAAAAGTGTAGGGCTACTCTAAGCCCTCCCATGCCAAGGTGTCGAGAAGTGTACAACCTTTTAAAGTTCATTTTGTCGAAACTTTCAAGCTCATTTCCAAGTTTTACAATGTCAAAGAAAGAAGCAAGTTCTTTGTCCACGAAAGGTTATTACCTTCCTTTACACCCATGTTTATGCCCAAGGAAGAAGACCTAGATGATTAGAACTATAATCTATGGAAATATATCATGCATGCATACTTATACATGATACTTCTCCTTGAAGTTGTAGATGGGTCAGAACTGGAACCAGATAGGGTCGAAGATTTAGAGTCTTGGAATATTTGACATGTCAAGGACAAAAGAGCATTAGGTCCAATTCATCCATCATGTGATGAATTGACAAAGGGTGTCATATCATTGCTTCCAAGTCTTCCAAAGAAGCTTAGGATACACTAGCAAGTCTATATGAAGATAAAACTCCTTCAAATATTTATGGTTTAGAGATTGAGTTCCATAATCTTTATATTCATCCTCAAGACACCATCACAAAGGTGGTAGCACAATTTGAAGATTATCAAAGAAAATGAGCTCTTTGTGGATGAAAGGTCTCAAGTGAAGACATGGCCATAAGAAGGCTTTTTCTTCTCCATGATTCTAGGCAAAAGACTCAAGCTACACAAGAAACAAATATGAAGGCCAAAGCTAATTTCAACAAACTAAAGGTCAAGAGTCTAAAAATGAGGGAAATAAGAAGTTTACTTTCAATTTTTATGGCAAGCTTGGACACATCGAAAAATATTGCTTCAAGAAGAAAAACAAGGACAAGTCTAAGTCTACTCCAAAGATAGGGCATCAAACTCACTTCACAAGCAAATAACTTTTTCTTGCAACTAAACACAAGGCACTTATCACATCCACTCCTAGCAAAGAATGAGCTTTCGACTGTGGGGCTTCATCATACATGTGCAATGATGAAGAAGACTTTCATGAGTTTCAAGAGCACAAAGGCTAAGTTTATCTTGGAGATAAAAAGTGTGTTGAGATCCGAGGCAGAGGCAAAATTCACATCCTAAACTCAAAAGATGGAACCAAGTCACTTAAAGATGTTATTTATGTACCTAGTCTTTGCAAGAACCTTCTCTCAGTGAAGGCCATTACTAAGTGCAACATGATGGTGCAATTTGATCATGACAAAGTTCAATATCGACTGAGCATCCAAAGAAGTCATAGCTCAAGGATTCAAAGATAAAGGTCTCTATAAGAATTCAAGATTCATGGCAAAGGATTCAAGATTTAGCTTGTGGTAGTTTAGATTTGGACACACCTCTTACTTAGTAAATATCCCTTCAAGTCAACTTGTCAAGGGTTTACCCAAGATCACACAAGTGGAGTTGAACTACCAAGCATGTGTTAAGCAAACATTTACCCCTTTGCCTATGGAAGCATCCATTTCCTCATCTAGACCCTTATCGTTAGTCCATGCCCATCTTTGTGGAACTATGCATACACCATCACTAAGTGGGTCACTTTACTTCTCTTTGATAGTAGATGACTTCACATGTACACTTGGGTTCATTAGTAAAACATAAAGAAGATGCACTTTCCAAGTTCAAGGGGTGGACACAGATAGTTCAAGACGACTTTCCAAGTTCTTTAAAGACCACCATATTAGATGGACACAATGGCTTTCTCAACCATAATTTATCTAGGTATTTGAAGCAGCAAGGTATTAAGTACCAAGCAAAGAAGGATTCTCAACAAGTTATTTCTCTATAGAGGATTCAAAGTGTGTTCCAAATGGATAAGTCTATGCTTCATTGGAAGCAACTTCCACATAAGTTTTGGGGTGAATCTCGACATACAGTAGTACATATTACAGAGTGTTCTCACATCTTTTGAAGAACCAAACCCCATTCGAGGCTTACTTTCAAAGGAAACCCAGTGTGAGCTATTTCAGAGTCTTTTGTAATGATGCCTATGTGCAAGGCCCTGATGATGATAGGCTTATGCAATACATTTTCATCAGTTATAATGATCTTCAAAAGGCATACAAAGTGTATGATCCTAAGAGTCACTCAATTATAGTTACTAGGAACTGCACTTTTGATGAATACTCTTAAGTGTTCATTCCTTTTGGATTCTTCTTAGGATCCATATCCTCCCATGTCCTCTTTAGAGGGGGATCATTCCACTACTGGAAAATCACACTACAAGGAGTAAGTTTTCTTTGTACATGGCTTTCAAGATCATGGTACAATTTTTTAGCATGAGGACTCAGAGATACAGTCTCAAATTACACCTCAGATGTCTACACCTCCCATCGTACCATTGAAGGTTTTCATTTCCCCTTAGCTTCAATTGGGCTCTACTCCAAGATGAGTGGCTCATCATTTCCCATTCATCTCTTTGAGAGGCCACTCACCTCATTTGTAATAGCATTCTTAGCATACATTGTTCCATTCATGGAGTCCAACATCTTTTCATTCTTCATAGGATACTCTTGGATCTACTTGGATACATCA
The DNA here is from genome assembly GCA_020310875.1 of Ceratopteris richardii. NCBI lineage: Eukaryota > Viridiplantae > Streptophyta > Polypodiopsida > Polypodiales > Pteridaceae > Ceratopteris > Ceratopteris richardii. The sequence continues at coordinate 129,539,148 of CM035435.1, forward strand.
CTTAGCTTGATCTTTTTCTAAGCCATTTTCTCTGTTTAGAGGGGGATTTCATGGTCCTACCAACACATATGTGGACTTTGTACATTCCATGGAGGACTACAACATACATATGTACCATGTGATTACAATTTCATGCTTCATGTTTTACATTTCATTCTTGCACGGCCTACTTCTTGGCGATAAACATCTCATGGGGGATATTGTCAAAGCTTTCGAGGTTCCCACATACCACATGGAGTCATTCTATTTATCTCGCATGGAGGTAATCTTGTCCAATGAGATCTTTTTTCGTTCTTGTACATCATTGATGGCCTATCTATGGAGCATCCACTTGATCCATCTAATAGACATCTTTGCAATACCTGGATGTTGCACATGGTCGATCCCACTTGGAGGCTTTTCTTTTTGGTGATCACATTTTTACTGTTATACTCATGGTGGACACTTCTCTCATACCCTAATAGCCTCCATACTCTACAAAATGGAGTTGTAGAGGGGGTGTTGAGAATATGAGAGTGCATCTCCCTTTTGTATCTATGAGACATCCCCTTTCCATTTCATTCCCTTCTTATGTTATATCTCATTGTATTTGGGTACCTTGCCATTTGCTTCTACTAGTGTATTCATTCTCCATCAAGGGGAATTATCCCACATATGATGTACTTTGGAGAGCCCCCTCCAACTCTATATAAGGAGGGTCTCTTCCCCACTTTGCACTTGATTAGAAGCTTGAGGAGCCTATTCCATGCTCTTGGTAAGCTCATTTTTAATTCATGTGAGTTTACCCATTTCTTGGTCTACTCACTTTGAGTCTCACACACTCTTTTGTTTTGTGATTACACCTTTTTTTTTCATTTTGCTTCCACGTGTGTACTCTCTACAACATCTCCTATGGTGAGGCTAGGGTAGGCCTTCCACTTGCCTCATTGAAAAGACCCTGATATCCGAATGTCCCCCAATTCATAAAAACCTTGCCATAACCCTCTTTAATACGTCAATGCAAACCCTAACCTCCATGCTATACCACAGGAGCATACATAGCAGTTTCCACAAAGACATGCATGTTGAGAGTGCTCAAACAACATATATGATAAATTAGAAATAGTGAATCCGCTAAATGAGCTCAAATTCTATCCAAAAGTATCCTTACACAAGGCTCAATGCACTCTTGCAAACCTAACTGATAACTATCGATGCAAAGTCACTCCTATTTTAGGAGGCTATTCACATGTTTATTTACAGAAGAACATGCATATGCAAAGTGAAAAGAAAAGTATGTATAAATCCATGAATAAATTACGAAACCTTTGATTTTACGATTCCTTTGAAAATTCATTTTCTTTTTTTGTCAACATAGCTTTAATTAAATTAAAAAAAGAACCTACAAGAGAATTGAGAGAAAATACAAAGCAAGCTAATAAGGTTCCCCTTAGTGGGGGCCCAATATTTTTTTAATTTATCTCCTTGTATTACAAAGAATGAAACATCTTTAAATGGAGGTACCTTTGAGTTTTAGTGTCTAACATGGCTAGTGAACTAGTTTTCCAAAGTTGTACGCACATCTCTTTTTCCATATCCTCAATAGAACTTCACCTATTATTGCATTCCACAGGGCCATTGAGTGCCCCAAAAATTCCTTGAGGATGAATTGTTCCATGAGATCTTCTTTTGAAGTTTCAGATTTTTTTGTACCACATATCAAAATCCTTTGAAAATTACTATCTATTATTATTTTATAGATTAAATTCATGCAGATCAAGAAAATCTATATCGAATGAGTAGCATCTACACCTTTACAATCATTGATTTCTAATCAAAGCATGAATCACATCAATATACTAGGCATTATGTAGATGAATAGAATCCAATAACCATAGAATTCCATTAATGATAACACTCTTCCTTTCTCTCTATCTTGAGATGTACAACTCTATCTCTCTCCTTTGCTACCTCCTACACCTAGATTGCTATTCCACATTGTTTCACATAACATGCACATGCAAAAAATGAATATGCCACCAAAACCAAGACATGCCCCAAGAGAGGAAAGGAAAAAACTTTTCTTCATTCATAACATGAATAAGAAGATCCATATGTGCATATCTCACTCACGTCACTTTGAAATAATATCGGAAATACCATTTAGGAGAGACCTTTTTTCCAATCTTCTCTAAATCTAGAAGACCAAGACCTCCTGCCTCTTTTCAAAGACAACATGTAGTGTATTCGACTATTGGGAGGCTTTTTCTCTGTTGAGAGGATCCCTAGAGGAAGTTGATGAGGACATGATTAATATGTTTGAACTAAGAACTAGACGGAGTATAAACCAAGAGGTGGAAGATTATAGCCGGGGCAACATAATGATTGTGCAGAAAGATTTTGAAAGTAAGGTTGGAGTGGAGCTTACTTATTTTGAAACTTTGGATTCAAGCTTATTCAAAATCAAATTCCATCTACTATTAGAAGACACATTAATTTGCAAAGGCATTCCAAGCAACTTGATAATCTCACATCAATGATAAATTGACATCCTACATTGAGAATTAAATCATGCAAGGGGTTACGAAGAATTTAATCAAAGTTTTGTTGTGGCTAATTATGGATCCAATGGCATCACAAAAAGTTCTTAGAGCCTCCTAAAAATGAGATACATTGTTAGGTTCATTGTATATAGTAAAATTGGTGTCAGTCACACATGTTTGTAGTAAGAGATATTCTTGGCAACTAGGTAGAGAGATACCTTTAAGGTGACCTCGATTGTAATCATACTAGAAGAGCCATCCCATAGAGTAAGCCACAACAACAAAGAGGAGGGGAGCAAGAGGGCGGTCCTGTCTAATGGACCTCCTTAGAAAAATGGGTTCTATCAAGGAACCATTAATGGCTACTTTGTTGGACGAGTTAACCAGAAGGCAATATACCACATGTATAAAGTATGGGCCAAATCCACAACCCTAGAGAGATTATAATATGAAATCCCAACTTATTCTATCATATGATTTATCATAGTCAACTTTGGAGAACACAAAATGTTGATTTTGGGACAAAGCCAATTGTATACCTTCCTAGAGGGGAATCATGGTGTCCATGATGAATCTCCCTTGAATGGATCCTTTCTTCTTCTCCAATCTTATGATGATGTGCATGTGGGGATTGATCCTATTAGCAAATGATTTTGTGATGATCTTATACTCGATATTGAGACTGGTGATTCGTCTCTAGTTGTTAGGTGACTGTCCTTGGTTAAAAATTTGATCACTCCTTGGTTAAAAATTTTGGGAAGCCCATTCTTTTTATATGCATCTCTCCATAGCTCTAGAATATAAGGTCCAAGCCGAGAAGAGAACACTTAGAAGAACTCAGTAAGTAAGCCATAAAGTCTCAAGGTTTTACCTTTCTTCAGAGCATGTATAGCACCAATAACCTCATTGATTTCCAGGCGGTGATCTATTTGCTTCTTCATATCTTTGTTGATGCTTTTATTGGCATCAAACAATTCTTGCACATACTTGCCACTTGGAGCTATTGGTAGCCCAGTTGTTAGTAAACATTATTGAAAAAAAATTAATTAAAGATCTCTTTTCTTGTTCATAAGAGACAAGTTGATTATTCTAGTGCAGATCCCAAATAAACACCTTGGGTTTTTTTTTTATGAGTTGAAACATGGTCTTTGAAGGTCTAGCAAAATTTTATTCCCAATGCAGCTTAGAATTATAGGTGATATTTTTGGCTTCGATGAACTTGAAGGTTCTAATTCTAATCCTGAGAGAGATATCATCTTCAATTATGTTCTTATGAATTGCCCTATTGAGTGGCTCGAGCCTTCTTTCTTCTATGCTCCTTGATGTGGTTTTTGGTAGTCCGCGAATAGGATTGTGTTTTTACAACATTTCAAACAACTTCTAACTAGCTGAAGCAATTGAGATGAGTTTGGTTAACAATCCTGTTGGTTTTAGATTGGACATCCTTAAACAAAAGCAAATGGTTGTTGATGTGTAGCCAAACATGTTTGTGGTGGCGATTCTTAGCTTTAATGTGGGTCACGATGGCATAATGATAGGAGACAAAAGTAAATTGATGTACAACGTCACAAAATTCCTAGTCATGTGCAAGAAATGAAGACCAATAGACCCTATGTGGTTGGTGGTAAACCAAATGAAGTTGGGATAGATGATATTCTGATTCCACAATAGTATGGGGCCTTGGGTTTTAATTTCTTGTAAACATAATACTTGAATTGTAGAAGCTAATACTTGGGTAAACATAATACTTGGGTTTTCAATGTTCATGGGATTAAGAGGTGGAAGCACCCTTGTTAAGCCTATCTAGTCCCTCTCTAGAAATTGATAGCTTGTTATTGGTCTTTTCCTTTATTTTATTTCTACTATCCATGCATACATCTATTATTTGTTCCTCTCTTGCATCTTCCTCATTGACTAGTACACCAAACCTATTATTCACTATTGGCAAAGAGGAGGAGTGGTGGGGGGATGGTCTTGATGGACCAAACCAAGTTTGTTCAAATTTCAGTTCCTTCTGTTAACTAGAGTAAAACCTTCTTCATCCATGACATTTGCAAGTTTAAATGGGGGGCTTCTTTGTTTATGCAAAGGATAGTCTCTTGCAAAGTGTCCATGTTTTTGACAGACGAAGCAGGTTCTTATACAAGATTTCCTTCATGTGATCCCTATATCATGTTCATCATCAAATACTTGATTGACAAATCATCCTTTTTTGGCATCTATACATCACACCCTAATCCATAATCCATAATGCATAGTGTGTTTAGAGATACACGACTTACCTTGATTTAGAAGATCTTTGAGAGAGAATATCATGTAAATTTGCTACCAATAAAAAATATGAAAAAATATATATTTGGCTCATGATTTTGACTCTAATATGTTATTTTTACGAAAAAAATTAAACAACAATGGAAATTCTTATCACAAACACACGGACACACACACACTCGGATGTGTTTTGAAACATATAAAGACTATAATTATAAATATTTTCAATCACTATCTAAAGAAAGCGGCTATGGATGTATTTTGGGGTGCACCAAAGAAGACATATACCTACAAATGTTGTCAAGCACTTAGACTATCTAAAACAGTCGGCTATGGATGTCTTTTGGAGTACACATTTAGCGCACACACGTCTGCAGTTCGAAGTCGGCGGCGAGGACGTCTTTTAGACTGCACAACGCACACACGGACATCTGCATTTCGAAGTCGGGTAACGGGTTGAGTCGAAACTTGAGAGGCACACCAGACTCAAGAGTCTGATCAATCCTTTTGATTCTTTCCCGCCACAGAGGAGTTCACTTGCACTAACAGCTCGACGCAGCCATTCCCAGCCTTCCCTGAAGCGAATGTGCAGAGTGATGTCGAGGATCCCGCAATCGTCCTCCCAACGTCATCTTCCTCATCGTATCTCGCAACCTCCCGCTCATCCACACGAGCCCGAACTTTCTCAAGTCGATCTCCCCTCAGAGGTAGCTCTACCTGACTCATCGTTTCTAGATACTAATTGTGGATATTCGGGGAGAGTACAAGCACAGCCCATTTGCGCCACATGAGAACGCTCGTATTTGGTGCTGAATATTTCCTTGCAGGAAGTTGAGAGACTCGTGGCAGATGTTATGCGTTACATGCTATTCAAGAACCACCAGCAACACGGAGTTCCTGTGAGGAGAGAGGAGCTTGTGCAGATTATCACCAAGACTTATAAGACTCGTAATCTTTCTAATCACGTAATTCAAAGGGCTCAGGAGAAATTCAGAGATATTTTTGGATTTGAAATGCGAGAACTTATTAGGTCTCGTCAAACGAAGAACACAAAGAATCCGCAATCCTCTCAAGGCGAGTTTTCAAACTCTTCAGGATGCCAATCATTGAAGTACAAGTAGTTTGTCGATATTGAATTGTAAATAAAGCGATAGCCAGCCTCTGGCATTTATCGGACCTTCAAATGATTACATCGCGATTGTTTTCGTTATCTAGGCGCTGCACCTGATGTGAAGTGCTATATTTTGAAGAGCATATTACCGGAGGATTTACAGAAAAGGTATGTAATCACCAAAGACAGTTCGAAGACAAGTAGTTTGACCTTGCTCATTGTATCTGTCATCAGTCTATGCGGGGAAAAAGTTCCTGAAGGTAAGTTATAATTCCGTTCAGTCGTATCAGTTTTGTTTTGATCAATTTATGCCTTAAGTAGGCTCTTGTACTGCACATGAATCAATTTGTTACTTTGTATGCCTTGTAATATGTGTATTCTACTTATCCATCATTTCAGTATCTCTTAATCTGTCTATTGAAAAGTGAAGGCTGAGGCTCTTGTATGGCTTTGCCTTGGCATTAAGGGTTATACCCTTTGTTTTTTTTATCTTTTGTAGGTGATTAAGGGTCTGCCTTACCATTGGTCTTAATATGAAGACTCAAGAGTCACTTACTAGAGCTTGGACTTACTATAGGGCTTTTTTGTTTTGAAATGGGACATCTTAGGTCTTCATCCAAGCTATTCATGATGAAGTGTAAGATCTAGCATTTTTTGTTGAGAGTAAAACATGAAGTTAAGGTCATCTTTCATTGATATTAATGTTACAGGGTTTTCTCTCTTTCATTCCTTAGCATTCACTTTTTTTGAGTAGATTTTTGGTTGATGTATATGTTTGTTTCCATTTTGTTAATGTCGTTTCTCGTTCACCGTTCTTTGAATGTTGAGTTCTTTTATATCTTTGGGCGAAGAGTGGATGAAGGAAGAAGTTAAAGACAACTTGGTAGTAGAACCCATCATATTCATTGTTTTTTTGGTTATGGAATGACAATGATATCTAATTGGTGCCTTTTGATCCATCTCCACCAATGCAACCATTTTCTTGTTGACATAAACTTTGGATGCCCCAAATAGCTAATATTATGAGGAGATATTTAAAGGGCTAAGTTCATTCCAGTTCCTCAAGGCCAAGGGAATCTCCTTCAATACAATTTCCATGCTCTAGGTTTTCTTTTATAATAGTAATTGAAGGCTTAGTAGACATAAAATGAGATAAGTTAGTATCATCTTGTGAAAAGGTGGAGTGTATTGCACGTGATTCCTTTCTTTTTTTGATCTTATAAGCAAGTTATTTCCTCTTTATGCAATTTTTTGTGTGCTAGTGCCTTTTGTGGGTTTTGCATAATAGTTGTAAACTTGTATGCCATCTCTAAATCCACATATTAAAGCAATGTTCTTGGGGTTCTACAACAAGATAACAAGTTAGGAGGTTTAGTATTATCCATGGAGCTTTATGGTTAAAAGCCATTTCTTGTTGCCAATGACTTCTGGTATCATATTATTGGGTATTCTATTGAACATAGAGGAGTTGCTAGAAATCAAAGAGTAAGAAGAGATTTGAAAGCAAAATCTTCTACATTTTGGGAACCTAGCACGTGTAATATTCAGGCAGGTGTTCTATCCACTTAGGAATGGACATGGTGGTTTTATAGAGATGCTTATTCATAAATAGTAATTTCTTTTTAGTTGAAATCTGAGTCATTCCTCATATCAAATCTTCTTCACTCTCTAGAAGAAAGCTAAATAATATGAAGATGCATGAAGATCAAAGTATGAAGATAAGCTAAATAATATGAAGATGCATGAAGATCAAAGTATGCAAGAGTATCTCACAAGAATATAGGGTATTGAAGAACAACCAATCAATATAGATGAGGTGCTTGAAGATCATAAGCTATTCAACATCATGCTCAACTCAATTTTAGAGGAATGCCTTCCATTTTCACTTACATTATTTATGAATTTTGTGTAGAATCGAATGTGCTTTTTTTGAGAAGGAGAAAACAAGAAAAATTCAACCATGAGATCTTATTATGAGTTGGTATGCTTTCTAGAATCTTTAAGCAATGGAAAACAAAGCTCAATTACAGTAAGAAGTTAAGTCTCTCATGAAGTTTTAGTCAAGGTTGGAACTTCAAACAATTCAAGGAAGGTATTTGTTTTTATAGTAAGGAACTTCGTCACTTTATTCTAGATCACGAGGAGAAGGAAATTGAAGGAGAAGAGATCAACAAGCATTTGATAATCTGAAGAAAAAAACAAGATGTTGCATCTAGTTTATGAATTGTTTTAGATGATGTAAATGTTAGTGAAGATATTTATGCATTTATGACTATTGAAAAGTTTCAAGATCTTCATAAAGATGTGCTTGCTAATGCTTCACCAACATCTTATGTTTGTACTTTAATTACGGTGCATCTTTTTACATTGTTTGATAAATAAATATTTTCAATGTTGTATCTCCTAATACATTTGAACATTTCATTATTTGTGCTAACAACAATTAACATACAGTCACACGTTTGGGTTTGGTAACATTAGTCTCC